>CP125974.1:561651962-562851962 GCA_030063025.1 Avena longiglumis
TATCAACTTAACAATGTTTAAAAGCGTTTGTATCCAGATTTAAGAATAAAACAAAAAATAATTTATTCATAAATCTTGAGTTCACGGTTTCATATATAGGATTTACTGAATCTGCTCCATATATAGATTCAACACGGTTTCATATAGGGTTCATCAAATAATCACACACAAATATTAAGAGAAATAATCATACATACAAGATTCAACAAAACTTCGAAGATTCATACAAGTGTCAGTAGACCAGTCAAGAAACATGTAAGAAAGATTATACAAATGAAACACATAGAGTTGTCAATATATGCGTAGCAATATTCATACAGGATTCTTACATGATTATTTAGGTAGCAATATTAAACCCTATCCCAGATCTATAGAGGTGTCAAGATTATTACACGCATGATTTAGTCAAGATGCATACATATTCATATAAAGAATCATATTCTCCGAAAGATATAAGATCCAACAAAATTTCGAAGATTCATACAAGTTTCAATAGATCCAGTCAACAATATTTATACAAGGTTTACGAATTTTTTCATACAAGTTTCTATCGAAACTAATATAGATCCAGAAATATAAACAAAAGATCAGTTTCATACATGTGTCACCTATCAAGATCAAACAAGTAGTCTCATGACATTAATCTGATATTAAGAATCATCCAAGAAATCATACACGTTTCATACAAGAAACATAAAAAAATCAAACTCTACAAGAATTAATCAACCCGTTAACAGAGAGATTCAATAAGAACCGGCTCCAACAAAAGATTTAACCACGAACTGGATCAAGCATGAAGAAAAAAATAAAGAAAAATGAGGGGCCCAGATCCGGCCACTCCTAGCCAAGAACAAGTCCTCCATGACTAAATCGGGGGGCAGAGAAGGAAGCGCATCAGGGCTAAGGGGCAGCCCCGCGTGGTTGTCTTCGATGGCTCAACTTACGCTAGGAAAATCCAAGTTGCTATGAGCACGATGATCATGGGGATGACGAGGACAATGGTGGATTGGATTGGATGCTCTTTGCTGCACGGTCCTCGATGAAGAGGCATCCACTGTACACATGAACATGTGCAGTACACTGGTGAGCGACGCGACTCTGACCCGCGTGAGGTCTCTGTCTCCCTCCACACCTCCTTCTTATTGCCACGGAGGAAGAAGCCGGCATGCACGTGATGCGACGTCTGAGCAATGTTTTAAAACAGCTAGCCTGCTGTATGAAATACTAGCTACGGCCTCCTCCAAATGGTATACACCCGCTGTATCGTGATAGTAGCAAACTTGTGTCCATTTGCATTTTCAGTTGACGGGATCTACTGTTATAAGACTGGAGCACCCAATCTAGCTTGCAGATTTTTCTTTTTAATTTTCTCTGCACCTTTTCCAGTAATTAATCCAACCTAGCGGATAGATAAACCGCTTAAGAAAATGAAATAAGGGGAAATGCAGCAACCTACTTTAGGTTTTTACGTAGTATATATATTAGAAGCTTCAAATGGTCATAGGTTTGCCAAGACGGTAGACCTATCATAATTCCAATGAACTAAGGGGTAGGTTTTTTACTACTACTAGTAGTAGAAGATTTTGGAGTTTGGCATGCTTGCTATACATCACAACGGCAAAGTCTGATTATAAGCGTACTACCAACCTCAGCTCTCAGAACACTATTACCGCCGTGAGCCGTACTACCAACCTCAGCTTTGTTACCACTTATTTCCATCGCGGGCTCACGGTTGATCTGCCGAGGACTAGCAATCACAGCAAGATAACGACACCGAGATTTGAGGTTAGGCGAACTCGCCTACCATCCGGGGCATGACTACGGACACTCCTCCTCTCTGATAGCACAACACCGGCTGCCCTTGGCGTCAGTTTCCCATGTGTGTCCACTACTATCAATTAGTCATGAGTCTGAATCCAATACTGCCTATATTATATAAGAGGCCTAGGCTACTATAAGAGTCTGAATAAGATTCTGAATCCAATACTGCCCATATTTTATCCACGCCTAATACAACTGACATGTCCAAACGTAACCCAACTTGTACATAATATTCAACACAAACATAACACGACATCATTCTAGAGCTCCTACATAAGCTCCTACTCAAACCTCATCTTCCGTCATACAATTGTAGTCCATCCTCTCTCCGACAACCCATCCTCATTCACCTCCAGCGCGATCTGAACTGCCCCTCCAGGCGAACCCTCCTCCTTCGACAAGGCACCCGCCAAGCCTAGGTAGGAGAAGCAAGATCCGCTAGAAGACGGGATCGACTGTAGGTCTCGACGCAAGTGTAAGTTGGCGCCTCCGCGTCGCCATTCTAGGAGCGTGTTCCAAGGATATGTCACTACAAATGTCCATGTTATTTCATGTCAATGTGCGGGCACTTACAGCATCCCTAACCGATTCCCAAAACTTAGAGGAGTAAAACAGCTCCCAGTCCTTAGAGGAGTAAAACAACTCCCTATCCTTATTTCATGTCAACGTGATTCCTAACCGATCACCTATAATTAAAGGAGTAGTATTTTTTTTTGTCTAGAAATCAAACTATTAAAAGCCAATCACTTGGCATAGTTCAAATACAATGAAATAACATGTTTACGAATGAATAAAAATTAAGTTTACGAGCCAAATAATTCAAAGCCAAACACATGGAAGGGTTCAAATGCAACAAATGACGAGAATAATTCAAACACAACTAGGTAGCACTATGGAGGCGCTAGTGATTCTCAGCAAGACCATGTTGCAGCTGAACATGCACCTCCTTCTTCGTAGTGCGCTGATGTGTTTGGAGGAGTTGTTGTATCATGTTTCCATCATGTGTCGTCTCTATAGGATCACCATTAGAGATGTATCGAAATTTCTCTGGCATGCTGCGCTCATCTTCAATGATCATGTTATGCAAGATAATGCAACATGTTATTATTTTCCAAAGCACCTTGGATTTCCAATACTCAACAGGGCCTTTAGTTATGCTAAAGCGCTTTTGAAGCACACCGAAAGCACACTCGACATCCTTCCTTGTGGACTCTTAAAACCTTAAATAAGTGAGCCTTCTTATTGTTATTCACTAGCTGCTTCGGGATTATCTTCACAAACAAGGTAGTAACCTATGGTGTACTCATGGACATTGACTATAGTTGATAGGAGGATCATCTCCGACAACAATCCTAGATAAGAGAGGCAATCTAGGCAGGACATTATAATCATTGTGATACCCATGCAATACAAAGAAGGCATGCCAAATCCATAGAACTGCCTCAAGGATAATTGTTGGATTGTTGCAATGGCCTTTGTACTAAAATTTTCATCCAGCAAGACAATGTTTCCATGTCTAGTGCATGCAATCTATTGATCCAAGCATCCCAGGACAATCTCTTTCTTCACTCTCACCCAAGAGCCTCTTGGTGTCATCATCATTGGGTTCCCTCAAATACTCCTCCCCAAAGATCATAATCACAACTTTATTGGACAACCTCCAAGATTGTATCTTCGCTAATGTGAACATAGTTGTCAACGACATTCGCAGAACACTCATAAGCAAGCACTCGAACAACTGCAGGACACTTCGTCAATGGGATCGTTCTTACCTCACCGGATGCACTCCTTCGAAGCTTGAACCTATCATCATGCTTGTATTTTCAATGGTGAGAAAGAAACTCTTGTGCATGTGGAATCGCCGACAAAATTATTTCCCCGAATAGATGACATTTTCGTTGAGGTAGTCTCGCATGATCTTGGCGTGGTACCAGTTAGAGGAGTTAAACCGAAGTTTTTACTCTAACATGTGTTAGGGGATCAATTAGAGATGCCCTTAGTTTGTATTAATTGATGTGTATACTCTTTCGAGATGCTCTTTCTATAGGAACAAAATGCAAAAATGTTGAAAAATGCATAAAGATAGTCACGTAATCAAGCAACATGTTTGTTATACAAAGCAAAAAAGGAAAAAAGTTTACACCCCCAAAATAAGATAAGAGCAGCATACAGCATATACAAAACTAAAATTTTACAAAAAACATCCTATGAAATATCGTATATGTTGTCTTAGCCTCATACTTCTTTTTGGTGTTTTCTACTTCAGCCACAGTTTCAACAAGGACCACATAGAGTATGGTGATCCATAGGATGATAATGACTATGCATATCCGTTTTCGTGTGCTTTCTACATGATCTTTTCCTTCTAGAGGAGATTACTTTCGTCCTGAACATGTTCTGATGCATCTTCAACCTGTGTAGCAGACACATGATAACAAACTCAGGAACAAACTAAAGCTTAGTCCTAGACTCCTAGGATGCTAAAAAGAATATGAAACAGTACCAATCATCCATACCTGAGCTTTGATGTTATTCACCATCTCACATTGGGCATCAACCAATACCGACAAGTCAAGGAAAATCTGCATTTTTCAGATACGAGGTGAAATGAGGCCCATGTTTTAAATTCCCAACTTTGGAACAATTCTTATCCATTTATTCATTACCTGTTGCAGCTCAAGGAGGTTCATCTCGTTCCCTTTCGTAGTGTCATGCCACTCTTGGATCTCCTTGAGTGTTTCGAGCACCTGCAAGTGCAAGAAGTCTAGGTTAAAACATGTGTTGCCATTGGTATTATATCTAGAAGTGGCAAAATAGTTCACACCCTTCCACGCCCTTGGTACTCAATAGCTCTTTGGTAAATTCGTTCGCTTTCCCCTGTTTCTATCAACTTGTCAATTGTCTGAAAATGGCATCATGTTAGGACATAGATACGAGGATTATCTTAGGTCGTGGCTTCAAGTAAATGATAGATGGATATATTTTTACCCCTTCATCAGCATGCTCGCCAGTTACTGTTCATTGAAATTTGCAGAGTGAAGGGTCGACATAAGTTATTTCAACAAAGTGTAAAATGGCACTGGTACCATGGTGAGAGTTAAGGACAACAAACCGTTGAAAACACGCCGCTCCACAACTTTCCTGTAATCCATCTGGATTGCTTCTCTTAATGCCTGAAAATATATTTCATCGTAAAATGACATGCTCATTTGGAAATGACGTGTATGGTCCTTAGTACTATAAACTTCCATTTTGAAGCTCTTTTCATGCATTATCAGACTATAAATGTTGTACATCCCACAAGTACCGAAGGTGGTTCTTGTTTAGTTTTTGTATTTTCAGTACAACACGGACTATATGCCTTTCCTTTAAAGACAATCCTTCATGTACATTTTGTAGCAACAATTATGTTCCGTTTGGCAAATAGATTGTGTATATGAGTTGATGGACTTTGTACCAGAAATTCCGATATGCGTTCCCTCAACATCCTAGTCAATGTACTGCAATAAGATTACCAACTCGAAAATCATGTGAAAACTAGAACAAGAAGACGATTAAAACAACAATAGAATAGGTAAAGAAGCATACTCAGTACGTAAGGTCTGATATCGGTCCACAGCCGATCCCTTGCCAAAGCCCGTTTTTTCCCTATTTGCAAGATTCTTGTAAAAGGAAAAGGAGGAGTGTGTGATTATTTATAGTGAAGAAACAATACACCAAAGCTATAAGCAGTAGTATAGTACCAAGAAGAGTGCAAATTAACTCACATCTTTCTTCAATTGCTATAGTTTTGATTTTCCGAGCCGTGCAATCTCTATCACTTTGTTGACATGCTTCTGCGTGCGCTTTTTTATCTCTGCAACTCAGACAAAGAAAGTATAGGTAAAATAAAATTGGAGCAAACAAAAAATATTGCCCGATCATGTTTGTAGTAAACAACCAAACTTCCATATGGTACCTTTCGCAGCAGATGCCTTAGTGACACCTTTCGATTCCTCGTTTGCGTTCTACATAGAAATTTAAGACTTGTGAGTTGGATGCCACAATTTTTCAAACAATCATTCAACTCAACGGTTCGGGGGTGGAGATATGATTACGTAAACAACAACTTATTTCCATTCTTGTAACTATGGAAGTTGTGTCCACTCAGAATAAAAAAAGAAAGAGCACTCAATTGCTAACATATTATCTTTTTCTTTTGTGAGGAGCCGATAACATATTGTCGATCATATAGGCAGCATATGACCAATTGTGACACTCGAAAGTTTAAACATCCACATATTATGACGTGCTACCGAGGTCCGGCCATCCAAATTCCTACAAGAGACACTAATATTTGAACTTATTAGGGAAATTCATAAGGAACTCCATTATAGTACTGTTGCTCACCTGAAGATCTTTCAGTAGCCCTGTGAATGTATCAAGAAGCTTTTCAATCTCGCTGACCTGAATGTCGTGATAACACAGAAAATGAAATCACGTCCCAGAATGCTAGCTCACTTGAACAAATTCTATTGGCTATGTTGAAAGAAGGGTAAAAAAGCCTCGAAGATACACAGGAGGGAAAAGAGGCGCCTGTTCAAAGAAGCCGTGGAAACCAGGCTGCGCGGCGTCTTGCAAATCGAGCTCAGTATCGACATCTTCCAGGGCCCGTTTCGTTTTGACGGGCACACAAAAATTCTGTTAGATTGGAAAGTACAAATATGAAGTTACACACATATATACTAGAAACTGTTGTACGAAACCTCATTGTAGCATCTCAATCAGTACCCATATAAAAAAAAGTTATAGACACCCTCCTCTCTCTCCGTTCTCTCACAAAAAATCCGACATGGCATTTCTTCTAGAGAGCTTACGGTGCACTATTTTACATGTCCTGAAGATCAAAGCACGAACTAACATAGGGACTCAAGGTTGCTAAAGAAAACAACAACCGCAGACCAGGAGCTCTTAATTTCATATTTACCCCACAAGAAGCAAGGAAGATAACAAGAGGCAACTTACCGAGAGAAGGTTTCCCATCCTGGGCCCTGGCGAGTGGCGCGCGGGAGCAGAGAGACGGCTAGGAGATTTTTATCTGTATATATATAATTCGGGATGGAAATCAAGGAAAGTTCGCGCCAGGGAGCGAGAGGAAAGGAAAACAATATCGGAACCACCGTCTGTCAGACTGGACAAATTTTAGTAGTAGCAGCAGCAGAAAGAACTCTCTCGGCTAGGACGAGGGACCAGGTTCCTATCCGTCTAAACGCATCTTCTTCGATTCCTAGGCCTGAGGTGTTTCGCCTTAATAAACTTCACCTTAGTATACTCTTCAGCTCCCTGGGTTTCAAAGCCATTGTAAACTCCACCTGGCTTAGTGTTGGCCTGGCCACGACCGCTTAGGACCCAAGGGTCGGCTTTGCCTAAAGCTTAAACGCATGCGTGCCGGTGGAGTTTTAAACTGGCGATGATTCAACCAACTCAAACTGTTTTTATGCCTGGTAGGCATATTTTAGAAGGGGTGGTTATTTTACATGAAACAATTCATGAACTTCATTCTAAAAAATTAGACGGTGTACTTTTTAAAATTGATTTTGAAAAGTCATATGATAAGGTAAAATGGCCGTTCTTACAGCAAGCGCTCCGTTTGAAGGGTTTCGATCCTTTATGGTGTAAGTGGATTGAAAGTTTTATTCAAGGCGGGAGTGTTGGGATTCGAGTGAATGATGATATTGGACATTTTTTCCAAACAAAAAAGGCGTACGACAGGGGGATCCGTTGTCACCTATGTTATTTAACATTGTTGCTGATATGCTGGCCATTCTTCTAGCAAGAGCTAAGGAAGAAGGTCAGATTGGTGGTCTTATACCTCATCTTGTTGATGGGGGGATATCCATTCTGCAGTATGCTGATGATACAATCTTGTTTATGGAACATGACCTTATGAAGGCGGTAAACATGAAATTAATTTTATGCATTTTCGAGCAACTGTCTGGGCTCAAAATTAACTTTCACAAAAGTGAATTTTTTTGTTTTGGTAAGACAAAGGATCATGAGCATGAATATAGGGATATATTCGGATGCGAGTCAGGATCCTTGCCCTTTAGATACCTTGGGGTGCCTATCCATCACAGAAAACTCAGAAACTCTGAGTGGAACCCAGTAGAGGATCGTTTTCAAGGAAAGTTAGGATGTTGGCAAGAAAAATTGTTATCTTATGGAGATAGATTAGTGCTAATCAACTCTGTGTTAACAAGCATGCCTATGTTCATGCTATCTTTCTTGGAAATCCCAAAAGGGGTTATGAAAAGAATAGACTTTTATCGTTCACGATTCTTTTGGCAAAGTGATGAACATAAGAAATATAGACTAACGAAATAGAATATTATTTGCCGTCCCAAGGATCAGGGGGGTTTGGGAATTGAAGTGTTGGAAATAAAAAATAAATGTCTACTGAGCAAATGGTTGTATAAATTAATGTCTGAGCAAGGGGTATGGCAGAAACTTCTTCATAATAAGTATTTGAGAACCAAAACGTTGGCACAAGTGCAAGCTAAGCCCATGGATTCCCCTTTTTGGAAAGGCCTAATGCAGGTAAAAGATAGTTTTTTTGCCAGAGGGGTTTTTAAAGTGGGGAACGGGGCTATAACTCGCTTTTGGGCAGATATTTGGTTAGGGGATGTACCTCTTGCCCAACAATATCCTACTCTATATAATATTGTGCATAGAAAGAACATTTCTGTGCATGATGTACTTTCTCATAATCCTCTTAATATTGGTTTTAGGAGGAATTTGCATGGGTCAAAATGGGATGCATGGCTGCATTTATGTCAGAGATTGATGCAAGTTACCTTAACTAATGAACCAGATGTGTTTTGGTGGAATTTGACCACAAATGGGGTGTTCACAGTTAAATCTATGTATGAGGATTGGATGAACGATCATCGAAATCCTCCTAAGAAATACCTTTGGAAACTTAAAATACCTCTAAAAATTAAGATATTTATGTGGTTTCTGCAGAAAAAGGTTTTATTAACAAAAGATAATTTATCAAGAAGAAATTGGAATGGTTGCAAGAAATGTTGTTTTTGTGATGGAGATGAGACAATTGAACACTTGTTTATTTCGTGCCCCTTTGCTAAAATTATCTGGAGTATTGTTTTCTTTACTTGTAATCTTCCACCTCCGACCAATATTACTAATATGTTTGGGAATTGGTTAAATGGAATATATAAGGCTAATAAAGCTAGTATACGTATAGGGGTATCAGCTTTATGTTGGGCTATATGGAAATGTTGCAATGATGTTATTTTTAACAAGGTTCGAGTTCCATCTTTTTTGCAGGTTATTATCTCGGCATCACGATGGATCCAGCTCTGGGCTTTTTTGATCCCGAGCGATTCGCTTCATGATGGTTTCTGGATGCAGCCGTCTGGTGATGGTCGCTCAGGATATTTACTACCAGGCTATGTGGCGTCATGCTAGTAGATTGACAGATGTTTAGCCTTTGCTATGTTGTCCTTTTTTTAGCGTTCCTTGATTGTTCTGAGGTTTGGTTGTTGCAATCTTCATGATTGTCCAATTGTAACTTCAAAATTTTAGACTCTAAAGTAATAAAAAGGGCTGTGTGCATCCTTTGGATGCAGAGGCCGGGGCACACCCCCATTTCGAAAAAAAAACTGGCGATGATTGTCCTTGGATTTAGAGCATCTCTAACAACGTCCGTAAAAACCGCAGGAACTGGAAAATTCCGACGGATTTACGGTTTATGGTCTAGGGCATGCGAGCTAACAAAACCCGTAAGTTTTTTCTTCGGCACCCGAACTCGGCCCATCTGCATCTCTACTAATAATACCCTAATAATACCGCTCATCGACGTGAGTTTGGATCCAAACCCGAAAAGCTCTGACACGAAAATCTTTATAGTCAAATTCCAATCTTTATCCATGAGTCTTTAATAATACTTTCAGAGTATTCAATGATATCTTTATAGTCACCATATTACGGTGTGGTGTTTGATGCCATCTCAGCACTCCTCCAGAGTTGTGAATGACATGATCTCAAGGTCTGAGAATTAGGGTTACTTCTTATGTGTTTGATATAATAATGTAAACTTAATGAGTAGATCATATTGTTATACTTACTTTGGGTGTATGGTCATCACCTTATTCTTCTAATGATATGATTTCGTTATTAACAACATCCAATGTTTATGATTACAAAACCTTGATCATCGGTTGTTCATTGAGCTAGTTAAATAAGTGGAATTACTAGGAAATCTTGTTTGTTTATTAGACACACATGTATTAACGTTTCGTGTTAATACAATTCTAGCATGAGAAATAAACATTTATCATAAATACGGAATAAGATAATAAGCATTTTATTATTGCCTCTCGGGCATATTCCCTTTAAAATCCTCCCTGGTTAGAGACTCAATCATTGCAAAAAAGCCAATTCCGCGCTGATGGCTCCTTGTTCATGCATGCATAGGCGTTCGGTAATCCCCTCATCTGCTATTGCCCAGACGCATATAGTTGCCAAACAACTCAATAGGGAATGCCTCCAATAATATATTGCCCCACAGATCGAGCAAACGCTTGTCTCAACCATATGGAGGTGGAAGCGAACATCGCCTGTGGGCAATGATTGTTGTGCCAAACGCGATAAGAAAACCCTAATCTTGGAGGGTGTCTGGACATCCCAAAGGCGTTTCCAAGCCTTGACCTCATCAACAGAATCGGAGACAGCGACATGGCCTTCAACTCGTCTTCGTGCCTCTTTTTTGTGTGAACCAAAAGACGATACACCGAGCGAACTATCAGTATGCCACTCTTCTCGTATTGTATGGACCGGTGGAGAAGCATACTGGCATGCCGCCGCCAGCAAAGCCTGGAGAATTGATGTCCAAATGCTCCCTATCCCGCTGCCTAGCAAGAGGGTTCCACTGCTGAAGAAAAGCAAGAAATTTGAATATGGAGTCAGAAGCACGCAATTGGAACACTCTCTCGATAACCATTTTATTGAGAATATTTCATAAGGTCCAGGGTCGCAAACACTAGCTAGAAGAGGCGACGTCTCCAACCAGCACAATTTTTCTAAGTCTCCAGGAACTCGCTAAGGTCTTGGGCCTACCGGACAGGCCCTAGCCCCTCAAGGACAAAGCTCCATAAAAACTGGACAGCATGGTAAGTGAACATTACGTGGGTCCCCCGTGTCCGGTGTCTCACAGAGCGAACAGAGGCCATTGCCTAGCCCATGTTTGTTGTCCCCTATTTCTATCAACCCGTCAATTGTCTGAAAAAATGGCACCATGTTAGGACATAGTTATGAGGATAAGCTCAGCCATCGTCAAGTCAATCATATATGGATATATTTTAACCTCTTTATCAGCACGCTCATCGGTAACTGTTTATTTGAAATTTGCATAGTGAAGGGTCAACATAAGTTAGATCAACTGAAATGTAAAGGCCTGCTATTATGGTGAGAGTTTAGGGAAACAGACCGGTGAAAACTCGGCCCTCCACAACTTCCATGTACTCTGTCTGGATTGCTTATCTTAACGTCTGAAAATATATTTCAATGTAAATGACATTTTTTCATACAATCCTTAACCTGAGGATTGGGTTCCACTATCATCAGATAACGGAACAGAAACAAGGTCACTGCCTCATGTTACAACCCAAGCACGATTACTACTCCCAGTTTTACTACCACCAGTCTCAACTAAAGCAAAAGAAAAGCTCATGCTCACCGCACACAACTAGTGTTTCCAACATGAATAAGCATTAAAAAAGAAATCCCACGAGAGAACTCGACAAGCTGGGCAAGGAGGAAAAATTCCGCACAGGACCGGACCACCACATGATGCTTCTTTTCAGGGTTTTTTCTACTTTTTCCATGGTTTCAATGAGAGGACCACAGCGAGTATGATGATCAGAAGGATGGTGATAATCGCTATGCATGTCCAATTCCGTGTGTTCTTCTGCAGGATCTTTGCCTTCTGGAGTTGGTCTGTTCCAACCTTAACATCTTCTGATGCACCTTTAACCTGGGTAGCAGAGACATGATCACAAAGTCAAGAAGAAACAAGGAAATAAGAACTACCTAGGATGCTAAACAAATACTAAGAAATAGTACTAATTCATCCCCACCTGCACTCTGATGTTGTCCACTACCTCACCTTGCTTATCTACCAATAGAGATAAGTCGAGGAAAATCTGCATTTGACATATATCAGGTGACCTGATGCACAAGGTTTAAATCCCCAATTCTGCGCGAGTTCTCATCCATCCTGACACTACCTGGTGAAGATCAAGGAGGTTCATCTCGATCTCTTTCAAAGTGTCGTGTCGCTCCTGGATCTCTTGCACTGTATCGAGCACATGCGAGTGCACACCAGTTCCCACCCTTCCATGCCCGTGTTCTTGGATAGCTCTTTGGAATAGTTTTTCGCTGTCCCCCGTTTGTATCAGCCTGTCAATTGTCTGGAAAAAAGCGGCACGGTACGTGTTAGGAAAATAGATAAAAGGATTAGGTTAGCAGTTGTGGCTAAAAGTAAATGCTAGATGGATATATTCTTACCTCTTCATCAGCATGCTCGCCAGTTACTATTCGTTGTAAATTTGCAGAGTGAAGGATAAGCATAAGTCAGCTCAACCAAAATGTAAAAGGGCGCTGGTACTGTGTGGTTAGAGTTAAGGGAAATAACCAACCAGTGTAAACGCGCCGCTCCACAACTTCCCTGTACTCCTTCCGGATTGTTTCTCTTAGTGTCTGAAAATATATTTCATTGCAAAATCACATGCTCGTTTACAACTGGCATGTATGGCCTTATATACAAGTATAAACTGCCATTTTGAAGTTCTTTTCATGCTTTATCAAACTGTAAATGTTGGACAGCCCACAAGTATTAAAGGTGGTTTAGTTAGTTTCGACTTTTCGGTACAACGCAGACTATATATGCTTTTCATCTAGCTAAGGACACAATCCTACTGGTAAATTTTGTAGCAACAATTTCTGCATATACGTAGATTGTGTGCTAGAGTTGATGAACTTTGTACCTGAAACTCCAAGATGCGTTCCTTCAACCTCACAGTCAATGCACTGCGACAAGATTACCAAATGGGTGATCATGTGAAAAAACAGAACATAAAGATGACTAGAATAACTAGAGGAGCATACTTCGTAGTGAAGGTTCGAGTTTGGTCCACACCCGATCCCTTGCCAAAGCCTGGTTTTCCCCTGTTTGCAAGATTCTTGTAAAAGGAAAAGGAGGAGTACTGTGCGATTATTATTTATAGCAAAGAAACAATACATCAAAGCTATAAGCAGTAGTGGAATGCCAGGCACATTGCAAATTAACTCACATCTTCATTCAGTTGCTGTAGTTTTGATTTTCCGAGTCGTGCAACCTTTGTCACTTCGTTGAAACCATTCTCCATGCGCATTTTGATCTCTGCAATTCAGAAACATAGAATGTACGTATAGGAAAAATAGAACCGGAGCAAGGGAAAAAAATATTGCCCTCTCATTCTCATGTTTGAAGTCAACAGCTAAACTTGCATATGGTACCTTTCACAGCAGATGCCTTAGTGGCAACTTTCGATTCCTCGTTAAAGTTCTACATATTAAGTTAAGATTGGTGAGTTGGTGGCCATAATTGTTCAATAATCAATAATTTAATTTAAACATATTCACGGGAGGGGGGATAGCATTATTTAAAGAACAGCTTATTTCCATTCTTGTAGCGATGAAAGCTGCGTACACTCCAAATGAAAAGGAAAGTGAGCCTATGATAAGATACAATGTTTTCCGAGGAACTGGTAACTTTTTTTTTTGAGGCATCTGATAACATATTATCATATAGTCATATGACAGTATGTGACACTTGAAAGTATATACATCCACATATTATATGGCAAAAATACTACTGAGGTTTGGCTGTCCGAACTCGTACAGAGATGCTAATATTTGAACTGAAGTAAATTCAAAAGGAAGTCCAATTTAGTACTGTTGCTCACCTGAAGATCTTTCAGTAGCTTTGCCAAAGTCTCAAACAGCTTTCCAATCTCCCTGACCTGAACGTGGTGATAACACACATAATAAAATCAATGTCTCAGACAGTTATGCTCGCTTCAATAAATTGTACTATTGGCTATGTTCACACGGAAAGAGACTCGAAAATACAGCGGAAGAGAAGGGAGTAGTGGCACCTGCTCAAAGAAGCCGTCGAAACCAGGCTGCGCGGAGCCTTGCAAACCGAGCTCAATATCGACATCTCCCAGGGCCTGTTCCGCTCTGCCGATCTCAAACGAACCCTGTGTAATTGGAAAATAAGAATATGATGTTACACAGACATATACTACTAGAAAGTTTTGTACCAGAGCTCACTGTAGCATCTCAATCTCTACCCATATCTGCAATAAAAGAACCAAGAAAGAAGTACTGTACAAAAGTTTTTTCTTTTTTTGCAATCAATCCATGTACGCAGAAAGAAGAGTTATTTTTTGGATTATGAAACAATAGCTGATCACAAATTTGTGTTGTTTTGAAAAATGTAGTAATCACGAGCAAGTGCTGTAAGTGCCACCGCGAGCCTGTATTGACCGCCCGTAGCAGCAGGTGCAGAACTTCAATGGACTGTTTGCAAAATTTCAAGGCGCCCTCCTTCTTTCTCTCTCTCTATACCCGTTGTCTCGCCAGAAACCAGACATGGCATCTCTTCTAGATGTGGACTACTCCTAGAAGATCGATCAAAGCACGAACTAATACTACCTAAGGTCACCAATACACAGCGACTCAAGGTTTCCAAAGGAAACAATCACACCGGCAGACCAGACGAGCGGAGGAGGTTGTGCAGCAGGAAAAGCAACGAAGGTTAACAGGAAGATGACATCAGGGAAGGAGATCATTCATACCGAGAGGAGGTTGTGCATCCTGACGAGCGGCGCGGAGAGACACGGCTAGGGCTAGAAGAGGTTCTTCCTTGGCGGCCGGCCGGCCGGAATATATAGATTGGCCGGTAATTTGGGGTTTTGAAAGGAAGGTTTCGCGCCGCGGAGCGGAGGAAAGGAAAGAAATAACGGATCGGAGCCCTGTCAAACTGTATTTTTTCGACAGACTGTTTTTCTGTCAGTAGTTTTAGTTAGCGTTTTAGTTTCAGTTAGCCTTGTAACGGTGAAGACCGGTTTTGTCAGGCTGCACGATTTCTCGTGGGATGGCGCGAGAAGTATGGATCGTGGAAATCGATCACGATCTCTAAACTCTGAATAAAAGGAGAGAAAAAATAAAAAAGTTTGTGACGTTTTACGCAGCTTAAAAATCCTTGTCTTTGTGTTGTGGTTGTCTCTAGTTCCTCTTCCAATTCATAGCAAGTTGAGAGAGATCCTAGCTAACACGTGGTATCAGAGCCATGTCAACCACACCATAGGGGAAGGCGAAGGCGGCGACGGATGCAGCAGAGGCGGAGAAGGATAAGGGGATGCAAGGTGGTGTGACGGGCGGCTCGAGGCTGCCGGCAGCGCGTCGCACTTCCGTGTCCCCGATCCGTCGCGGGCGCAGTCTGGCGAGGCGCGGCGGCAGAGAGGTGGCCGTGCGTGAGCGGGTCGTGAGGGAGAGTGGCGCCTCTGCCCAATACCCAACGCTCACCCGCACCAACTACGCTGAGTGGGCCACAGTCATGCGCATCCAGCTGCAAGCCGCCCATCTCTGGGACGCGATCAAGTTGGGGGTCGATCATCCGCTCGACGATCACGCGGCGCTGTCCGCACTCCTCCGTGCGGTTCCGCCAGAGCTCGTGCGCACGCTGGCGGCGAAGGACAGCGCCAAGGGCGCGTGGGAGACTATCAAGACGATGCGCCTCGGGTGCGAGAGCATCCGCGAGGCGAAGGCGCAGACGCGCCATCGCGAGTACGAGAACCTCATGTTCAAACCAGGTGAGGGGATTGAGGAATTTGCAATTCTCTAACGAATTTGCTCGGTGATCTCGAGCTCCTCGGTGACCCATCGATGAGTACAAAGAGGTGCTCAAATTCCCCTGTTGTGTGCCGCGCAAGTACAGGCCCATGGCGATGGCAATCGAGCAGACTCAGCGTCTCCGAGACCTCACCATTGGGGATTTGTGCGGGCGGCTCCTCACGAGGGAGGAGGGATACGACCTCGACGACGCCACTGATGGCATCAACAAGCTTCTTCTCACGGAGAAGGAGTGGGAGGCACGCAGGAGGCAGCCTAAGAACTGGGGCAGCTATTCCTCTGGCAGCACCAGCGGCGGTGGCAAGGCCACGCCAAAGCCGGGAAAGGGCAAGCAGCAGGCCGGTGGCGGACATGGGGGCGAGGACCTGGACCGCTGCAGATACTGCAATAAAAAGGGCCACTGGGCCCACGAGTGCCGCAAGAAGCGGGACAAGGAGGCGCACTTGGTGCAGACCGAGAACGCCGGTGCAGACGACGACGCGCACATGTTGATGGCGCACGTGGTCGAGGTCACGGAACAGATCAACTCGGACTACATGCACGTCGAATTGATCGAGGAAAGCGCCGAGGCGCACCAGAATCAGGTGGAAGGTGACCACGACAGGCGCTGGTTCCTGGACACAGGGGCCATTAACCACATGAGCGGCATCGAGGAAAGCTTCACCAACATGGACCGACGCGTGGGCGGCACGGTCAAGTTCGGGGATGGCTCCGTCGTTGACATCCGCGGCCATGGGAAGGTCATCTTCCTCGACCAGGACGGCGGCCATCGCGTCCTCAATGGGGTCTACTACATCCCACGCCTCAAGAGCAACATCATCAGTGTGGGTCAACTGGACGAGAGCGGCTGCGAGACGCGGATCAAGGCCGGCTTCTTCACCCACAGTGATCGATGAGGCTGCATCATTGCCAGGGTCAAGCGTGCCGGCAACCGTATCTACCCCTACAAGCTGCAGCTGGCGCGACTCGTGTGCCTCGCCGCACGGTGCGCCACGGACGAAGCATGGCTTGTGCAGCTGGTCAGACCCGTGTCTACGAACCACTCGATCCGCCTAACAGCGCGGGAGGCTTCGTCGTCAGAGGGAAGGAGGGTTTGGGATCTCCATGTTGGGGCTTCAGCGGCGGCCCCGTCAACAAAGTCCGGGTACGATGCTTCTCGGCCAGCCAGAGGGATATCTGGGCCGTATAAGTACGTCCTCTGCCAGTTTTTGCAGGACTCGTGGCCTACAATATCGGGGAACCGCCGGCCAGGCCGGATCTTGAAGCTAATGGTTCCACAATTTCTGAGCTCATCCTTGCTCACTCCAGCTTCCCTCTTGACGGTGAAGAAATATATAAACAGATCTAACCTAGGCCTAATTCCTAGGTATCCCTCACAAAAGCGCCGCGTAGTTGCTAAGCGCGAGGATGCTATTCGGAGAAAGGTTCTGAGGTTGAACCCCGTAGTGGCTAAGGACCTCTATGAAGAAGTCGGAGATTGGGAGGGAGACGCCGCGTATCAGTTGGGCTTTGAGGTACACCTTTTCTCCGGCTTGGGAAGAAGGGATGACCTCGCCGTCCGGCGCCGCCCGCCAGACCAGCCCCTCCGTCGTGGGAAGGTACCCTTCGGTGAGCATCTCCTTGAGATCTCTCTCGGTAATATTGGATCCGCACCACTCTCCCTTGTGGGAATCGCTCTCCTCCTCTAGTAATTCCAGCCCCGCTGGAATATGGTCACCGTCGGTGGTTTCCACCACCGCGGTGCGTGGCACCACCACACCCTCTGGAGGCACGTGAACGGAGCCCGCTGGCTTGACTGCGGCATCGCTCGTCGCTGTCATGGAGGGGGTGGCGCTGCTGCTAGCCATTGGTGTGGGGAAGAAGGCGACTGTGGGATTGGGGGAAATCTAGGGTTTTTCCCTCGGTGTGCGCGGAGAGATCGAGGAGGCATTTGCTGGAGGAAGAAGACGATGCGAGGAAGAATGCGGTGAAAGGATAAAAATTACCACGGTTATAATTTATAGTACTCAGCATCAAGATGCGTGCAAGTTGATCGAATGGTTGCTGCGTGGACATCGCGTGCGTGCGTGTGCGCGGAAATTTCGCCATATTCCCACCGCCGCCACCAACGTTTCACATCCTTCACGCGGGAAAAACAGCTATGATTGCGTTCCCTGCATGTGTGAGTTACGAGGCATTGTTGACCTATGGTCTATGGCGCTCTACTGACATAGGCAGGTGAACCATCCCATCTGAAGATTCCGGCATGGACGGATCCTGTTCGGCTACGAGAAGAGTATGATGGAAGATTCAGCAGTTCTCTAACTTACATATTGAAGACGGGGAGCATTGCAGGGTTCTTGGAAGGACTACAAGATGTTGCTTGACGATTTGCTGACATTCATCTAGACTGAGCATTCAACCTGAAAAGGCAAGAGACGCAAGATCTCGGAGTTCTCCGGGGGCTACTGTTGGGGATATGCTAAATGGTTATCACCATAGCATGTCTCTAATCCGGATAACCTGGATGGCCCACAGTTGGTAGCAAGGCCCATGGCCTGTTGGGTGGCCCAGTTAGATGGATCCAGAAGGGAGGCTCATGCCGGATAAAGGAAGGCTACAGAGGAGTCACCAGCGTACCCGGGGCCTTGGTGTGCAAGACACGTTAGACTAGTTGTGTACCATGTAGGACTGTGTAACCTGTCCGGATAGGACTTTGCATGTAACCCAAGGATCCGACGACTATATAAGCCGGATGCGGAAGCCTTTAGGGCAACACAATCAGACGGTACAACTCATACCTCACATAGCGAACCAATCCCTGTAACTCGGCGTATTGCCATTATAGTGATTTATAGCAGGAGTATGATTCCGCCATCGTCGTGGGATCTGAACCTGGGTAAGCTTTGTTACCTCGTACCCGCCTTACCTCACGTATCTAAACACGCTCTGTGAGGACCCCTCCATGGCGTACTCGTCGGCAATACCACGACAATCGCATCCCCGGGGTCTTCACGTGACGCGCGTGACCTAGCGCGAGGCCCACCATGTTCGTTTCCCCAATCGTAGGTTATCTACCGACGCAAATCTCGCCAGCGCTCGATCTGCTGCTGCCGCCGCCACGAGCTAGCGCCACCGCTCACCGGCAAGGTTCTCTGTGCGCCGTCGTGATCTCCACCACCGCCCACTGTCGCTGCGGTGACCCAACATACCACTGCATGATGTAGTATACTATAGTCATTAACATAACACCAATGAAACACCGTTCACTAGTATTACATTCCTCAGAATGGCACAACAGAAACACAGCGGGTGCAATACATGGCTAGAGGTTACAACTCACTCTTTACACAAGATCCAGAGAATACTCTAGGTTAAAGAGAGAGAAAGAACTTCTTACAAAGAAGAATCAAAGATAAACAACGCAAGAACTAATATACTATTAAGACTAGTATTTTAACTAAGGGGTTGGCATTGATGCTATTGCAATACACTACAGTATTAGGTTCTTGGCTAGAGATTCTTATCTAATCAGTAACTTCGTCTTCACTTGAGTTGATGTATATGTTGACTTCCTTGACTTCATTGAAGAGCTTTAGCTTTGGATGATGAGTCCTGGAGCATAACTTGATGTAGATATTGTCTGCACTTGCTTCAAAATCTAGCAAGGGTTAAGAAGATACGTTGAGTATGAGCGTACTCAGCAAGTTCACTAGAAAAGGAGTGTTTAATGCACTATATCTATAGCCACAGACCATAGGTCATAGACAATGCAAGTTTTCGTAAAAATTTCTTCAAAGGTTGCTTTTATTCTGAAAAACTATGTCCGTCAGCCTTCACGGGTTTACCAGAACTTTCATGGAGTACCTTTATCGCCGCGTTCGCAGCTCCTTCCCGGAACAGGGAGTAACAAGTTACAGTTCTTACACTCTGCAGAGGTGCGTTACTTTTCCCATGAGAGATCAACTCCTTGTTGCACAACCGGGCAGCTTACCCGTCCACAATTCCATGTTGTGGGGTCCAGTAGTTGGTCCAAGCCAATCACTGCCCTCTCCGCGACCGCATATGTTTGCACGATCCTTCAGGCTGGCTCACCTTCGTTAAGCCCCCTTTCGGGCAGGCTAAAACCCTGATGAGTTCCTGAAGACTCTATGACCTGGTGTTGCCCTGGCAAGTGCCATATTAAATAGTCCATCCACTAAAACCATCCATAGATAATCTAGACACCAAAAGTGTGGGGCGTAAGGGTGCCCACCCATATGTTGGATCCGCACAAGGAATCACAACGTCACGTTAAGGTCGTTTTGCCTCCATACAAGAGGAAAAGGATACAACTGACTTCTCCGTCCCATTCCAAATCTCATGGTTAACGCGTAATATACGGCGCTAGAATCACTGGAGACATTGGTTGTTAAGTCCTAGATAATATGTTCCTTTACTACCGGAACTTTTATAGTAAGTTATTACCTCATGGTAATAACCTATAATCACATTATTATGAAAATAGTGTTTTCGAACCTTCTTCAAATCCAGGTGATGTCCATATTGTATTTGTAAAATACTTTACAGAAAATAACCAAAGGACATGAGCAAGTGCGAACTTGCCTTTTGTGATTGCAAGATTATGCACTCACGGTCTTCAAGTCAGTATAAGTTCCAAAATCTGAAATCAGCATCATTGGTTCAGTAAGGACTAATGTTTAAAGAAGCAATATGCTCTTATGCATAAGTAATGTGATGAACTTTTATAAACGTGAATCCCGGGGATAACGTTGTTCTAGGGTTTGGAGACTAGAAATGATGTATTTGAAATGTGTTGTACTTTTATATGAGTTTTATATTTGTGCTTCTTATTAAGGCTTGTGAGTGTGTGTGAAACAATCATATAATTTACAATATCATAAAACAATTGTAAAATGCTACTCAAGATTGCTTATATAAGAGTTCTTGTTTGAAGTGGCAAAAAGAATAACATTTGAAGAAAAGGTTTCTTTTCTAAGGTCTAAACAATCTTTGTGGTGAGTTGAGTCTGGTCGATATTATTTGTGCTTGCTTGAATAGTTTGGACTTGAGATGCTTATGACTTAACTATAACAGACCAAAGTTGACTATAAAACCTATAACAATGTCTTTAGTATTATATTTAGAGTCTTGTAGACTAAAGTTAACTTTAAAACATAGATAGTTTGAAAGTATAATGCTTACAACATTTGTACTTTGTGTACTTGGTAATGTTGCCTTAAGGTTACTTAAGAATGGTTATATTTTTCTTTGATGTAGTGGTTTTCTTGATTTTATAATGGAATAGTATTACTTACTTTTTATAAATGAGTGGTTATAGTTTATAAACAAAGAAGTATTATTACTTAACTACTTATGGACTTACTATAGTGTGGTGCTAGTTTTGTAATCTGGTGGTGGAAGTATATGGAAATGTAGGGTTCGCAGCATAGAAAACAAAAAATTTCCTATGATGGGAACAACTATGTACCAAGATCTATCTACTAGATACAAACAACGGGCGGATGTATATCCGTAGAGAACATACCCTTGAAGACCGACAAAGCTTAATGATTCCAAACTCGTGGTTGATGTAGACGATCTCTTGCCGATCTCAAGATCGAGAGGAAGTCCTAAGCGCCAAAAAACAGCAAGCATCCGTGCTCGACACACGTTCGAGGCACCGAGCAACCTCCGCCTCCTCGCTCCAGCGATGCAGCGGAAGCACAACTCTTTCTTGCCGAATAGCCACCGGGAACATGTATCTCGCTAGTCCGAGACCATGGGGATAAATTCTAGAGGGGGAGAGAGATCCTTCATGAGGAGGTGTGAGTGAGAAGTGAGAGGAGGGGCTCCTTATATAGGGGAGGGGGGCAGCCCAAGGGGCATGGCCGCAGTCCATGGAGGGTGCCCCCACCTCTCCCTCATTCATGTGGGTGGACACTACACTCACAAAATGGCCCTTCAATTTTCTCCACTCAAATTCCCATTAAATTTCCACCAAATTTAATGCAAACTCTCATTAAATATAACTCTTTTATTTTATTCAAAATTTTGTCAATTACTTTAATGACAAACATTGAAAAATAACCCCTTGCTAGAATTCTATTTCATATGCATAACCACTTTATGCAATTTCACCCGAAAACCTGTTTCGGTATCTAGTGAAATAAATTCCTGCGCTTGTTCATTCTTTCGGCATGAAACTTTTGATCCAATTGGATGTCGGTGTCTGTTAAGTGTGTCACCCTACGGTTGGTGAATAATGCGGACATGATCGAGACCCCTCTCGGATCAATAATCAGAAGCGGGATCTGGAGACCCATACTGACTCCCACACATTCAACGATGACTTTCTTATGATCGTCGGAACCTT
Organism: Avena longiglumis; assembly: GCA_030063025.1. Classification (NCBI taxonomy): domain Eukaryota; kingdom Viridiplantae; phylum Streptophyta; class Magnoliopsida; order Poales; family Poaceae; genus Avena; species Avena longiglumis. The sequence goes on from CP125974.1 coordinate 561,674,098, forward strand.
TTACGCTAGTATATTAATCCCTTTGTTTCATGATATATTACATGTCCGAGATTCGATCATCGGTATCTCCATACCTAGTTTCATCTCGTTACTGACATGCACTCTTTTCTCGTTCCCGTGATATAACATTCTAGTGATCAAATCACTTGCATGCAAGCTAATCAATGTGATATCACCGAGAGGGCCCAGAGCATATCTATCCGTCATCGGGATGAACAAATTCCACTCTCGATCCATGGGCCTCAACATAACACTTTAGTAGTTCTGAAGCCAGCTTTATAATCACCCAGTTACGGTGTGACGTTTGATGTTATCAAGAAACTCTTCCAGTGTTAGTGATTGACATGATCTCATGGTCTAAGGATTAGGATCACTTCGTAAGTTGTTATAGCAATATAAACTCAATGACTTTGATCGTAATGCTATACTTCGGATGAATGTTCATCACACCATTACACTAATGTTGTGATCTCGTTATTAACAACATCCAATGTCCATGATCAGGAAACCTATGATCATCTTGTTAATCAACGAGCTAGTTTATAAGAGAGGCATAACTAGGAACTTCATTTTTGTTTATTAAATACACATGTATTAACGTTTCCGTATTAATACAATTATAGCATGTAAAATAAACATTTATCATAAACAAGGAATACGATAATAACCACTTTATTATTGCCTCTCGGGCATATTCCCTTCAGTCTTCCACTTGCACTAGAGACAATAATCTAGTTTGAAAACTTTGCGTATTGAACACATATGGCTTTCTGGTGTTCCATATACGCAACTGCAAGTGGTTAACATAATCTACGGACCTGAAGCTTTCAGGTCTATGTGTATTTGCATGTCTTTGCGTCTTCACGCATCACTCATTCTCCAATGAGATGGCATTGTATAAATTTGGTCTTTCGGTGAGACCTTTAGTTCCTTGGGGTTAAAACACGTCGATACTATTGTCGTACAATATATCTTTAGTGTTATCCCATTGCGAACCACACCTTAGTTTGATAACAAACTACTTGACACAAATTCCCTCCTTTGCTGCTACTATAGCAGTCATATACTTAGCCTTTTTGTTGTAGTATTCGTCACAATGTCTTAACTATGGATTTCATCCAAATCCATCATGGAATCTCCTTTCCATTACATTGTGCCACCCATAGTTTAAATTGAGATAAACTTAATTTGTATCTTGTGACAAAACTAGTATCAATGTAACGCTTTACAATAAACTATTTGTAATTGTTTGTCACCTCTACACAAATATATTCTTAGTTCTTCCAAAAGATCATAAGAATATTCTCACTATCGTCCAATGATCATTTTATGATTCATTCTGGTATATGCTCATAACATTTAGAGCATAGGACATATCTGGATGTGTACATATCATGGTATGATTGATCAAAACATTCTCGTGATTTCACTCATCAAGTGTCAAAGCACTTGAATCTTGTTTCACTTATCAAGTGTCGATACAGTTGAATCTTGATTCAATTCCTTTCCATGCGACAAGAACCGTTTCTTGTTGTTTCTATATTGAACTCCTTCAATATCTCATATATGTACGTTTGGCACAACCATATTAGCATCACAGACTATCCACTATAGACATTCATGCTAAATATTCGGGTTTTGCCTAAGTCTTTCATCGAAATGAAATTCTTAACCTTTGTCATTAAAAGATACATCATTTCTAATCAACAAGATCTCCTCCACATAATGTATTAGAAATATGTCTCGGCGCTCCCACTTAATTTCTTGCAAATGCAAGCATCTTCATCGTCTTCAGATGAAAAAATCCTTTTTCATCACGGTGAAGATTCCAATTCCGCGATGCTTACTTCAACTATTGAAGTTTGCATACCCTTTTTAGCATCCTTTGAATTTTAACAAAACCCTTTGGATCGTGTCATGTACATGTCCTAGGTAACCATTCTATTAGAAGAACTTTGTTTTGTTTATTCATCTACCATATAACAAATTATATGTAGTGGTTGCTACTTTAATCCGTCCAGACTAAATATCGCTATGAAAGATCAAATCTTGTCATAGTCAACTCCTTTAACATTGTCGTAAAATACTTTACGACATGTCGACTATTTCATAGATGTGAAACATCCATGTCTGTTTCTTTATAGATCCAAATACGACCGATAGGTTTTTACACCTTTCTGGAGGGTCTTCCAAGTTCAAAACTTGATTTATCGTGTATGGACCTATCACGGATTTTATGGCTTGAAGCCATTTGACGGAGTCAGGGCCCATCATCGCTTCTTTGCATGTAGTCGGTTCATCATTGTCAAACAATAATGATTTACTCTCAAATCTTAGCATTTGATTGTTCATCCGACCGACTTGGTTCAATAAGAACTTAGATCTCCGTGACCACAACCTTTTGAGGCACATAAGTTATGAGCATTATGGCAGCCCCCGGAACGATTTCCGGTCTTAACTCAAAGACATTTAGCTAAGGTTCGTTAACCTTATCAAAGTTCTATTGTCCTCCCACTTAACTTTTATGAAAAAATCCTTCTTCAAGAAACTTCACATTTCAAGCGACAAACCCTTTTGTCCTCGGTGTTATGGAGGAATAACCAATTGTTATTCGAAATAACCTACAAAGACATGCTCATCCGACTTCGGTTGTAAACATCTTACTTATGTTTAGCATACCAAAATTTAAGAAATGACAACTTGGGTTTTACCCCAAACCATAACTTCCATGGTGTCATTTCAACAGATCAAGATGGAGCTCTTTTCAGTGTAAAAGCGGAAGTATCTAAAGCTTTAATCTTTTAAAACATAATGACAGTTTTATAAATAACACCTTTGATCCAACCATGTCAAACAAGGTTTCATTACAAATCTCAAACACTCCATATTCCTATGGTGTTTCGGGATATGTAAATCTAGGTGTTTTGCTAAACTTGCAACTCAAATAAATCCCTTTATGATAAAATCATAATTCATTTATTTTCTTATTACACTTGTAACTCAAACAAATCCCTTATGATAAAATCATAAACCATTTATTTTCTTGTTACAATGATTTCTCACTTCATCTTGAAAGTCTTTGAAACGTTTTTCAAATATTTCATACTTCTTTATCATTAAGTGAATATTCACTCAAATTTCCGGAGAAAGCATATGAAGTTGAAATCCATCGCTTACGACTATATATAATGGAGTACATACATCAATATGTATAAATTTCAATAATTTAGTCGTTCGTTCTTCTTTGGCCTTTGAACGAAGTTTTAATTATAACGTGGAAAGTCTCACAAGCGTCACTTGATCAAATCAAAGACTCCAAAAATACATGAATATGGAGATTCTTCATGTTTTATTTCCAATATAATTTAAACAGCGATGTCACTTCGTAAGTGATCTTTCAATCATTTGTCTTGCGACATTTTAGCATTAGGTTTTATGGATGTGATTTCTCCAACTAGATTTGTAAATCATCTATCTTATATGGAATACGGTAATTATTTGAACAACCTTTGTTCTCATAATACCTGATTCAAATAACAATTATTAAAACAAATCTTGAAGTCAAGCTTTGATGTCAACGAGAAATACAAACAACGGTTTGTTTGTTTTCGATGAACATCATCACATATTCTCTTGCTAGTTACTTAGGCCATTGTGGTTCATGAATTGCGTCGTTCCGTATGAAATTTCATACCAACCAATTCGGTATACAATACCCAAGAACCACATTGTTTAACAAGCAAAGAATACAACCATAACATGTATATCATCCATATACCTAAATTGGATATTTCCAATCTTTTCTTTTCTGCCAAATGTATTTTATAGATTCTCTTTCAGCATTTCCTTTTATTTTAAAAGAATCTATCAACATCAACAATGGCGCCATATACATGACACATAGTCCAAAGCATGTATATTCAAATAATAATACCTTTGGACTTGCACTTTGAAGTATATCACCATCATCAAAATGATCGGCATTCTTTCAAAATCCATTCTTTAGTAATCTTTTAGTGTAGTAAACACTTTTACATACATCTTCTATTCATCCTTATCATGACGACTTTCCTGATCAAGCTACTGTAGCTTATAAAGGTGAATCTTGAGTATAACATTACTTTCCAAAACCCTTTTGGATGGTTAGGATGTCTAGCATCACCAACCTTCGTAAATTCTCATCCAATATGGGAACATATATTATACTCTATCATATTGCAACCAAAACATTGTTTCAGATATCGTTATATCTGCCACACATGATGGTTTCTGAAACAATTCTTTCAGCTCCTAGATAAACTTGATATTAAAACAATCAAGAATCATGGAGGCAAACATGATACTTAAGATACTAACACTGGAATTGTTACTCTCGATTTAATACCAACTATTAAATTTCACAGAGTAAATAGAGTTTGCTGAAAGTTTGCAATAGGACTTTAAACTTTAGATTGACACTCAACACAATACGATACCAGTTCGTAAAGCATATATCCAGAATTCTATAGTTCTATTTTCTCAATTACAACTATGCATAAGGTGGTGAACGAATGCCAATGACTACAACAAATTATGCAAATTCAGTTTGATTTAATTTATAATAAATTGAGTTCTACTAATCCAAATTAGAAATGAACTCCCACTCAAAAACGACATCCCTCATGTCTTTTTGGTGATTACATGAACCAAATCCACTACACCAAGTCCGATCATCACGTGAGTCGGTGTAGCTTAAAAGGCGAGCATCAAATGGGCATCATATCTACTATATGACTCATGCTTAACCTTTCGGTCCGTGTCCCGAGGCCATGTCTATACATGCTAGGCTCGCTAAGTAAGAACCTTAGTATTCACGTGTCAGTGTCTTACACCCGAAATATGGTCGTGGATCCATAAACACCCGATCATCACGTGATGTCTTGGAGCGACGAGAACATAATCGGTGCATACTAAAGGAAGAACACATTCTTATCTTGATATTTAAATGAGGGATCATCTTATTATGCTAATAAAATGCCAAACAAGCAATATAAGATGCTATCAAACATCACATGTTTATTAGTGAAATGATATGGTTCCCGCATATGATCTCTATCATGTGCATCGTGGTATGATCACTATCATACCCATATGTGTAAGTCCAAGGTCTATGGAGATTACACGTTATATATGTTGTAAGAGTATCATCTCATACTTCTACTTACAACATCACCATATCATAACACTAGCCCAACAACAATCGAAACTAGACGCCTCTAATTTATCCATTGCAAGTTTTACGTGGCTTAGGGCTTTCGAAGATAGAACCGTTCTTACCTACGAACATGAACCACAACGAGGATAACCAAATTGTTGACAACTCGTTGCAAATTAGATATTGACTATAGTAGGATAGACAGACACCCGCTAGCCACTTATGCAAAACTAGTTGCATGTCAAGCGTGGAACAAGTCTCATGTGCGAGGACATGTAAAGTTTGTCCGGGCCGCTTCATCCCACTATGCCACCAATATCCAAAGTACAACTAATAAGCAATAAAATGATCATCATCGCTCACATACTCATATGTGTACTACCTGTGCAAAGTATGTACGCATAGATCCGGCTCTGATACCACTGTAGGGTTCGCAGCATAGAAAACAAAAATTTTCCTACGATGGGAACAACTATGTACCAAAATCTATCTACTAGATACAAACAACGGGCGGATGTATATCCGTAGAGAACATACCCTTGAAGACCGACAAATCTTAACGAGTCACAACTCGTGGTTAATGTAGACGATCTCTTGCCGATCTCAAGATCGAGAGGAAGTCCTAGCGCCGCAAAACAGCAGCGCATCCGTGCTCGCACACACGTTCGAGGCACCGAGCAACCTCCGCCTCCTCGCTCCAGTGATGCAGCGGAAGCACAACTCTTTCTTGCCGAATAGCCACCGGGAACATGTATCTCACTAGTCCGAGACCATGGGGATAAATTCTAGAGGGCGAGATGAAGGGAATATGCCCTGAGAGGCAATAATAAAGTGTTTATTATGTGTATTCCAAGTATATGATAGATGTTTATTTTGCATGCTATAATTGTATTAATACAGAAACGTTAATACATGTGTGTTTAATAAACAAACAGAAAGTTCCTAGTTATGCCTCTCTCATAAACTAGCTCGTTGATTAACAAGATGATCAAGGTTTCCATATCATGGACATTGGATGTTGTTAATAACGGGATCACAACATTAGTGTAATGGTGTGATGAACATTCATCCGAAGTGTAGCATTATGATCAAAGTCATTGAGTTTATATTGCTATAACAACTTACGAAGTGATCCTAATCCTTAGACCATGAGATCATGTCAATCACTAACACCGGAAGAGTTTCTTGATAACATCAAACGTCACACCGTAACAGGGTGATTATAAAGTTGGATTCGGAACTAATAAAGTGTTATGTTGAGGCTCATGGATCGAGAGTGGAATTTGTTCATCCCGATGACGGATAGATATACTCTGGGCCCTCTCGGTGATATCACATTGATTAGCTTGCAAGCAAGTGATTTGATCACTAGAATGTTATATCACAGGAACGAGAAAAGAGTGCATGTCGGTAACGAGATCAAACTAGGTATGGAGATACCGATGATCGAATCTCGGACATGTAATATATCGTGAAACAAAGGGATTAAGATACTAGCATAAAAGGTTCCGACGATCACAAGAAAGTCATCGTTGAATGTGTGGGAGTCAGTATGGGTCTCTAGATCCCGCTTCTGATTATTGATCCGAGAGGGGTCTCGATCATGTCCGCATTATTCACGAACCGTAGGGTGACACACTTAAGGACACCGACATCCAATTGGAGGAAAAGTTTCATGCCGAAAGAATGAACAAGCGCGGGAATTTATTTCACTAGATACCGAAACAAGTTTTCGGGTGAAATTGCATAAAGTGGTTATGCATGTGAAATAGAATTCTAGCAAGGGGTTATTTGTGAATGTTTGTCATTAAAGTAATTGACAAAATTCTGAATAAAATAAAATAGTTTTATTTAATGAGAGTTTGCATTAAGTTTGGTGGAAATTTAATGGGAATTTGAGTGGACTTTTGAGTGGAGGGATTTTAAAGGGCATTTTGTGAGTGGAGTGTCCACCCACATGAATGAAGGAGGGGAGGGGGCAGCCCCCATGGCCGGCGGACACCCCCTTGGGTGCCCCCCCTCCTCCTATAAAAGGAGCCCCCCTCCTCACTTGTCTCTCACACCTCCTCGTGAAGGATCTCTCTCCCCCTCTAGAATTTATCCCCCATGGTCTCGGACTAGCGAGATACATGTTCCCGGTGGCTATTCGGCAAGAAAGTGTTGTGCTTCCGCTGCATCGCTGGAGCGAGGAGGCGGAGGTTGCTCGGTGCCTCGAACGTGTGTGTGAGCACGGATGCGCTGCTGATTTGCGGCGCTAGGACTTCCTCTCGATCTTGAGATCGGAAGAGATCGTCTACATCAACCACGAGTTGAACTCGTTAAGCTTTGTCGGTCTTCAAGGGTATGTTCTCTACGGATATACATCCGCCCTTTGTTTGTATCTAGTAGATAGATCTTGGTATATAGTTCACATCGTAGGAAATTTTTTGTTTTCTATGCTGCGAACCCTACAGTGGTATCAGAGCCGGATCTATGCGTAGATACTTTACACGGGTAGTACACATATGAGTATGTGGGCGATGATGATCATGTTGTTGGTCCTTTGTTGTAATTTTGGATATTGGTGGCATAATGGGATGAAGCGGCCCGGACAAACTTTACATGTCCTCGCACATGAGACCTGTTCCACGCTTGACATGCAACTAGTTTGCATAAGTGGCTAGCGGGTGTCTGTCTCTCCTACTATAGTCAATATCTATTTTGCAAGCGAGTTGTCAACAATTTGATTATCCTCGTTGTGGTTCATGTTCGTAGGTAAGAACGGTTCTATCTCGAAAGCCGTAAGCCACGTAAAACTTGCAATGGATAAATTAGAGGCGTCTAGTTTAGATTGTTGCTGGGCTAGTGTTATGATATGGTAGTGTTGTAAGTAGAAGTATGAGATGATACTCTTACAACACACATAGCGTGTAAAATCCATAGACCTTGGATTTACACATATAGGTATGATAGAGATCATACCACGATGCACATGATAGAGATCATCTGCGGGAACCATATAATTTCACTAATAAACATATGATGTTTGATTGCATCTTATATTGCTTGTTTAGCACTTTGTTAGCATAATAAGATGATCCCTCGTTTGAATATCAAGATAAGAATGTGTTCTTCCTTTAGTATGCAACGATTATGTTTTTGTCGCTCCAAGACATCACGTGATGATCGGGTGTTCTTGGATCCACGACCATATTTCGGGTGTAAAACAGTTAGACACGCGAATACTAAGGTTCTAACTTGGCGAGCCTAGCATGTACAGACATGGCCTCGGAACACGGACCGAAAGGTTAAGCATGAGTCATATAGTTGATATGATGCCCATTTGATGCTCGCCTTTGAAGCTATACCGACTCACGTGATGATCGGACTTGGTGTAGTGGATTTGGTTCATGTAATCACCAAAAAGGCACGAGGGATGTCGTTTTTGAGTGGGAGTTCATTCGTAATATAGATTAGTTGAACTCAATCTATCATACACTTAGTCTAAACTTTACAAATTATATTGTAGATGGCACCACCTGCTTTTAATTTCAATGTGTTCATGGAGAAAGAGAAACTAGCAACGAACGGTAGCAACTTTACCGAATGGGCCATGAATTTGAGGATTCTCCTCTCTGCTGCACAAAAGCAATATGTGCTAGAAGCGCCGTTAGGCCCCCCACTTTTTGATGATGCCCCTGACGAGGAGAAGAATGACTATCAGACTCGTCAGGAGGAACACAACTTAGTTCATTGCGGCATATTGTATGGGCTAGAGCCGAACTTGAAGCGTTTCAAAACGGCAATGCATTTGATACAATGGGTGAGTTGAAAATGATTTTCGACACACATGTCAGAGAGAGCTACAACGCTTTAGAAAAGTTCTTTAGTCATGATGGAAGAGCACACTCAGTTAGTGAGCATGTACTCAAGATGTCGGGTTACGCCGATAAGCTTGTGTCCTTGGGAATATCGATTCCCATTGATTTAGGCATCCATCGTGTTCTCGCCACCTAGCTATAAGAGCTTCGTGATGAACTATAATATGAAAGGCATGAAGAAGTCTCTCCGAGCTTCTTTCAATGCTTAAAATGCAGTGGAGATCAAAAGGAACATCAAGTGTTGATGATCAATAGGAAGACTGGTTTCAAGAAAGACAAGAAGCGGAAGGGAAGTAAGGCGGCAAGCAAGCCGCTGAAAAGAAACCCGAGTTGGACCTAAGTCCGATTCCGAGTGCTACTATTGTAAGGGGGAGCCATCGGGCCTTAATCGCCCCAAGTATCTGCGCATAAGAAGGTCGGCAAGGCAAACAAAGGTATATATGATATACATGTTATTGATGTGTACTTGACTAGTGCTCGCAGAGCACCAGGTATTTGATACCGGTTCAGTTGCTAATATTTGTAACTCGAATCAGGGGCTGCGGAACAAGCGACCGCTAGCAAGGGGTGAGGTCAAGATGCGTGTCGGCAATGGATCAAGCGTTGATGTGATCGCCGTCGGAACGCTGCCTCTCCACTTACCGTCGAGATTAGTTATAAACTTGAATAAATCTTATCTGGTGCCTGCACTGAGCATGAACATTGTATCTGGATCGTGTTTGATGCGAAGTGGTTATTCATTTAAATCCGAGAACAATGGTTGTTCCATTTATATGAATGAAATATTTTATGGTCATGAACCGATGATGAATGGTTTATTTCTATTAGATCTCGATGATAATGTTACAAATATTCATAATGTTGATGCTAAAAGGATTAAACTTAATGATGATATATCCGCATATATGTGGCACTGCCGTCTAGGTCATATTGGCGTTAAACGCATGAAGAAGCTCCATTCAGATGGACTTTTGGAATCACTTGATTATGAATCATTTGATACATGTGAGCCATGCCTTATGGGCAAGATGACTAGAACGCCGTTTTCCGGTTCAATGGAAGCAGGCGGATTTATTGGAAATCATACATTCTGATGTATGTGGTCCAATGAGTGTGTCGGCGCGAGGTGGATATCGTTATTTTGTTACTTTCACGGATGATTTGAGTAGATACGGTTATATCTACTTTATGAAACGCAAGTCTGAAACCTTTGAAAGTTCAGGGAATTTCAGAATGAAGTGGAAAATCATCGTACTAGAAAGATCAAATTTCTACGGTCCGACCGTGGAGGTGAGTATCTAAGTTACGAGTTTAGCACTCACATGAAAGAGTGTGGAATTGTTTCACAACTCACACCTGCCGAAACACCACAGCGAAATGGTGTGTCGGAACGTCGTAATCGTACTTTATTAGATATGGTTCGATCTATGATGTCTCTGACGGACTTGCCGTTGTCATTTTGGGGTTATGCACTAGAAACTGCTGTATTCACTTTAAATCGGGCACCATCTAAATCCGTTGAAAAGACACCGTATGAATTGTGGTTTGGAAACAAACCTAAGCTGTCATTTCTTAAAGTTTGGGGATGCGATGTTTATGTGAAGAAACTTCAACCGGATAAACTCGAACCCAAAGCGGAAAAATGCGTCTTCATAGGATACCCTAAAGAAACTATTAGGTATTCCTTCTATCACAGATCCGAGGGCAAGGTTTTTGTTGCCAAGAATGGATCCTTTCTAGAGAAAGAGTTTCTCGCGAAAGGTGTGAGTAGTCGGAAGGTAGAACTCGAAGAGGTTGTGGAACCTTCTCTTCAAAGTATGGCGAGTAGCGCAAGGAAGTTGTTCGGAGTTGGCTCCACTGTTGAAGAGGGAACTAATGATAATGATCATGAAACTCGAAGAGAGTACTACCGAACCTCGCAGTCAACAGACGCATGCAGCTCCCGAGCTGTACGGAAATCCTGTCATGAATTTCATGGTTGATGAAAATGATGACCCTGCGACGTATGAAGAAGCGATGATGAGCCCGGATTCCAACAAATGGTTAGAAGCCATGAAATCCGAGATGGAATCCATATATGAAAATCAAGTTTGGAACTTGGTGGAATTACCTCACGACCGAAAGGCCGTGGAGAACAAATGGATTTTCAAAAGGAAAAACTGATGCTGATGGTAATGTGACCGTCTATAAAGCTCGACTTGTCGCAAAGGGGTTTCGACAAATTCAAGGAGTTGACTACGATCAGACTTTCTCTCCTGTAGCGATGCTAAAGTCAGTTAGGATTATGTTAGCACTTGCTGCATATTTCGATTATGAGATATGGAAGATGGATGTCAAAACCGCGTTTCTCAATGGTAATATTGAAGAAGAGTTGCATATGATACAACCAAAGGGTTTTGTCGATCCTAAGGATGCTGACAAGGTGTGCAAGCTTCAGCGATACATCTATGGATTGAAGCAAGGATCACGAATTTGGAATCTCCGCTTTGATGAGGTGATCAAAGAGTTTGGATTTTTCCAAACTTATGGAGAAGCTTGTATTTACAAGAAAGTGAGTGGGAGCAATGTGGCATTTCTGATATTATATGTGGATGACATATTATTGATCGGAAATGATATAGATCTTTTAAACAGTGTTAAAAGTTATCTAAACAGCAAATTTTCAATGAAGGACCTAGGCGCCTAATAGGGCTATCGCAAAGTACATACCTTGATAAGATTTTAAAGAAGTTTAAAATGGACGGAAGTAAGAAGGGGTTCTTACCTATGTTGCAAGGCAAGACATTGAGTAAGACTCAAAGTCCGGCTTCGCGGAAGAAAGAGATAATGGACAAAGTCCCTATGCTTCACCATAGGCTCTATAATGTACGCCATGCTATGTACAAGACCGGATGTGGCACATGCTATTAGTTTGACTAGTAGGTACCAATCGGATCCAGTTCGAACATGGATAGCGGTCAAGAATATCCTTAAGTACTTACGAAGAACTAAGGATATGTTTCTTGTATACGGAGGTGAAGAAGAGCTCGTCACTAAGTGTTATGTCGACGCTAGCTTTGACACCGATCCAGATGACTCTAAGTCTCAATTCGGATACGTATTTCTAATGAATGGCGGAGCGGTTAGTTGGAGGAGCTCCAAACAACCTGTGGTAGCGGGATCAACAACGGAGGCCGAATATGTTGCTGCTTCGGAAGCGGCTCAGGAAGCAGTTTGGATGAAGGAGTTCATATCCGAACTAGGAGTAGTGGCAAACGCATTGGACCCAATGGTGATCTATTGTGACAACAATGGTGCCATTTCCAATACCAAAGATCCAAGGTCTCACAAGCATTCCAAGCATATTAAGCGCCGGTTTCACTCCATCCGCGAGCATGTCAAGGATGGAGATATAAAGATTTGTAAAGTACATACGGATCTCAATGTAGCAGATCCGTTGACTAAAACTCTCCCTAGAGCAAAACATGATCAACACCAGAACTCAATGGGTGTTAGATTTATCACTACGTAACTATATTATTGTCTCTAGTGCAAGTGGGAGATCAAGGAATATGCCCCGAGAGGCAATAATAAAGTGTTTATTATGTGTATTCCAAGTATATGATAGATGTTTATTTTGCATGATATAATTGTATTAATACGAAGCGTTAATACATGTGTGTTTAATAAACAAACAGAAAGTTCCTAGTTATGCCTCTCTCATAAACTAGCTCGTTGATTAACAAGATGATCAAGGTTTCACGATCATGGACATTGGATGTTGTTAATAACGGGATCACAACATTAGTGTAATGGTGTGATGAACATTCATCCAGTATAGCATTACGATCAAAGTCATTGAGTTTATATTGCTATAAAAACTTACGAAGTGATCCTAATCCTTAGACCATGAGATCATGTCAATCACTAACAGGAAGAGTTTCTTGACAACATCAAACGTCACACCGTAACGGTGATTATAAAGATGGATCGAACTAATAAAGTGTTATGTTGAAGCTCATGGAGCGAGTGGAATTTGTTCATCCCAATGACGGATAGATATACTCTGGGCCCTCGGTGATATCACATTGATTAGCTTGCAAGCAAGTGATTTGATCACTAGAATGTTATATCACGAACGAGAAAAGAGTGCATGTAGCGAGATCAAACTAGGTATGGAGATACCGATGATCGAATCTCGGACATGTAATATATCGTGAAACAAAGGGATTAAGATACTAGCGTAAAGGTTCAAGCGATCACAAGAAAGTCATCGTTGAATGTGTGGGAGTCGGTATGGGTCTCGGATCCGCTTCGATTATTGATCCGAGAGAGGTCTCGATCATGTCCGCATTATTCACGAACCGTAGGGTGACACAATTAAGAGACACCGACATCCAATTGGAGCAAATTTTCATCTTGAAAAAGAATGAACAAGCGCAGAATTTATTTCACTAGATACCTAAAGCAGTTTTGGTGAAATTGCATAAAGTGGTTATGCATGTGAAATAGAATTCTAGCAAGGGTTATTTGTGAATGTTTGTCATTAAAGTAATTGACAAAATTCTGAATAAAATAAAAGAGTTTTATTTAATGAGAGTTTGCATTAAATTTGGTGGAAATTTAATGGGAATTTGAGTGGACTTTTGAGTGGAGGGATTTTAAAGGGCATTTTGTGAGTGGAGTGTCCACCCACATGAATGAAGGAGGGGAGGGGGCAGCCCCCATGGCCGGCGGCCACCCCCTTGGGTGCCTTCCTCCTCCTATAAAAGGAGCCCCCCTCCTCACTTGTCTCTCACACCTCCTCGTGAAGGATCTCTCTCCCCCTCTAGAATTTATCCCCCATGGTCTCGGACTAGCAAGATACATGTTCCCGGTGGCTATTCGGCAAGAAGGAGTTGTGCTTCCGCTGCATCGCTGGAGTGCGGAGGCGGAGGTTGCTCGGTGCCTCGAACGTGTGTGCGAGCACGGATGCGCTGCTGATTTGCGGCGCTAAGACTTCCTCTCGATCTTGAGATCGGCAAGAGATTGTCTACATCAACCACGAGTTGAACTCGTTAAGCTTTGTCGGTCTTCAAGGGTATGTTCTCTATGGATATACATCTGCCCGTTGTTTGTATGTAGTAGATAGATCTTGGTATATAGTTCACATCGTAGGAAAATTTTTGTTTTCTATGCTGCGAACCCTACAGGAGAGAAATCCTTCACGAGGAGGTGTGAGTGAGAAGTGAGAGGAGGGGCTCCTTATATAGGGGAGGGGGGCAGGCCAAGGGGTCATGGCCGCCGGCCATGGAGGGTGCCCCCACCTCTCCCTCATTCATGTGGGTGGACACTCCACTCACAAAATGGCCCTTCAATTTTCTCCACTCAAATTCCCATTAAATTTCCACCAAATTTAATGCAAACTCTCATTAAATAAAACTCTTTTATTTTATTCAGAATTTTGTCAATTACTTTAATGACAAACATTCACAAATAACCCCTTGCTAGAATTCTATTTCACATGCATAACCACTTTATGCAATTTCACCCGAAAACCTGTTTCGGTATCTAGTGAAATAAATTCCTATGCTTGTTCATTCTTTCGGCATGAAACTTTTGCTCCAATTGGATGTCGGTGTCTCTTAAGTGTGTCACCCTACGGTTCGTGAATAATGCGGACATGATCGAGACCTCTCTCGGATCAATAATCAGAAGCGGGATTTGGAGACCCATACTAACTCCCACACATTCAACGATGAATTTCTTGTGATCGTCGGAACCTTTTACGCTAGTATCGTAATCCCTTTGTTTCACGATATATTACATGTCCGAGATTCGATCATCGGTATCTCCATACCTAGTTTCATCTCGTTACTGACATGCACTCTTTTCTCGTTCCCGTGATATAACATTCTAGTGATCAAATCACTTGCTTGCAAGCTAATCAATGTGATATCACCGAGAGGGCCCAGAGCATATCTATCCGTCATCGGGATGAACAAATTCCACTCTCGATCCATGGGCCTCAACATAACACTTTAGTAGTTCTGAAGCCATCTTTATAATCACCCAGTTACGGTGTGACGTTTGATGTTATCAAGAAACTCTTTCGGTGTTAGTGATTGACATGATCTCATGGTCTAAGGATTAGGATCACTTCGTAAGTTGTTATAGCAATATAAACTCAATGACTTTGATCGTAATGCTATACTTCGGATGAATGTTCATCACACCATTACACTAATGTTGTGATCCCGTTATTAACAACATCCAATGTCCATGATCAGGAAACCTATGATCATCTTGTTAATCAACGAGCTAGTTATAAGAGAGGCATAACTATGAACTTCCTTTTTGTTTATTAAACACACATGTATTAACGTTTCCGTTTTAATACAATTATAGCATGTAAAATAAACATTTATCATAAACAAGGAATACGATAATAACCACTTTATTACTGCCTCTCGGGCATATTCCCTTAAGGAAAAGGTTAGATTTAGTTACAATTATTTTTGGGGTTGTATAATTGTTTAGGACCTTTTATTAGAAAATAATTACTCATTTGGTTGAAGGATAATTCAATAAAATTGTAGTTAAAATGTGTTAAACTATTTTGACTTCTTATTTTTTAATGTTAAAGACTAATACTATTTATTAGACTCAATTGGGTAATTTTAGAAATATTAAAAAATTTTATTTACCCTTATATGAATTATCAATTAAGTAAATAAGTTTAAATTTGAGTTATTAAAGTATTTGAATTTTTATGTAAATCAAAAGTGGAATATTTTATTTTTAACATGTAGGTATTATTTTTGTGATCATTTTGGTATATTATATTTATTTTTGTGATTTATAAATAATAAGATATGATTTTTGTAAGATTTGTTACTTTATAAATACTTAATAAATAATAAATATTTAATTAAGTGAAATAATATTACATGATTATAGTTTTAAAATATTGTTTTTATTTTTCCAAGATTTTTGGTATTTATTTATATTCTTAACATTTCCCATTATTAAAATAGGAATTATCAAAGTTTTATTACCTTTAAAATCTTTATTAAATAATAATTATTTAAATCGTTAACATAATAATGTTTAGTAATAGTTTTAAGTTATAGATGTTATTTTTCTACAATTTTTTCATATATTATACATATTTTTATGAATTATAAAACAAACGTTATTAATTAAACAAGATTTAATTATCTTATTTAATTTCTGGAATATGTATATTTCGATTTATACCTTTTATTCTTTTTTAAACAGGAAACAACTTTTTACACCGCACCCACACCTAGCCCTAGTGACTGACTAGTGGGCCAGTGGCCACCTCAATTTTTAGGTTATTAAATGTCTTTGTTACCGACCCTATTTCTACTCCGAGACAATGACATATGGGCCCAAGGCCATGTCATCTGCCACGCGAGACAAAGACTGGGTCAAAATGGCTGACTAGGATGAGGGTGACATGGGCATGACATCATCGGAGCTTGATCCCCTCAGATCGATGATGGATCAGATGATTTGGTGCGTGCGCGGGGCTGTGGTTAGGCTCGTTGGAAAGAGGGTATCCCGAGGAACCTATTGGTGGTGGCGCCCTATTTTGGTCACCGGAGGACAATCGACGACGAGCTCATGCGACGGTGCTTGTGGGTGATCATGGTGGCGTGGATTTAGGAAGCAAACGAAGCATCTACGCATACGAGGAGATTCAGTTACACACCAGGAACACGATGGTGTGGTCGATAGGGCGAGGCGAGGTCGGAGATGACAGTGAGGTAGATGAACAACACTGGGAACAGAGGGTGCGATTGGGTTGATTCACGCCTCCTCCGCTAGTGCGAGTTGGGGAAAACGAACGAGAGGAGCACGGCGGTCTCCACCGTGGTCTTGTTTGGCCGAGGTGAGCACGGAATCGCCGGCACAGGCTCACCCCCGAGCTAGGGTTCTCGGTTCAGAAGAAGGAATTGAGAGAGAGAGAGAGAGAGAGAGAGCTGTAGAGCGGGAAATAGGGATGAGTACGAGCAGACGGCGTCATGGCGTTCTTATCCCTTCCATCCAGGAGAGGTAGCACGCATCACAGCGCGACGGTTCATCGACGGTGGAGCTCCTGGCCAGCGAGCTGCTTCCAGTAGGCGAGGTAGACGAAGAAGTCGGTTTTGCAGAAAACCCCCTGGCACTTCTTTTCTCTCAACCCGCAATCCTCCTTTGGTCCCGTCGATCCATGTAAGAGAACGAGTTGTAATTTCTTTGGGCTTTCGTGGGTTACACATGGGCGACAAGTAAGAAGAGAAAGAAATGGGCCACGACCAGGAAATGTTTTTTATTTGCTTTACCTTTTTCTATTTTCTGTTTTACTTTTCAGATTTGTATTTAATCTTTAATTTGAACTTTTCTAACAAAGTTTATTTGCTGAATACTTACAGCAACAATTAGTATTAATTGAGATTTATTTTGTAAATATTAATGATAAATATTTTCTTTATATATATTTCTTTATTTTCTTTATATAAATCCCCTTTTAATATTTTGTAGAAGCCTTTATTATTAATTTTCTTTCTATACTAAACCATGACTTTATTATTTGATATTTTCTTATTTGTTTATAAAACTTAACTCTAATTAGCTCATAGTTTGAATAGAACTTTTATACATAATGATCCTGTATCATTATTTGATGCATGAAATGCAAAAGAAATTAATATGGTGAATACCACTTTCATTATTTTATAAAATGGTATTGTATATATTCTATTATGATAAACATAGAAATTTAGGGTTCTTAATGTACTTATATTCTTTTGTGAATGTGGGTAAAGATTTAATAACTAAGCATATTGTCTTCTGTTTGTGATATTTGATGATCATAGCTTTTAAAATGGAAAGTTACATCTAAAATGTTTTATAGAAAAGAATTGATAAAGATACTCCTAAGCACATATAATTATGATAATTAGAATTGATATAGATGTGCTTATGTAATTTGCTATAGGAAAATATTCCTATAAAGTGATATAGATATAGTATGAGGAATTCATAACATGAAATGGATATTATACTAGATTTAAGATTTAAAGTTGGGTGTTTACCAATAATTCCTATCTTCTATAGTTCACAATCCTGGTACTCTAATTAAGGAATTCCTTTCCTAGATATACTACCTTTTCCTATCCATCATCATGGTTAACATAATGAGCTTTACTTCACAAAGATATTCTTATTCACCTATTATTCTTCTAAACTCATGGATGAATCCAATGAGTTTGACACTAAAACATTTCATGATCTTCACCTATCCAGACTTGGCTATATCAACTACTCTTCTGTTGATAGTCTTCAATCCAACAAGTAGTTCCTTCAAACTCCACTCATAATCTTCCTTAATCATCCATCACTAATATTTCTTCATTAGATGTATACATCCAACTACCTTTCTCTAAATCTTACTATCCTTTAAGATGAATAACACTACTTCCATAACCCCATGCTATACTAGCTTTAATTGAATCTTACTATCTTACATTTACTTTACTCTAATAACTCACACTCCAACCTCACATATATTAATGTGGCTTGTAATGACTACTCTAGGATAACTTATCTCTACTAGGGTTTCAATCATGTTTTACCCACCAATATCACTTATACTGGACATAGGTAGACAATCCTGGTGAGCAAGGCATGATCATTATAATCCTTTAATCATTTATAGCTTAAATTTCCAATTTGGCTAAGCCAGGATTTATTAATACAACCTTACTATTGTATTGGAATTATCTTCTTAGTACCTTTAATTGAATTAAGGTTGTTATTCATGGACTATGCCCCTTGATCCAATAAAATTACTACTGGTAACTATCTTCAGGGTTCATCCTAGTAATCTTCTTTACTACCATTTAATTATAGGTTATAAATTACTATTCTATTCATTCAGGAGTGATTTAACTCCACCTTTAGTCCTGTTGATCTAATTTACTTCCAATACTCCCATCCTATAGATGATATTTGAATCTAGCATTACCATATACCTTTCCTTAGTTGTTTCTTTATAAGCACTTAAGTGTAAAATATGATATGGTCAAGAGTTGATAGATTGAGAACTGGTGAATCAATAGTTGATTTCTCAACATTGATGAACAATAGATATCGGAATATAGCTCAATAGATATGATAAGGATTGATATGGAAAGAAAGATATATGGTGAATGATCTAGACTTGGTTTCTTTCCTACTCGAACTCACTAAAGAGTTAAGGTTAGGTATTACTATGATACTCATAGTAAGAATAGATAGGAATAAATTAGGTCAGGATTAGTCATTAAATTCTTATTACTTAAGTTCTAATCTTAACTTGGCATTCATGAGTTGTTGTGCTGAATATTATGATAGGATCCCTTAAGGATCGGGTATTAATCATTTAAGTAATGTATTATGAGTAACATTTTATTATATTTGATCTACCCTTAGATCAAATCATGTTTACCCAAATAAGGTTTTAGCAAAGGTCATATTGAAACTTATCACAGTCAACTTGATGATCTACTTCAATTCCATCAAGTTGAGAGAAGGTTCAATCACTTTGACAAGTTCTTATTTAAAAGCGCGAAAATTATTCGGATTTTCTACGCATGAATGCAATGCACACCTCTGGCTTCAGCTTATTTCTAGGCTCTAATGCTGGGATGTTACAGCCGCCGCCAGGATCTCCACCGTCGTTGGCCTCCCATCTCCAACCACAACATGCACCGCACCTGCCTGCTACCTCCATGAGAGTGTCCCACCGCCGGACCTCCGTGAAATCACCCCATCGCCGGCCGCCGCCTCCATGAGAGGCCGCCCCATGTTGTTCCTCCCCTCGCCTCCCACCTTGTGAGCGTAACTCGCCGCCGGAGACACCTCCCCTTGACCACACGCACACGATCCACGAGTTCGCCCGACGGTGGACGCCAACACACCGGCCATGTGCACCGGTGCTGCCATGGGTAGGGATGGTGTGAGGTGGTGTTGCAACCATGGACCATCGATGGAACGAGTTTACAGCAGTACAAACATTTTGCTACTTTTTTTTGTGGTTTCGCTAGAACAATGTAACATTTTTTATACAATGTGCCCGGTGAGATTCTCGGATAAAGTTGAATTTGCTCCAATAGTAGATTTTTTTGCTATTTCTCTTCTATGTTTTTGCTACAATAGCACAAACCATTTGCTACGACATTTTCGACGAAAGTCCTCATCAAAGTCGGTTTTGCTACGGTAGGCATCGGTGATATCTCCGGCGAGGTTGTTCTTTTTGCTACATTAGCACTTTTTTTGCTACCACCATTATGCGATTTTTCTACAATATCATAACATTTTTGCTACACGGTCTACGGTGATGTCTACCGGCGAGTCTCCGGCAAGGTCAGATATGCTACATTAGCATAACTTTTTTGCTACACGGCCGTCGGCGAGGTATCCGGCGAAATTTCCGGCAAGGTCCAGTCTGTTTTTCTATTTCTAGGACGAACCGTTTTTTGTTACATGTAGCAAAAGCGGGACTATTTGTAGTAAAAGCAGGTACGTTTATAGCAAAAGCGGGATTTTGGAGCTTTTTTGGGACACGTGCCAGCAGGAGGACCCGGGAGATAATTTTGGGGAATTATCCCCCGGGGACGCGTAGTACTACCCTAAATCATTACTACATTAGTACCTTTTAATTGGATGGTAAACCGATAAAAGTGATTAAAAATAAGACAAACATGTGCCAAAGCATCCTGAGGCAAAGCATTGCATTAATAAATTATTGAAACTTTTGTGGCGCTGATGATGCAGGTGGAGGTAGACAACATGAATTTTGGTAAAACAAAACTTTGTTTTTGGTGGAAAGTTTACAAAAGAATTATGGAGAAAATAGACACCAATATGTGTGTAGGCTTTCTCCGATTATCATGTGTCAAGATTCTTAAGAGTCTAAGACAATTAACAAGAGGATTTTCATCAAATCTAACAATTTTTGCTCAAGATATGTATATAGTAGCAACATATAATTTATATATTATAAATGATCTATCTATAAATGTTAAGTCAGTGGTGAACTATATAAGATAAAGTAAGAAGATTATCAAAATGAAAAGTAAAACTAGTATATTAAATATGCTAAAACATAAATCTATTTGTACATCACAAAAAATCTAGGATATTAAATGTGCGAATTGGCGTGCTGATGGCTCTTAGAAATCTAATTCCCCGTCGAAAAAATTAACAACCCTATTAGGATACAACTCCTTGGGACAACGTTCCGCTCAGATGCAATCTAACCGGTTGCTCGTGTCTATCAACATATCAAAGATGTTTACCAATAACAAGAAGTCTTTCACCCTAGTGTTACAACATTTGCTCAAGATGTACATATTACAAATGAACGGTTTAGACACTTTGGAAGATAGGATAAAGTAACTAATGAGAATGGTGAATTGTATGAACTAACGATAAACTAATGAGTGTCGCAGAGTGGGCGGACTAGCCATGGTGGCGGCAGTCTGATGTATCCATTGGCCTTGATAGCTTGTCGTCCATTGTAGTATGTTGACTAGTACATGGGGAGGAGCCCTTGTTAAGCATGCCCGATGGGTCTCTTAATCCAACATGTTGGTCTCGCAGTCACTAATGGAACTCGGGGTTGGTTGATTAGGAAGAATCAGAGCTTATGTTATAGGATCACCATATATGGGAAACAGAATAATGTGACGGGTAGGATAGCAAAAAAATCCAATGGAAGCAAATAGATCATGTAGTAATCTTAACAATAAAAGTTGCATTGGAGGCAATAAATCAATAGAGTGCCTTTAATTGGATTGTAAAAAAAGAGGTAATTAAAATATGCATGTGTAAAAGCATATTGAGGAATAACGTTTTGTTAGAAAAAAATGTGGGGATGATGAGGCAGATGGACATAAATGTTTAGGGTACAATTTCTCAAAAATTGTGGAGAAAATAGACACCAAGGGATGACTTGAAGTGGAAGTTGAACATTGGTAGGAGACTCGGACAAGTTTTACAACGAGTGTTTTGACGATGCATGGATCGTAATATGCATGTAGGCTTGTTCTATTGTCATGTATCAAGATTCTTAAAAATCTAGGGCAATTAACGTAAAGATTTACATCAAATCTAACAACTTTTGTTCAAGGTATGTATATATATATCTACTTGTATGTTTAAAATTATAGCACATATATCAATAAATGTTGATTTAGTGGTTAATATATAAGATAAAAATAATAACAATATTATTAACAATGGAAAAAAAAGTAGCATATTAAATACAGTAAAACATAAAGGTATTAGTATATAACTAACCTAGCGGCGTAAAAGCACGAATTTCCATGTTGCTCGCTACTAACCCAATTACATATGCAATTCCTAGTGACAATGTTGCCTCCGATTTTGTTATTAGTATAAGCGCCTTTTGTTGGTCTCGTGCTTTTTAACATATCAAAGGTGCTTTACTATTAACAAAGTACATCTAATGAAAATATTACACATTACACATGAGGTACATATTACACATAATGAGGTACATGTCACCAAAGTGTAGCCATACTCGCTCAAGAGGTACATATTACACATGAACCAAAGTGTGACAATATTTTACGTAATGAGATGGACAATTAACCAATGACAATGTAGAGGTGGTTTACATGAAGTTAACAACAAAACCCACCATAAAAATGTCAAATACTACAGTCTTATGTTGTATAATTTTGTTCACGTGTTCTCTCGATAATTGTGAGCGTATATATGCAGAGTGTCATAGATACGTGTCAACAACTCAACATCCCGAAAGATATAACATTAGAAAATACAGGGAAACACACCTCAATGTACACATACAGAAATATATATCATCGAAAATGCGTATAGGTCAACTGCATATCGCGGAGATGGTAACTGAAGTGCGTTTCAGGTACGTACGTGTGTGTGTTCGTGTGTGTCAGACCACGACTTCGCGTGTGTGCCTCTCTCTCAAAAAAAAAAAAAAAAGAGGTACGTACGTGTGCGCCAGCAAAGGGTATAGGTGCGGGAGGATCGTAGTGTATCTATCATTCACGCCTCCAAATTTTGCACGTTGATTTTGGGCGAGATTTCAGATGATTTGGGTGAAGATCTGCAGCGATATCAGTGCCTGATTTCATTTTTGGAAATCCGCCCACGGTATTTGGCGGGTCGGACGCCTATATAAACGCCCGCAAGCCCGCCGCGCGGACACGTCTCATTTCCCCGCAACAGACGTACTCACTCGCCCAAGTCTCCGTCGATTTAACTGCATGCAACCGACTCCAGATCCATCTGCGGCGCCGATCCACCTCCTTCCACTACTCCGGCGCGACCCCTCCGGCTCGGCGTCTGCGCCCCTGTGGATTATTCGGTCATCGTCGGACACGTCCGGCAGGCGGCCAGCGCCATGATATCGTGGCACGACCTGTACACGGTGCTGTCGGCCGTGGTGCCCCTCTACGTGGCCATGATCCTCGCCTACGGCTCCGTGCGCTGGTGGGGCGTCATCACGCCCGACCAGTGCGCCGGCATCAACCGCTTCGTCGCCGTCTTCGCCGTGCCCCTCCTCTCCTTCAAGGTCATCTCCGCCAGCAACCTCTACGCCATGGACCTCCGCTTCGTCGCCGCCGACACGCTCCAGAAGCTCCTCGTCCTCGCCGCGCTCGCCGTCTGGTCCCACCTCCCGCTCTCCTTCCCCCGCAACGGCGGGCCCGGCCTCGACTGGTCCGTCACGCTCTTCGCCTTCTCCACCCTCCCCAACACGCTCATCATGGGCATCCCGCTCCTCGTCGCCATGTACGGCGCGCACGCCGGGGACCTCATGGTGCAGCTCGTCGTGCTCCAGTGCATCGTCTGGTACACGCTGCTCCTCTTCCTCTTCGAGTTCCGCGCCGCGCGGGCGCTCATCGCGGGGAGGTTCCCGGCCGAGGCCGTCGCCGCCGTCCGCGTCGACCCGGACGTCGTGTCGCTCGACGGCAGCCAGGCCGAGGCGCGCGCCGAGGTGGCGCCCGACGGGACCATGCGCGTCTCCGTCGTGCGCAGGTCCGCGGCGGCATCGCTCTCGCGCAGGTCGCTCCTCTCGCCGCGCCCGTCCAACCTCACCGGCGTCGAGATCTACTCGGTCAGCTCGTCGCGAAACCACACGCCCAGGGGATCCAGCTTCACGCACGGCGACTTCTCCGCCACCACGGGCGGCGGCGGCGGCGGACCTGCCAGCGCGGTGCCCCCGACGGTGCGCGTGTCCAGCTTCGGCGCGGCAGACCTGTTCTCGCTGCACTCGTCCAGGCAGCACACGCCGAGGCCGTCCGCCAGCTTCGACGACCACAGCGCGCCGCGGGGCAGATCGGCCGCTGCCGTGGCGCCCGTCGACGACCCCAGCGACCACCTGCACATGTTCCAGTGGTGCTCCGCCGGCTCCGGCTTGTCCGAGCTGAGCGGCCTCCCCGTGTTCCGCAGCGGCACCACCAGGGAGAGCGGCCGCCGGCTCGCCCCCTCGGACGCGCCGTCCATCGGCTCCGGCTCCTCCATACGGACGGGAGCGGCGGGCGGCGAGCGCGTCAAGTCTGACGCGGCCGGGCAGGAGGCGCTGGCGACGCTGGAATCCGGCGGCACGACGGAGACGGAGCAGGATCAGCCTTCCAAGGACGGCAGCGGCGGCGCGATGCCGCCGACGAGCGTGATGCTGCGGCTGATCCTGACCATGGTGTGGCGCCGGCTGATCCGGAACCCCAACACGTACGCCAGCGTCGTCGGCCTCACCTGGTCGCTCATCGCGTTCCGGTAACTGCATACATATCTCCCTTCGTCGATCCTCCTGAATCTCAATCAGCTCTCTGACTAGCCGAGAACTCTCTTGTGCTGCAGGTTCCACATCAGCATGCCGGCCATCGTGGCCAACTCCATCGCCATCCTCTCCGACGCGGGGCTGGGGATGGCCATGTTCAGCCTAGGACTGTTCATGGCGATGCAGCCCAAGATCATCGCCTGCGGCAAATCCGCAGCCGCGGCCACCATGGCCGTGCGCTTCCTCTTCGGTCCCGCGGTCATGGCCGTCGCCTCCGCCGCCGTCGGCCTCCGAGGCACGCTGCTGCGCATCGCCATTGTCCAGGTACGTATACGTGTCGATCTCCTGCCGGGCTGAGCGTGCCATTCTTGGCTCACGAGACCCCAAGTCAAATCTCTAAGATTGTACGTTACATGTTGCTACGTAGGCCGCTCTGCCACAGGGGATCGTGCCCTTCGTGTTCGCCAAGGAGTACAATCTCCATGCCGCCATTGTTTGCACCGGGTAAGCCATTATTCAACAACCATCTGAAAGAAATTCAGAATTAGAATTTAGAATGGCTCCATTTTTACAAATTAAATTTCGTCTCAAATTAATGTTTATTATTTTCTTTCCACTGCACGCAGGGTCATATTCGGCATGCTAATAGCTCTTCCGATCGCCCTGGTCTACTACATAATTCTTGGGCTGCTATGAACGATGACTTGTCTTGAAGAACGATCTGTTCTCCACATGTCTCGATAGGACATCAAATGTTCGTACATAATTCGTAGCTAGGGTTTTCATGTAAGATTGATTCAGAAAAACAGCTGCAGATCAATTCTATTATGGCTGAAAGTGCATTGCTGAATCCGAATTCCGAATTCCTACCTTCACATATCCAATGGAACGTTTTGGCCAAGACCATTGGGAGTCAGAAGAAAAAAATCTCGGGCATGTATGGAACATAGAAGTTCAGCATAAAACGTGTTGTTCATGCAGAACCTGAAATAAACGCCAACGGTGTGCTTGGTTAGGAACTAGTCATGTAACGTCGATCAGTTTCCTTTTTCTTCTATAGGTCAAGTAGTACCACCGATGTGGTAAGCAAGAAAGAGAAACGAAAAACCTTAGTTTAATACGAATATGTACTCCAATGTTTCTTTTCTTTTTTGCAAACATACTCCAATGTTTCTTTTCTGATGATTATTGAACTTGTTCATTCCTGTGTATTCCCTCCGATCTCAAAATAGATGTCTTGGATTTGTCAAAATTTGCATAAATCTAGACACTATTTTATATATAGGTTCAACCAGATTTTGATAAATCTAAGACATCTATTTTAAAACAAAGAGAGTATATAAAATTATTCTGACCAAAAAGGGCTCGTCCTACAGGTAGCCCTTTATTTTATTTTTATTTTTTTGGACTTGGAACGTCTTTGGTCAGATAAATGCATGTGCACCTATTTTCAGTATATTATAACCCTACGATCTATATATTATTAGCAGAGAGATTCCGTTTATTTACATATTTTAAAATTCAAATGAGCAAAGAATCATCCTCATCTCACATTTTTCAGCAATAATAATTGCTTAATAACTTTATAACTTCATCTAGGACACACAAAAAAAAAATAGGACACTAGAGCAAACGGGGCCTGACGAGCCATTTTCATGATCTCCTGATCAGAGGACTCATCCCATCTGCTTGCTAGGATCAACCTAGGGTTTGCAAGGATCAACCTGGGATATCACGTCTTCCAATCGTTGCAAAGGTTAAGACATGCATCTTGGCAGCTGCTTGAGCTGAGATAACTGACAATGTTGAAGATTTGCATAATAACAGGAAATCTTGCAAAACAGGCCATACATTTTTAATGAATAGACGCAAAGAGCACCTCTAGGCAATCATTTGTATAAATAACAGAGGCGAAGATCTCTGATTGCCGAAGGTTTACAAGATCACAATAATAGCATATGAACCGAATAAAAGGGACAGGGTACTTCATATTGACAAAATTGTACAGGATCATGGTAGTTCCTCCAAGGGAAGGGCGAGGAACTATTCTGTTGGTTAGACATGGGTTCTTCTTGACAAAGTACAAAAACGAGTAGAAAAATTTACAGCACAACAAAGTTACATGACAGATTGTGGTCTTATTGTCTGTATAGAGTCTTTGGCTTCGATTAAAGATCATTCTGATCTTGGGCACCTATAGACATGCTGTTGTACATAGTATATACTACGATCGCTTCTGTCACCTTCGAAAATCAGGTTTTCAGTTGAGCAATCTTCTGTGAGACGCCATCATCTTCATCCAAGTTCTCAGAATCATCCTGGAAAGTGCAGAATGGAGATTGCAGCGTCAACTAAAAAACTGCTCAAGTCAGATAGATATCTCAAAGTGATCATGTTCAAGTAAGATCATTAAGAAAACTAGTCCAATGGGAGAGTAGCCCCATGGAATTTGTAATCTTTATTTTCTTTGCATTTCTTTCTGTCTTTCTCTCTTTTGTTCGTCTTGTACAACTTTGTACCCTTTACTGCTTCTATAAGCAAATTATATAAAGCGCAAGCTGTTTTCGGTCAAAAAATACCGTAAAGAGATATAACGGAAAAAGGTTGTAAACAGCCTGCAAGTATGGAATTCAAATATACCAGCAATTTCAATAAGAAAAGAAAGCCAAACTTTCTCGCAAAAGAAAGGAAGGAAGAAACATAATGAAATATGATGAACTGAACTTACATCTTTATTTTTTATTTCACCTATACACTTGGAAGCACTCATGGTTTCACTCTTCACTAAGCTTCGGGCACTCATTTGAGGTTTGTTTATTCCATCTGTCACAGATGCATTTCCTGGCTTCTCACCTGCATTCAACTTGACTTGGTACTCACTATCTCCATGCTTATTGCCAATTGCTCTTTCCCTGAGACAAGATGAGAGAACTGTTAGTTACACAAACTTAAAAGGTTATCTATTCTATGATGACTAAATATTTATATATGAACATCCAATCATGTAAAACATCAAATTCAATGGCCAAAACTATTTGGTTTTAAAATTCTGGCAACTTTCAATTTTCCAATAGGAAAACAAATTATGATACTTATGATAAAATCTTTATTCTGTTTACCCTTTGCATCACCTCAACGAGTAGAAAATATAACATGGAATACTGAATTCAAAACTACTGCATCTACGCATATTTTACATGCCTAATGAATTGAATATCACACCTAGTATCATTAGGAAAATCATATAAGGTTGTCAAAGGAAAAAAAATTGGTTAGAAAACAAATAATCTAGTGCATAAGTCTCCACATGCAATTCTACACACAGAAATATTGCCTTGGAAGTATAAATTTAAGTCTCAGTGACAGCATATTGCCTTGGCAAGGAAGCATTTTGTCGCAGCTGCGGACTGGATTTTTCACCCTTTGCACCACCTTCTTCCAGATGAGCAAACTGCCGCTTAAAGCGGTCCACCCCACTGTCAAGTGCCAACATACATGTACAAACATCAGAATTTGCGATATATCCTCAACCAATCATAATATAACTAGCATGATTCAGTGTATGCAACCAATCATAATATAACATGGAATAATATCCTCAACCAATCATAATATAACTAGCATGATTCAATACAAGTGAATCTTGTTTGTAAATAAAAACAGTGGTCTCACCTAGGGTACATGAAGCTCATCTGGTCTCCTCCACGTAGGTATTCTTGCAACATATGAGGATGGTACTCTAAAATCTAAAAACAAAAACTAACACCTATTAGTGAACTATAAAGAGTTGGAAGCAGCTCTACTGTATCTCGACAAAATAACTGAGCAATGGTACCTCTCTGTAAATTAATTCTCGGACATCATCTTTGCCCAATTTTCTCTTCTCGAACTCAAACTCAAATTTTGAGATAGGTTCAGTTATGGGCTCACGGTCAGAATTTGCTAATCCAGTGAAGTATGGGTCCGTCAGGGCCTTGATGAACATTTTCATGTCTCAGTACTCGAATAGTAATTTACCCAACATTTTCAAAGATGTAATACATATCTCCTACATATCTAGGTGAAAATAAGTTGGTCTGAGCTATTCCTACCTCCTCAGCACTTGGCCGATCCTTAGGATCAAAAGCAAGAAGACGCTCAAGCAAATGGAGAGCCATAGGATCGATGTGTGGAAATTTTTTAGTTAAGGAAACTTTAGGCTTTTTCCTCATATTGCTCAGGTATCGTCGAGCTTTTTCATTCCGTATCTGCAACAGTTCAGTAAAAGTATGTAAAAGACATGGTTTAAGCATCATCCCCACAATTTACGTTTCTTTTTATATGAAAAATATATAAAAGATAGAAGGAGATTTTATATTGATGCTAGGTCGTACTGCTCAGTACTTACCATATTAAGGAAAATCAAAGTTTGAGAATATTGGCTGTGGATGCAAAAAGAAACTGGGAGAAATGGAATAAGAAAATAACGAATTCATAACAATGTACAGATTATCAGTGCAAGGTTATCGATTTTGCAGGAAGTTCGCACATTTGGAAAATATGTAACCATGTACACAATTTATCAATGCAAGGTTGCCGATTTTGCAGGAAATTCGCATATTTGGGAAAACATGAAAACAGAAGGTAACTCTTAGCATAAAAAATAAAAAATCACATATTTAGCAAAATATATACTCCTACTGCTGTCCTAGATTTCTGCTAACTAGTGCGGAGTTAGCATACCTTAGAGAGAGATTCTGCTGAAGGAGTGCCAAGTAGATCTGTCATGAGATCCAATTGATGCACAACATTCTTCCCTGGAAAGAGTGGCTTCCCTGTGAGCATTTCTGCAAATATACATCCTACGCTCCAAATATCAATTGCGGGGGTGTACTGCAAAATACAAAGGTAACATTCAGCTCCTTTTAGCATTTGCTAAACATGCACACACATGAATTCAGAACCAAGTACATCATCAAGTTCAAATTAGTGCCCAAGCCATGTCTCTACATTGAATATTATGATTGTATGAAAGAAAAGGAAAAAATAGCATAAGCAACATATTATTTAGATTTTACTGGAAGAAAAATTCTTTGAAGATTGGAATAACAACATAAAAATTACAAATCATGGCAGATTGAAACGACATTTCAGAACTGTACTGGCAGTCATGACAGGTTGCATACATGGAAATTAATCAACACATGTAACTGACAAAATCAACAACCAGTATTGCTCTATTATATCGAGACATATCATAGTAATATAACAACTTTGGAAGCAAATCTACAGTGTGGTCATTGTGTTTTTCTTTTCTACGAAATAGCCAGGGTATCGTTGTTGGTAGTATGAAGTTAGGATGAAAATTGCATCACCTTTGAGAAAAATGAGCCACACAATTCTGGAGCACGATACCATCTAGTTGCCACATAATCCTAGGACAAGGCATGAAAAATAATAAGAAACGAAGATTTGGATGCTCAAGATAAACACGATCTGCTCAACATTACTAAAATGGCTACCGTCCAGAATATGGCTGATGGAGCCCCGTCATTAAATGACACACGGGCAAGGCCAAAATCACAAATCTTCAGCTTACAGTCAGCATTCGCTAGAATATTCTTGGGCTTAAGATCCCGATGGAAAACATTCGCTGCAAAGCCATGACGTAAACAAACAATCAGTACAGTGACATCACATGGAAAATGCCCAATGGACCACTATAAATTTCCTTTGTGGAGTCTAACCACCTGTATGAATGTACTTCATTCCCCGGAGCAGCTGATACAAGAAGAACTGGTGGTGCTCTGGTGTGAGATCATCGTTTGCTTTAATTACCTGATGGAGATCCGACTCCATCAGCTCAAAGACTACATATATGTCTCTGAATTCCCTCCTTGAAGGCGGGAGCATAATGTGCCTGATCTGAACTATGTCCGGGCTACGCAGCAACCGGAGCAACTTGATCTCCCTAAGAATACGGGTGGCATCGGAGACATGATCAAAGACATCATTGATCTTCTTGATAGCCACACGCTCACCAGTCTGGGTGTCGACAGCAGCGGCCACAACACCATAACTCCCTTTGCCAATAACCTCACTGACCTGGTACCGGTTTAGTTCACCATATTCTGTGAAGAACTCGGCTTCCGTGGTCTGAAAAGGAAGAAGCAAACGCATACAGAGCACTATATTTTGTTAACATACTGATTTACCAGCGATAAAATGCATGTATTGAGAAAAAAAGATAGAACATTTCTATTAATGATACAGATGGCCTTGCAAAAAAAAAATGATATTGATGGCCTTACAAAAGATGATACTGATGGGCAAATAAGTCGGGGCTCAGAATCACAAGACATAAAGACTGCTGAAAAATTACTCATACAGGTTCTTGCTCCTGATGGGTTTGGACTAAACTAGGAAGTGGTTGAACATTGGTACAGCAAACAATGTTTTTCTCATATTATCTAGAAAGGTGGCAAACGCTGTACCATGGAATTCGTCCAAAAGCAACAACAAACAATAATGGCAAAGCAAAAGCATAACCTCTTGTAGCCTGTATCATGTTGGTCTTAGATGGGACAGGAACAGCAAAAGGCAGGGGTCCCGTGATAATGTGTCCTAATTGCCGCACTTTATTAGGTTGTCACGGGTGCATTGATGTGTGGAACTGTTCGCACAAACTAATAATGCTAGTATGTCATTTAACAATGATCCAAGAACTGGTTCGGGTAAGCCTTTGGATGCCGCATTGAACATCAACACATCAAAATGGGTACTTCCAACTAAGCAGATCCGCAAGAAAGAAAGCACAGGGGAATCCCTGACGCCCGCGCTGGTCGGTCAGGCGGCAGTACAGGACAAAGCTCAACGGAGAGAGATCGGCGGGGTGGGGAACCGCCATTGAACCAGCAGCCGAGCGTTTGCGCGAACGGATCCTGACATACATCGCCGCGGACGGAACATAAAGGGCGGAAAGAGATTCCCCGCGGGTAAGAGGCATGGCGAGCCAAGAACGCACCTTCTTGCCCGGATCCATGCGTGGCGGCTTGGTGCGCACGGGCGCGCGGGGCACTAGTACGCGCAGGCCGTCCTCCTTGTTCTTCTCCTCTAAGACAATGTAGTCCTCGGGGTCGGAGTCGGGTCCCCCGGCGACCTCCCACTCGACCTCGTGGTCTTGCTCCTCCTGCTGGTGCTGCGGGAGCGAGTGGGCGCGCAGGTCGCTGGCGGTGGTGGTTGTATTGGTCAGGTGGGAGGAGGAAGAGGATGAGGCTGAGGATGAGGAGACGCGGCGGGAGCGGTGGTGACGGAGCCAGCGGATGAGGGAGCGGGCGCGGGCGCCCATACACCGCTGCCTATTCCGCGGGCGGGGCTG
This sequence comes from Avena longiglumis, assembly GCA_030063025.1. Taxonomy (NCBI): domain Eukaryota; kingdom Viridiplantae; phylum Streptophyta; class Magnoliopsida; order Poales; family Poaceae; genus Avena; species Avena longiglumis. The sequence goes on from CP125974.1 coordinate 561,706,302, forward strand.
CGCATTGGGCGCCGGGGGTGGCGGAGGGTTGCCCGGTCGCCGCGGGAGCTCGTCTAATCGCGGCGGGGCGAGGGAGGGAGGGGAGCAAGGGGGCGCGGCGCGCGGGGAGGGGAGGGTGGCGGTGGTTTGCGTGCGTGCGTGCCGGCAAGTGGGCGGTTGGGGGGATGGGTGGAACGTGGGGAGGCGGCGTTTGAATTGAGCGAGTCCTGGCAACGACTCGGGAACACGTCGGAAACTGCCTTCTTTGTCTACTTGTTTCTCAACTTTATGCTCTTTTGAAATGTTCAATTATTCATCGCCATTTATGCTTTGACACTTTGGCGCGGCTGCCAGGATAGGAAGGTTGACTTCATCTACTTTAAGACCCGCTGGATTAGTCTCTTAGACTCGATCTTACTAAGGTACCGTTTGCCCTGGTTGTAATCTGACGATGGATACTTGGAGACACTTCTTATTGGAGTGCAATATGATGAGGGTGGTGTGGACGCTCAAAGACGTTGATATCACACTGCCTCTTTTTGCCGATGAGGCGGATCCAAAATTGTGGTTGTTCTCTCCGAGTAAGATACTAAGCCAAGAAAAATTCATCGAGATCTTAGTTACCTTGTGGGCGATTTGGTGGGCTCGTTGCAAACTTATTCGTGAAGATGAATTCCAGTCTCCCCTGTCATCACATAGGCTCGGTACTAGGTATATATCTGATCTGCAGTTCGTGCGCAAGGAGACAAAGGCGATACCGGGTAGGGCAACGAGTCAAAAACCAGTAGGCAAGGTCAAGATTAATGTTGACGGGGCAGTTACAAAGTCTAAAAATAAAGGTGCTTTCAGTGTGGTCTGTAGGGATGAGCAGGGTAAAGTTTTGGGAGCCTTGGCTATCACAATCGATGGAGTCACCGACCCGGAGGTTTTGGAGGCCATGACATGTGCAGAAGCATTGAGTCTGGCTATTGATATGTAGCTATCCAATACACAAGTTTCATCCACTTATCTCAACATGAACAAGGTGTTAGATGTATATATCTGTATATTGTATTTCCTCCATATGTTAGGGGGCTTCATGCATATTTGTATATGTACATGTTGCATATTCCTGACATGGTATCAGAGCTAGGTTAGACAATTTTTTCTGCAACATCGTCACAGCCGCCACCGTCCTGTCGTCGTCGTTCTTCCGACGTCGCCGCCGCCGGTTGCCGTTGTCTCCGGCCATCTCGGATCTGCCGAATTCTTTCCTGATTCGATTCCGTTCTCTAGCGGGATTTCTTCCGTGTGCGGTACTAGATCGAGAGCATCTTCACGCAAGGACGCGTTCAACGTACGCACACAGGACTCCTCCTCCTGATCTCTTCCCGTGAAGCCTCCTGGGAGCCCACGCCCTGCAGCCTCCTGATCTCTTCCCGCGAGAAGCCTCCTGGGAGCCCACGCCCTGTAGCATGTGGTCCTGCCGCACTGCTCCACGCGGGGGCTTTCGCGTCTTGGTCGACTACGCTGCGTCTTCCCGCAGACACGACTGTTCTTGCTCAGGCTCGATGATCGGCTACCGACGACGCCTGCGTCTCTCTTCCTGCAAAGACGCGACCTGCTGCTTTTCTACCGACGACGCTTCTAACGCGCCGACGCCCGCCTCTCCTGAACGCGTGTGCGCCTGACGACGCTTCTCGCCATCGACACCGTCCGGCCGGATCGTCCCGCCTCGCTTCGATTCGTTTATGCGTCAGGATCGACCAGATCTAGATCTAGATCTGATCTGTGTCTAAAAAAACGAGATATGTCTTCTTCATCGGGTTATGTAGCGATTCCTCGCTGCCCGGTGGTCTTTGATGGCGCGAATTACCCTGATTTCGTTGCCTTTATGCGCGTTCACATGCGCGGTCTTCGTCTTTGGGGTGTGCTCTCCGGCGAGGTCTCCTGTCCGCCATGCCCCCTGCTCCTGTGGCTCCTCTTTCGCCGACGTCGATTGTTCTCGGTGCTGATGCTTCTCAGGAGGCCAAGGATGCTGCTCAGAGTGCTGATGCTAGTGCTATTGTTGCTTATGGCCTAAAGTTCAAGCAGTACTCTTCTGATCTCGAGGCCTATCGACACGCTCTAACTGTTTACACTCAGTGGGTTGATGAGGATGCTCGTGCTGTTGCTGTTCTCACCTCCACTGCTCGCCTCGATGTCTTCCGAGTTCATGAGTCTCCCATCATTGCCACGGTGGGCTCATCTTCGCCAGCTATCGACCATCCGGGATGCTCTTTACTGTCATGGTTCACCAGGAGCATGCTCTCCAGCAGGGTGATTCTACTATTGATGAGTTCTATACTCAGAGTGCTGCTATCTAGCGTCAGCTTGACTCTCTTCGTACTGCTGTTTGTGGCACATGCTCGTGTTGCCAAATTGTGCGCTCGGATTTGGAGTTTCATCGCATCTATGAGTTTCTGTCTCAGCTCCGCTAGGAGTTTGAGCCCCGCAGTGCTCAGCTGAATGCTCGTGGTCGTGTTCCGCTCTCTGAGGTGTTGTCTGAGCTTCGGGCTGAGGAGACCCGTCTCCGTGGTGCTGGTCTTCTTGCGGTTCCCTCTGTTCTTGCTACCCTTGGTCCTCCTATGTCGTATGTTCCCTCGACTCAATCGCGGTCCTCTGTGCCGCCGCCGATACTACCCACTCCTCCGTGTCGTGGTCGAGTCGCACCAGTTTGTGGTCCGAGTCAGCACCAGCAGTTTCAGGGCTAGAGTCATCCCCAGCAGGCTCGTGGTCAGGGTCGTCGTGGTTCTCTTCGTCATTGATCTTACTATAACAAGGATGGCCACACTTGGGCCACCTGTTATACACGGGATCCCACGCCGCCAGCACCGGGCTCGTGGGCGATCGGCTCATACGGATCTTCCGCGCTTGCTCTCTCCGATCAGGACATTATCGAGTCTTCGCGGTCCGCTTGCTGAGCTCTTCTTCGACGAGCACCGCTAGTTCTGCGGATCGATTCTTCAGGCCCTGTGCGACCACCACCTTCTACACAGTCAGGTACGTCCCCATGGTATCTGGATTCTGGAGCTTCTTTTCATATGACCTCTGAGTCTTCTTTTTTGTCCGCTCTTCGTTCTCTCCCTTCTCCTATTCGTGTTTTCACAGCTGATGGTACCTCTCTCCCTGTTTTCAGTCGGGGCACCCTCTCTACTTCTTCCTTTTCTGTTCCTGATATTTCGCATGTCCCTCTTCTTAAGATGAATCTGTTCTCTGCTAGCCAGCTTACTGACTCTGGTTGTCGCGTCATTCTTGATGCTGATTCTTGTGTTGTCCAGGACCGTCGCACGCAGGCTCTAGTTGGAGCTGGCCCTCGCAGCTGTGACTCTTCAGGACTTTGGGAGTTAGAATGGCTTCGTGTTCCTTCTGCTGCCACTTCATCCTCCAGTTCTTCTCCGGTCGTCGCCTCTGCTACCAGCTCCTTTCAGCAGTGGCATCATCGTCTTGGTCACCTTTGTGACTCTCGCCTGTCGTCATTAGTTCATCGTGGTCTTCTGGGGTCTGTCTCAGGAGATGGATCTTTACATTGTCAGGGTTGTAGGTTGGGTAAACAGATTCAGCTTCCCTATCCTACTAGCACGTCTGTATCTCAGCGACCTTTTGACTTAGTTCATTCAGATGTTTGGGGACCGGCTCCTTTCGCTTCGAAAGGGGGCCATCGCTACTATATTTTATTCATCGATGATTTTTCTCGGTACACTTGGTTGTATTTTATGCGCTCTCGTAGTGAGGTGCTCTCCATATATCAGCGTTTTGCGGCCATGGTCCGTACTCAATATTCTACCCCCATTCGTGTGTTTCGTCCGATTACTGGTGAGTATATCTCCCAGATGTTGCGAGGTGTCCTTGCTGAGCAGGGCACTCTTGCTCAGTTCTCCTGTCCTGGCGCCCATGCCCAGAATGGCGTTGCTGAGCGTAAGCATTGTCATCTTCTTGAGACCACCCGTGCCATGATGATTGCTTCTTCTCTTCCGCCGCATTTCTGGGCTGAGGCTGTTGCTACATCCGCTTACCTCATCAACATTCAGCCTTCTGCTGCTCTGAAGGGTGGTATCCCTCTTGAGCGTCTATCTGGACAGTCTCTAGACTATTCCATGCTTCGCTTGTTTGGTTGTGTTTGCTATGTTCTTCTTGCTCCTCGTGAACGCACCAAACTGACCTCTCAGTCTGTTGAGTGTGTTTTTCTTGGATACAGTGATGAGCATAAGGGATATCGCTGTTGGGACCCCGTTGGTCGTCGGATGCGTATCTCTCGTGATGTTACTTTTGATGAGACGCGCCCTTTCTATCCTCGTCCCACCGCTGGTACCTACCCGGTGGAAGATATCTCTTTTCTTCTCTTTCCTGACACATCTCCTTCTACTCCCATTGTGCCTTCTTCAGGATCTCCTACCTCTGATGTCTCTTCTTCTACACCGTCCTCCTCTGCTCCGTCTAGTTCTCCTCGTTCTCCGGAGTCTTCCTCTGCTATTCCTTCTTCTTCATCGTCGTCTCCTGAGTCGTCTTCCTCTGATGAGCTTCCCTCTACTCGTCCTGTTCGTAAGCGCCGTGCCCCCAACCGTTACTCTCCTAGTCAGTATGGTCTTTCTGATGCCTCTGAGCCGACTTCTTATCGGGATGCTGAGCATCATCCTGAATGGCAGCTGGCCATGGCTGAGGAGATTGCTGCGCTTGAGCGCACTGGCACCTGGGATATTGTTTCTCCCTCCCTGTTCGCCCTATCACGTGTAAGTGGGTCTATAAGATTAAGACCCGCTCGATGGATCTCTTGAGCTATAAAGCGCGTCTTGTGGCTCGTGGTTTCGGCAGAGCATGGTCGTGACTATGATGAGACCTTTGCTCCTGTGGCTCATATGACCACCGTATGCGTACTCTTCTTGCTAGTTGTTGCTTGCGTCACACCGTCCGTGTCCCAGCTTGATGTTCAGAACGCCTTTCTCAATGGTGAGTTGAGTGAGGAGGTTTATATGCAGCCTCCTCCTGGGTATTCTGTTCCCGAGGGGATGGTTTGTCGTCTTCGACGCTCTCTTTATGGCCTCAAACAGGCCCCTCGTGCCTGGTTTGAGCGCTTTGCTTCTGTAGTGACTATTGCTGGTTTCTCCCCTAGTGCTCATGATCCATCGCTGTTTGTTCACACTTCTCCTCGTGGACGCGCTCTTCTTCTTCTCTATGTCGATGATATGATCATTACTGGTGATGATCCTGAGTATATCACCTTTGTTAAGGCTCGTCTTCGTGATCGGTTTCTTATGACTGATCTTGGTCCTCTTCGATACTTTCTTGGGATTGAGGTTTCCTCCACTTCTGATGGCTTTTACATCTCTCAGGAAAAGTATATTCAGGATCTTCTTGCCCGTGCTGCTCTTGGGGATGAGCGCACTGTTGAGACCCCTATGGAGCTTAATGTTAAGCTTCAACTTACTGATGGTGATCCTCTTTCTGATCCGACGCGTTATCGTCATCTTGTTGGGAGTCTTGTCTATCTCGCTGTCACTCGTCCTGACACCTCTTATCTCGTTCATATTCTGAGTCGGTTTGTTTCTGATCCTACCACTGTTCACTATAGTCATCTTCTCCGTGTTCTTCGTTATCTTCGTGGTACGATCACTCGTCGCCTTTTTTTTCCTCGTTCTAGCTCCCTACAGCTCCAGTGCTATTCAGACGCTACGTGGGCGAGTGATCCTTCGGATCGTCGTTCACTTTCTGCTTACTGTGTGTTTCTTGGTGGTTCGCTCATTGCTTGGAAGACCAAGAAACAGACAGCGGTTTCCCGTTCGAGTGTTGAGGCTGAGTTGCGTGCTATGGCCTTGTTGACTGCTGAGGTGACCTGGTTACGGTGGTTACTTGCGGATTTTGGGGTCTCTATTACCACACCTAGTCTGGTTTTGTCTGACAGTACAGGTGCTATTAGTGTTGCGCGTGATTCGGTCAAGCATGAGCTTACCAAGCATATTGGTGTTGATGCTTTCTATACACGTGCTTAGGTGCAGGCTCAGGTTGTTGCGCTTCAGTATATTGTTTGAGGGGGGTGTTAGATGTATATATCTGTATATTGTATTTTCCCCATATGTTAGGGGGCTTCCTGCATATTTGTATATGTACATGTTGCATATTCCTGACACAAGGAAATCAAGGGAGGGCAGTAGTGAGGACCATGATCATCATGGAGATCCTTGCCAGGAAGGAGGCATTCCAGGAGGTGGCGTTCAGCGTTCATCCATGAACGCAGGGTCGGTCCTAAGATTTCGGGGGCCCGAGGCAAAACAAAACATTTGGGCCCCTATTATAAAAAAAATTATGCACATATGAGATGATAAAAAATTAAATATTTTAAGTATACTCCCAACTATAATATTCATATAAAAATAACAATATTTACATGATACCTTAAAATTTCCTCCAAAAATTTCTAGAAGCAAAGTCTGTGACGATAGAATCAATATCAATCTCGTCCACTAACTTCTTCTCGATGCATAGAGTTGCCAAACTATTTAACCTCTACTGATACATTGCATTTCTCAAATAGTTCTTCAATATTTTTAACTTTGAAAAGCTTCTTTCAGCTGATGCAACAGTCACCGACATAGTAAATAAGATCTAATAAACAGGATAACAATCCGCTTTTTTGACAAACTTAAAAAGCTCCATAACATACATTGATATATCTGGAAAAGTGAACTTCGTAACACTTAACTTAGAAATAAGTGCATTTAACTCAACATCACATATATCAGGTGCACCATCTTCACTAGGCAGAGTAAAAGTTTTTGCAAATGTAGTGCAATGTTCTTTTAGTTGAGAAACATCCAATGCCTTCAAGGATGTCGAACTCATTAAAAACTCAAATATAATTTTGAATGACTGGAGTTCTTCAAATCTGCGCTTCAAAGATGTGGTCGCCATATTGACCATGACCAAATAGTAGAATTAAGAACTAAGAATTAGGGTTGGGCGGGACAGACAAGCAGGCGGATTTGAAGATCGTCGATGGCCTTCCTGGCCTCCTGCGTGCGGCGTGCCCGACGGTCTATCATAGAGCCATAGAGGGATCGAGTCCCATGGCTCTCGAGTCCCAATTGGCGATTTGATCCAGGGGAGGCAATTAGGCGATGGGCAGGAGGACTCGATACCTAGGAAGCCGAACTGCCAAAGCGAAAGCGATAGCGATGCTTGGGTCTGACCGTCTGGGAGTCGAACACAGGTCCTGGTCATGGACACGGTGGACCCTTGGTCGAGTCGAGCGATCCCTGGCGTGGGAGTCGATCGTCACGTCGAGCCTGGTGAGCGATCGATCATTGATGCCTAGGAGCGATGCGCTGATGACATGGGAGTCGAGCGGTTGGCCACCAGCCCATAAAAATGTTTTTGTACTATGTATACTAGGCCTGTATTTTTCTGGGCCCCTAGTTTTTTTTGCCCAGGGCGGCTGCCCCGCTAGTCCCCTCAGGGTCGGCCCTGCATGAATGGCGAGAGACTAATGGAGAGACATACAGATTGCCTCAGACGACAACTTCTTTGTTTGTTGATAGGCATATTTTGCTTGTAACACCCCACCCCACCTTGAGTGGGTATCCATGTAAACATTGATATGAATAATTAATAAAGCCGAGGCCGTTCTACTAAAAAAAGAAGATCTGCCCTTTTATTTGACCCCTAGCTACTTCATTGTCTCATTGTACTTTTCCACCGAATATTGTTGTAGACACTAGAAGCAACTATTTAGGTTGGATGGAACAATACTTTTCTTTTAACACGACATGACATACATTGTCCAAGCATGACCTTTGATCGTAGTTTCTTGTAATATGTTTTGATGGTATATGAGTACTTGTGAATACGAAAACAGTTGTATTAACATGATGGTGTATGTAAAGCTAGAGTTTAAGTCATCAAATACGCACTACATGGACAACAGAAGAGTTAAGCCAGTCATTTAGCTATCTCAAGTATAAATTTCCCAATATTTCCTTGATCATTTTATTAATAAATTTCCATAAAAAATGTTACATGACATGGAGTATTATTTATAAAAGCTAGAAAAACTAAGAATATGTTATTGTAAGAAAAAGACATAGAGAGCAAACATAGTGTAATATTTAGAACAATAAGTTATGATACAAAATTGTTACACTTGATAACTATTGTGCATCAACCATGCGTCATAAATCTCTATGCATACCAAAAAAGGCTTATTTCATGCAATTTTTCTACCATTTAACCATTTTGGTTTTTAAATTTAGCAAGATATCTATGGTTAATCTAAGAACCAGAACAACTTAAGACTTGCTATGTGGGTATTTTGAGTTAAAATTAACCATTTCATTTATTTATACCGAACCTTTTGACTTTTGTCATAATTAGTCTTCCTACTAGATATATAAAAAAATTATGTATTATTCAATGCATTATCATAAATTTTATTTTTCAAGTTTCAAATAGTAGAAGTAACAATAAAACCATGCTCATATATATAGAGAGAGAGAGTTTAATTCATTTGGTGTGCTAAACTAAATTATTGCATTTATCGCAATATTTTTTAGTTTAGTTTGAGGTGCTTAAGAATATTTTTTGTTGTAGTGGACTCACCAACATAGAATACTTTACAGATTAGTGTATGCTTATTAATGTGTTATATTTGATTTAAATATATCCTTGATCATAGTATCCTTTATTATCTACCAAATTTGTTATAACGTTGTAAGTGTATGAATCCAGCAAGCTTTGAGTGCATTCCCTAAAAAGAAGCTTTGAGTGCAAGAGTTTATGTGTAACTAAACAGAGATTGTAGAATGTATGAGTTGTCAACAATGGTTTCATTTCCTCTTATTCTTGTTTTGTGAAAAGGACCCTGGCATTAAAATAAACATACAACAATACAAATCACCACAAGAAAAACTAAAATTACAACAAAATCCTCGAGATGCTCTTCGTCTTCAACCTCTAGACCATGCCGACGGCGCACTGTCGCTGCCATTCCTCCCCGAGATGGCCTAATGTTGTTGGTTGCGAAAGATAAGTCACCGAACGGGTCTATAAAACCACATATGTCCCGGAGACAAAGAGGAAGGAGTAACCGTCAATGAAACTCCTTGAGGATCCATGGATCCCCATAGCCAGAAGAAGTCTCGTTGATATACACACCAATTGCCAAGATCCGAAGAGAATCAATAGACCCAAGAACGCTAACTCTCACGAACCTTCATTGATTCCAAATTAGACGCCCACGAGGTAGGAAGAGGCCGGAGAGACCTTATTCCAACAAGTCATCGCCGCCTTCATCTCACCGATGCAACTAGAGAGACAAAACCAAGAAAAAACAGACCTACAAAAAAGCAAACGATGAAGAGAACAAGTTCCTACTCCTCTATCCGCCAGCGTGATTGCCGTACAGAGTGGAGGAGGGGATCGGAAAGGCCAGGTGCTCATTTATTTGTCAAAAATTATAGTGCTCTTTGGAGGAGGAGGGTAGTTTAGCCATCTCCAATGTTATCCATTATCACTTGTTGTCCATGCTCGTTTATTTGTCAAAAATTACATTGTTCTTTACATGAGGAGGGTAGTTTAGACTACTCATAGTGGATAGTAACTTGTACTAGTAACATGCATATGTAATTAGTTTATGTTACTGCTTTTATAGTGGGCAGTAACATATGTATTGTATCATACAAAGTCTTATTTGTTAGGCTATAGACACAATTGTCTTGAAATGTGTGAAGTTATAGTAATATAGCTAGTTATCACAAGCACATCTCTCCTTATTTAATGACATGTCATGTCATCTAAGGGTCTATGTGGAAATACATGAGGATGCATCTTACTACCTAAATTATAATCTTAACCATCAAATCTTGTGATGCTCTATGCTTGGAATTGACAATCATATTATTTGCGACATCATGAGCCTCGCCAGAGCTAAATCTCTTAGTAGTGTAATTCCACGAGAGTACTCCTTTTTGAGATCTTGGCTTTTTTACCAAGAGTTGGTTGTAAGACTCCTAAAAAACTTCTTTCTCTATCAATGAAAATGCAAAGTTTTTGCCTAGTTTAAAAAAAAACATCATGAGTATTTAAGGATCACAATTTTTGTATGTTCAATGTAGTTCGTTATCTTTTGATGTTTTTACAGAAATAACTGACTTTGACTTTCTCAAATGCATCCTTGGATTAGGATGTTCGTATTTTGAGCAGGCGCCCATTTCGCTGGCCTAGAATCGGGCCTGCTATCAAGTCTTGAGCCCACAATGGCGTTTTTTCTTCTCTCGGCCCCATGCCTCGAAATATACACACTGTTATCTCGCTTTCAAAAAAAAAAAAAACTACTGGCCAGGCAAAGAGTAGTATCTCCCAGTACAGATGTACAGGCAAGCCTGCTGATTCATCAAACTCCCAACAAAGACACAGAATTTCTGGTCAGTGCAACAGTTGAGATTTTGAAACACACGTCAGGTAAATCGGGGCATTTTCTTTCACGCATTTACGAGATAATCAGAACAATTTAGCACTATTGCTTTATATATATACATAAAAGAGAAACAATCCTGTGAGTGAGCCTCCTCACGACTCATCTCGTCTCCCCTATCCACACATCACCGTCGCTCTGACCACGACTCCCCCTTCCTTCATCCCTCACCCAGACACAGCAGCCACCACCCGTTTCTGTGCACAGGAAACAACAGCCAGCTCTCTTCCAAATCCACAAGCCAATTCCCAGCATCACAGAACAGCAAACGAGAAGCCCACCAAGATACACATGCTCTCCTCCTGGTCCTGGCACCATCAGCATATGAAATTTTTGTCAGTTGCTAACTAACAAGTATTTGGACACACACAAAACAGAGAGAAAAAGCTAGGGACTCCACGTGCTACCTGAGCTTGTCTTCGCCGGGCCGAGGGATAAACATTTGCAGTGCCAGCATGGCACGGATGAATAAGGCCAGCCACATGTTCCTCCGGTGGCATTCGTTGGCTCGTCTTGATGGCTGAAGATATGGAGAAGGTTTAAGCCCCCCTGCCCGCCTTGACCATTCATACATGCTCCTCCTATTCCCAGCTCTGCTTTTGCTAGTTCTCTGATGAGCAGAGCCGGAGCAGCTTGTACATCTCTGCCCTCCTGCCGGTTGAAGCCGGCATAGTGATGAACGCACAGAGTCATGCTTGTGCGATTGGGATTCGTGGTCATAGCAACCTTCGCCGCGTTCACTCTTAACAGAGGGAAGGGGCCTAACAAAGGTACGCACATGCATCTCTCTGATGGTCCCTTCTGTTCGTCTGAATCTCTTCCTAATGCTTTCGTGCATCGCTTCTTTCAGGCAATGGCCAAGCGAACAAGAAGAAGGATAAGGCTCGGGATTCTGAACATGTAAGTATATCCAGCCCACCAGAAATTGCAGGTTACAAAAACTCTTCTGTACTTGTACTCACTGTCCTGTCTGACTGCTTCAGGGGGAGAAAGAAGAAGAAGCGGAAGAGGTTAAGACGATCAGCGGCATAATCAACTCTGCCCCGTCGTTGGACGACGACGATGACGACGACATGTTCTCGGAGATCGAGAGCCTGCTGGGCGGGGAGGTCGACATCCCGATACCGAGCGACAGGTTCGATGTCAAGGAGCGGTCGCGGTACAACGCGCACATGGCGGGCAACGCCGCCGAGATGGAGAGGCTGCGCGGCCTGGTGCGTGAGCTGGAGGAGCGGGAGGTGAAGCTCGAGGGCGAGCTGCTCGAGTACTACGGCCTCAAGGAGCAGGAGACCGACGTCACCGAGCTGCAGAAGCAGCTCAAGATCAAGACGGTGGAGGTCGACATGCTGAACATCACCATCAACTCGCTGCAGGCGGAGAGGAAGAAGCTGCAGGAAGATGTTGTCCGTGGCGCGGCGGCGAAGAAAGAGCTCGAGGCGTCGAGGACCAGGATCAAGGAGCTGCAGCGCCAGATACAGATGGAGGCGAACCAGACGAAAGGACAGCTGATGCTGCTCAAGCAACAGGTGATGGGGCTCAAGGCCAAGGAGGAGGAGGTGGCCAAGAAGGACGCGGAGATCGAACAGAAGCTCAAGAAGCTCAAGAATTTGGAAGTGGAGGTCCTTGAGCTGAGGAGGAAGAACAAGGAGCTGCTCTATGAGAAAAGGGACCTCATGGTCAAGTTGGATGCAGCACAAGGGAAAATAACAGAGGTATAGTAGTACCTTATTTACTGTTACTCTGCAAAGTTTACATGACATAATATTCAACCAAGCAGTCTTTTAGCCTAATCATTTGCATGGTCCTAGAAGATCCTAGTTTCTGTGGAAGACTAGCAGTGGTTCTGCTACATTTGTTGGATTTGTTTCTATCTGTACAGGCCTATCTTCTCATTTTGTCTCTAGTTCAAAATTAAGATTTTGCTTTTGTTCTCACTTGCAAAAGGTAGCACCAAACGATATGCTCTCTTTTATATTGCTTTTTTCCCCTATAAACTAAACCAATCAATTAGTTGCATGATCAGGACTGCAAATGTTGACTTTTCTCTTGCACTTGATGGCATGAATTTTGCAGTAACATCCTCATATGTACAAAAATTGAACAGCCTAGTATCAGGATAATTATAAATTTCATCCATGTTCAATAGACCATGCTGTGAGCAGAGGTGTTTTTCTATATTGACAGTTAGCCTTATATTTCAGACCCATATCACAGCTGTAGACTTCTATGAAGGAACAATACTACCTAGTAATTTTAAAGCCAATTATTAGATAGGTTTTCTTCATGATATGCTTTTTCAATAATGTACTAATGACATGTCATTGTCCTACAGAGTGATGTTGTTGCCCATGCAAGGGAGGAGATTAACAACCTGAGACATACCAATGAGGACCTCACAAAGCAAGTGGAAGGCCTACAAATGAATAGATTCAGTGAAGTAGAAGAGCTAGTGTACCTGCGTTGGGTCAATGCTTGTCTGAGATTCGAGCTCCGCAACTACCAGATACCATCCGGAAAAATGTCTGCCCGTGACCTGAACAGGACGCTTAGCCCGAAATCACAGGAGAGGGCCAAACAGCTAATGTTGGAATATGGATCCGAACGAGGTCAGGGTGACACTGACCTTGATAGTGCTCCTTCTTCTGCACCTTCTTCCCCCAGAAGTGAAGACTTCGACACCATGTCAATTGACAGCTCTTCCAGCAGATACAGCTTCCTAAGCAAAAGGCCGAACCTGATGCAAAAACTCAAGAAGTGGGGAAGGAGCAAGGATGACAGTAGCTATTTAGCATCTCCGACACGGTCCCTGACCAGTGGCTCTCCAAAGAGGAGCCAGAAACCAAAGGGCCCCTTGGAATCTCTGATGATCAGAAATGCAGGAGATGGTATCTCCATTACAACATTTGGAAAGAGGGAGCAAGATTCTGGTGAAATAGATGACGCTAATGTCACATCTTCATTCCAATTGATGTCAAAGAGTGTCGAAGGCTTTGCTGACGAGAAATATCCCGCTTACAAAGACCGCCATAAGCTTGCTACAGAACGGGAGAAGGCGATAAAAGAGAAGGCCGAGCAAGCAAGAGCTCAAAGGTTTGGTGGTGGCTTTAGCTCAGCTCTAGTCCCCTCTCCAAGAGCTGCACTCCCCCCAAAACTTGCTCAAATAAAGGAGAAGAAGGTCCCTGCAATTAATGCTGAAACCGGCGAGCAAACTAGTGATAACCAGAACAACCCCCTGGCGGTCACCCAGTTGAAGCTTGCCCAAATTGAGAAGAGAGCTCCAAGAGTCCCCCGTCCACCTCCCACAGCATCGGCCGTTGCTTCAGGTGCTACCAGCACTGCAGGTGGAGCTCCGCTGCCGCCACGCCCGCCAGGTGGACCTCCTCCTCCTCCACCGCCTCCTGGGAGACCTGGTGGTCCACCGCCTCCCCCACCGCCTCCTGGTTCTCTATCCAAGAACCCTGCTGGTGGTGACAAGGTACACCGTGCTCCAGAGGTCGTGGAGTTCTATCAAAGTCTCATGAAACGTGAAGCTAAGAACACAACTTCTTTGGGATCAAAAACATCAAATGTTTCCGATAACAGAAGCAACATGATCGGAGAGATCGAGAACAGATCAACGTTCCTCTTAGCAGTAAGCATCTTCAGATGGCCCACTTTGCATAAATATCCTGCCAAATTCATGTCATCCATTATTAGTGCATCTCATTGTAACCGGTAGGTAAAATTTCAACGTAAGAAATGACGAACATTGTCAAAAACTTGGAATGTTTCAGGTCAAAGCTGACGTGGAGACACAAGGAGATTTTGTCGAGTCTCTAGCAGGCGAGGTCCGAGCAGCAAGATTCGTGAATATTGATGATGTTGTTGCATTTGTACATTGGCTGGATGAGGAATTATCTTTTTTGGTAAGAGGCCAGTAATTTTTCCACATTACGTATTGTGCACATGATCTGCTACTAAAAAGATTCGTTAATCTTTTTTAGGTTGATGAGAGAGCAGTTCTAAAGCATTTTGATTGGCCAGAGAGCAAAACTGATGCATTAAGAGAGGCTGCTTTTGAGTATACTGATCTGCAAAAATTAGAAAACAAGGCTACATCCTTTGCCGATGATCCTAAAATTCCATGTGAGGAAGCTCTGAAGAAGATGTATTCGCTTCTTGAAAAGTAAGTATCTCCTCTGAGCTAGGTATTCTCCCAAATTACATAGTTCTTCAGGATGAACCAAGAAATATTTCGAGAGAGAATAAGCAATATCTACTAAATTCCAGAATATTTGTGAAAGCTTCGTTATTTCAATGAACTAACAGTCCCGTGCTTATAACAGAGTGGAGCAGAGTGTTTATGCACTGCTTCGTACAAGAGACATGACCACCGCACGCTACAAGGAGTACGGAATACCAGTTGACTGGCTATCTGATTCAGGAAAAGTTGGCAAGGTGTGCATCTCTAGACTATAATAACTACTGTCGCTGAATTAGCAGCTTATGTTGACAGCCTCGCTTAGAAAAGAGCATACAGCTATTAATTCCTTATAAAGACGTAAGTTTCTACTCAGGAAATGCACGAAGATTTGAATCAAAACTTAATTTCATATGTTGGTTGTAGATCAAATTGGCGTCTGTTCAGCTGGCAAGGAAGTACATGGAGAGGGTTGCCTCAGAGCTCGACGCAATGCAAGGCACTGAGAAAGAGCACAACAGAGAGTTCTTGCTCCTCCAGGGTGTCAGATTCGCTTTCCGAGTTCATCAGGTAATAACAACAATCTAAAGTTTGTACATCAAAAGTACGAGTATTTGCAAGTAAACCGGAGTTTCTAAATGAAGAACTTACTGTTCTCTGCATTGTACAGTTTGCCGGAGGCTTTGACGCGGACAGCATGAAGGTTTTCGAAGAGCTGAGAAGCAAGATGAGCACGCAGACACCCGCTCCGCCGACATCTGAAACATGAGGCGGAGTCAGGGTTCCGTGCTTCTCTTTTTCCAAACTATTTTTTTTTCAGAAAATACACGATTAGTTTGCTAGGTAAGCTGTACAAAACAGAACTGTAAATCCCAATCTTGTCTCTGTCAAGTTGTATATGTCAAGTCTACAGGTTGTGATTATATTTATATGTGTACCGGATTTTTTCCCAAGATTGTCTGTGAGGTTGCATTTTGTGACCTGGCAGTTTGTAAAGAGTGAACCACAGTCATGAGAGACCTTGTTTTTGCTTCTCCTAATTTTGTAGTGACATGTTTACGGAATTACTGTACAGTAGAAATTTTTACTAGTCCAAATTTGAGTAGAGTGGAAATTTATGCTAACCAATTTGAATGTCCTGAAATCAGTTTGGCCATTATAAAACAGGAGGAAATTACAGTGAATGAAATTACAGTGAATGAAGCTAAAAAAAGGGTTCAGTCGTCAGTGTAGTAGAAGAGCAGAGGCCCAACGGCCGGAGCGAGCCTGTAGTCTGCAGACAACGCGGCGGGAGCAGAATCCTAGTATGGTGTAGTCCTTGCTCTAAGTTGGAGAGGGGTAGGGCAGCCAGCGCGAGCGCGAGGAGGGGTGTTTCCGGCGCCGAGCTCCGCACCTGGATTCTGAAGGGAGAAGCGAGCACGTCAGTGGTGGCGGCTGCGCTCGGTTCGCCCCCGGCTACACGCCGGCCGGAGCCGCCTCGGCCCGCATCGACGATAAAAAACGAACTGTAGAAGCGAGGGGGTAGTTAGTCTGGTGCCGCCGCCGCCGCCGGGAAGAGAACCTGGCCGGCGACAATGGGTTGCCGACGGCGGCGGCGGCGGCGTGGAGCAGTTGACAGAGTCAGGAAATGGGCTTCATGTGCGTCTATGGAATTGGACAGCTACCATAAGGCCCAGCGGCACTCCCACCAAACCAGCCCAGCCCAGCCCACGTCGGTAAGTCCCAGTACACGGCGACGGTGACGACGTCGCGCCATCAGAATTCCCCATCAGTTCCTTGACGCTGCTTCCATCACTGGCGTGCGCTCCGACGACGAGTGTCGAGTGGAGCGGTGCTGCCATGACGACAGTAGTGATGGCTCTTGCCTATCCTCAGTTCCTCGCCGAAGCTCGGCCGCGCAACATCGGCGCGTACAGCGTGTGACTCATAGGCTTATCTCGTAGCACGCGTGCGTACGGTGCTGTTGGGCGCAGCGTCATGGTCATGGATCGATCGCTCGAGCACTAGCGCGAGCCTCGCCGGAGCACGTCGACGCGTACCAACTACGGAGCATCACTGCTGCCGCTGGGAACAGCACAGCCGAGCCAGGACAAGGCATGCCGACTTGTCGCCCGCCGCCCGTGCCGGCTACGTCGCATGCATCGCCGTGTCGCCGAAAGCCTGGAACCGTCCTTCTCATCGCACACGTGCCACCAAAGATGCCCACTAGACGCCACAGCATCTCCCGCGGTCCCGCCGGTAAAACTAGAGAAAGGATCAGATCCGAAGAGCACGGTGAAAAAGACAGAGCAACTCTGGGCGCGCGCGCGCGCGTTCGGTCGTCCTCGCACACACGTCGCTCATGCACGGTCGGCGACCGCGCCACGCGGCCCCGCGCCCACGTCCCCCTCCTCGCCTTTAACTCTCCTCCCCGCCATTGCTCTCTCCCAGCTGCCACCATCTGATCCCGTCCTCCTCCACTCCCCCAATCCACTCCCTCTAGGATAGCTCCCCTCCCCCCACCATGACGGATCGGCACGGCGAGGGCGCGGGCCCGGCGGCGAGGTCGGGGTCTCCCCAGATCGACCCCTCGACGCTCCTCCGGCGCGTGCAGGCCCACGCGCCGACCTCGACCCAGATCGTCGGCCTGCTCACCCTGCTCGTCGCCGGGGCCGTCCTGCTCCTGCTGGCCGGCCTCACCATCACGGGCGCCGTGGTGGCGCTCGTCTTCCTCGGCCCGCTCGCCCTCCTCACCAGCCCCATCTGGGTGCCCTTCGCGCTCGCGCTCTTCGTCGTCGGCTTCGCGGCCCTCTCCGCCGCAGGCTTCGCCGTCGCCGCGCTCGCCGCGGCCACCTGGGCCTACCGGTACCTCACGGGCCGCCACCCCGTCGGCGCCGACCAGGTGGACCGCGCCCGCAGCCGGATCGCCGACACCGCCAGCCACGTCAAGGACTACGCGCGCGAGTACGGCGGCTACCTCAATAACCGGGTCAAGGACGCCGCCCCCGGCGCCTAGGCAGGCAGGCGCCGATCCACACCGCCGGTCGAGCACGCACGTCGCAGCTAGTAGATCGTTGGCTACATGTTTGTTTTTCCTCTTTGTTAGAAAAATCTGTATTTTTCTTCTTTCCTTCTTCTGTGTATTTCCCCCTGGTGTACTTCGTACGGTGTCCTCGATCTCCCGTCTTGTGCTTAGCACTACAGTAAGTAGTACAGTATTTTAGTTGGATGGATCATGTATAAGACGCACCGCGCAGGTTGAATTTGGTGGATATGATATCGTCGGTTGGCTGTGTTGTCCCACTATGAAGTTCTTCTCCATTTGTCCCGATTGCACCAAGCCGATTATATACAAAGATGACAGACGAACTGCTTTCCCGCTATTTTGTCTCTAAATTTTTATTAACTACACCCTCTGTTCGGAATTACAGTCCTATGCGTATAGTTGTTAATTTGATCAATAAAATATAAGTTATATATCACAAAAGTAAAAATATAATTTTGATCAATAAAATATAAGTTATATATCATAAAAGTGAAAATATAATCTCTAAAGTTTCTAATGCTATAATATTTATATTTTATTCAACCTAGTTATCCGTTATCCGTAAATGGAGGGAGTAGACTAGATACATACGAATTAATGATCTCAACTTTAGCCTCTAAATTTTTATTAACTAGATACATACGAATCGGGAGTAGGAACATTTCCACTTGTAGTTTTGCGGGGTACATTAATATTAGTATTGAAAGAAGGGAGTAGAAAGTTAAAAAAAAAAAGGGAGTAGGAACATTTCCACTTGTAATCTTGCTGGCCATCCACCTCTAGAACAGAGGGCCCGTTAGAGCATCTCTACCACACCCCTTAAAAGGTCCGATGGCAACAAAAAGTTGTCCAAGCAGAAACCATAAACCAGACTTAAAAGAAATCGGGAAAAGAGAAAAACAACCCCTAAACGTTCCGGTTTCGAACCAGACTTAAAAAAAAAGTCGGGAAAAGAGAAAAACAACCCCTAAACGTTCCGGCTTCGAACCAAGAACCGAGCACAAAAAAGTCGGGAAAAGAGAAAAACAACCCCTAAACATTCCGGCTTCGAACCAAGAACCGAGCACCTGTACATAAGCAGCTTCCGGCTTCGAATCGGACATTTCAGCTCGTTCCCCTCCCTTCCTCCGCCCTCGGATAGCACCGCCGCCACACGCTGTCCTAGATTTGTCTGACTGACTCCGGCTCGATTTCTCTCGCCGAGAAGCCTGTCGCCAGCCACCGGCCCAGTCCCCTAGTCCGACTGGCCGGAAATTACCTTCCCTGTCACCCGCCGTCAAAGGTAAATCTCTCCTCTTTTAGGCCTCGTTTGATTTATAGGATCTTAAAACAAAGGAATAGGAATTTGGTAGGAATGAAAAACTATAGGAACCGGGAACACGGGAATTCTTTCTTGGTGGTCATTTGAAATGAAGGAAAGGAAAAACATAGGAATTTAATGGTAATTTAGTTATCTTGATTAATAGGCATAGATAACCAAAGAACAGCAGGCGTTAGGTACATATCACAACTGGCATTAACTTTGATATGCCTTGTTTCACGCAAAGGAATGAAAAAAGAGCTTAGAGTTGATTCTTTTTTTCCCTTGATTTTCCTAAAAATCTTGTTGCAAAGGAAAATTTCCTTCAGAATTCATTTAGTGCATTTCTTTGAATCAAACAGTGCTACAGTGCATATTCCTATAGGAATAGGAATCCTATACGTTTCCTATGAAAATCCTGTGAATCAAACGAGGCCTTAGATTGTGCATCCGCCCGAGTTCGAGTTTGATTTGGTAGATTTCCCTCTCTAATATTCGCCTGTAATTTGTAGATGGATTTTGGGCCGGCTGAGCAATTTATGTTTTATGATTCGTCGCAATTTATGTTTTATGATTCATCATCGTCCAAGGACTCAAACATGGAGACGCTGCTAGTCAACCACCGTCAACAAATGATGGTGGCCCTTCTCGCCGTCAAGGAGGAAGAAGACGGTAGAAGGAAGATACAAAGAGGTTTCAAGTTCAACAGCCTTTGCATCCCTCGCAACTGTAGTTGGAAAACGACATGCTCATGTGAGACTTATCGAGACATTGAGAATATGACTATGCATGACCAGCTTCAGCATGACCTGATTAAACACCACCGGTAGCTGCATGGGAGAAACTAGACTCCCATTTTACATTCATTTTAATTTTTATTCAATCATTTGTGTGAACAATTATTTGCATTCAAACTATTCTTGTATTAGATTATTTATTTGATTGGACAATTGTTGTAATAGGGATTATTGTTGTATTGTACAATTAATAATTTTTGGATTTTAGTTTGAGTTCATATCATATTTGTATGCGAATATGCAAGATATGTGTTGGACATGAGAAAATATAGACGAATTTAAGGGTTCAACACATGCTATGGTGGAACAGACACTGTATGTACGAATGACCACAAGGCGTTTGTTCCGCGTCGGCCTCCGTGGTGCGAAAAAGCGAGCTTTTTTCGACATGTAAACTCATTTTCTGGCTCGGGGTTTTAAGGGGTCTGGTAGAAATGCTCTTATACGCTCCCAACTATTAGAATAGAAGGCTCCGCCTAATGGGCCGCCATAAATGGACAGAGGCCCTCCCTTTGTGGGCTCCACGCATTAGAGAGGAGGGCCCGCACATGACAGAGTTAGATGAAACGATGATGATCGGTCCTTCTCAGATGGGCCACGTCGTTCCTATCGCTACATCAACCTCCATTTTCCATTTGAAGTTTATGCGGCTAAACCTTGCCCTATCCCATCGCTACCGCTACATGCACAACCCCCATTTTCCACTTGAAGCTTCCACGGCTAAACCTTGCCCCCATAGCGAAGGACGGTGGCAAGGGCTAGTTCAGTCGTCCCAGCTGCAGCGACCATAAGGCAGGGTGGGGACAACCATTGTTTCTATGTGTCTCTGGCTCCACGTTTGGCATTAAGGCCACCATGCCGGCCTCCACATCCCTACTCCGAGCGTCGGGTGTATGTCGAGGAGGAGGTGTTTTCGTCCAGTTGGGTCAGTCGTTGCCATGGCCATATTTCCACACGCCCCGCAGGCAGCATCTCAACTAGGAGCGTGTGCCGATGCTCAGCATTGTGAAGACCGTCCCGTCCTCATGTCGGATTTGTGACGGGGCCTCGTGTACGTCGTTGACTCACTGTTGTGGAAGCGGTGGTTTGAGGCCGAGCACAACTCTCGGCGGCAGTCTATCAAGGCCCACCTAGAGGGCCAAGACATCGACGAGGAGGACTACTCGGACTTCGAGTAGCAGCTGGAGGGGAGGGGTGGGAATTCCCCACCCTAGAGCGTGACCGGCCAAACTGGTCGCAGTACCGCGACAGGGCTACGCAGTATGTGGACCCGCTGGCATAGTTGTCACCGGTGTCCGCTAATCAAGGAGGAGTAGGAGGAGGTTCCGTCAGAGGACTAACCGATGGATGGCCACGATATGATGGGGTAGGAGGAGCTCCTCGCCGACATCGAGATCTCCTGGTAGGAGGAGGAGGAAGCCATCGAGGTCTCCACAATGCAGGAGGTTGCATCATCGACATCTCCTCCTGCTGCACCACACCCGCATCCACCGCCAACCAAAGGAGCCTGGTCTTGTAACATCCTGAAGAATATTCCACATGGAAGGGTAGATGTAGAATTGTGAATTTGCATTTGCGTGCATCTAAAAATTGTTGCTCAATTTCAAGTTTTTCTTTTGAAGTTACAAAAGGAGTAAAACTGAACTCAAAATGGACCTTTTGTATATTTCAAACTTGGCATTTAAATTGATTAACACAACTAAGTGAGTCCAAAAATCATGTTACACAATACAAAAGAATTGATCAAGGATACTATTTGAATTCAAAACTGAGGTCTGAATTATTCAAACTTTAGTTCAAATTCAAACATACATAATAAAATTCAGAAAAATATATGAAAAATATGACAATTCATAGAAAGAAATATTTATTCATTATAAAATGAGTACAAGGTTGTTTATAAGAAGATTCCAGAAAAAAATACAAGAAAGGAAAACCTACTAAAAATTAAAAAAAGAAAATAAAAACCTAAGCTAAACTAGCTAGTCTTCTTATCCTGTTCTTTATCTTCTTGACCTTCTTGAGTATCTGACATGCACAACAAACAAAAGGGAACCATTTGTGATGGTTAAAATGTTGGTACCAGTAGAGATGAGACCATTTGATTTAGAATCTAAATAAAAAGTCTAGGAACTCGTCCTGAACCTCAGCAGTTTGAAGTTTTGAGCAAAGTGAATGGCAATAAGAATAGAAGCAATGATCAGTGTATTGAAAAGGAAACAAGAGCTACTGGATGTACACTCGATCATAACCAAATGATCACTGGGAAGTGAAAGTAGCAGCAGTTGCAAAGAATGACAGGAGCCAAACCAAAAATCTAGACAACTAGACCAACACAGGTAATTAGGCAAGTAAAAAAATATAACAGATAGAAAACCATCTCCAACCTTTGTATTCTTTCAAAAAACCAAATTTCATGATCATGTGAACACTGATAGTTCACAAAATCGTGTTAACCTAAGCTCACAAGTAACATTAGGTTTTACTTCACTAAACAAACTCATAGGTATAATACTAAGGAAAATTCCACTTGTTATAATACAAAATAAGCAAATAAATTACCAATTTAGCCCTTAACCGACCTGCCTTATTAGGCACATGACATAAAACTTAGAGTAGTGAATACATTGTATCTGCACATAGAAAAACATAGAGAGGTGGTATAAGCAACATAATCACCTCTGCATGCAAGTGAGGTGTTAGCACCACATAGATCACATGAGACTATAAATAGAGCTAAAAAAACCACCACTAGAGCTCATAATCCTCAGATAAATCTCATAAGAATCACACTCATGGCAAATTGAGTGAGAGAAAACAAAAGGAAAAAACACTTACTATTAGTGAGAGAGAGAGGGATTTGAGAAGAAGAAAAAGCAAGAACATGAGGAGAACAACTACATCAGATCTTCATCAATCAAACTTTGGAATCTACAAAGGTTTATAGCTAAAATCATAGGAAAGGATCTTAGTAGAGAGAGAGAGAGTTAGGTAGCACCTTGGTAGATTAGTGCGCCAGTATCTGAGCATCTTCATGATTGAGAACACCACAAAGTACCAGACCAACACTATCACACTAGGCACAACCCTAAGTAAAGAAAGTACCTGAGCAAGCTAAACCTACATGAGAAACTGCAAAAAACACTTAAAGAACATACTAACACTAAACTGAACCAAAGATTCAGGAAACAAGCAACAATATATCGTAAATCATCTCACTGTCAAGGAATGACAACAAGATAAACTAGTGAAGTAGTAACATGCTATACTGCAAGCTTGCATTGCAGACTAGCATAAAATTTAAACTCGTCCCAAAATTTAATCAGTAAAGAAGTACATGAGCATGAGTTGTAGATTTTGACTATCACATTAACATCTCAACTGAGGATTTAAATTAAACATTAGAAGTAAACAACTAAGTTAAGCAAAACACTACTGGGAGTGACACTATAGTAAAGAATTAATAGTGTAAACTCAATTAACACTTAAGGAATGGATCATGGCAAGCTAGAACTAGTGATACATGATCTTATTAGCTAAATAGAGCCCATCTAACGCCTAAGCTATCCAATTGGACTTACCATTAGCAGTTCATCATCAACAATAGAACAACACAACTGAAAATTGAATCTAAGATTTAGTTAAACCAAATGGAACAAGTTCAGAGATCTTAGTATAAGAACTAGTACCAAGATGAATACCAAACTTATAGAACATGCTAGAAGTAGCTAGAACCTACTAGAACATTCTAGAAACCGTAGAATAGCTAGTAAAGAAGCTAGAGATAGCAAATCCTAGAATTGAGTGAGATGGTAGTAGAAATTGAGAGAGGGGAAGAGAGTGGAGCAGAAGAGGAGGGTACTAACCTTGGATGAGGGTGAGCGTAGATCACCGACGACTAGAGTGAAGGAATAAGAATTTATCGAGGCAACAAGTAGCATGGAGATCCCAGAGAGGGCGCCTTGACGTGCGCCAACCACACTAGAGAAAAAAGACACCCTACCACCAAAACCCTAGATTAGGATTAGGGCTGCGCACATCCGCTTCAGAGCACGAGAGCCGAATCGAGTAGGATATAAGTGTAGAGAGAAGCGAAGGGAAGCTTTTGTGAGCTATGGAGATAGAGATGGATGGAGACAGCTAGAGTCGATGAGCGACGGCGAGGCTACCACGACATCGAGAGAGAGAGAGAGAGAGAGAGAGAGAGTTCATTAGTTCAACCGAACCGATTCTGCTGATTTTGACTAGTGGGCCTAAGTAGTGGAGCGAGGGGCAAAATGGTAATTTGGCAATTAAAATTACATTTTAAACAAAACCTATCAAGAACATTTTAGAAAATAAAAATAAAAATTGTTCCAAATAGGGAAAATACAAGGATTCCAAATCCTAATTTTCTAGGATTATTAAAAATACTTTGGTGTGAATAAAAATTCCAAGTTGTTTTATTGACTTAAAATGCGCTTAAATGAGTAAAATTACTCTAAAATACTTTAAGTCACAAATAATATATTTTATAAAACATGAATATTATTTCTAACTTGAAAACTCATTCTGAACATGAATTTACCCAACATAATTTCCTTGAGATATATGAAATTTTCTAAAGTGAAATTCATATCAATCATATGAATATTCTGAATTGAAATCACTAAAAGTTGCAAACAACTCTAAACTAAGAAATCCAATACCCAACGGGAAAAATTCAAACAAAACCTTAGAGCATTGCACCTACGTATAGCATCAAATTGGATCTTTAAACATTTTCCCAATCAGGCAATGATGTTATTTTCGGAACCTGATTTCCAGGATCAACTAGGAACTACATTATCTAAAAAAAAGGCCGCCACCACAACTCCAAGAAGACTAGGTCCGCGTTAGATCTGAAAAATGACTAGGTTCGCATTATCTAGATATATATTTTTATTTTTTTAGTCGAACAATGTCCCTTCTATAATATATAAATTTCAATTATGTTACTCCCTCCGACCCATATTAGTTGACTCAATTTTGTTTAGATTTAGATGAATCTAGACACTATTTAGTATATAGGTTCGTCTAAATTTTGACAAATCCAAGTCAATTAATATGATTCGAAGGGAGTATTTTTTTTCTTTTGTGTAATTAAACCGATCGGACAGAATCGCCGTGAGAAATACTATGTGGGACAGTTTGAGTTGCCCTAATCGTACTCTCATGTTATTTTTTAGGAACATTTTTGTATATTATGGCCTATATATATTATTCTCCGAACAAATTTTTGGCATAACACAAGGACATCTCGTATTTTGAGCAACCTGTGTGATCGATTCGGCCAACGAAATACAAGTCATATGCATTAAGTACATCTTCCATTATTTTTATAAGGTTTGTTAGAAAGACCAAATTATATATCTTTGACAAAATCTAGTAGAATCTTTCTACAATACTAATAATAAAAACAAGCGATGTTGATTTGGAATTATAGATTTTGATAATTTCGTCTATACACTCTGTCAAAGATAGAACAATTTTTTTTTATTTTTTTTGAAATCAAAGATAGAACAATTTTGACTTGTCTAAAAATCAGATATGTCTGGATTCAAAATAAGATGAGGTTGTCTTTATGTAAAGAAAAAGATAGTGTACGAGGAGACATCAATTGTGCTTATTGTCTATATAACTTAACGAGAAATTAGTTTAGCCTAACTTCATCAAAGACTTTTCAGTGGCATTGATAAGGCAAAGATGGTGCATGTTCGTTTCAATTGCACAGTTGGTCTACTTCTAGGAGCACGTTCAGATCCATGGTTAGAACATCTCCAATAGGATCCCCAAATGTCGTGCGCTGGATTTGGTGTTTGGGACGGCGGCACTTGGTGTCATGTTGGGGACATCTCTCCCAGATAGGAACTATTAAGAGCATCTCTAGCAGATACTGCAAAAGTGATCAAACCTGCAAATTTTGCAAACTTTTATAGTTTTGGTCGAAAATAGACATAACAGATACCGTAAAAGTGGTCAATACCGATTTTTTTATAGTTTCCCGTATAATTACTCTGCGTACCGAATCTAACCAGTTTACGGGTCTGTTTTTAAGGTAAACTGCAAACCGGTAACGCTCGACGGGGCACATATTTCAGCACCAACCGCTCAGGCCGTCGACAGCGCCGCTGCTTCTGAAGGTCGATTCCATGACAGATAATCCCGATTCTGGTGGCAATCTTCTATTTTCAGCTAGTAGGTTTAATTTCCACATCTATTATCAGCTTATTATGGCGCTATGGACGCTGCCCAAAGCATACCAACCTGCAGCACGTACGACGCATGCGGCAGCTCGCCGGCTGGACTCGGCCGCAGCAGCTCGCCAGCCGGCCGCATGCACGCAGGGGCAGAGGCGTGCGCGAGGGACAGGCAGAGGAAGTATACGAAAGACCTGCACGTCTACGAGGAAGACGATCTTGCGAAAAATACGATGAAATATTCACAGAATATTCTATTTTGCGAATGTCGTAAATGAGTTATTTTACGGTTTCGAGTTTTGCGATAACTGCTAAAAATGCTTAAGATCCCGTATCGCATGGAAGGTGTTCTCCAGGGTGCGCGCGGTTGAAACGATCCATCGAGGGCTAGGACGGACTAACCAGCCCCAGGGCTCCTTAGCCATGTCCTAATAAAATAAGAGTGAATTTCATTTTTTATCTCGTGTGCATTTGTGACACTAATTAATCTATGTAGTAAAAATTCATCTAAATTACCATGTTTGAAAATTTTAAACTCTCATTTTCTGATGCATATCTATTGGGCAAGGTGTGAGGTGATGATTGAACTTCAAAATTATCGAGTTAGCAACAAAGAATAGAACATTTGGTGCAGAAAAGGATAGATATGATCGACGACGACGTTCTCTGATCTTGACATATTTTGTGGCGGAACATCGTCCTAACATGTCAGCTTTATCCAAAAACACGTGTTGAATGCTAAAACGGGACAGAATTATGCTTAGAATTTTCTTAAATAGGACATTTGGGTACAACTTCTACTAAATGGGGTAATTAGTGTCTCAAATGCACAAATAGAGAGTAAAAAGTAGAATTCACTCTAATAATAAAGATAATAAAGACAAGTGTTGTTCCTTCAAAAGTTATGGACATCACGGCGGTGAGCTCCACCCGAGTCACTAAATTCAACGGATACCATGTAGTAGCACACATAAATTTACTTCTGTAGAGGTCTTATCCAAGGGTGGGATCTGACAACCTTTGCTAATCCTATACTCTCATCAATATAGTAGTGGATTACATGCTAAGTAACGGACGATCCCATTCTTCTACAGTAACAAAATCATACTTCTAGAATTTTTCTCATATTCAAGGATACATATATATTGTCCTCAAATCATTGACCGCAATAGAGATTTTAGCCACCGGCGGGTTTTAGGTACCCATTGCCATCCTGATCCAGTGGGCGGACGACGCCTTGCAGCTCCGGCATATGCATTGCCCG
The DNA here is from genome assembly GCA_030063025.1 of Avena longiglumis. Taxonomy (NCBI): domain Eukaryota; kingdom Viridiplantae; phylum Streptophyta; class Magnoliopsida; order Poales; family Poaceae; genus Avena; species Avena longiglumis. The sequence continues at coordinate 561,733,545 of CP125974.1, forward strand.
TACGCCTTGCGCCTCCAGTGCTGCTCGTGCGCGTAGTACGCCTTGCTGCTGGTGCATAACCTCCCATGCCTGCGCTTGTACCCCTTGCGGCTCCAGGGCGTGCACCGCCGCCTGCGTACCTCGCGCCTTCGGTGCCCGCAACGCCTGCAGCACCTGAACCCCTTGCAGCTCTCGTCGGGCGTCCACCGCCTCCGCTACCCGCCGCAGCCGCAGAGCCCGTGGCCTTAGCCGCACGATAGCCATAGCCGCCATAGACATAGCCATAGCCGTTGGCCTTGGCCTTGGCCTGCGCGCAACGCGGGCATCCACTGCAGACAGCGGCGGCGGCCGGCGGCGCCTTCCGCTTGGACTCCTCCTCCTCCTCGTCAAGGAACTTGTCATACAGCGCGCGCTGCGCCGGGTCCTTGAGAACCTGCTCGATCAAGACCACGCACCGATCGAGAAAGCTGAAAGCGTCACGACCAAAACAAACAGAAGACAAGATCGATCGATCGATCTACTCCAATGCGCGCATGACTGGAGTGCTTACCTCGTAGGCGTCGCGCAAGTGCTTGAACCGCCTCTCCGCCTCCTTCTTGTGGTCGGCGTTCTTGTCCGGGTGCCACTTGAGCGCGCCCTTATGGTAGGCCTTCCTGATGTCGCCGGGGGTGGCCGCCTTCGGCACGCCCAGGACCTTGTAGTAGTCCGGCGCCATCATCATAGATTGGCCGCCCCGCCGTCCTTCTTCTCCTTCCTCCTCGACTTCTGACGAACCCTGATCAATCGACCGCTTGGGTTTCTCCGTTCCTTGGTTAATATATATGGGGGGAGGTGGAGGGGCATGCCCAAGGTGGAGAAAGATTTCCTTCCTTCCTTGTAGTATCGGAAATACGCCAAATATTTGCATGGCGCGTTTCTTTTTTTCTGGACGAGACGAGGCCTGGCCGGCGAGTCGTACTGGAGAGGGAATGGTCGTATATATGGACGTTTTTTACTACTACCTTAATAATCGGTGCCCTGTATAAATTGACATGCAATCAGAACATTTGTAACAACTCAGGTTCCTTCCAAAGAATGGTAAGGAAAGGACCGCAGGTACGTACAGCCGAAGAAGCGTGCAACGTATCTTGCGGTCGGTCAACTTGTACATCTACACGGGAACATCTAATTAAGGTGTAAATAATATGTAGTACGTGGAGAAGCCCGATCCAAGCCCATATCCAAACCCATATTTAAAACCTGGGTATACCTAGACATATAGAGATCAGGGTACGTGCATGTATATGCATACGACAGTCTTCAACATCTGTCCCGCATACAACCCGAGCAGCCCAACCACGATCCATCTCGCCGACACCAACCACCGCAGCCGCCGGCCGACCATATGATCAAGGACGCCGGCGGCTATCCTCGCGACCGCTGCTGCCGGCATGTTGTTGTCTCCTTGGCTGGATCATCATCTCATGTCATCGCCGGGCAAGTCGGTTCCTGATCTCATTTTCCGATCGTAATGTAATGTCATAGGATCGCCATGTGACAGTTGCGTGGCCGCACATGTCTGGCTATGCGGCACTGTTCGGCAAGAACTAAGCCGGCCTATTCAGCATATGAATTTTTCTACCACCTTCTTACAGTTTTTTTACTTGATAAAGCATATTATTATTTTTGTCCAAATTCAAATAAATTGTGTGTCTTGAATATGAAATTATATTGTTCAATGTGTAGTATTTAGAAATTTGTTTGCCATCTGAAACATGATTGCATTAGTTCCTTATTTCTCGATAATTCACTCACTACGGGAAAAAATGTCGCTGCCGTGTAGACACGTCTTTGCGGTGTGTCAAACGCACCGGAACACGGCAAAGACAGTCTTTGCCGTTTGTAACTCAGAAAATACATGGCAAAGTACGTGAACACGGCAAATTTCTGAAAAAGAACACGGCAAAGAAATATACACGGCAAAGACCCATAAAGGAACACGGCAAAGAAAATACTTCGGCAAAGTTGACAACGGCACACGGCATAGGTGTTATCACGGCAACGAGGTGGGACCCGTGACCCCACAAGTCCATTTAACGGGAGGAGCTAACGGCCGTAGACGGTGGTCTCTTTGCCGTGTGCCCTCGCCGGTCCTTTGCCGTGTGTAGGTACGGCAAAGGCCCTTTGCCGTGTGTATTCCGTAGTACACACGGCAAAGGGCCTTTGCCGTGTGTATTTCGCAGTACACACGGCAAAGTCTTTTTTTCTTTTTTTTTTGCCTTTTATCACATTACTCTTAGGAAAATCATAAAAAAATCATTCTAATTCAGAAAAATACAAATAATATATCAAAATTTGCAGAAAAATAAGATCTATCTATGTACACTCAAAAATTAGATATTTATATTGAATAAGAATCTTCATGCTCGCCGTTTTGACCATAGATTTAAACATGCATAAAAAATTCAAAAACGATCGAAACAATGTGAAACCTTCGCGTGGTGTCATATTATGTTACATGGTTGCAAGGAAAAATATCAAACTTGTTATATTGAATATGTCTCAAAAAAATATTCATAAAATGACCTATCTCATTCGAGGTTTCCTCGCTTTCGGGTCAAATGACCAATGTTATGGCTAGAATCAAGGCATAGTTTGTGATAATCTGCCCATATTGTGCATGCATGTGCCTCATGGAATGGTGAACAATGTTGCAAGAGGAAGTTTTTATTTTCGTCGCACCAAAAAGCCATTTTCAATTTTCTGAGCAAAAAAAACGAGAGATTTTATGAAGCAACCACCAAATGGATAATTTAAAATGCTACCATCCCATTTTTCAAAAAATACTAGAGCACCTTAAATGTACAATGTCACAACAGGGGGATCTCAAACCCTTCCGTCCACTCCAGGTGAAAAAGACAAATTCCTGCCGAATCGGCAGGAAGTGGGTTAGATATGAACTACAGGTACATGACCGGATGGACATGATTTTTTTAAAAAAAAATCATTTTTAGATTCACAATATGCTATTTCATCAGAGATCCAGTGAAAGTTTAGAGAGGCTCAGCTCCGAGCTAAGAATCTTCATACCCGTCGTTCGACAAAGTTTGTCGATAGTTTTAAAGAGTCATAAAAAATTCAAAAATGATCGAAATAATGCGAAACCTTCACGTGGTGTCATATTATGTGACATGGTTGTAAGGAAAAATATCAAACTTGTTATATTGAATATGTCTAAAAAAACCTTCACAAAATGACCTATCTCATTCGAGGTTTCCTGGCTTTCGGGTCAAATGACCAATGTTATGGCTAGAATCAAGGCATAGTTTATGATAATGTGCCCATATTGTGCATTCATGTGCCTCATGGAATGGTGAACAATGTTGCAGGAGGAAGTTTTTCTTTTCGTCGCACCAAAAAGCCATTTTCCATTTTTTGAGCGAAAAAAACGAGATATTTTATGAAGCACCCACCAAATGGATAATTTAAAATGCTACCACCCCATTTTTCAAAAATACTAGACCACCTTAAATGTACAATGTCCCAACAGGGGGATCTCAAACCTTTCCGTCCACTCCAGGTGAAAAGATAAAATTTCACGAATCGGCAGGAAGTGGGTTAGATATGAACTACAGGTACATGACTGGATGGACATGATTTTAAAAAAAAATCATTTTTAGATTCACAATATGCTATTTCATCAGAGATCCAGTGAAAGTTTAGAGAGGCTCAGCTCCGATCTAAGAATCTTCATACCCGTCGTTCGATAAAGTTTGTCGATAGTTTTAAAGAGTCATAAAAAATTCAAAAACGATCGAAACAATGCGGAACCTTCGCGTGGTGTCATATTATGTGACATGGTTGCAAGGAAAAATATCAAACTTGTTATATTGAATATGTTTAAAAAAACCTTCACAAAATAACCTATGTCATTCGAGGTTTCCTGGCTTTCGGGTCAAATGACCAATGTTATGGCTAGAATCAAGGCATAGTTTATGATAATGTGCCCATATTGTGCATGCATGTGCCTCATGAAATGGTGAACAATGTTACATGAGGAAGTTTTTATTTTCGTCACACCAAAAAGCCATTTTCTATTTTCTGAGCGAAAAAAACGAGAGATTTTATGAAGCAACCACCAAATGGCTAATTTAAAATGCTACCACCCTATTTTTAAAAAATATTAGACCACCTTAAATGGACAATGTCCCAACAGGGGGATCTCAAACCTTTCTGTCTAGTCCAGGTAAAAAAGACAAATTCCTGCCGAAACGGCAGGAAGTGGGTCAGATATGAACTACAGGTACATGATCTGATGGGCATGATTTTTTACAAAATAATTTTTAGGTTCACGATATGCTATTTTATCAGAGATCCAGTGAAAGTTTAGAGAGGCTCAGCTCCGAGCTAAGAATTTTCATACCCGTCGTTCGACAAAGTTTGTCGATAGTTTAAAAGAGTCATAAAAAATTCAAAAACGATCGAAACAATGCGAAACCTTCGCGTGGTGTCATATTATGTGACATGGTTGAAAGGAAAAATATCAAACTTGTTATATTGAATATGTCTCGAAAAAACCTTCACAAATTGACCTATCTCATTCGAGGTTTCCTGGCTTTCGGGTCAAATGACCAATGTTATGGCTAGAATCAAGGCATAGTTTATGATAATCTGCCCATATTGTGCATGCATGGCCTCATGGAAATGTGAACAATGTTGCAGGAGGAAGTTTTTCTTTTTGTCGCACCAAAAAGCCATTTTCTATTTTCTGAGCGAAAAAAACGAGAGATTTTATGAAGCAACCACCAAATGGCTAATTTAAAATGCTACCACCCTATTTTTCAAAAACACTAGACCACCTTAAATAGACAATGTCCCAACAGGACGATCTCAAACCTTTCTGTCCACTCCAGGTGAAAAAGACAAATTCATGCCGAAACGGTAGGAAGTGGGTCAGATATGAACTACAGGTACATGATCTGATGGGCATGATTTTTTACAAAAATAATTTTTAGGTTCACAATATGCTATTTTATCAAAGATCCAGTGAAATTTTAGAGAGGCTCAGCTCCGAGCTAAGAATCTTCATACCCGTCGTTCGAAAAAGTTTGTCGATAGTTTAAAAGAGTCATAAAAAATTCAAAAACGATCGAAACAATGCGAAACCTTCGCGTGGTGTCATATTATGTGACATGGTTGGAAGTAAAAATATCAAACTTGTTATATTTAATATGTCTCAAAAAAACCTTCACAAAATGACCTATCTCATTCGAGGTTTCCTGACTTTCGAGTCAAATGACCAATATTATGGCTAGAATCAAGGCATAGTTTGTGATAATATACCCATATCGTGCATGCATGTGCATTATGGAATGGCGAATAATGTTGCTGAAGGAAGTTTTCCTTTTCCTCGCACCAAAAAGCAATTTTCCATTTTCGCGCACAAAAAACGGGGGGTTTTATGAAGCAGCCACCAAATGGATAATTTAAAATGATACCACCCCATTTTCACAAGATTATATGGATGCCATATTTGGATTCCTCACATTTTTCTTATCGATTTAGACATTTTATTTGTCGAATTCTGATTTACGGATTTAAATATATGAATTATTCCATATTAAATAAAAAAGGAAATAAAATAAAATTATTTTATTTTTTATTTGGATTCAAGATTATTATTACTTTTCATTATTGTTTACTTAAATAATTGTTTGAAATCTAAAACTGAGATGTGTGACATCATGGTCCAAGAGTTAATATCATTGATATGGAAGTATTAGCAACAAGGTATGATTTCTTTCTTGGTAGCTCATTCGGAAGGAACGAAGAAGTTAAGCGTGCTAGGCCTAGAGTAGTGTTAGGATGGGTGACTACAGGGGAAGTTTGATTATGAGTGCAATTTGACATAATATTTAACATACAAAGGGTTCAAATATTCTATATGAGATTATCAAGTAAATAATATTTAAAAAAGTTTGAAACAAAATTATTATTTTTATTTAAAAAAAGGCAGTTTCTTTGCCGTGTACTTTTTCCACGAGACACACGGCAAAGACAGCTTCTTTGTCGTGTACTTTTCAAGGAGACACACGGCAAAGACAACTTCTTTGCCGTGTACTTTTCAAGAAGACACACGGCAAAGAATAGACACTGTCATCTTCGCGGGAACCGTTATCTTACTTTACTTTGCTGTGTCTACGCATGAGACACACGGCAAAGCCTTTGCCGTGTCTTATTTAGAAAACACACGACAAAGGGCCTTTGCCGTGGTGAACGTTGTCGTGTGGCATTTGCCGTGTGTATACACACAGCAAAGCCTTTGCCGTGTTCCGAAAGGCCTTTGCCGTGTCTTTTGCCCACACGGCAAAGAGCCTGTGTGCCGTAGTGACTGTTGGATGTTCCTGTGTAGTTTTCAGAGAGATGGGGGACACTATCTCAACTTGGAATGACAATGATAACTGATAGACGAGCAATGATGATTCTATTTCAGAGAAGAGATCTAGATCCAGAACCTATGGAAATGTATCTCCTGGGGACGGCCACATTGGTGGTCATTATAAGGGGCAGAATGATCCCGGGTGCTATGGGGGGGTTCCCCTACCAGTCTCCTTATAAAAACGATTCCGGGTAGGCATACTCAGAAAACATGAGTGAAATATGTTGATTATTTTTTAATGGCAAGCAATGAATGGAAGAAATGAAGTGACATCTTACATTCTTTCTTTTTTCATTGTGTAGGTGCTAGCCAGTGGTCACGACGAGGATGAATATAATGGGTATTCGGACATGGAAATTGGTTTTGGTGAAGATAGAGTCAAAGCACTACAAATGTACCGAGACCATTAAATTATGTCTGATATTAGAGGGGAATGACTCAACAGCGCCCCGCAAATGGAACTCACCCCGCAAACCGGTTCGTTGTGACGCACTCAGCCCAATTTGAGTTGGCTTTGCGGTGGTGCAGACAACCCATGTGTCCATGCATGTCCGCCATTCTCTTACCAGGGGTCCTGATGGCAACAACTCCGTTTGTATCAACTCGTTGGCACTTCAAGTGTAGAGTGTTGTAGCAAGCGACTTTTTCTACAAGGGTGACTCGAGGGTTTATATCGAACTCTAGGGAAATTGGCTAGAGACTTCCCTTTTTTCTTCTTCAAGCAACCTGCAAAACAAAGTATTTGCCGTATGTCCCCAACTCCACCGTGTGGTTGTCAATCACAAGGTTTCATTTTAATAAAACTGAAACAAATTGTCACAAAGGTGGACTACTCCCTCTTCATCATGGTGATGATGCTGGAGATATTGGAGAAGGTAGAGATCCCACCGATGGTGGCTCCGGTGGCGTTTCGCCTCCAATCTTTTTTGGTTCTATTCTCTGTTTTGTTGTTTCTGATTTCCTATGTCGCCTCCTGCGAGATCACCCCGGGGGGTCTATAGGCATTTTTAGGTCAACACTTCGACTCTAAGATGATGATGGACGGTTGTGGAGGCTCGAGGAGGACGAGCCCTAGTGGCGCGGCCAACAAGGTGGGTCGCACCACTGGGCGTTGTTTGGGCCTCGTGGCTCCCCTCCCGAGGTTTTGGTGCTCGAGCTGCTTGTATTCGCGAAAAAGTAATCCTTGAAAAATCCCTGAGACATTTGACTTCGTTTTGATCCTTGAAAGATAAAAATACACAGAACATGATTTTCCTGTCCTGCAGAGTTACAACCAAAATAAAGGGGATCATTGATAAATCCCCATAAATCAATATAAAATATGAACATAACATTATAAAAGTTGCAAATATGTGGGAAGCAAAATAGTGGGTACTCACCCGGCTAGTTGTGCATGCTCGCGCTGCCGTAGGACTAAAATTTGAGAGCATATTTTGATTGGCAGAAGTGATATAGAACCGTAAGGAGAACTAACGAATGTTGTATCAGGATCACGATGTTGGTTTCTGACGTAAACGACGCATGTCATCACCACACATAAGTCCTTCCTATGCTATGGTCCATCCACATACATAGGTCGTTGCTACGGTGTGGCCTTTTACCATGACAGCATGCCTTTGCATTTCATGCATGCTACGACACAAGCCAAGAACGCATGGCTAGTCACGAGCCAGGAAGATACAACTTTTCCAAACTGAAATAGAGCGTGCTTTCGTTTAGCGGGAGACGTGTTGACTACAGTGGCTTTGTTATGTGGATGATAGTTCGCGGATCGCCCGTGCATACTCGTTCATCTTGCACCATGTAGCTTTTTGGAGCTGTTCTTAGGTAGTCACATTCACTATATACTCATATAGCACCATGTAGTTGTCGCACGGGAATGGAGAAATACAGCGCGTGGAATGAACAACAGGCTGTGCACCACTAATTGAAAATCCACAAAAACATGAGCATCGTATCCTAGATACAAAAGGAACAACATGTTGCGTGCCATTAGTTCGAAATCCACAAACACATGACCACGGTATCCAAAGTACAAACATAACAACAAAAGACAACATGTAAAGCACAAGCTAAGTGAAACATTGCAGGATAGACGGATGGGAAAAGGATGCCATTAATGAAGAAATGTCAGCAGACAACGAACCAGATATTGCGGGATCACTTGGTACCATAACCGGACGATCCAATTGTCATGCACAGCTAGCATGGTGGATAGAAAATCCACATTGTTATGCTAGAATATGTATCAATAAACTACAAAGTTCATCTATGCATTTTACATGCATTAAGCCCCCTAACTAGTTACCAAAATTTTCATTACTAGTTAAAATTATTAATACATTGACAAATAAACTAGACCCACATAGAACCACCTCTCGGCAGCCGCCCTAGCCACCCCCCAATGCCACACTGGCTTCCTTTGCCAGTCGTTCAAGCTCGGCATGTACAGATCATTGTCGAATCCTGGAGAGGGTCGCATGTTCCCTCGCCCTAGCCTCCTGCGCGACCATTGTCACCACCTTTATTCGTTGTGCCTTAGCCTGTCATTGTGAGTTGATCCCTTGCCACCATCGCTAGGAGCTACAGGGCATGCACCTCCAAGACCTGTCGGAACATGTAAACCTTGGCTTCTAGGTCTTCTTTGGATCTTTCCTCAACTCGCGATGATGCCGGGTTGCCAGAATATCCACGATGCGGTTGAGCTCCTCTCTCTTGGATGACTCCTTGAGCACCGCTTCCTTGTGCATCTCGGTCCATTTCGCCATGGAAAAGCGGGCATCCTCCTCCGCCATCTCCTCCTCTTTCAGCTCACTGCAAACGCTCAAAAAATATAGGTCACTAGTGCCCTCGAAGTCGAAGTCGTCCAACTCCTCTTCATCCAACCCCTCCTCTATCTTGTCACCTCCTCGAGGCCATCGTTGTCTAATGGCAGTGGGTGGGTAGGCGGAGCGCGCGGAATGACACAGTTCATCGAGCCCGGGTGGTAGGGAGATGGCGAAGCATGGCTGATGGTTGTATGTGTCGTGCGCCACACCCCAACACGGGGCAACGAAATTTTATAGGCGAAGTCCTTGGTGGGATGCGAGGGCTAGAAATGGTGCAAACGGGTGGGAAACGACTCGGGCGGGCAAGAAATGTTGTGGGGGAGCAGGAAAAGGAAGGGAGAGCAGCGGGGAGTGTCGCTATCAGGCAGGAAATATATGTGGTGAATCAGCACACCACTGCATGATGTAGTGTGCAAGTCGTTGGCATACTACTCACAGAACACTATTCCACGAATATTACATCCAATATAGTGGTACAACAAAAAACATCACAGGTCCAAGACCCGACTATATTATTCATATCACAGATCTGTACAGAAGATCTTCGGAACTTGCATGACACAATTAGTTTGTCGGGTAATTCTTGTTCAAACAGAACTCCAAAAAGAGCAACTGGTAGACTTGTCTAGTACCTTGAGGTCTATCCCTATAACTTTGGGTTGGATAATACTTTATAAAAGAATGTCCTAATGGAATGGTTCCTATTAAGGGAAATTTGTTCCCATCTATGTTTTATTTGTTATCCATTGTGACTAATTTTAGCATCTAAGTTCATTATCTCCATTTGACTAGTTTCACCTTCTCGTCGGGGTCCTCCTACGTCTCATAGTTCCATGTTTGTAGTCCTGTTATTATCTTCATAACCTAATCAGGGGGTTTGAGAAGATAGATTGAGTACAAGCGTGCTCAGAAAGTTATACTAGGTGGTTGTTTGATGCATTATATACAACCGTGGATAAGAATCCTAGGCTTATGTAAGTATTCGAAAATGGATTTTTAGGAAAGGTAAGTTCCATTTTATCAAACTATGCCCCACAATCTTCACGGTTTGTTAGAACTTTATGGAGTTACTTTCCATGCTATGATTGTAGTTTCTTACCGGAATACGGAGTAACATGTCACGTTTTATACACTCTTAAGGTATGCGCTACTTTTCCCACAAGCGCCTTTAGCCCTGTTACACAACCGAGAATACATGTGCGTGCAAATTCCTGTTCAGACTTTCTTGGTCTAAGGGTTTCGCGGCATAGTAAATCAAAATTTTCTACGGATGCGAACAGAGGGAAAGCCAAGATCTAATCTAGGAGATGCAATCAACGAGAGATATTGGATTAGATCTTCATACCCTTGAACATTTGCACAGCGGAACGCTCATTTAACGTGGGTGATGTAGTCGTACTCGCTTCTCCTCCTCTCGATCCGATCCGATCTAGCACCACAAGTGGCGGTGCCTCCGTGAGATGCACACGTGCAGCACCTCGACGTCCCCTCCTTCCTCGGACCAGCGAGTATGGTGGAGAGATAGATTGGATCTACAACACGACGGCGTGGTGTATATGGTGGAGAATTTCACTGCAGGCTTCGCCACAAACAAGCGGAGGGGAGAGAGAAGGTAGCAAGCCTGCTAGGGCTTGGAGGAAGGTGTGTAGGGGAGGCGCACCACCTCTATATATAGAGGGGCGGCCAGCCCTTGCCCTCCTCCAAGCCTATCTCTAGTTTAAACAATTTAAACTCTCCCTTATCTAGAAATCCTATCTCTAGTTTAAACGATTTAAACTCTCCCTTATCTAGAAATTCTATCCCGAGATTTAAACGAGTCTAATCTCTAGAATCGGCTGGGACCTATGGGGCCTTGTGCCCTGGCCCAATGCGGCCAGGACACTCCCTCATAGGCCCATGCCCCTCCCCGGAAGGTGGGGCCACGTTGGTCCCTTCCGAAGGTTCTAGAAGCTTCCAGACAATACCGATTAACCCGAACAATTCAACTCCAAAACTGCACCGCCTTATATGAATCTTATTCTCCGGACCATTCCGAACCTCTCGTGATATCCCGGATCCCATCCGAGACCAACAAAAATTCATAAACCAATTATCCAATCTATCCTAGCGCCAAGACACGTTATGTGTGACCGCGGGTTTGAGAATATGCACATGATCTTCTATCAATAATCAACATCGGGTCTAGGCACCCATATTGACTCCCACACATTCATCGATGATCATATCGGATGAACCACGATGCCGTGATTCAATCAATCCCATATATATATTCCCTTCGTCTCGATATTTTACTTGCCCGAGATTCGATCGTCGCATCGCCATACCTAGTTCAATCTCGTTCACAAGAAGTACTTTACTCGATCCGTAATCCGATATCACTTTGTGATTAACTCCTTAACCACATGCTTGCAAGCGGTGTTGATATCGACACGAGTGGCCCAAGTATATCTCTCCGACTTGGGAGGGACAAATTCCATCTCGATACATACAACCCAATGATACTTTTCGATCACCGAGAGACACCTTTATGATCACCCTCTCATAGGATGACGTTTGATGACCTCAAAGCTTTCTTCGGTACCGGAGAGTTGCATTATCTCATGGTCTAAGGAATACAATATTTGACATAGGAAAAGCTTCAAAGATGAACACGATGAACGATCTAATTGCTCGCTTAGTTTGGTCTCATCCATCATATCATTCTCCCAATGATATGATCTCATTATCAATTGACAACTCATGTCTATGGTTAGGAAACCTTAACCATCATTGATCAATGATCTAGTCCTTAGAGGCGCATTGGGACACGGTGTTGTTCACAAACCACACAAGTATTAATGTTTCCGCTTAATACAATTCTAGCATGGAATATAAACTTTATCATGAACAAGAATTATAATAATAACATCTTTATTATTGCCTCTAGGGCATAATTCCAACAGTCTCCCACTTGCACTAGAGTCAATAATCTAGTTTACATCTGGCAACAATCTCACACCCATGGCCCTGAGGTGTGGATCATGTTTTACACGTGGAAGAGGTTTAGTCAATGGATCTGCAACATTCAGATCCGTATGTACTTTGCTAATCTTCATATCTCCATCTGCTATATAATCTCGGATTATATGAAACTTGCGGTTGATATGCTTGGTCTTTGGATGATATCTTGGTTCCTTAGCGATTGCTATGGCGCCAGTGTTGTCACACAATATCTCCAGTGGGTCCAATGCACTTGGAACCAAGCCAAGCTCAGTGATGAAGTTTCTAATCCAAACTCCTTCACTTGACGCTTCTGCAGCAGCCATGTATTCCGCTTCCATTGTAGATCCCGCGATCACGCTTTGCTTGCAGCTTCTCCAGCTCACAGCTCCTCCATTCAAAATATAAACGTATCCTGTCTGAGATTTGGAATCATCCTTGTCGGTGTCGAAACTAGCATCGACGTAACCTTTTACGACAAGCTGTTCATCACCCCCATAGACTAAGAACATTTCTTTAGTTCTATTTAGGTACTTTAGGATGTTCTTCACGGCTGTCCAGGTTCCACTCGGATCACTTTGATATCTCGTCAAACTAAGAGCATTGGACACATCCGTCTAGTACAAAGATGGCATACATGATGGAACCTATGGCCGAGGCATAAGGCACTTTGCTCATAGCTTCTCTATCATTTACCGTAGCTGGACACTGAGCCTTGCTCAATATCTTACATGACAACATAGGCACTGAACCTTTCTTTGCCTTATCCATTCTGAACCTTTTCAGAACTTTGTCTAGGTATGTACTCTGGCTTAAAGCTATCAGGCGTCTTTGTCTATCTCTATAGATTTTGATGCCCAATATATAAGCAGCTTCACCTAGGTCTTTCATTGAAAAACACTTGTTCAAATAACTCTTCACATCGTTAAGCATGTTGATATCATTTCCGATAATCAATATGTCATCCACATATAGTACCAAAAACGTCACCGAGCTCCCACTCGCTTTCTTGTAGATGCAAGCTTCGTAGCTATTTGGAACAAATCCAAAGCTCTTGATCACTTGATCAAAATGAAGGTTCCAACTCCGAGATGCTTGCTTCAGTCCATAAATGGAACGCTGAAGTTTGCATACTTTATTAGCATCCTTAGGATCGACAAAACCTTCGGGTTGCATCATATACAACTCTTCATCAATGTTGCCATTGAGGAACGCAGTCTTGACATCCATCTGCCATATTTCATAATCATGAAACGCAGCAATTGCTAATAAAATCCGAATGGACTTAAACATCGCTATGGGAGAGAAAGTCTCGTCGTAGTCAACACCTTGAACTTGTCGAAAACCTTTCGTGACAAGCCGTGCTTTATAGACGGTAACATTACCATCCGCGTCCGTTTTCTTCTTGAAGATCCATTTGCACTCAACGGCCTTTCGGTCGCTAGGAGGGTCCACCAAAGTCCATACTTGGTTTTCGCTCATGGATCCCAATTCGGATTTCATGGCTTCTAGCCATTTCGTAGTCCGGCTCATCATCGCTTCCTCATAGTTCGTGAGGTTCACCGTTCTACTAACAAGACAACAAGACAGGTTGCCGTACCACTCGTGAGGGGCACGACCTTGTTGACCGCGACGCTCAAGAGCAAGATCGTCCAAGCTTCATGATCCTTGTCATTAGCTTCCTCTATTGTTGGTGCAAAGGCAATCGAACAATTTCAGGTGTTGCGCTACTCTCCAATTCAAGAGAAGGTTCAACAACCTCGTCCAGCTCTACTTTCCTCCCACTCACTTCTTTCGAGAGAAACTCCTTCTCAAGAAAGGAACCGTTCTTTGGGACAAACACTTTGCCTTCGGTTCTGGATAGAAGGTATACCCAATAGTTTCCTTAGGGTATCCTATGAAGACGATTTCTCGCTTTGGGTTCGAGCTTGTCCGCATCAACTTATTGACGAAGCTTCGCATCCCCAAACTTTAAGAAATGACAACTTAGGTTTAGCACCAAACCACGTTCATACGGTGTCGTCTCAACGGATTTAGATGGAGCCCTATTTAAAGTGAATGCAGGTTTCTAATGCATAACCCCAAAATGATAACGCAAATCAAGAAGAGACATCATTGATCGGACCATATCTAATAGGGTTCGATTCCGCTCGTATTACCATTGCGCTGTGGTGTTCGGGTGGCGTGGAGTTGTGAAACGATTCCACTTGATTTAAGATGCGTGAGAAAATCATAACTCAAATATTCACCTCCACGATCGGATCGTAGAAACTTAATCTTCTTATGATGGTTCTCCACTTCATTCGAAATTCCTTGAACTTTTCAAATGTTTCAGATTTATGTTTCATTAAATAGATATACCCATATCTACTTAAGTCATCGGAAAAAGTGAGAAAATAGCGATATCCACCGGCCGAAACACTCATCGGTCCGCATACATCGGTATGTATGATTTCCAACAAGTCCGTTGCTCGCTCCATCATACCGGAGAACGGGGTTTTGATCATCTTGCCCATGAGGCATGGTTCGCATGTGTCAAATGATTCAAAATCAAGAGACTCCAAAAGTCCATCAGAATGGAGTTTCTTCATGCGCTTTACACCAATATGACCTAGACGACAAGCCACAAATAAGTAGTATTATCACTATCTACTTTGCATCTCTTAGCCTCAATGTTATTGATGTGTGTTTCATCCCTTTCGAGATTTAGAAGAAATAAACCATTCACAAGAGGTGCATGACCATAAAAGATGTTACTCATATAAATAGAACAACCATTATTCTCCGATTTAAATGAATAACCGTCTTGCAATAAACACGATCCGGAAATGATGTTCATGCTCAACGCACACATAATAACATTTATTAAGGTTTAAAACTAATCCCAAGGTAAAACTAAGGAGAGCGTGTCGACGCCATCACATCAACTCTTGATCCGCTGCCAACGCCAAGATCGTCACCTCATCCCTCGCAAGCCGCCGTCATTCCGTAGCTCTGCTTTGAGTTACAAATATTAGCAATCGAACGGTATCAAATACCCACGCACTACAACGAGGGCTAGTAAGGAAAACATCAATAACTTGTATATCAAATATACCTTTGATGGTGCCAGCCTTCTTGTCCGCTAAGTACTTCGGACGATTCGCCCAAAGGACCCTTGTCCTTGCAATAGAAGCACTCGATGTCCGGCTTGGGACCACTGAGCTTCTTCTCGCAGGGCATTAAGCTGTCACGCCTCTTCTGAAGGGCTTCTTTGCTCCCTTACCTTTCTTAAAGGAGGGCTTGTTGACCATCAACACATGATTATCCTTCTTGATGTCCACCTCCGCAGCCTTCACTTTGCGAAGAGCTCGGTGATCGTGATCGATGGAACCAATCTGATTATGAGTCACTACAAAACTTTTGTAGCTGGGAGGAGTGATTCCGAACCTGTAAATCTTGAGCTCCTCCGAATCGTGCATTCCAGCTTGCTCACATGCTGAGTGTAGCCCGACATCTTTATGGCGTGCTCACTAACGGAACTCCCTTCCTCCATCTTGCAGTTAAAGAACTTCTCAGAGATCTCATATCTCTCAGAACGGGCTTGAGTCTGAAACATTGTTTTCAGCTCCTCGAGAATCTCAAAGGGCCCGGGATAGGTTTCAAAACGATTTTGAAGCTCCGGTTCCATAGCAAACAACATGGTGCTCTTAATCACACCATAATCATATTTGCGCGACTCATAGACAGCTTTCTCATCAGCCGGCGCAGTTGCAGCAGGGGGGTCACCTAACGCTTTACCAAGGACATAGTCCTTTTGTCCGCCAGATAGTATGATTCTTAGATTGCGGAACCAATTGGTGAAGTTAGACCCATTGTTCCTAAGCTTTTCTTTCTCAGCAAAAACGTTGAAGTTGAAGTTGGACTTGGCCATGTGATCTACAGTATTTGCAAGTACAATTTAGACTATGTTCATGATAAATAGTTCAACTTAATCAAATTACTAGATGAACTCCCACTAAATTCAACATCCCTCAAGTTGTTTAGTGAACACGATCCAAATTCACCACACCTAATCCGATCATCACGAGAAGAGATGTGGTTTCAATGGTGGACAACAAAGTGTCGATCATATCATTCATATGACTCATGCTTAACCTTTCGGTTCTTGTGTTCCGAGGCCATGTCTGTACATGCTAGGCTCGTCAAGTTAGACCCAAGTATTTCCGCGTGTGCAAAAACTGGCTTGCACCCGTTGTATGTGAGCGTAGAGTCTATAGCACCCGATCATCACGTGATGCTTGGACACGACGAACTTTCGGAACAATGCATACTTGGGGAGAACATAGTTTTTATCTTGATCTTTAAGTGAGGAATCATCTTATAATGCTACCGTCGCGATCTAAGCATGATAAGATACATAAAAGGGATAAACATCACATGCATATAACTTTATGTGACATGGTATAGATAATCTTCGCGCAATGATCTCCATCTTGTGCGTTCCGGCATGATCTCCATCACTCCACCATGATTGCCTCCACCACGAATAGCAACTACAACTATTGCTAACTACTTAGCGATAAAGTAAAGCTATTACATGGCGTATAAGAAGTTGACTCGCAGTCATACACAATTATAAAGACAACCATATGGCTCTGCCGTTGTGTACTCATCAACATGCAAGTCGTGAAACATTACAAAACATGATCATCGTGATACAATATACACATCACATCTTGGGCCATACCACATCACAGAAAAC
This sequence comes from Avena longiglumis, assembly GCA_030063025.1. NCBI lineage: Eukaryota > Viridiplantae > Streptophyta > Magnoliopsida > Poales > Poaceae > Avena > Avena longiglumis. The sequence continues at coordinate 561,750,493 of CP125974.1, forward strand.
ACTCCCTGGAAAAACAAGTTAGACGCCTCTACTTTGTTGTTGCATGTTTTACGTGGCTTATGGGAGTAGATGCTAAGAACGATTCTTACCTACGGAACGCCACAACGGTGATATTATGGTTGCCAAACTCCGTGTTAATCCCATGAAAACTATAGTGAGAGAACGACATCCACCACCGCATGTGTGGTACAAGCCACGTCAAGTGCGGAGCGGTCTCGCGAACGACGTCGCGTAAGGTTGGCGGACCGCTTCAATCTCACTATCCCGTCATAAGAAGAACACAAACAAGAGGCTTGCAACATAAAACATCAACGCCGCAACAACCATGTTATGCTCTACTCGTGAATCACATCTACGCATAGATCTAGCTCGATACCATCAAGGGTTTCGGCATAGTAAATCAAAATTTTCTACGGATGCGAACAGAGGGAAAGCCAAGATCTAATCTAGGAGATGCAAACAACGAGAGAGATTGGATTAGATCTTCATACCCTTGAAGATTCGCACAGCGGAACGTTCATTGGAACGTGGGTGATGTAGTCGTACTCGCTTCTCCTCCTCGCGATCCGATCCGATCTAGCACCACAAGTGGCGGTGCCTCCCTGAGATGCACACGTGCAGACTCAACGCCTCCTCCTTCGAACCAGCGAGTATGGTGGAGAGATAGATTGGATCTACAACACGGCGTGGTGTATATGGTGGAGAATTTCTGCAGGCTTCGCCTACAATGGGAGGGAGAGAGAAGGTAGCAAGGCTGCTAGGGCTTGGAGGAAGGTGTGTGTAGGGGAGGCGCACCACCCTCTATATATAGAGGGGCGGCCAGCCCTGCCCTCCTCCAAGCCTGTCTCTAGTTTAAACAATTTAAACTCTCCTTATCTAGAAATCCTATCTCTAGTTTAAACGATTTAAACTCTCCTTATCTAGAAATTCTATCCCAGATTTAAACGAGTCAAATCTCTCTAGAATCGGCTGGGACCTATGGGGCCTTGTGCCCCGCCCAATGCGGCCAGGACACTCCCTCATAGGCCCATGCCCCTCCCGAAGGTGGGGCCACGTTGGTCCCCTTCCGGAAGGTTCTAGAAGCTTCCGGTACAATACCGATTAACCCAGAACAATTCCGAACTCCAAAAACTGCACTTCCTTATATGAATCTTATTCTCCGGACCATTCCGGAACCTCTCGTGATATCCCGGATCCCATCCGAGACTCCGAACAAAAATTCATAAACCAATTATCCAATCTATCCTAGCGTCAAGACACGTTAAGTGTGTGACCCTGCGGGTTCGAGAATATGCAGACATGATCTTCTATCAATAATCAACATCAGGGTTTGGGCACCCATATTGACTCCCACACATTCATCTATGATCATATCGGATGAACCACGATGCCAGGATTCAATCAATCCCATATATATATTCCCTTCGTCTCGCGATATTTTACTTGCCCGAGATTCGATCGTCAGTACCGTCATACCTAATTCAATCTCGTTCACAGCAAGTACTTTACTCGATCCGTAATTCGATATCACTTTGTGATTAACTCCTTAACCACATGCTTGCAAGCGGTGTTGATATCGATTACCGAGTGGGCCCGAAGTATATCTCTCCGACTTGGGAGGGACAAATTCCATCTCGATACATACAACCCAACAGATACTTTTCGATCACCTGAGAGACACCTTTATGATCACCCTCTCATAGGATGACGTTTGATGACCTCAAAGCTTTCTTTCGGTACCAGAGAGTTGCATTATCTCATGGTCTAAGGAATACAATATTTGACATAGGAAAAGCTTCGCAAAGATGAACACGATGAAACGATCTAATTGCTCCGCTTAGTTTGGGTCTGTCCATCATATCATTCTCCCAATGATATGATCTCATTATCAATTGACAACTCATGTCTATGGTTAGGAAACCTTAACCATCATTGATCAATGATCTAGTCCTTAGAGGCGTACCAGGGACACGGTGTTGTTCACAAACCACACAAGTATTAATGTTTCAGCTTAATACAATTCTAGCATGGAATATAAACTTTATCATGAACAAGAATTATAATAATAACATCTTTATTATTGCCTCTAGGGCATAATTCCAACAGGTACATGATAGTAAATAAAACCTCAAACTAGTTTGTGGCCCCAAGAAATAAGAATGAATCAAGCTCTGGCTCAGGGGGGTCCCATAATCCTCCCGGATGTGGATAGCGCGAATATTCAAGGAACAGGTATCAAGTACTCGGGGTCCTACGGGACACAAGTGGACAGTTAACAACCAAATAACATCTATTGCCCACCTGTGCCTCTGCTTACCTACTTCAATTTTAGTTGTTAAACAGTAATTAAAGTGGACGATAAGTAAAGCCATGATCATCTCCAACATCAAACATGCGGCAATACTCCAACAACTGTGGTACTTGGCGACACGCAAAGATCGAGCAAGCGACGCCGCAAGTCCAACTATCTACCAAACAACAGGTAATAGGATGTGTCCAGGGCAATATAAGGCTGTAAGGGATATCACGGATACGGAAACTAGAGCATCGCAACACAGATAGCAATAGATCAACAGGAGGGAATAAATACTATAAAAGTAAGATAGGTAGAAAGGGGGAGATGCTCGCCTGAAAACATTGCCGAAGGTTCATCCGAAGATCGGGGCGAAGCTCACATCAACTCAACGGCCTTATCCGCGAAGAAGCAAAACACTAGAATAAACACCGGATGCAATATTTAATACTACGTCAAAAGATCGGGCATGATGCATGTATGATGTATGACATGGCAAGGTGTGGCATCCCGCAAAACCACTACTAGAAAATCGCGTTGAATTTGTGCATTGCATCGTCATCATCATGCATTGTTCGCATAAAACTATGTTTGCAAGCCCGTGTTGTTTTCTAAACGCCCCTCTTTATTCAAACAGCAAAAACCGGGTCCCCGGAATATTTTGTTTTGGCCGCTATCGGTTTGCATAAGGCCCGTTAAAATAAATAAAAAGGTTTAAATTATTTTAGTGGGGCAGTCGAACGGGCCGAGTAGACCCGAACGACCACCCCTATTTATTAAATCGGTCCATTCAATCCAGCCCCACCTAAATCCTACAGCTACCTAAAACTCCACCCAGCCCAACCCTCCACATCACCTCACCCAATCATCTCCTGCCACCTCACCTCCTCCCTCTCCCTCAACCACTCACACAGTGCCACGTCACCCCTCACCCCCTCTCTCTCTCTTCCCAACCTCCACCACACAACACACGCACGCACACAGACGCACGCGGTCAAACCCCCAACCCTCTCACCCCCGCGCCTGGTCACCCCAGCCACCAACCGCCCCGCGGGTCCCACCCCGTCCCCACGCGGGACCCGTCTCCCACGCGCGCCCCACCTCCCTCCTCCTCCCCTGTTCTTCTCCCCTGGCTCCCCCGCGGCCACACCGACAGCGCCCCGCCCCCCCGCCGGTGGCCACCGCCGAGCCCGTGGCGCATCCTTCCACCTCGCCCGCCCCACCCCACCTTCTCTTCCCTCCAGCCTCGCCCCAGGCGCCTCCACTGCCCACCTCGGCCCGCCCACCACTCCACGCCGCTTCCACCTGCTCCGCCTAAGCTCGCAAGGCGCGCCACAAGACCACCTCCAGCGACGCCCTCGGTCCTCACCCCACCTCTCGCGCCTTTGCTCCCTCTCCGCCGCGCCACTCTGCCTCACCTCGCTGCAGCTCACAGCCCTCTCCCGGCGCCTTGCCTTCGTCGCCCGGCGCGCTCCCGCTCCGCCTCCGCCCGCCCCTGTTGAGCAGCGCGGCCAACCTCCGTCGCGCCAGGCTCCCGTCGGCGTCGCCAACGTCAGCCTCGCCGCCCGGCCGCTCGAGCCGCCGGGCCGACCTCGCCTCGCTGGCCAGCGACGAGCCGCCCATGAGCATCCACCTCGGCGCGCCCACGCGCCTCGGAGGCCTCGCCATGCCACATCGCGCCTTCGCGGCCTTCATCGGGCCGCCTCGGCCGCTGCCCGTCCCGTCCTCAACATGCGGCGCCCTCATCCGGCGACCTCGTCGCCCGTGCCCGACCGAAGCCGCCTCGACGGCTTGACTAGCGCGACGTCTGCTTTGTATGCGGCGCCGCAGTGCTACTCGAGGCTCCGAGTTTTGGTTTGATGGAAAGTTGCTAACAAGATCTCCTGCCGGGCAAGCTCGACCACGAACGAGTTTTACAAGGACTGCCGACGAGTTTTCTGAACCCGAGCGACGCGGTCTCCTTAACGAACCCGAAGGCCACCAAGTGCTTCGTCATGGATCTGATGGACGAGACCCCGAGCCCCGAGCCCCGGACGCCAAGACCGACATGAGGCCCCGACAAGATCTGCTTCATGGATTTGAGACCAATTCCGTGCAAGCGCCACCAGCGGTTCCCTGACGCCAAGACGAACCACAGCCGAATTCCTCGAAGCGTCCCGCCAGGATCGCCATCGACAATGGAACCAAGACCGGCTCCACGGAACCCCAAGGTCTACCGCCATCGGACAAGCTCGCGGCGGACCATTGAAGCATGGGCTCGATGGCCGAGGTCTTCCCCTGAACGCCATGATCGTCGACATGACCCCAAGACCGTCGCGATGACAAGAACGGCATTGGCCCGGAAGAATTCGACACGCCCTGACACCGAACCAAGACCTGCTCCCCGGATGCGCCAAGACCTACCCCTGAGTCCGAGAACGACCTCGCCGAACCCTGAACCCTGAGACCGACCCCGAACTCCCGGACCCCAAGATCGTCGAGACCTCAATGTGTGAACCCCTTCCCGAAACCCTATTTTATAACATAATAACAACTTGATTGCATATTGAATTGTCATACTCGCATGCATATCTGTGGTTTGGGGGCCTTATGCCGATTCACCTAATAAATAAATATGGGGCCCATATGCGGACAAATCTAGCCTTATATTGGCCTCATTTAAACATGTGTAGCGAACCGGTTCCATCTGTTGTCTTGCTAAACAACATTTAATTTGCGGGATAGGTAAACAACTTGAACCAATTAATTAATGTCGGGACCCCGAGTCCACTTAACATTGACCTAATCGCATCGCACCTTTGCCATGTCCTACATCATACATGCATCATGTCGATCTTCTGCCGTGTATTGAATATTGCATCCGGTGTTTATTCTAGTGTTTTGCTTCTTCGCGGATAAGGCCGTTGAGTTGATGTGAGCTTCGCCCCGATCTTCGGATGAACCCTTCGGCAATGTTTTCAGGCGAGCATCTCCCCCTTTCTACCTATCTTACTTTTATAGTAATTTACTCCTTCCGGTTGATCTATTGCTATCTGTGTTGCGATGCTCTAGTTTTCGTACCCGTGAAATCCCTTGCAGCCCTATATTGCCTTGGACACATCCTATTACCTGTTGTTTGGTAGATAGTGGACTTGCGCGTCGTAGTTGCTTGCTCAAGTGCTGATGTGAGTCGTCATATGCCACAGTTGCTGATGTATTGCCGCATGTGATGTTGGAGATGATTCTAGTTTTACTTATCGTCACTTTAATTTCTGTTTAACAACTAAAATTGAAATAAGCAGAGGCATCGGTGGGTGATAGATAATATTTGGTTTCCGAACGCCCACTTGTGTCCCGTAAGACCCCGAGTACTTGATACCTGTTCCTTGATTTATCGCGCTATCCACATCCGGGAGGTATATGGGACCCCCCACAGCGAGCTTGATTCATCTTATTTCTTGGGGCCACAACTAGTTTGAGGTTTTATTTACGATCCTGTACTTATGCCATGCTACTTTCGTATTTAAATTGCGAGGAGCACACTGTTGCTTTGTTAGGAAGGCGGAGTGATTACGCGGTATCGACAAGCCCAGCCACACTTCGGGTTCCCGATCGCTTCTGACCATTGGCGCTAACCTTGAGGCCGTCTCGAAGCTAGCTTACCGTTGCGGGATCTACTCAAAGGGTGGCCCCGAAATATTTCTAAATCCTGTGATTGTTCATCGTGAAAGCCTCGTTGGGTTTTGAGTTGGTTTTTCGAGGTTGATCGGCGTGTGTTGCTATTGGTGCACCCGGGTAAAACTTTTCAAAGCCGTGTCGCGGATATGGACGACTTGGAGCAGTATCTCGATCATAGACAATCATAACTAAAGTTTATTGCTATAAATTTGACTTTATAATGACTAGTAATCAGCTTCACTATAATGGAATGGCTAATTAATACTGCCCACAATTGCTTGTTTGAGTTGTCGCTTGCGACCATTGTACCTGACTAGTAAGTATTGCAACTACAACGGAATGGCTGAATAAAAGTACCAACAACTGCTGGGTTTTGGGTTTACATCATGCTATCTGTATCTGATTAGTAATTGTTGCAACTCCAACGGAATGATTAACTAAAAGGGCCTTTGCTTACTTTATCGGGCGGTTATCTATACCTGACTAGTAATTGCTGCAAGGATAACCGAATAAATAAAACTGCCAACTGTGTGAGTTCCTCGGTTGACTTCCTCGATTGGTCTCAAGGGGGAAATGCCAGGATGGGTTTGTTTGATGATAGTATCAGGTTGGATCCGAGTAGGTCATTCTTACCCCTCTCTGATAACCGCCAGTTGTATCGAGTCTCTATAGGTCGCTTGCATCTTTGCCGCCAGCTGATCCACCATACCTATGTAGGCGGACCGCGAATTCTAGCCTCGCTGTCTTGGCCTCGATCGACGCTCCTCTTTTCCTTTGGCCTTTGTCGGCACCCCTTTTGTTTAAGCAGGTTTGAGATCGGCCGTTAGCGGGGTTACCCTTCCGCTTTGGGCGGGGTTATGGGCGCCATTGGTTATTCTTGAGCCCTTAGCCCCATTTGCATCTTGTCCGTAGTCGGACGCTCTATCTTTCTCAAGGTGGTTTGGATCTTTGTATATTATATCTGTATTCTTGACTCTTTGAGTCGCTGTTATATATATCTGTTCTGTGGGTCCCATCGAGGACTGTTGTGTAAAGTTATTACTTCGTTTTCCACCCTTGCGAAAGTGCACTGGCACCTTTGAATCGTTTCTATGCGGGTTTGGCGAATTTTGCTCAAACTTGCATAGGTCCGATCGAGGGTGTTCTGAGTGGTATCGAGCTCAGCGGTTCGATACCCCACAAGTCCAACTGTAGGATAACCTAGCTAACGGTAGAGAGTGTCAAAACTATTTTGCAAAATCGGTTGGATAGTTCTGATTAGGTCTGATTTTACTCCTTACCCCTCTGCTATTCTCCTCTTACCTCTACGCGTTTTGAATCCACTCTCTTACCTTTCTTCAAGTCTAGGATTTCTCGTGGTTGGGTTTCCGTCGTACCTTCAGGGTTTCGCTTCCTCCTTGTGTAACGGTGTTGCTACATCTGGTCTTCATGCTATCTGAGTGGTCCGTCTGCTGTGGTATCCGTCTTGTTCCTTGTTTGCGCTATCCGGTGTTTTCCGACGCGACGACATCATCTACGTCAGATCCGATGCAGAGTCTGCATCACCCCGATGTTTCCGAACCTCGCTTGCCGAGATCTTCAGTCTGATTCCGAGGATGGTTGCACTCTTTTCTACTGATTGTGCAGAGAAATAGTTTGGGTGCGTGATGGATTGGCCCCCATGCCGACTACCCTTTCTATTCGCTTTTGTACATTGAAGTGGACGAGAATGCATCGGTTCCCCCTTTCCATCGGAGTTAGAGGTGGCTTTATTTGTTGATACCTCTACCTTCGACCTTTTAGTTCCGGAGAGCTCTCTCGACGATCACGGACAACGAGCCTTTGTTAGTGGTGTCGCGGGGATCTACACGAAGCGAGAAGACGCAGTTCGCCGACCTTCCTTCCGGTACCATGAGGCGGATCTCGAGGGCGAGATCCCTTGTTAGTGGTGTCGAATTGTGGCATCCCGCAAAACCACTACTAGAAAATCGCGTTGAATTTGTGCATTGCATCGTCATCATCATGCATTGTTCACATAAAACTATGTTTGCAAGCCCGTGTTGTTTTCTAAACGCCCCTCTTTATTCAAAAAAAAAAACGGTCCCGAATATGTTGTTTTGGCCGCTATCGGTTTGCATAAGGCCCGTTAAAATAAATAAAAAGGTTTAAATTATTTTAGTGGGGCAGTCGAACGGGCCGAGTAGACCCGAACGACCACCCCTATTTATTAAATCGGTCCATTCAATCCAGCCCCACCTAAATCCTACAGCTACCTAAAACTCTACCCAGCCCAACCCTCCACATCACCTCACCCAATCATCTCCTGCCACCTCACCTCCTCCCTCTCCCTCAACCACTCACACAGTGCCACGTCACCCCTCACCCCCTCTCTCTCTCTTCCCAACCTCCACCACACAACACACGCACGCACACAGACGCACGCGGTCAAACCCCCAACCCTCTCACCCCGCTGGTCACCCCCTTAGCCACCAACCGCCTTGCTGGTCCCACCCGTCCCACGGGACCCGTCTCCCACGCGCGCCCCCCCCCCCCCCTCCTCCCCTGTTCTTCTCCCCTGGCTCCCACACCCCAGCCAGCCCGCCCGCCCTGGCGGTGGCCACCTCATGCCCCGTGGCCGCCTCCTTCCACCTCGCCCGGCGGCCCACCCCACCTTCTCTCCCCTCCAGCCTCGCCCTCAGCCCGCAGCTCCCTGCCTCGCCCGCGATCCGCCGCCTCCTCACTTGCCCAAGCCTCGCCACCGCGCGCCTTGCACCACCTCAGCGCGCCCCCACTGCAACCGCGCTCTGCCTTCCTCGCGCGCGCCTCCTCCAAGCGTCGCCCGCGGCGGCCCGCCCACCTCGCGCCGCCCTGGTCCTCACCCCTCTCCGCCTTTGCTCCCTCTCCGCCCGCGCGCCTCTGCCTCACTCGCTGCAGCTCGCCCCAGCCCTCTCGGCGCCCGCCGCTTCGTCGCCACGCGCCGCTCCCGCCTCCGCCGCCCCTGTTGAGCAGCGCAGCCAACCTCCGTCGCGCCCGGGGCTCCCGTCGGCATCGCCAACCTGCAGCTCGCCTCGCGCTGCCCGGCCCGCTCGAGCCGGGCCGACCTCGCCTCGCCGCTGCTGGCAGCGCCGCACGCCGCGAGCATCCACCTCGGCGCCGCCACGCGCCTCGGAGGCCTACTTCCACATCGCGCGCTTCGCGCCTTCATCGGGCGCCTCGGCCTGCCCGTCCCCGTCCTCAACCTGTGCGGTGCCCTCTGTCCAGCGACCTCGTCCGCCCGTGCCCGACCTGAAGCCGCCTCCTGACGGCTTGACTAGGCCGCGACGTCTCTGTTTTGTATGCCGCGCCGCAGTGCTACTCGAGGCTCCGAGTTTCGGTTTGATGGAAAGTTGCTAACAAGATCTCCTGCCGGGCAAGCTCGACCACGAACGAGTTTTACAAGGAGTGCCGACGAGTTTTCTGAACCCGAGCGACGCGGTCTCCTTCACGAACCCGAAGGCCACCAAGTGCTTCGTCATGGATCTGATGGCCGAGACCCCGAGCCCCGAGCCCCGAGCCCCGGACGCCAAGACCGACATGAGGCCCCGACAAGATCTGCTTCATGGATTTGAGACCAATTCCGTACCCGACGCCACACCAAGCAGTTCCCTCGGACGCCAAGACCCGAACCCTGTCGAATTCCTCGAAGCGTCCCGCCAAGATCGCCATCGACAATGGAACCAAGACCGGCTCCACGGAACCCCAAGGTCTACCGCCATCGGACAAGCTCGCCGCGGACCATTGAAGCATGGGCTCGATGGCCGAGGTCTTCCCCTGAACGCCATGATCGTCGACATGACCCCAAGACCGTCGCGATGACAAGAACGGCATTGGCCCGGAAGAATTCGACACGCCCTGACACCGAACCAAGACCTGCTCCCCGGATGCGCCAAGACCTACCCCTGAGTCCGAGAACGACCTCGCCGAACCCTGAACCCTGAGACCGACCCCGAACTCCCGGACCCCAAGATCGTCGAGACCTCAATGTGTGAACCCCTTCCCGAAACCCTATTTTATAACATAATAACAACTTGATTGCATATTGAATTGTCATACTCGCATGCATATCTGTGGTTTGGGGGCCTTATGCCGATTCACCTAATAAATAAATATGGGGCCCATATGCGGACAAATCTAGCCTTATATTGGCCTCATTTAAACATGTGTAGCGAACCGGTTCCATCTGTTGTCTTGCTAAACAACATTTAATTTGCGGGATAGGTAAACAACTTGAACCAATTAATTAATGTCGGGACCCCGAGTCCACTTAACATTGACCTAATCGCATCGCACCTTTGCCATGTCCTACATCATACATGCATCATGTCGATCTTCTGCCGTGTATTGAATATTGCATCCGGTGTTTATTCTAGTGTTTTGCTTCTTCGCGGATAAGGCCGTTGAGTTGATGTGAGCTTCGCCCCGATCTTCGGATGAACCCTTCGGCAATGTTTTCAGGCGAGCATCTCCCCCTTTCTACCTATCTTACTTTTATAGTAATTTACTCCTTCCGGTTGATCTATTGCTATCTGTGTTGCGATGCTCTAGTTTTCGTACCCGTGAAATCCCTTGCAGCCCTATATTGCCTTGGACACATCCTATTACCTGTTGTTTGGTAGATAGTGGACTTGCGCGTCGTAGTTGCTTGCTCAAGTGCTGATGTGAGTCGTCATATGCCACAGTTGCTGATGTATTGCCGCATGTGATGTTGGAGATGATTCTAGTTTTACTTATCGTCACTTTAATTTCTGTTTAACAACTAAAATTGAAATAAGCAGAGGCATCGGTGGGTGATAGATAATATTTGGTTTCGAGCCCACTTGTGTCCGTAAGACCCCGAGTACTTGATACTGTTCCTTGATTTATCGCGCTATCCACATCCGGAGGTATATGGGACCCCGAGCGAGCTTGATTCATCTTATTTCTTGGGGCCACAACTAGTTTGAGGTTTTATTTACGATCTGTGCTTATGCCATGCTACTTTACGTATTTAAATTGTGCGAGGAGCACTGCTTGTCTTGTTAGGAAGGCGGAGTGATTACGCGGTATCGACAAGCCCAGCCACACTTTCGGGTTCCCGTCGCTTCGACCATTGGCGCTAACCTTGAGGCCGTCTCGGCTAGCTTACCGTTCGGGATCTACTCAAAGGGGTGGCCCCCTGAAATATTTCTGAATCCTGTGATTGTTCAGTCGTGAAAGCCTCGTTGGGTTTTGAGTTGGTTTTTCCGAGGTTGATCGAGCGTGTGTTGCTATTGGTGCACCCCGGCCGGGTAAAAATTTCTGAAAGCCGTGTCCACGGATATGGACGACTTGGAGCACAGTATCTCGATCATAGACAAGCATAACTAAAGTTTATTGCTATAAATTTGACTTTATAATGACTAGTAATCAGCTTCACTATAATGGAATGGCTAATTAATACGGCCCACAATTGCTTGTATGAGTTGTCGCTTGCGACCATTGTACCTGACTAGTAAGTAATGCAACTACAACGGAATGGCTGAATAAAAGTACCAACAACTTCTGGGTTTTGGGTTTACATCATGCTATCTGTATATGATTAGTAATTGCTGCAACTACAACGGAATGATTAACTAAAAGGGCCCACTGCTTACTTTATCAGGACGGTTATCTATACCTGACTAGTAATTGCTGCAACGATAACCAAATAAGTAAAACTGCCAACTGTGTGAGTTCCTCGGTGGACTTCCTCGATTGGTCTCGAGGGGGAAACGCCAGGATGGGTTTGTTTGATGATAGTATCAGGTTGGATCCGAATAGGTCATTCTTACCCCTCTCTGATAACCATCAGTTGTATCGAGTCTCTATAGGTCGTTCAGTGCATGCTGCCGCCGCCGCTCAGTCCACCATACCTATGTAGGCGAGGACCGCCGAATTCTAGCCTCGCTGTCTTGGCCTCGATCGACGCTCCTCTTTTTCCTTTGGCCTTTGTCGGCACCCCTTTTGTTTAAGCAGGTTTGAGATCGACGCCGTTAGCAGGGTTACCCTTCCGGCTTGGCCTGGGCAGGGTTATGGACGCCATTGGTTATTCTTCAGGGCCCTTAGCCCCATTTGCATCTTGTCCGTAGTCGGACGCTCTATCTTTCTCAAGGTGGTTTGGATCTTTGTATATTATATCTGTATTCTTGACTCTTTGAGTCGCTGTTATATATATCTGTTCTGTGGGTCCCATCGAGGACTGTTGTGTAATGTTATTTCTTCGTTTTCCACCCGCACGAAAGTGCCTGGTGGGCACCTTTGAATCGTTTCTATGCGGGTTTGGCGAATTTTGCTCAAACTTGCATAGGTCCGATTCTGAGGGTGTTACACAAGGGTGCAATGCAATTAGGCAAGATTAAGCGGAACCGGGGTCCCGACAATTAATTATATCGTTCATGTTGTTTAGGTACCCCGCAATTTAAATGTTGTCTTAACAAGGCAAAATATAGCACCGGTTCGCTACACAAATTTAAATGAGGACAATATGAGACTAGATTTGCCCGCATATGGGCCCCATATTTAATGATGAAGTGAATCGTCATAAGGCCCCCAAACCACGGACAAGTATGCATGCATGAACAGTTTAATATGCAACAAGTTAATATTACATTTATAAAATAGGGCTCGAGAAAAGGGGTCACACATTAGGGTTCGGCGAACTTGGGCCCGAGGGTTCGGGGTTGGACTCAGGGTCCGGATCTGGGGTTCGGTCTCGGCGGTATCGTTCTCGGATAACAGAGTAGATCTTGGCGCATCCGTGGTCTTCGGGTCATGTCGACGGTCATGGCGTTCGGGATGAAGTACTTGTCGTATTCGCATCGGCGACCTTGGCGTCCGGGTTCTCAACTTCGCATCCTCGAGGGAGTACTTGTCGTATCCGTGAAGTAGAGCATGTCGGTCCACGGGGTTCGGGCTTCGGGATTCGACGAGGAATCGGTCTCGGGCGTCGGGAACGGGACTTGCCATCTTCGGGTGTCGTGTCGAAGATCTTGTCGCTCGCGATGTACACATGTCGGATCCCTCTTTGATTGACGGCGACGCACTTGGATCAGGCATTGGTGGTCTTGGCTTCCGCTTGAGCACCAGTGGGCACACTCATGAGCAGGTTCAACAAAGACGACAAGGTTCACCGTTTAGCTGGCCGGGTCGGGGCTCACTGGAGGTGGTCTGTGCAGAGGGAAGGAAGCAGTGGCGGAGCTCGTATGGCGGCTGGGCTCGGCGGCGCGCCCGCGGGTGGAACGAGAGAGAGGCGGCAGGCTGCTGCGAAGCGCCTGACGATGAGGCGCTGTCTGAGGAAGCGAGAGGAGGCGGTCCAGCGGACAATGCGGCCGGTGGTTGAGGCAGGCGGCGCCCATGGAATCAAGGAAGGTGGCATGCGGATCGGCGAGGAGGTCGCGGAGGCCCGCGTGGCCTCGGCGAGTCCGGGCTCGGCAACGACGGAGGAGAGCCCGAGGGGCGCGGGGACGGAAGAAGAAGCGGCGGAGGCGGAGGTGTGGCCCATCCGTGGCCGGACGCTGGAGGAAGGAGGCCGGGCGAGGTCGAAGGAGGCGACGGAGGTGGGCGGCTGCGCACGCTCGGGAGGGGTCGAGGCGGTGGCCGAGAGAGAGAGGCGGCGTGGCCTTGGAGGTAGGAGGCGGGCGCGGGGCGGGCTCGGGAGAGGAGGTCTTGGAGGGAGGCTCGGGCCTTGATCTTGAGGTGCAGTGAGAGGAGAGAGCGAGTGGCGGAGCTCAGCGGAGGGCACCGGCAGCGAGAGAGGCAGCCCGGAGGAGGCGGCGGAGGAAGGAGAGGAAGGCGCCGGGGCGCGAGGCGTCTTGAGGAGAAGGAGGCAGGCGGGGAGGAGAGGCGGTGGCGAAGGGGCTGGCCAGCAGCCATGGGAGGAGAGGAGGTGGAGCGGAGAGGAAGGGAGGGCAGTGGGAGGTTGGGGAAGGGAGGGCAGCGTCGGGGCAGGCAGGCGGTGGGGCAGGTGGGTCCCATGGACAGGCGTGTGGGCCGTGCGGGTGTGGGTGGGTTGCTGCGGGTGGGGCCAGGGGGACCGGTGGCGTGGGGCCAGGGTGGAAGGGAGAGAGGGTAGGAGTAGGGAGTGTGTGCTGTATGGGGTGGGGCCCAGGAGGAGAGAGGGAGAGGGGGCTGGTGGATTGATGAGGTGGCGGTGGGTGTGATGAGGTGGAGGAAAGGTGAGGTGGCAGGCTAGGATAGGTGGGTAGACTAGGTTTGGTTAGGAATAGGAATTAGGTTTAGGTTTATCATCTTGTAAAATATTTGTTTGTTTTGTTTTGTTTATTTTAAAACAAGACTACTTTGCAATTAGTTTATAGGTAAATAAAATATCCGATACGATCGGGATTTTGCATTTGAAATAAAGAGGGGTATTTGTACAAAGCAAAACTAGGCTTTTAGCAAATTCTTTTAGGCAAACAGATGCATGCTGAGGTCATGATGATGCAATGCATAAAAATCAACGCGATTTTCTAGTAGTGGTTTTGCGGGATGCCACAACAATTGACCTAGTCATCTGAAGATATACGGAACAAATCACATCCAACTGACTTACCCATCCCATACCAGGATTTGTGGTCAATGCTATCTATACGACACCTTGGAACGACTCACTATAGTTGTTGTTTAATCCTAAACTTTCTTTACTCGGTCCCATGGAATCTTTTCCCATCATGGTTTTCATTGACCATCACATCTCAATCATTTCATTTATAAATAGTATTTTTCTTTTGAATACATGTGATAATATAATACTTTTGAAAAGTAGTTATAAAGTAATCCAAAGGACATGCAAGAATGAACTTGCATCCTAATTGCAAGATTATGCAATCAACATTTCTTCCAGATGTCATAAGATCCAAATATAAAGTAGAGCATCATTGGTACGGTAAGGATTGATGTTTAAAGAATTGTCAATATGATATTTTGCATAAACTATGATATTTAATCATTCTACCTGAAACTAACCCCGTTGGTTTTGTCTACGCGTTAGTTTGGTTTTGGTTTGGGTGATTTGTTATATTTTTGGTTTAAGTTCATGTTTACTTCACACACAAACTAATGCTTAGTAATTTAAGTACATAAAAAATGACTCAATATCATATCAGAACAATATAAGCATGGCTGGTTTTAGGTTGTAGCAACTACTTTTTAATAGTTTATTAGTACTTAATTTCATTTTATGTTATTTTACATCTTACAAATTTATTTGGTAAAGCACTTTGATAAATGGTATGATGACTTTATGGCTATGTGGGCATGATAAGAATGGTAGTGGTTTGATCAAGTATAACTCTATCTAGATACTAATGAGTTGCCAACAAGGCTTGTGTCAACTAGGTTATAGTTGAACAAGTAAGGTTATCTAACTAGAGTCGATATTGGATTCTGGTATAAAAGGTGTAGTTGTTACTCAAGAGTAATACTTGAGTTTTAGTTATCTTATTACAACCTATCGGTTCTAAGACATTAAGGTTTTAGTATTTTGCTTCTAAGTGTAAGAGGGGTATTCTATGGGTATCTGGATTAGCTCTAAGGTTCTTAAGTGAGGATTCTACTTTATGAATAATACATGTTTAGAGTTATGTAATCATCAACTGCAAGCTGAATTGATGATGTTAAGCCTTGATTGTAAGTCGTTGGCCTGGTTATGGATTTGTAAGAAATACTATTCAATCAAAGAGAAGTATTTAAACTTCACTTATAAACTATGGTCATGATTTTAGGTATATCGTAGATGGGTTTTAAAGGTCAAGTATTAGAAGTTATCCTTTAAAAGGATAATTTTATTAAATTAAGTCAAAAGATTCAAAAATATTGTTTGCATGTAGAGACAACATGTATGTATGTGCATAATTTTTGCGTGCCGAAACTCAAAACTGTGTAGTTTATAAAAAAAATAACAAAATCACAAACAAAAAGTATGAAGAGACCGCCAAGTTGATAGGCTTCTCTGCGAGTTTCTAACTGGATAACTATGTAAGTTTGACATATGCTCCATTTGTTCCAAAATATAAGGTATTTTAGTTTCTTCAGAATCGTATGTATCTAGATATCTTTTAATATGTATGTTGACTTATTTTGCTTTAAATCTATATATTAAAAGGCGTTAGATACATATATTTCAAAAAAGACTTTTATGACGGAGAAAGTAGAAGTACACGTTCTTAAAATCCACTCTAGCACAATAATCGAGAGTAGCATAGCCTAGCCTCAAATAGTCGCTCTGGAAGCCGGGCACCACGTAGCCATTTTTTGAATATTTTTGAAATTTTGATTATGAAGTGTCAAAAAAATCCGTAAAAAATATCTCTACATAGTAAATTATGTACACTACTAGCTTGAAAATGTTGACGGTGAAATACCTCGTATTTTGTGCTAAAAAGACAAAATCGGTCAAATTTTAAGAGATTCGAACTGTGTACTGTTTATGCAACCAGAGCTGCACATTTTTCTTTTTTCTGAGGGGGAAGTATATGATATTTCGTATTAAAAATTTGTACACGTGTGTTAATAAATCATTGACTACACGCTGGTATTTTGTTTGTGAATTTTTTTAAGCTTTATTTATATATGAATGTTTCGAAATTTTTAGAAACGGGTCTTCCTTCATCTGCGCGTGATTAATGACCATGACGATAATGGGCCTCCGGCTGTGCTGTGCTTCATTTCAGCAGGTCTGGTGGCAAGACGGCTGATTCAACAGTAGGCCTGGCTCGCCAGGGCTAAAAGGCTTTTTTGGTATGGATACGGATACGGGATACTTTTTTTTTAACTTGGATACGGGATACTTGTGTAGTGAATTTTGGCCTATATGACCATTCACACGGTACTCTCTCCGTTTGGAAATATAAGATGTTTTAGATTTATAAATAAGATGTATCTAGACACCTTTTAATGTCTAGATTTGTTTGAACCTATACAGTAAAACGTGTTTAGATACATCTTCTTCACAAACCTAAAACATCTTATATTTCTAAACGGAAGGAGTATATTTGATTGCCTTGTAAACTAACGAACGTTTATACTTCCCTCAACAACAACAACAAAAGGAACGTCTATACTACCACTCCTAGTTTATTTTGTACTTGTCTGGCGTTGGGTGCATCCGAAATTAACCATCTCAATGCAGCAAGACCTCCTAGATAATCACGGGGAAGAAAAGTGTCTTTGCATGATCGTCTCCTCCATCGGCAGTGTGTTGTTTTCTATCTGTTCCACTAAACTCAGCAGTTTGTTGTTCTCTCTGTTTCACTAAACGCAGGAGTAGTTTAGCATTTACGATTCAGAGTACAGTTCCAAATTCATTTATCTGAAGATTGCAGAACAACAGAAAGTAGGATTTGATCGTCCATGTTAAGCAGGTGATCATTGCTGTAGCTGAATCCGGCCCCTGCGTGGCCTTCTAGCACCATCTACATTTCATTTCAACAACGAAGAGCATCTCTCCCACATATGCACTAAAATAGAGCAGCACTTTTTGATTTTTAGACACCATTTTAACAGTTTTAGCGACGACAACATTTTCAGATGCACGACAATGCAACAAGCTACACGCAGCAGAATAGGGCGCACGCGATGGTAGTACAAACTTCAATTTCATCACATATATAGAAAAAAGAAGATAAAACACACACAAATAAATCTACTATAAATAGTTTAATTGTTATTACAACACAAACAAATAGTTCATCAACAATACGACAAATAGTTCATCAAATAGCTCTCAAATAAACAAACAAACATGCAAATAGTTCATCAAAAATGGCTTTGTTGGTCATTCTATGACCACCACTCCTTGATGAGATCTTTTTGAACTCTCTCCATATCTTTTCTAGCCTCTGCTTTTGTATTATGGAAACCAAGTTTTTTTACCTTGCATTTTGACAACTGGCTTCAGAAATGTGGACTACCTTGGGTAGATACCGTCGGCAAGGTAGTAGTTGTAGTGGTATGTGCGGCCGTTTGCTACAAACTCCACCGTTGGACCTTCGCCCATTGCTATCCGTGTCATGGGTGGTGACCGTTATAGGACATTCAGGTTATTACAAGAACCGGGCATCCCAAGAAAAGCATGCCAAATCCAAGTCTCATGATCGGCCACAGTTTTAAGGATTATAGTGAGATCGGGGGAGAGACGAAAAATACGCTTCGTCCCGGTCGTCCCCCGTGGGCGACCCTCAACCCTAACCCCAGTCCCCTCCTCTCCCTTCCCCGTTGCCGCCGGTGCGGGTCGCCGGGCAAAGCCCACACGGCTCCGGTGGCGGCGGACCTTCCACTACCCGAGCGCTAGGAGGGAGGCGCGGGGTCTCCCTGCCGACGGCGGTGCGCATAGGATTCGGCCTCGGCTTGGGCGGTGGTTGACGGCGCAGCGGACTAGTGGCTTGGACGGCGGGGTGGCGCGGCAGGGCGACAGGCGACGGTGCCGTCGTGGTTCTCCGGCGGCGGAGGCCTGCAACCAAGCAGCAGTCTTGGCGGCAGGAGCCTGCAGGGTCGGTCGTCTTCCTCATCCTCGCGATCTCCAGGTCGAGATCCTATGGGTTGATCCCGGCCTTGTGCAGGGACGGATCTGGGCCTCTTAGGGCCCGAGATGGGCCCTTCGGGCCTGATCTGGGTTTGTACGGACCTTGCCTAGAGCTCGAGCCGGTGGGCACCTGTCGGAGGGAGACTGGCCACACGATGCAACACGACAGTAGGGACTAGTTGGGCCTGCAGGGCCTGACAGGCCCTAACTTTTGTGTCCGGTCGGCGACCGCCTTTGGAGGTGGAGGATGGACCTCCTCCTAGTGGTTGTGTTCCCCTTATCCTATGTCGGCCTATCTTGTCTGATCCTTTGGTCCGGTGGTGCGCAGTCGATTGCCCCTATTCTCGAGTTCGTGGACGCCGGGGTGGCGGCCCCGGAAGGTGGACTGCACGGGTGGCTCTACGGCGGGCGACGTGGCAGCGGTGATGGTCCTGCCCCTTGGTCACGTGGGTGGCAGGGAGCAGACATCGGGAGTTCCTGGTGGTGGTGGCGCTTCGGCAATGACATCTTCCAGATCATGTTGCGAAGGCAAGGCGCGGTGGCATGGGACAGTCCAACGTGGGTGTGGGTGCAGGTTTTTCCGGGCGAAGGCTCCGCGTTTTGACGCCAACGGCGGCCTGCGGGCGCCGTTACTCTCTTGGGGGGTGCCGTTGTGGGTACCTGTTCCGCGTTAGGGCTCCGGATGAAAATCCTTGACCGCAGGTCTCGTCGACGGCGGCGTGGCGCGTCGTTGCCCTCTTGGGGGCGTCGTCGTGGAGCTCTACTCTCTTAGGTCTCGTTCTTGTGTCGCTGGTGGCAAAGTCGTGCCTTTTCTTGTACCTCTTTTGTTTATCTTTGATCTTCTTGTTCAAGAGGTTTTCCTCTTCACCTTGTATCAGTTTGGCCGTTTGTGGCTTTATTTATAAAGCGGGGCGAAAGCCTATTTCAAGGAGGGAAGGATTATAGTGGAATCCTTTTTGTGACTTTTGAATTATTCCATGCCATGCCATATGACAATTCTTTCAAACAAAAGAAACCCACGTGCAGAAACCCAACCAACATACCCAGTTAAACAGTAACCATCCCCAACTAACACTGCCTAGTCCTTCAAGTGGACCCATGACTCACGCCTGAGCTAAGCTCCTTCATGATAAGGTTAACTCACCCCCTCCCCCTCTATATGTGACTTCGATACCCCTGGCATGCTACTTCGTGCAAACACACTTTATATACTCAGGTATGAATCCCAAGATCATCGCCAAGTTACAAAGGAAGATCGATAATAGGAGCATGGACCATCAGCTGGAGGAACTGGAACATCTGCGTCGAAATATCCGGCCTTGCTCGCCACCACTCGCGAGTGGTGACAACTCACGGTACCCTGAATGGGAGACCGCCCGGAGACCATCCATAATTTTCAGCCCCACAACGCTAGACCGGAGTCTCCACGTAGAAGACACCAGAGTCTCCGCCAAGATGACACCAGAGTCTCCATCCTAAACTGCAACACACGTTTGAAGCCCATTAGTCTACATCCCATGTAATGCCCAAACTATGTTTTATACCTATTTTAGCTATATATACGCCCCCACTCCTATTGTAAATCCTAGACATAGATAATAAGACTAGAACCTTAAGATTGGATCTTCTAGTTGTGTCTCACATCCCTTCCAAGGGAGACTTTATGTACAAGCCCTCAATATATTTATATCTTTGAGTTGTACAAGACCAAACCTTGTGTGATCGTGTTGGTGTTCAAGGCCCTTCTCAGGGAATTCTCCCCTCCGATTGGGATCTGAGAGAGCATGTTGTTCAACCTTTTCTTGTGAGGATTTTATTAGACCAGTGACCATCGGCGGGAACAATTGGTAAGTTATCGTGTCGTGTTTTAAATGTGTTCGTTATGTTCTTCACGTGGTGTAAGTCCGTTTCGGCTATCCTTCAATTTTTCCACCCAACTTCACAGAATTCCTACCACTAATCCATCAAGATCCATCAACCCATGGGTTTCACCCGCATCTTTTAGCGAATCTATCCGAAGCACGAGAAGGGGCCAAAACTAGAATATACGGCCAGTTTCCTCCATTTCGGGTATGTGCCAAATATGCTAAAGAACTTGTAAACCAAGGAGCCACTACCCTGTAGTACTTCTATCCCTTTATTAGTGACTCTCGATAACCACGTGCACCGTTCAAAAAAAAAAGATAACCACGTGCATAAATTTGTCTCGCCGCTTTATTGACCACCAAATCAAGTCATGATATATAGCCAAGATTCCAACAATCTCGAAAAGGAAAATATCCAACACTCCATTTGAAGGAAAGTTCATGGTAGGTTACGTCGTCACTGATCAAGGGACCCGCCTCTACTCAATCACACTACTGGTCAACGGTCATATTCTAGTACAAGCTTTAGAAAAAGTGAAGCAAGGGAATCTTGAAGCAGTTTACCCGCCCAAAAGCCGCCGCACACTTATTAGACCTTTTTTCGATGATTTCTTTCACAAGCTGTCCTACCCTAGATTTTTAGAAAGTTGGTTTAAAAAATTTGCGAGACTTTCAAATTTATTTAGTTTTAACTATTTTAGAAGTCTCGCAATATTTTTAAACCGGCTTCTCTAGAAAGCTAGGCAGCAATCTGCCTATGTGGCGTCGGTCAACTTAGTCAAACAGGTTCAGGGTTTAATTTAGACCGGAATTTGATAATTCAGGATACAAACGACAGGGGATTTTGACTTTAGAGTTCAAACTGTCAAACCTTTACGAGTTGAGGGTTTGAAATGGACTTTTTCAAAAAAAAAAAAAAAACTGGGCCTTAATCCCGCTCGCGTTCAACGTACACGTGCATACGTGGTGCAATTTGTTACAGTATACTTATCGCACGTGATCGTGTGCAGCAATCTTTCTACCCGAACCGGTACAGAGTATAGAAAGTCAAGTCCTCGTTATACTTATCATACGTGATCATGTGCAGCAATCTTACGTACAAACATCAATTTCTATTCAGCATTTTGAGCACCCGTACGTCGTGTTGCGTCTGCTTAATTAAAGAATTGAAAACGAGCAAGCAAACTGACTCTGACTCGCGGTACTAGCTACCTTATTTTACTTATGGTATATGTGATTATTCCCAGCCCTATAGCCACGTATTAAGCTGACCTGCCGCTTTTATTTGACCACCAAATAAAGTTATGTATGTCATCCAAGAACGAACTTTCGCGGTCGCTAGGGGATACATGGTCAATGGTCATATACAAGTTTTAAAAGTGAAGCAACGAAATCTTCAACGAATTTACTCGCCCGTCCAAACTAACACAGTAACACTAATTCCGATCGGCTGGGGTCAACACATATGCAGTTCGCTATGTCATATTCTTTGCTTGTAACTAGACTAGCCACGCATGCACGGGGGTCATAAATCGTCTCCTCTTAGGCAAATGAGGGAGCGAAACCTAATACAACCCCCCCCCCCCACACCCACCTCCCTCGGCTACCGCCTCCTCCTCCTCCTCCTCCTCTGCGGGGATAGGGTGGCCGTGACGGCCAAAGGCGTCGTGTCATGCCAGTACTCAGCGGTTGCAGATCTCCAGGAACGTGAGACCGTGGTCGAGGCAAGGAGGATTCACTATTCAACATGAGTACGTGGACAAGGAGAACCGGGAGCTGGAGGTTGCAGCGCGGGGGGGGGGGGATGCGAAGGCATAAGACACGAGGGATCGCTGGAATGCCAAGATGGAGGAAGCCCTCGCGCGCCAGAGAGATGAGGATGAGGCCTCAAGAACCCGTTGGACGAATCGCGAGAGGCTCATTGTCGTCGTGCCGAGAGGGAGTGGCGCTAGGCAGAGGGGTGGAGGCGGGAATCTCGACGACACGCTTTGCCATAGAGAAGGGGCGCATCGACGCGGCCGACCCCTCGAGCCACACCGACACCAAGGATGGCGAGGAGTAGACGCCCTCATTGTAGTTTTTTTTTTGTGAATTACTTGTATTACTCAAACTTCAGAAATTACAAAAGGTTTGCAAGTGTTAGCTAGACCTTCAGGGCGCCTGAAGCTAGCCACACTGCCGTACGTCTACTAGTTCTAGCATAATTTGCTAGAAAATGGCTACTAGTATTTTAAATCAATGCTACATCTATCAATGAATAAACAATCTAGCTATCTACATTATGTGTCATTGGCTTATGGGCCCGACACACTAATGCACATGTTAGATAGATATGTCATGCTACGGGTTGTAAGGGGTGGCCATGGGGGATCACCATTGGTGCCACCGACGAATTTGCATCCCTTATTCCTTCCCTTGTTCCTGCCATAACCGCCATGGTGCGGGTTTGGGGTCGCTGGAGGGTGCCATGGCTGCCCACCGCCCGCCCTAGGAGGAGGTCCGCCACCAGCGGGACAAGAGGGTGTGGCCCTTGGTGACGAAGGCCTAGGCGGACGTGTTGGGGGGCGCCATTTTCATCTCCTAGAGGAGCAACATGTTGTGGAAATTGAGGAAGGTAGGAGACGGCTAGGGCGTCAATCGCCGACTTCTGTAGGTGGAGGTACTCGGAGATGGAGCAGTCCTCTTGCTTGATGTTGCGAAATTCATCAACGAGGTAAACCTCGCGGGTCCTCTTGTTTTCGTTGAAGAGGCCGTGGAATTTAGGCCAGAAATAGTCGGTCCGTGGGTCGGTCTGTTTGTGTCAGGACGACGCTGAGCCGGCTTTGGCTGACCTCTTGTCCGTGTGGAAAATATTGAAACCTAATATTTCGGTGTGTATTGATTTGACCCTTATGGGGAGTATATATAGACGTACACAGGATAGGTGGAGACTTGGAGTACAAGTTGTAGAGTCTTAGTCTATCTCTAGTTGATACCCGTATACATATTCTAACATCCCCCTCAGTCGGAACGGGAGTGAAGCGGACGCTTGCGACTGGATTTGAAGTCTTGCGCTTCCGTCGTCTTCACCTCCTTGTCATCATCACCTGCGTGGACATGATCATGAGTGGCACCTAGGGGCGGTGACTGCGTCCCCTTCCAGTGTCTCTCTTTCCTCCCGCAGTCACAGCGGGAGTGGCGTGGACGCAAGTGACGACGCGAACGCTGTTGACTGGAGTTCTTAAGTTGCTGTAGACTTATTCTTGATGTCGATGTCGAGGTAGCCGATCGTGATGTAGCCATGGTCGATGTAGGTGTGGTCGATGTCGTAGTCGTTGTAGTGGTGTGGCCGCCATTGCCGGAGGCGCAAAAAATTGCGCGGTTTTTGTTGTTATTGACGAAGCTGCAGTTGTGGACGTTTTGCACCTTGTAGAGGTACCGTCGGGGGCGCCTCTTGGACGCGGTCATAAGTGAGACCACCGGTTTTGCCAGGACCGGAGGAACCCACCAAGCACACAAGGTTTTGCCAGAACCATATGCGCGGTCGTAGGGGCGTCACAATTGTGATGCCAGTTTGTTGTCGCAGTCGTCGGGGTCGTGAACGCGGCGATGCCGTCGTCGTGCCTTGTAGTTGTAGTGTCAGAGGGCGTCGTAGTTGTATGTACATCATGTGGACGGGTATAGAGGCGGCGGCGATGTGTCGAGGAAGATGTTGATGAAGACCACGTTGATGTAGACCTTGGCGATGATTTGTCGGTGATGTCGTAGTAGGCGTGTCGGCGATGATCGTCGCTCGAAGGCGTCCCTTGTGACGGCGATGATGTCGAAGCCTTGATGTCGGAGAAGTCGGCGACGTAGTGTCCCACGCCGGCTTGGCGTGTGGATGATGTTGATGTCGCTTATCCGTAGATATGCTCGACGAAGATCTTGGCTTGTAGCCTTACGTAGTCATACAGCTTGATGTAGATGTTCGGGTCGATGTAGTCCGGCTTGATGCAGCGCAGATTGGTATAGCTCGATGTAGATGTCGTATTCCAAAGTTGATGAAGACCCACGGACCTGGACCCTCCCGGTGTCCAGTGGTGCGAGCCGAAGTAGCGAAGATCTAGACGGCGGCGAGTCGTGCTTGTCGATGTATCCTGTAGTCGACGTAGCCATGCCGGCCGTCCCCGTGTTGGAGCTGCGAGCCGGCGGAGTGCATGTCCTCGCGTACAGAGTGTCGATGCAGATTTCCTCGAATCTGGTTCCACGTCACAGCATACGTGCATCTGCTAGCACAAATAAGATCTGCTGCTAGTGCATGCAATTATACCTTGTAGTTACGTGTACGCGTGAGTGGAGATGCGTGGCCGCCGTGTCCTGCTGCTTAGACATGGGCGACATAGCCTCGAGCGTAGAGTCCTGCGCGGCCTTCGCCCCGTGAGCCGTGGCCGCTGGTGCAGCTGGCTCGACTGCCGTGCTCTCCGGTGATGTCCGTTCGGAACTGAAGTCGGCCGCCGGGACGACGACAAATTAGATCGGGCAGAGTTTCAATGAGATTGATCTTGCACAGATTTGCACCGGATGACTTGGATACTAGGGAATTTATTTGGTTAAACTCGATCTAATCTATGGATTGAAAAAGAAATTTGATCTAAGATCTAATCTAAGAACTAAAATTGATCTAAAGAACCGATCCGATCTTTAATCCAGACCGGGTGCTGCGCCCCCGAGGAGTAATCTCCCCGGAGGCGGCGTGTTGCGGAAGTGGTGGAAGAACTTAGGATCGGCGCCGTGAGGCTAACCGTTCTGATACCATATGGAAAATATTAAAACCTAATATTTCAGTGTGTATTGATTTAACCCTCATGGAGAGTATATATAGACGTACGCAGGGTAGGTGGAGACTTGGAGTACAAGTTGTAGAGTCTTAGTCTATCTCTAGTTGATACCCATATACATATTTTAACAGTCCGGTCAGACCAAAACGAACGGCCTCGATTCGTTTGGGTCGCGCTGGAACTGGCCTTAAAAAAATCATAATGAAACCGACATATCCACTGACCCCGATCATTCTCCCATGCATGCTTACGCGCGTGTGCTAAAACAACTTATGAACCGACGAGGCCACGCACTGACCCTGAATCCCTGATCATTCTTCCATTGACTAAAACAACTTATCCAAGACTTGGTACGGACGAAAGTTGATGGTAGCGGTAGGACATGGATCCGTTCGAATGTCGACTCTGACCACTGGACCCACCAGCCAGCGCGCGGCACGACCTCGCTTAGCGGGCACACCCACCTCATCTGCCGGTCGCTGGTCAGTGGTCAAATACGACGACGAGCGTATTAAACGGCGAAGCAACGGAGCCCTGAACCAGTTTACTCATCCAAACCCGGCCTGCCAATAATCCCGGTCTCCTTCTAGACGTTCAACAGAAACCTGCAGTTCGATCGTTAGCCATGCACGGGGAGGTGGTGAACTGGTGAAGGAAAACGACGGCCGGCCGGGAACGACCCGACGGACCAGCCAGCCAGCCAGAAATAATGCACGCCCGGCCACCAACCAACCGGCAGCGATCGGAAGACTCACCCGTGCCGTGCGTGGCGACTCAGCGTGGCGTCGGCCCGTAGGGCCATCGGCGCCGGAACGGCATCAAATCCCCACGATTTTTGTCACGGTCGAGCTAGCAGCCACCAACCACGGCCGTAGCTCTCCATAAAAGACACGACGTGGCAGCGCCCCATTCCACACCTAACTCAATCCCCGATCGACCACCAAAGCAAAGCAGAGACGAGACGAGCACCACCTGATCACCCAACTCCATCGATTTCCCTAGGAGCTACGCCAGCCAGCTGCGAACCTCGTACGTAGCCACACTCCGGCAGCTAGGTAGCTTGTGACTCATGGAGGTGGAGGCGTTCCCGATAGGGTTCACCAAGGGCATCCGCTCCCACTGGCGCCGGAGCAAGTACCAGCGCCTCGAGAACGGCGACGGCGGCAGCAGGACTAAAACCACCCAGCGCCTCGGCGGCGGCGGAAGGCGTTCCGCAGGCGGGTGGCGCGTGCGGCTGCGCGGTCTGATCATCCGCCGCGTGCGCGTGGTCCGCGCGGTCGTATCCATGCCAGCGCGGCTGCTGTGCCGGCTGCGGGACGCGTACGTGGGTGGCATGCTCACCGTGGCCCAGAAGGCGGCGTGCTCCGCGCTGCCCGACGGGACATGCGCCAGGCGGGTGCCGAGGCGGAAGTACCAGCAGAAGCTGCTTCCGGGGCCAGCTGCCGCGCCACAGCAGGGCTCGTCGGAGTTCGAGACGCGGCTGGTCATGGAGATCTACAAGTCCATCGTCGCCTCCAAGGAGCTCGCCACCATGCTCCACTCCTCCGCCGCGCACCTCCCCGCCGCAAACGCAGCATCGTCCACTTAATTAGCTAGCTGATGTAACTGCATGTACATGTACGTCGTGCCGATCTGAATCAAGGTTTTTCTTTAGCTGCCGGGCAACAAGTTCCTCTACTGAAATGGGCAACACATCACGAGCTTGAACAGAAACGCGCACCACCAGCTGATCTGGCGCGTGCGATCGGAATTTCAGCGGCGAGGCAGGGCACAACTTCCTCTTGGCAGTGGCGGCTATGTCGACGGACGACCTACTTCCTCGACAGAGCGGCGGCAGACAGCGAGGGAGCTGTGGAGGCAGAGGAGAACGACGACGGCGCATCAATCGCAGGCTGGAGCGCTCTACCTCTACCAGCCACGGCGCGGAGGGCCAGGAACTGGAAGAGGCCGGACTCGGGCCCAACGATGGCGGACTGCGGGGAGGACGGAGATAAGAGGAAGACTACAGTTTGAAATTCGAATTTGAATGCCAAATTTGGAACGATTTGAATATGACTCTTTTTTTCTGCAAAACGGAATTTGAACTATGGCTGCCACATCTATTTCCGAATGGAGTAAGTATGAATATCTCTATTTTCTGAGAGTGTAGTGAATTGGAAAAAACCACCACAATTGCGCGGTACACCTTCTTCACAATATGCAAAAATCCACCACAATTGGGTTGTTTGCTTGCAATGTGCGTTGATGCTTCGATTTAGTCGCACTAATAAGAATTCTGACATGTGGGGTCCACTACCAGACTTGACAAAACAGTTTAGGGGAGTTGAAGTTTGGAGGTTCAAACTTTTGGAGCTATTTTTATTTTAAGGTGGGTCGTAATTGTCAGCTTATTCTTCTCCACGTGCATCCACCTATAGGTAAAAATAGGCTCACTCGTCGGAGACGACCAAATCCTGCATGTTGCCCCCGTCTGGCAGTCCCCCTTCTACCTCGCCGGAGAGCGTTACACAGTAGGGCAGCAGAGCATTTGGTTCATGTCATCGCCGCCATGCCACGCGTTCCCGTGGCTTCCATCCTAGCCCAGCTCTGAGAGTTTGTCCATTGTGCTTGCAGTTCGCCACTTGCTCTCTCAACCAAAAGAATAATCGACCTATAATTGGAAGAATTGTTGCCTCCATAGTCGTCTTCTAGAAATGCGGTGGGTCGAGCGACTGGGTTCGGCACGAACAGGCAACTAGGAGCGGACCGGCAGGAGTTGGGGTTGGGGGACCGACACGACCATGAGTTGGGGGCGGCGCGTAGAGGGGATCTTAGGTGGTGGTGAGGAGGCGTGAGCTGCACGGCCTTTGGAGCCGTCGGCGGTGAATGCATTTGTGTTTTCTTTTTTCTTTTTTGAGAGAGATGAGCGAAAAAATCTTGAAAAATTACGAAAAACCCACAATCTAAAATCTGTCCAAGATGTGTCTCCTTTGACCGTTTCATCGTTGCCACGTAAGCCTGATAGTGGGCCCCACTCGTCAGGATTCGTTACTGAACCGAAGCCTATTGTGGTGAATTTTTGCAAATTTTGATAAACGCTGATGGATTTTTGAACTTGCCGCAGTGGTTTCTCACATTTTAGTCCATAGAGCCAGCAGCCTTGTCGGACATGAGAAGATACAAGTCGGACATTGACCAGAGAAAAAAAAAATCAGGCGTAAACTCCCTGAAAACACCGGAACCGAAGGGAAGCCCTTGCCGGAAGTAAAATGTCAACCCGCTAGCTGGCGTTTGTTGCCTTGACCAGGAACCATGCATTGAGTTTGCTTGCGTCACTTAATTCTCTTATCGCTTCACTCACATCAAAAAGTGTAGGTACGTACCGTTCTGCCCAAACGTCTGCTATTAGGGTGTCGATTGGGATCCCGCCTAAATTTTACTTTTAGTTTATTTTCCAAAATCTAGTGTAAATTTTTGTTTAAAATTTATATTCCTTTCGATCCATATTAGTTGATTTGGATTTTTTATATTTGGATGAACCTATATACTAAATAGTATCTAGACTTATGCAAATTTAGAAAAATTTGAGTCAACTAATATGAATCGGAGGGAGTACTAGAATTTGGCAATGAATTAGAAGCCCACTTGATACACTATCTGCTATGTGCAAGAGAACATTAAGTCCTCGCTAATTTTTTTTAAATAATATATTTTTTTACTGAATTTCATAAATAATACACAAAACGAGCAAATTGCAAATTTGACGGTCGGTCGGCCGTTCGAAAGACGACCGAGATGGTTCGTCTTTTCAAAAGACAACCCGGTGATTCGTCTTTTGGGAGGACGACGGCCCCAGATGGTTGGCTGTTGGAAAGACGAACGTCCGGTTCATCTGTTGGATAGACGAAGGGTGCATTGATCATGCAAGGGTTCATGTTCCAAATAAGTTTTAGGTTTTGGACTATTGTTTCGCGCCATTTCTCCCGCCGTTTTTTCTCGACACTCCTTCCCGCATGACCCTCTGTTGAGACATCTCCTCAACTTGAAAACAACTTGTAAACCTAATTAAGGGCCCCTGGCGCGTGGTATCTTAGTTAACTATTACTACTAGTACGAGATACCTAGATTAAAGCCCACGACCACACGTGTATTATTTTGACCAACCCCTTTCTGTATGTGACCGCCAAAAGAAGTTATGATAATGCTCACACATCTTCTTCGCCAAACCGCACACTTGGACGTTACACGGCTGCCTAGCACAAGCCCCCTTTATTGACCCCATGGTCGAAGGCTACTCCGAGACGATGCCCCGGTCTCATAGTTGTTGCCGCATAAGTCCTCGGCCACATGCCACATGTGACTTTCGCTTGTGTCCTGGTGCCCTTCAGCGACACCCTATGCTCCTCCTCCATCTACCAGTGTTGGCGCCGTCCTGACACGGTCGTCCTGACAACTTGGCGGCGGGAGCATTCGGTCCATGTCGCCGTGTGCTCCGTGTTCGGGTGGCTGCAATCCTTGCCTAGCTCTGAGAGTCTATCTATTGTCCTTGTAGTCGCCCACTTGCTCTCTCGGCCAAAAATAATAATCGACATGTATCTGCAAGACCGCAAGAATCGTTGCCTTCATCACCATCTTCTAGAAATCCGGTGCACCTGGCGACTATCTTCAGTACCGATCGAGCAGGCGGCTAGGAGCGGACGAATAGGGGTGGTGGGGAGCAATGCCGCCATGAGTTGGGGTGGGGGAGTGGCGTGGAGGGGATCTTAGGTGGTGGTGAGGAGGCGTGAGTTGCACGGCTGTCAGCGGGAAAAACACAACATATGTGGACGGTAAATGCAGTTGTGGTTTTTTTTCCTGTTTTGAGAGTGATGAGCACAATTTTTTCGAAACTTTATATAAAAAAACCACAATCTATAATATGTCGAAGATGTGTCTCATCACTGCCACGTAAGCCTGACAGCAGGTCTCACTCGTCATAACTCATGACTAAACTGAAGCATTAGCACACATTACAAGCAAGCGGCCCAACCATGGTTGATTTTTGCAAATTTTGAGAAATACAATGGATTTTTGAACTTAAGGCAGTGGTTTCTTACAATTTATTCCTTAGAGCCAAATGCCTTGTTGGATGTGAGAAGGTACAAGTCGGACATTGACCAGAGAAAACCGTAAAGAATTGAAACAAGATGATATGTGTCCATTTTCTCCAGTTTTCTAGTTTTTTTATCTGTTAATTAGATTTATTTTTTCTAAGGTGGGTCTATCCTCCAGTATGATAGACGGGGTCTCACAGGATTTATTTCCGTCAAGGACTCTCTGAAAACATCGGAACCAAGCAAGCAACGCCCCTTGGGACGTGTCGCTGTGGAGCACCGCCACCTCATGTCTCCTCGGGGCGATTTACAAAACCAGAAACCGCATGGTCGTTGACGCCGTCCGTCTCCCCCGTATGGCGATCCTCGAGCAAGTCCCTGCACATCTACGACTATGGTGGGCTCGGGTCCATTCGCGTGTTAGCTTTAAAAGTGTAGAGTAGTGATGCGCCGTGCTCTTGTAATTTCTTTGAGCTGACGCTCCTCTCCTCGTTTTGTAAAAGTTTTTGGGCATTTTTTTTGCCCTTTCTCAATGAAATATGCGGGTGGACAGTTCGGTCTGTTGTGCTCGTTCAAAAAAAACACCGAAACCAAAACCCAAGGGAAGCCGGAAGTTTTTTTTTTATGTCAACCTGTTGACGTCTGTTGCCTTGACCTGGAACCATGCATTGATCGAGTAAGCTCGCGTCACTTAATTCTCTTATCGCTTCACTCACACCAAAATGTGTACTCTTCCTGTTCTGCCCAAACTGTCAAGTCCTGACCGTGATCATATCATACACCAAAGTGAACAGATGAGATCGTACGTCATAATTACCATTATTCAGCATTCTAAACACGTGTTTGCGTATGTGTGCTTAAACAACTTGTAAACCTACAAGCCACGGGCGCGTGGTATCTTAGTTAACTATTACTCGTATGTACGGGATTCCTTGATTAAAGCCCACAACCACACGTGTGTATTATTTTGACCCGCCGTTTTTATTTGACCACCAAATGGAATTATGATATGCTATCCTATACTAGTACTTGAATTGTGTGAAAGTAAAATGGTGAATGAATCAACCGTTATTTTATTCCATCAATGATTCAGTATATATACAAGGGTGAAGGGACGCGAGCGAGAGGTCGCGTCCGATCGTGGGGATGTGTGGGTACGTCGGTAGCGAGGAACCGACATACGGTTACAACACAGGATTATCTCCTATTTACAATGTTTAAATAAATCCTAACACTCCCCCTAATCCTTGCTTGTCCTTGCGACCGATCATCCTAGGAATAATCTCCTCCAAAAACCCTGTGGGAAAAATAGAAGAGAAATACACAATATGCCATGAAAAACTCCTTCCAAAACCCCTGTGGGAATATAAGGAGAAAATGACATATGTCATCCATGCTTATACTGATATTGTCTCATTAAAAACCTTACGTGAGAAATTATTAGGAAAAACTCACAAAGGAAAAGAGTGCAATACCGAAGATCTGATGATCTTCAACAGGTCTTAACCTGGGAGATTTCTCCCCCTGAACTTTGCAAGTCACGAAGTCTTCTCATACCAATTCCATGTACATATTTGTGAAACAATGAACTTGGTAAGGACTTGGTAAACAAATCAGCGAGGTTATCACATGACTTTGTTTGCAAAATATTTATTTCCCCACTCTTTTGTAGCTCATGGGGATAAAATAACTTAGGAGCAATGTGTTTTGTAATATTGCTCTTAATATAACCTGTCTGCATCTGTACAATACAAGCAGCATTATCTTCATAGATAATGGTGGGCGATTCTAGCGAACCAATCCCACTTGAACCTTGGACAAAGTTCATCATTCTGCGAAGCCATACACATTCCCGTGAAGCTTCATACAAAGCAATTATCTCAGAATGATTCGTGGATGTAGCCACCAATGTTTGCTTTGTCGACTTCCAAGAGAAGGCTGTACCTCCATGTAAGAAGACAAATCCAGTCTGTGATCTGGCATTATGGGGATCTGACAAATATCCAGCATCACAATACCCCACCATGGTTCTCTCTTGATTTTTCTGATAGAACAAACCAAGATCTTTGGTGCCCTGAAGATATCTTAGAATATTCTTCACACCAACCCAATGCCTTTTCGTTGGCGATGCGCTGTATCTAGCTAAGATATTAACTGCAAACGATATATCAGGTCTCGTGCAGTTTGCTAGATACATTAGTGCACCAATTGCACTAAGATATGGAAACTCGGGCCCCAATATCTCTTCATCGTCATCCTTAGGTCTAAAAGGGTTTTTATCTCTATCAAGAGACCTAACAACCATAGGTGTTTTAGATGGGTATGATTTATCCATATTGAACTTCTCCAATATCTTTTGGATGTACGCAGACTGGTGAACTAATATTCCTGAAGAAATATGTTCAAGTTGCAAACCGAGACAAAATTTGGTCTTACCCAAATCTTTCATCTCAAATTCCGTCTTCAGATGATTACTAGCCTCATTTATCTCTTGTGTAGTACCAATGATATTCAAATCATCCACATACACAGAGATTATACAAAATCCATCAGTAGATTTCTTGATGAACACACATGGGCAATCATCATCGTTTAAGTACCCTTTCTGCAAAAGGAACTCACTTAGTCGGTTGTACCACATTCTACCCGACTGCTTCAAGCCGTATAACGACCTTTGTAGCTTTACGCAATACATTTTGCGATCAGCCTTTGGATCTGGAATCTTCATTCCCTCAGGGACTTTCATGTAGATATCCGTATCCAGCGACCCATATAAATATGCGGTCACCACATCCATCAATTGGATATACAAATTCATTTGCACTGCCAGTGATATCAAGTATCGGAACGTGATTCCACTCATCACAGGAGAATATGTTTCATCGTAATCAATGCCAGGTTTCTGTGTAAACCCTTGTGCTACAAGCCTCGCCTTATATCTCACCACCTCATTGTTTTCGTTCCTCTTTCGAACAAAAACCCATTTCGCCCCTACGGGGAAAACGTGTTGAGGAGTAGGTATCACTTTAGTAAATACCCCTCTCTTGGTAAGCGAGCGCAATTCATCCTCAATTGCAACCATCCATTTGGACCAGTCCGAGCGTTTCATACACTCTGCCATGGTCTTAGGTTCACGGTCCAATGCCAGGTCATCTGCAATCTTTGAGGAGAAAAATATGTCGACATTTGTAGACTTTCTGTTGAACGATTCTCCTGATTCAACATAGTTTGTGGAAATCTCTTCAATACCTTCAGACTCATCGTGATTTCCCTCAACGATTGAATCGAGGTGTTCCAATATCCCAGCACCTATATTTGTGTGCGCACTTGTGCTGGGCCCTGGATGATGAACATCCTTTAGGTGTCTTTCTTCAACACTTGGTTGAATGTCAACCCGTGGTTGACCTACATTTACTGTTTGAGAGATCCTCATTCCCATGGACGCTCGAGAAGCCTTGTCCTTTTGTCCAGATTTCTCCCCTCTTGGGCAGTTGAGTGGCCTTTGCTATCTCAACTCTCTCCGGGACATTCATAGCGGAATATGGGATTTAGTGACACCTTTATAGTCGATAAATGCATCTGGCAGATTATTTGCAATATTTTGCAAATTTATAATCCTCTGAACCTCCAGTTCAGATTCATTCGTACGTGGATCTAAAGACTGAATGCCTTCAACATTCCAATCTATTTCCCGGCATTCTTTGTGGTCCTTTTCTCCCCCTAATGCCGGAAAATTATCCTCATCGAAGATGCAATCAGCGTACCGGGCTGTAAAGAGATCCCCTGTTAGAGGCTCCAGGTACTTTATAATCGACGGAGAAGTGTACCCCACATAAATACCCATCTTTCTATGTGGACCCATCGATGTACGCTGAGGTGGTGATATCGGCACGTACACAGCGCAACCGAATCTTCGAAGGTGGGAAATACTTGGTTGATTTCCACGTACTAACTGCAACGGGGAGGCCGTATGGTATGCAGTTGGTCGAATTTGTATCAATTCCGCGGCATGTAACACCGCATGTCCCCAACATGAAGTTGGGAGATTACAATTCTGTAGGAGCGGTCTTGCTATCAACTTGATCCTCTTGATAAGTGATTCCGCAAGACCATTTTGTGTGTGTACATACGGTACAGAATGCTCCACAGTTATGCCCAAAGCTAAGCAGTAATCATTGAATGCTCGTGAACTAAATTCAGCAGCATTATCCATTCTGATGGATTTTATCCTATGTTCAGGATGATTAGCTCTCAATTTTATGATTTGAGTAATCAACTTTGCGAATGCATGGTTCCTTGTCGATATGAGACACACATTTGACCATCTTGTAGATGCATCAATGAGTACCATAAAATATCTGAATGGTCCCGATAACGGTTGAATTGGACCACATATATCTCCTTGAATGCGTTCAAGAAAATTTAGTGGTTCATTCTTGACCTTCAGGTATGAGGGTCTAGTGATTAATTTCCCAGTTGCACATGCAGTGCAAACAAAATCCGAGGATTGAGGGAAATTAGCAACCGTTATGTTGTGTCCAATAGAACCATCAATAATTTTCCTCATCATCCCAACACCAGGATGACCCAGGCGATCATGCCATATCTTGAATTTATCAAGATTTTGGAAGATTATTTTATATGCCAAATGTGGCTCTGGCTTTATGTATGTATAATATAATCCAGAAGATAGAGCAGGAAGTTTCTCAAGGGTCTTCCTTTCGGAACCTTTTTTCTGAGTTATGAGTAGGCTTTCAACATCATCATCTTCATGAGTTTCGATGTGGTAGCCATTACTCCGGATGTCCTTAAAACTCAGCAATGTACGAGTTGAATCCGGATACAATAATGCCTCCTGGATCATAAGCTTCGTACCATTCGGGAGTGTAAATGTGGCCTGACCAGAACCAACAATGACGGTGTCGCGACCACCGATAGTCATGACACTCCCCTTACTCTTTTTTAGAGTTTGGAAGTATTTAACCTCCCGTAATATTGTGTTAGAGGCACCACTGTCCGCTAAGCAAATTTCCTCCTCCATTGGATTTTCAGAAGATTTCTATAGAGTAAAAAGACTAAAATTTAGTATTTTATCCAAACTCATATAGAATATACACATACAATACAATATATACTATGTACGTCTGCTCACGTATTATAATACATTATGTTCGACTACATAATTATTACAATACCATATGTCTTATGACACAAATATTTTACAACACACAATATATGTAAGGACATCATCACAATACTTATGACACTACATGGAGTTTAAAGTTGATCTCCATATATGTCACTTGTAGAAGTGAAATCCACTAGCATGTCTTCAGCATGAAGTGTTGGTCCTTCCTTTTGCTGAGGCTGATCATGGTTCTCCATGTTCTTTTGAACACTGTTCTGTTGAACACCTTGGGAACTCTCGACCATCGGTCCAGTGAAGTGAGCTTCGTACTGGTGCCCTTGGGCCTTCTTGCCTTTGATTGATTGTTGATACAGCGACACCAAATGCTTAGAAGTTGTACACTTCTTTGCAATATGAGTGTTACAACCACATCGATAACAACCTTGAGAATTGTTACCCCTATCATTTCTCTTGAAATGATTCTTGCCCTTTTGGACTCCATGGCTATTCTGATTCTCATTGCGTTTCCACTTTCCCTTAAACCTCATACGGTTCTTCTTTGAACCACGAAAGTTTTGAGCATTGTAAGAATTGAAATGTGCTTCAGGCAGCGGCAATGTTCCCGTTGGACGGGAAAGATTATTCTTATCAAGAATTTCATTGTGCTTTTCTGCCTGAAGGAGTGCATATATCAATTCAGAATGCTTCCTATACTTTTGGTTACGATGCTGTTCAGCAATCAACCTCATATTAGGATGGAAAGTAGAGAGCGTCTTCTCAATGAGATCCGCATCCGAAACTGCACTGTTGCAGAATCTCAACTTTGAGTTGATTTGATGCACGGCGGAGTTGTATGCCGCAACGGACTTGAAATCCTGGAAGCGGATTAGTGCCCATTGCCTTTGCGCTTCAGGCAACATCACCGATCTCTGTTGATCATAGCGCTCCTTTAAGGAGTCCCATAATGATAGAGGATTTTCTTCCATCATGTACTCATCTTTCAGAGCGGGATCGAGGTGATGTCGAATGAAGTGTAAAGCTGCATACTTTGCCGGTTCTGGTATAGCAGGAGCACCTTGAGCAGGTGTGGTTATAGTGCTGATCAAATTCCTGGATGACAAGTTAATCTTGACATCCATTGCCCAGGTCAGATAGTTTCTGCCATCAAGTGCAAGTTCAGCAAATTCTTTCTTGGATATGTTATCCATAGCCTACATGAAAAATATCATGCTCATTAATTTACCAACAAGTAAATTAATTGTGTGTAAAATAGCATGCTTGATCCACTTGAAGGTCTAGGAAAAGCCTATTCGACCCATCATATGACATTCTACAAATAGATAATCACCATATATGGTGTAGATCATATTTGTAGGACACATGGAGATAGTCACTACCAAGTAGTGTAGATCTCACTTACATGTGTACTTTCATTTTTGCTTTAAACACAAGGTAATCACTACAAAGTAGTGTAGACCGACCTCTTATGGTACTTCACACAACCTTGTGTTTAATAAAACACATTGAAGGTAGTCGCCAACTTGGTGGCGTAGACCTCACAGTTGTGTATCAAGTAATTCATTGATATTTAACCAATCCATAAGTTGTGCGCAAATTTGAAATTTGTCATATTATTTTGTCAAGCATAGTCAACATAAAGCAATTGAAAATTGCAAATAGTCAAATCTACACATATTTACAAAAACTTAGGCTAAAAAGCTAAACAGAAAAAGAGAATCGAAGTTTTAATGTACTGGACCCAATATACAGAATCCCATACGGTGGCACTTTTTTTTTTTCGATATGCTCTTTTATTCTTTCGTAGCTTCGCGAGCGTACGTGACTAGCTAAACAACCAAGTCGTACGCAACCTGGAGGCTTCGTGAACCAAAACGACCAGGGACAGCTCACGAGCGGGAGGATAAGGCAGGGAGTAGTTCTCGCGGAAACGTTCCCCCACGCGCACGCGCTCCTGACGGAACCGCTTCCCACGCGCACGCGCTCCTCCCATGTTTCTGCGGCGGCGTTCAATCCAAAATCACCGCTACCGCTGGCCGCCGCTGGCGGCCGTTCACCGGCGAGATGCGGATGCTCCCAGCGCGCCATCCTCCTCCTCCTCCGAAGAAGATCCGCCGGCCAGGTGCATCCCAGGCACCACTCCATTGGCGTGGCCGTTGGAGAGGCCATGCCTCACCAAGCTCTGCTCCTCCGGCCGTCGACCGGAGCGCGAGATGATGAAGCGAATGCGGCGGCTCGGAGGTGGTGAAGGGGCGGCGGAGCTTCCGGCTCCGTTGGCGAAAAAATCTCCGAACGAGTTCACCGGCGCCGGAAGATATCGTCCGATGCTCGTGCTTGACGAGGTAGCACCGGCGTTCACCAGTTCATGCGCCGGAGTCGGGGACGGCAGATCCGGACCACGGTGGTGAGGTGCTGCGGCCCGGGCTCAGCCTCCTCAACGGGCGCTGATTTGCTGCAAGGCGTGGAGGCCGGCCGTGCTCGCAGCATGGCGGTGGTGGAGGCGGCGAGCTCGGGTCGCCCACCTCCATCTCGCCGCTTTCCGGCTCCATCTCCTCGTCGGCGTAGAGGTTCGGCGCCGCTGGTCGGTGAGTATCCATGCGGCGGCGGCGCGCATCGCGACATGCGCAGCGGTTGTGCTGAAACTCGATGGTCGGCACCATCGTCACCACCATGGCGGCGACCTCCGAACGGCGGCGAAGGCGAGTTGTTGGAGATGCTGCAGGTTCTGTTGTGGCGGCGACGGCCACCAGCGCCATGGTGGCGGCGGCGGCGGCGGCGGCCGGCCGTCAAGAAGACGAAGAAAGAAGTTGCTAAAACCTCCTCCAGGCATTCTTACCTCTTCTTTTCTTCTTGTTTTCCGTTCGTCCTACTCCGGTGATCGCCGGAGTTCGCCTCTTGTGCTCTCGGTAGAACAAAGGTGCTGATAACGTGTGAAAGTAAAATGGTGAATGAATCAACCGTTATTTTATTCCATCAATGATTCAGTATATATACAAGGGTGAAGGGACGCGAGCGAGAGGTCGCGTCCGATCGTGGGGATGTGTGGGTACGTCGGTAGCGAGGAACCGACATACGGTTACAACACAGGATTATCTTCTATTTGCAATGTTTAAATAAATCCTAACAAATTGAAAGAACATTCGCGGTAGGGGACACAGGTTCCATTCGACTCTGACCAGGCGATCCACCAGGCAGCGACAGAAACCCCTCTACTCAATCAGCATACCACCGTAACCTAGCTGCTGGTCAATGGTCGATTGGTGATGCATATACAAGTTTTCAAAGTGAAGGATAACGGAATCTTCAACAAGTTAACTCCTCCAAACTTGCACTGTAGTTTCAGTTGTCACCCCTGCGGAGTAATTTCTCAGTTTGTCTCGTTCTTGCTGGTAGTAGTTAACTTGATTAGTCGTCCACTGATCATTCACTGTCGGGTGAAAGCAAAGCGATGGGAAGTGTGAGTATAACGAGGAAAACGTTGCGATTAACATGTGGCGCTCATCTGCCGCGCACGAAAATACGGCGTAAAATCCAAAAACTAAGAAATTACTCCCTTTGACCCATGCATGTTATTAGTTGCCGTTGAAACGGTTGCAATTTGAAGCCTTCTTTTTTAGTGGACCTGACGTGTGAGTATCCAGTAGGCAACAATAATATAGAAGAGTAGTATATAGAGGTCCGTACGTTTGCTGGCAGTAGAAGAGTTCATGGTTAACCCGAGAAATTAAAGGCACTGCTGACCCTGATCATTATTCTCCCATTGACCATATATTCCGTTGTAAACGCAACAAGCTCCTACAGTACTAATTAAGTTTGGATATGATAATCACGTATCCAAAACGGTGAAGCAACGGAATCTTGAACCAGTGTAACTAATTTTACTCTCGTCCAAGCAAATCGGTACACTTGTTAATCCTGCAGGTCAGCTTCTAGACGTTCAACCCACATCGTCTGCAGTTCGTTATGCTTTAGACGTGCACGGGATGGTGATGCACTGGCGAATGAAAATGACGGCCTGGAACGCCTGGACTGCCTGCAGCACCAATTCACCAACCAGCGCGAGCAGACACCGTGCGAGCTAGTACTAGCGCCTAGCAGGCAGCAGCCACCAACCAGGCAGCCGTAGCTAGCTAAGCTAGCTCCCCCCTCCATAAAAGACACGAGGCCGCACCACAGTTTCTTCCACCAAACTCATCTATCCCCCCGATCCAGCAAGTGCGACCTCTCTACGCCCGCCACCAAACTCCATCGATTTCCTTCCCCAGGAGCTACGCTACTACTACTAGCTGGTCATCCATGGAAGTCGAGGCGTTCCCGATAGGATTCACCAAGGGCATCCGCTCCCACTGGCGCCGGAGCAAGTACCAGCGCCTCGAGAACGGCGACGGCGGCAGCAGGACTAAAACCACCCAGCGCCTCGGCGGCGGCGGCGGAAGGCGTTCCGGAGGCGGGTGGCGCGTGCGGCTGCGCGGTCTGATCGTCCGCCGCGTGCGCGTGGTCCGCGCGGTCGTCTCTGCGCCCGCGCGTCTCCTGTGCCGGCTGCGCGACGCGTACGTGGGCGGCATGCTCACCGTGGCCCAGAAGGCGGCGTGCTCGGCGCTGCCCGACGGGACGTGCGCCAAGCGGGTGCCAAGGCGGAAGCACCAGCAGAAGCTGCTGCCGCCGGCGGCGCAGCAGGGCCCGTCGGAGTTCGAGACGCGGCTAGTCATGGAGATCTACAAGTCCATCGTCGCCTCCAAGGAGCTCGCCACCATGCTCCACTCCTCCGCCGCGCACCTGCCCGCGGCAACATCGACATAACTACACCTAATTAAGCATCCATTTTTTATCGCCGTACGCACGCGTTGGTCTGAAGCGAGGTTTATTTCCAAGTTCGTTCGCTCGCTTCGCTTTAATTTCCTGCTACTGTGCTATCTTTCTCTGTTCGTGCCATGTAAAGCTGTAAGAACGAACGAAAATCCCAAAGCTGTTCAAAGTTTCAAATGTTTCCACTTGCTCTGCATGTGTTACTGTCAAGGTAGTAACACTTTTCCATGGCTGCGTTCATAGTAATAGCCATCTGAATCAGGCGTCGAAAGGTCCAACGCGAGGACGCACCATGTGTTTTGACCGGGAAAAAAAAACTTTATTTCCACCTCACGTGTTTGACAAAACAAGCACAGAGAGCATACATACATGGACTGGGGATACTCTTTAATTTGGAGATGGAATAAAATTAAATGCGTAGGTATGCGTCGATCCTTCACTGTCAACGCACTCATGTGGCTGCATATATACGTGTACTGTATCGCTCATCTAGAAGCAGTATATTAGTAGTACGACACGACTCGTCGGCTCGGTTGAGACTTGAAACTCCTGGCCATGATGCATTGGTGCGTGTACCTGTAATTCGCCATACCTCACACGTCGTTTTTTCAAATCCCACGGTTTTGGGATCGATAATACAGAGAGTATATACGATCGAGCTGTACAACGGTCCCATCAGTCCCTCACTGTCAACGCACGCACGTGGCAGTACTCGTGTACCTACCGTATCATTCCTCTAGCTAGCTAGAGGCTCTCTTGTTGAGTGCTGAGACTTGAAAGAGTAAATTTTAAAAAACCATCACAATTAGGGGAAGAGTAATAACCCTTCACAAAAAAAACCACCGAAAAACATGCATATTTTAGCGGGTATTTGTTACCCTAACCCCAATCGTGGTGGTTTTTTGTAATTTACTCTGACTTGAAACTCTCTTGTTATATTTTTGTTTTTAGCATCTCCTGGGTAAAAGAAACTTGAGTAAATTTCGTTCATCATTTTCCTTTGTTTTGGGGTGAACCATTTGTGTGGGCGGGCTCACTTAGTTGACCACAAAGGTTCCCCAACAACATAAAAAATAAAGCTTCTGTTACCGCATGCATGTAGCACGACTGTTTTGGGTTTTCACCCAAGGCGTGAAGCTTCGTCTACCATTGGTACCATGGGATATGTCTTCATAGAGATTTTCATGGATCTGAATAGAGATTGACAAAATTATGATGGCAATGATAGATGGATGGTTTTGGCAGAAGGGATTTGGTTGTGATGAAGATAATGCATCACAGGTCTCCTTGTGTGTCGGGTGTTCAGCAACTTGCCGCAGCAGCCCTGTCAAGCGGGGGTGGCAAAACAGGTGGACTGCATCTTCGATAGTGCTCATCGAGTATCGAGCCATCATTTTCAGAGTGTTTGTCAGAGACTTTTAACCGCTTGCCGGTTATACTAATATACTAATTCGAAACAACATGACAAACTGAAAGAGCAAGCATATGGAAGAGAAGGAGGAATAAATGAACGATATTCCTAGGTGATACACAAACCCAATCAGCTTCCGCTAACCGATTGTGACGAGGTGGGAAGCGTGTGGTGTAGAGGCATACGCTCTGAATCATGGTCTTGCTGAAAGCATTGTTTTGAAAACTGGATTTTTCTATGGGGGTGAAAACCCAACATCTTCGATCGGAAAATGATAGTGTTTGTGCATTATTTGTTTCTTGGAGCCGTTGCTTTTGGATAGTCTAGTTTGTAGTACGGTGTTGTACTCGGTGTGGAGTGCTTCTGT
The DNA here is from genome assembly GCA_030063025.1 of Avena longiglumis. Taxonomy (NCBI): domain Eukaryota; kingdom Viridiplantae; phylum Streptophyta; class Magnoliopsida; order Poales; family Poaceae; genus Avena; species Avena longiglumis. The sequence continues at coordinate 561,792,444 of CP125974.1, forward strand.
TGCGAGTGGTTTACACCGCGACCAGGTCTTTGTTCTTTTTCTCTTGTTTATTTTGTTCTTGGCCGTGTGTATTTGTGACGTCTTTGGACGTCTTGTTCGTGTGGAGGCTGAATATAATGAGTATCTCACGATATTAATATATCCTATTTGTTAGAAAAACTCGAGTTTTTTTCAAATAACTTTGTTTTGATATTCTTGAATAAATGTTGGCCATTTCCCAATAATTTACATGAATAGACCACACAAAGTTGTAGAGCTCGCACAAAAACTTTTTTTTACACTGTATGCATCCTCTTATGTAGTAGCCGGACGCTTGATGTCTATCGGTCTACACCTCATAATTTGGAAATACCGCAAGTCAAACTTCCAAAGCTTTGACGATCAATATGAAATTTAAAATTTCAAAATCATATATACATATTCATCTCCATGGACATGTTATTCAGCACCTAGGGTGCATAGTATGCTATTTTGCACTCAAGGTTAATTTATGTTTGGAATAGAAATAAGTGTGTGTGAGTATTGACCGACAATGAAAAAAAATGACATAAGAAACACAATATACAAGTCATAACAACGTAAAAACCTTAAGAATGTGTGATTTACTCGTAGTTTTTGTATGTGTTATAAAAAAATTACATGTGCCTATATTGTCTTACATTCTTTTTTTACTTACATGGTAAGACAAAAATTATTTGACGTAAAATTCATGTACGGTAAGAAAGAAAGAGATAGCGCTTCCGCTCGTCTGCAAATGTATTTTTTCCAGCATTATGATTTTACTTGGCATGGTACATATACAAGTACTAGGAAAAAGTAATAGTCAATAAACCTCGAAGACCTTGTCAATGTCCAAAACATAGCTTAGTATTGAACTCAAATGACTAATGCTTACAGACAACTCATTTGACTTGAAATTTCCATCGTGAACCATGGATGGGCTTGAAGGTTTCCACTTAATGGACTTTGTAACTGGACAGACGACTTGATGTTTTCTTTCATGCTTTTCCTTTCTCCCGGCACTCAACGTCTCAAGGCGAAGCCAGTACTCAATTTTATCCAGCGTGACAAGTCATACTCTCCCTTGAACCGGAAATGGCCGGTCTATCCTCACTGATTGAACTACTAGCAATATTTCTGTTATTCTTTTTTCGGTACCAAAGAATCTTTCCATTCACATATGCAACGGAGTCAACTGTGGCGGCTACGTACGTTGAACTCCGCTCGATCCATGGCCACCCACCCCATCGCTGTCAGAGTCTCACAGAGACACAGCTGAGCTTGACCACCTGATCAGCTTCGCCCGAGACCGATCGAGAGGAGACACGATGGGCGCGGCGGAGCTGCCGAGGATCGACTTCACCGGCGTGGACGCGTCGGCGCCGGGGACGGGGCGGTGGGACGCGGTCCGCGCGCAGGTGACGGACGCGCTGGCCACCTTGGTTTGATTTGATTTGCTGCCGTGTGGCGCAGGCGTGGTCGAACGACCGGGTGCGCGCGCCGTTCCACCGGATCAGCGTGGGCGGGGACGCCACGAGGTACTCCGCCATGCTCTTCTCCGTGCCCGCGCCGAGCCGACGATCCGGGCGGCCGACGAGCTCGTGGACGAGGCCGGCGGCCACCCTCGCCGCTTCGGTGACTACGACTACGACGAGTTCGTTCGGTTCTGCGTCTCCGAGGAGGGAGGTCGGCACGAGGACAAGCTCAAGGCGTACTGTGGGGTGTACTAGGCGGGGCAGGGCCAGGGCCATGGCCAGGGGGGGCGACAAGCACGAGCATCACCATTATCAAGTCCCGATTTCAGCGTCGAAATTCGTGCTATGTAGTCTGGGATCAGCATAATAATGGATAAGTTGTCGCAATCAATCGCGATTTTTATGATTATTCGGTGTGGTTTGATGTTGAACGACGAGACTTGGACGCAACAGGAACACACTGTCCACGATTGTTCCCTTTGACACCTGATATTATGTCAGTGATGAGTGATGACACCTGAACTGAAGATTCAGAGTGTGCGTGTGTGGCCTGGAGCCTGGAGGCCGCGAAGTGAGTACCATGGTCGTGTTATAAAATCACTGCCTTGTAGTAACATTTTCTTTTTCGAGGTTGAGCCTTGTAACAGCTGTCTCTCGTCCTTTCTCTGAATTTCTCATCCCCTCTGCTCGCTCTTCTCACCCTCCTCCAATTCCCATATTCCTGTGATCTGATTCCTCAGGTCGTCACAATTTTGGTATAAAGAGCCTTAAATTTATCCCAATTTTTTTTTTTGCACCGCCAATCTGTTGCACTATTATTCTCTTGGCATTGATAATTTGATATATGTATGTATTTTTAGATAAAAGGTGCGAACTCACTTCGGTGAAGTAGCACAAAATCCCTAGCTCAGTCGATCAGCTCGGAGCCTCGGACCGAGCCACGACGGGCGCCGGCAAAACCTCCGGTTCAGACGCAACAGGTGCTCACGGCAATGGAGGAGAACGCAGGACAAGTGAAGACGATGTTGGAGCAGACCCACAAGCGCCTCGACGACCAGTCCGTTCTTAGCAACCAACGTCACGAGTAGGGTTGTAGATGCGGGATATGTGACATCCTGCATAACTGCTAGCTAGTTTAAAACTAGGCTGACAAATCCTTGTACGAAGACCTTATGAATGGACATCATAGATTTCCAAGAAAATATTTTACGGATTCTTAAAACCCACATAAGATCAAATTTTTATGTGGTTTCCTAAAAGAAAGCTTTTGCTAATAAAAGATAATCTGGCAAAAAGGAATTGAAATGGATGCCAAAAAATTATTGTTCTTATGATGCACAAGAAACCATTGAGCACTTTTTTTGTCTTTTACTTTTTGCACAATCTTTTTGGCCCATTGTTTTCTCCACTTACAATATTCCACCACCTACAAATATCACAACTATGTTTAGAAATTGATTAAATGGATTTGGTAAGAAATAAAAATAAAATACGCATAGGTGTTTATTTTTTATGTTAGTCTATTTGCAAGTGTAAATACAATATCATTTCTAACTAGGCTGGAGTTTATTTTTTTTGCAGATTATATTTATGGCTTTGCATTGGATCTAACTTTGGGCTTTCCTTCTCTCAGTGGATCAGCGGGAACTTATGGTTATTGGATGCAACCAGCTCCCGACTGTCACACGTGATACCTACTGCCAGACTAGCTGGTGAAATAATACTAGATTGATCGATGTCTAGTTAAATGCCTTTTATCTTAGTTATTTTTTGATAGTTTGTTTGCATATCAACCTCTCTGATCCTTGAATTGTAATACTTTGCAGACAAACCAAGTAATAAAAGTTTATGTGCATCGATTGGAGCAGATGTCGGGTTTTTTATCCCCCATTAAAAAAACAATTACATGGATATTAACACACACTATTCATGAGAGTCAAGCTCGATCTCTTTGAATAAAATCCATCCTTTCCATCTATCATCCTACGAGCATCTTTGGTACTACTATAATGAAGTGTCCCTTCACCTCCCCTGTGTAGGTGATCCATAGGGTTCATAACTACCCTCATTTGACTAGCCAACACTTTGATCCAACTCTACCCAAAAAAAATTGGTTCACCCCAACAATGCCCATTTATACGACCACGCCTTCCTTCTTCGAACCATTTGGTATGTATTGCCCCCTAATTATACATCATTCTTGGGTCTAGTTTTGATTGGACTTGGGCTTAGATGTAGTGGGTTCTTGGGCCTAACAAGATGAAAAGAGGCAGAAAAAAGCTCTGTACTAGGCTCATGCCAGGGAAACAAAGCAAGGGCGACAACCATCAGCTGGCAACCCAAGATCTTGACATGAGGGGTGTAGAAAGCTAGAAACAACACACTGAACACTTGCACACACTAGTGGAAACGAGGTATTTTGTTGATCCCGAAAAAGGGCTTCTACGAACCGGTGTTAAAGGGGGGGCGTACCAGCGTGGCCCTCAAGCAAAAAGGCCCCCTTTAACACGGTTCATGGGACCCCTGCAGTGGCCCATAGCTTCTTTAACACCGGTTCGTGGCATGAACCGGTGTTAAAGGGGGGGGGCTATATAAGACACCACCCCAACCCACACACACCCCACTCTTCCATTCTTTCACATTTTGGAGCCTAGCAAGAGGGTGTGAAGAGTGCTAGTTTTTTTTTTATATGCACAAGAGGTGTTCGGTGAAATGCCCGAGAGCTCAAAATAAGTTTTCTTGTTGCTCTTTCCGTCTCGGTCGAGGTCGACAACTATCCTTTCATGTGTCATTGATGTACTATATATATAAATGGTCATCTCCCTATTATTTTTTGATATATATACTACATATTAATGCAGATGAACCGGCAATGGATGTACGGTGACCGCCGCACTTTCGAGTACATTACGGGCCTCCAAAATTTCATCGTTGTGGCTAATGCAAACCGTGGTCACAATGGTTTTATGTGTTGTCCGTGTGTTCACTGTCAGAACAAAAAAGACTACTCAAATACCAGAACCATTCACGCCCACCTGCTTCGATCCGGTTTCATGCCCAGCTATAATTGTTGGACCAAGCACGAAGAAAAGGGGGTTGTGATGGAAGACAACAAAGAAGAAAAGGATGATGACAACTATCATAATATGTATCCTGAATATGATGATAATGCAACGGGGGTAGATAATGAAGATCAAGAGGGAGCAGAAGGGCCCGCTGATGACGATCTTGGTCGGGCCATTACTGATGCAAAGGAAGAATGTGAAACTAAAAAGGAGAAGGAGAAGCTGGAGCAGATGTTAAAGGATCACAAAACATTGTTGTATCCAACTTGCGAAGATGGTCACAAAAAGCTAGGTGCCACACTGGATTTGCTGCAATGGAAGGCAGAGAATGGTGTGACTGACAGCGCATTTTCAAAGTTGTTGGTAAAAATGAAGAATCTTCTTCCAAGAAATAATGAGTTGCCCGACAGTACATACCAAGCAAACAAGGTTGTCTGTCCGGCAAAGAAAAAGAGATATGGGTAGACTTTAGAGAGATGCTCCAAAGGTAATTTCAATCATATTATCGCACTAGATCGGCAACTTTCGTGACAACAAGTAATTAATTACTCCTTTATCCATTTTCTTTGCCGGACAGGGTTTGGAAAAGGTTCACGGGCAGGGCCGTGGGTGAATGGTCAGAAGAACTAAAATTTGTAGACCAAAATATAAGTAATACTAGCTAGCTAGGTATGCGTATCTCTTTGATTCTGCTTCCAATTCCATTATATCATGCTTTATTGATTATTATTTTGATTGAACTCTCTATTCTCGTAAAGTGCGCGCATCAGGGACACGGCAATAACTTATGTGGGTACTATGTTTGCGAGTTCATTCAAGACACGATATGTCGACGGCCAAGCCGCACTAGAATAACTTAGAGTAAGTAAACAAAGTCCACAACATTATTTTATTACCATCAATTGTGTTCAGTTTTATTCTTATATATATATTGACGGCCCATTCTTCATATATATTCAGATCGAACGGATGCGGGACCAACTCATACCATTTGAACGCATACGAACCATTCAAGAGGAATTGGCGGGGTTCATACTTGATGAGGTCGTCACGCCTGGCGGAGAACTCTTTAGATATCCACCAAAATGAACGATGACGATGTATGTGCCGATGACGATGTTTGTGTATAATAATAGTTGCTTAATTATTCATGTACTCGTATGTACCGATGACGATTTATGTGTATACCGCTCCCGATCGATTCCTCCCTCCCGCGTAAATCGCCCTGAGCGGGCAGAAGTCTACCGTGGCAGCGATTTAGGCCGTTTTCCTGCCGCGGCAGGAAAACGGCCTAAATCTCTGCCGCGGCAGAAGAACCTTTAACACCGGTTCCAGCCCCGAACCGGTGTTAAAGGGGGGGAGGGGTCCTGAGGCCTCAACAACGGTTGAGGAACCGCTGTTAGAGGGCCCTCCCAACCGAAGTTAAAGGGGGGGCTCTGCACTAATGACACCCATCCTGTCTCTTCATCCAACAACACTGAACACTTGTCGAACAATCACATATTCTAATAAAAAGGAGTCCAATAATTTGTATTTATAAGATATATTTGTTTATTCATTGGCTTCCTTTTCAAAGATCATCTTTCTCCCATGCATACATGTAGTTGAACAGATGACTTATGTAGAAGTCATGTTGTCAAAGTATCTAGATATAATACATAATATTAGTTCTTCAAAATTTAAAGCATTAAGATATGCAATGTTATTTAAATTTATAATTATGTAGTCTTTTTTAGAGATATACTACTCCCTCCGTTCCAAAAAAGATGTCGCAAATTTGTGACGTACCTATATACTAAAGTGTCAGTATACAGGTACATCCAAATTTAGAAAAAAATTAGACATCTATTTTGAGATATCTTGTTTTACATCATGTGTTTGTGGTGCTTTAGAGATTTTCCTGTAGTATGTAAGTCCCATCTACTAATACACCTTTGCTGGTAGAAAGCTCAATATTAGCTAGTTTGAGTACATGCCGTTCTCCCTCCACTCAAAACAAAATGAAAAGAGGCATTGATGCTCCCATCTAAGGGCTAGTTCATTTTCTTTTACAACTGAAAATCTTAACTTTGAAATTAGTACACAAATTTGAACTAGCCCAAACCAGCCAAACCACTCAATCCGTCTATGCACAGGCTTACTCCCATCACAGGTGGAGGACCATCTATTGGCTTCAGTTGATTCTCAAAAAAAATAAAAAAATAAAAAAAAATCTATTGGCTTCAGTCGTCAACGGAATCCACCAGGTCTTTGCTTCCTCTCAGGTGCAAAAATGCAAATCCCAGACACACACAAAATGAAAATGTAAAAACCACTCGGGACTTACGATTCATCATATGCACGGTTGAAAGTATCTTATAGACCCCAACTTCACAATATAGCGCACCAAAGATTGTTGTCAGCCTGTCACACAACGAATTCAGATATGGTTCAGCCAGAGAAAGTAAAACAAGAGCTCAGCCTTCATTCCGCAACGTAATTTTCATGCCCAGGGTGTATACAAAATTAGCTACACATCCACTGATTACGAGACAATATAAGAGAATCAGATCTTCATGCACAGGGTGCAGCCAGCAGCTTCCATAAAACACAGGTAAACATAACCAGCCATTGCAGTGCTAGACTGACAGACTGCAGTTGGGAACTAGAACAGCAAGGCCAAAGGTCTGGCAAAAACAGAGCAATAGAAACAAAGAATCATATAATGTGGCATCTACTCTTGACATGTTCCTCAGAATTCATAACTCATCGCTTCAGTCGTCCAGAAGCAATGCAACTGAATTGCTAGACTGACAGACTGCATCTGGGAACTGGAACAGCAAGCTCACAGAACCGAAGAAAACAAAGCAGTAGAAACTAGAAATAGACAATATGGCATCTGTGCTTGACATGTTCCAAATCCAAAAACATTATAACCCAATTCTCCCATTGTCCAGAAACATTACTGCTCAAGTCTGAAGTCGCCTGCATACACTTTCTCCGAAGTACCCAAATAAGATCAGTGATGTACTCAAATAAGGTGCTCAGCTACTCTACTAGTCCAATAGTTTCCTCTCAAAACGAAACTAAGAAACAAGATCATGTAATTGTATCCAATGGCTATGTGACAAACCATATAACAAAAAACCCTGCCCAACATATGAATTCACCTATTTCGTGATCCAGAATCCCAGACCAAACACATAAGAATAGCTCAACTAGCTGTATTCACATTTTTGACGCTTCTTCTGCATATAATTTTACCTCTCCCATTTTTGGTACTGTACTTTTTTTTTGGTTTGTTTTCTTCCGTGGCATTGTTAGAGGAGAGGGCAGGAAGAAATGGAGTGAAGGTAGAGTGATTGGCGGTCGGTCTCAAGCGCGGAGGAGGAGGGGGTGGTCGGCGGGGGTGATGGAGTGCCGGAAGTGGCAGCGGTGGCCGTAGGGGCAGGGGCCGCCGCCGATGATCATGCGGCAGACCTGGGTCTTGTAGCGCGGGTGGCGGATGATGGGGCGAAGCTCGGCGATGCCGTGAGCGAACTGGCACTGGTCGGCGTACGGGCACGCTCCGGTCTCATCCCACTTGTTGCACAGCTCTGTCTTGAACATGCCCTGGTTGTACACCTCGAACTCCATCCCACCAGTGGACGTCACCAACTGGGCCTTCTCCCGGCCGCGGCCCTTCTGCTCCTCCGGCTTCGTGCCGTCCACCCCCACGAACACGCGCTGCTGCTCTCGCATTGCATGGAGACACAGGCAAATGATCGAACAGGTGAGCGTCATGGAATGCAAAGGGACAGCACCGCGGGACTGTGTGGCAGTTGAGGAGGGGGTGGGCATTTTTCTCACCGATCCGACGTTCTCCGGCCTCGTCATGCGATGCTTGCCGTTGCCGCCGTTCCTGGCCATCGTCAGGTAGCCGGTGGAGCGGATGGAGATGCTCTTGGGCAGCACGGCGTGCTTCTCAGCCGGGGAGGCGGGACGCGCCGTAGGCAGCAGCACCGGACGAGCCCCCGGCATGGGCTGCATCTGGCCGAGGTGGAGGCGGCGGAGCTGCCCGGCCAGGGCGACGGCGGAGGCCCGGTTGCCGCCGAGCATGACGAAGCGGCCTGTGAGGTCCTTGTTGGCGACGCGGAGCTCGGCGTTCTGGAGGCGGAGCGCGGCGGCCTCGCGCGCGGTGTCGGCGAGCTGGGAGACGCAGAGCTCGTAGCGGTTGGCCGCATCCTGGTACTGGAGCGCGAGGCGTGCCATGCGCAGGCGGTGCTCCGTGGCCGCCGCCTTATGCGCATCGTCGATGCGGGAGCCGGAGGAGGAGGAGGAGGGGGTGGAGAGCGAGGCGGCGCCGAGCGGGGACGCCCCGGGGCTCGGGGTGAAGAGGGTGTAGCCGCCACGTGGGGACGGCCTCGGGCTCGGGGTGCAGGGGCTGTAGCCGCCGTGGAAGAGGCCGTCGCCGCGCGGTGACACCCTGGGGCCGGGGATGACGGGGGTGTAGCCGCCGTAGAAGAGGGCGCCGCCGTTGGGGAGCAGCAGGCCTGGGGAGCAGAGGCGGTGATCAGCGAAGCCCAGCGGGCTGGGCCCGAACCCGAAGCCCACGGGGTGGGCCGGGCGGAGGAGGACTTCCTGCATGGCGGCGAGCCGGCGACTCCCTTGGCGTTGGATTCCCACTCCGCTCCGAGAAACAACGAGCCCCTGCAGCCAAAATCGATCGAAATGTCACGAAAAAATCGAAGAAAAAAACCCTCATACATCTCTGCAGAATAGGAACTGCTACCAGCATTCGTAACCTCAAATCCAGCCCGCAACAGAGGTCGGAAGTAAAACGCAAAACCCATCAACTAATAATCCCCACGCACAAGTCGTGAAATTAAAATCGCCACCGGCCCAAGCACGGCACGAGGAACACCGATCAAACACTCGCAATGCATCCCGCAACGATCGGCCGAAACCCCAGGCAAGCAAACTAAATTAATCGCTGAGCATTAACCGGAGTGGGGGAGGATCGGAGCGGACGAACGGCACCTGCCAGTCGATCGGTGCGTGCCTGCCTGCTGCCGGAGGGAGGAGAGAGCGGCGCTGGATTCGGGACCGGTCGGCGCCGATTTGGGCGTGGAGAGTGGAGGACGGGGTGTGTGTGAGAGAGAGGGGGAGGTGGGTGACGTGACGCCGCTGGACCGGAAACGTGTCGGGTGCGCGTATATATGTCGCTGGGCACGGCGGCGAGGCATGCGGAGCGAGGTTCGAGATGATTCGGTGGGGCCCGCGCGGCAGCGTCTCTCCGGAACCGGCGGAGGTGCGTAGTGTACTGTGTGCTGGACAGCTGTAACTAACCGTGCGCCATGCCTTGGCGCGCACGCTGATGGGCTCGCTCTCGCCTCTCGGGCATCGGGGTGGTGTTCGGGGGTTGGTACCTGCGGCGTGCGGAGTGCTCCTGCACGCCCGTACATCGATCAGTTACATGCTCCTCCCAACATCATGATGATGATGATGATCTTTTAAAGAAAACAAGAGATGTTGGTCTAATTTCACATGGACACTAGTGCTCCCATCGTCTTTTGATTTTTAAAATTTCAAAATCTCATACTTTTATGTCTCCGAAAATTATGGCGTTAAATATATAGTGGAGGAGTGTACGCGAAACAGTTCCATTAAAAAAATACGTTGTATTTTTGGAAAAAAAATTGCTCATAAAAAGATATACTATTTTATTATTATTTACTGTTTGAATTTTTTTCCAAAATATAAAATATTTTTAAATGGATATTTTTGCATACACCCTCCTGTATATATCCATCTATATATTTAATGCCATAATTTTTGGAGACATAAAAGTATGAGGTTTTAAAATTTCAAAAATCTGAAAGTGAAGGCACGCGACCCCATCTGCTGCAGCTTGTCCCGTTGCTCAGTGTTCCTTGTGTCCCGGTCGTCGGCATCTATGTGCCCCTCTTCTTTCAGCATGTCGTGCTAGCACTATCATAGTCGCCTAGGATTGCATCCCCGACTTGAGGGCCACGCCTCCAAGCCCTGGTCTTTGTCGCCTTGCCTCGCGATAGTCAGGTCCGTCCTCTTCCAGCTCCAAGACGCTCGACGACCGTTCTCGTGTGTGTCTCATGACGTGTGATACCGATGGCACCTGAAGCTATCCCATATAGTAGTGTATGGGGGAGCATATTGTGATCACCAAACAACAATGATCAAGTGAAGCATTCTGGCTTGACGAAAGCATAAAGCGTCGTCATCAAGATCAAGCGGGTGCGCAAGGAAAAGGTATAGTTTTTCAAGGTTTTACTTTTACCGATCCCAAAGTGTTTGATGGGAGACCGAGTTATAGAATAGATACTCGCACTATCAAGATGGAATTTCGGTTGAGTAACTTGATCACGTCATCATAGGGTGCTCAATCCTTTGCATACTTTGCATCTTCCTATTTTGCTGCTCCTTAGTGTTTATCTATGTGATATTATTGAGCTTGTTGCTAGCTTTTCAACAAGTCTAAGTTCACCAAAAACAGAATTTATATGCATCTTATATTACGTTTTCGAGTTTAGACGCTTTACAGGTTCTTTCTTTAGGGAGGTTTCACACCTCTCCCATATTGGTATTTAATCTATTTCTAATTATTGGGTTTATGAGTCTTCATTAGATAGAGGTTTCCTTTGGCAAAGCGATGAATATAAGAAAAAATATAGACTTACTCGATGGAACATTATTTGTCGACCCAAAGACTAGGGTGGATTAGGAATAGAGGTGCTAGATCTGAAAAATAGATGTCTACTGAGTAAATGGTTATACAAACTATTAACAGAGGATGGGGTATGGCAAGAGTTGCTACACAAAAAGTATCTGGCTAATTGAGTCGCAAGACGAGGTCTCCTTCGACGAAGGACCTTGGGCGCAGCCGACGGCTGTGGTAGTTGCGGAGACTCTGCTGGTACACCGCTGATCTAGCTGCTGCTATATCCCGTGCTTCGTCGAGCGTGTCGACGGCATCTTCGAGTGCAGCCGTGGACTCGGCCGGCTGTGACGACTGTGGATCCCGATGGCGATTGCCGGTAGCACGGCCTCAGCTCCGTGCACCATGAAGAACGGTGTGTAGCCGGTGGAGCTGTTTGGCGTAGTACGTAAGCTTCACAGGACAGACTGTAGCTCTATCGTCCAGTTTCCAGCTTTGTGCTCGAGTGAGCTCATGAGGCGCTTCTTGATGCCGGCGCCGATTAGGCCGTTGGCCTTTTCCACTTGCCTGTTTGTTTGCGGGTGTGCCACTGAGGCGTACGTGATATTGATCCCGAGGCCTTCGCAGAAGTCCTGGAATTCTTCGGAGATGAAGTTCGATCCGTTGTCGGTGATGATGCTGTGCGGTATGCCAAACCTGTAGACAATGGATTCGAAGAACTTGACGGTTGTGCCTTCCGGTTGGTGACCGCATGGCTTCGATCCACTTGGTGAATTTGTCGACCAGGAGGAAGACGTGTCCTCCTTTCAAGATTTTGGCGGTTGCCGATCATGTCGAGGCCCCATTGGGCAAAAGGCCAGGCTATGGGTATGGGTCGAATTTCGGACCAAGGTGCGTGCGGTTTGTCGGCGAACCGTTGGCACCCGTTGCATCTTCGGACGATGTCCTTCGCGTCGCTCATGGCCGTTGGCCAGTAGAATCCTGCTCGCAGAGCTTTGGCGACGAGGGAGCGGCTGCCTGCGTGGTGGCCGCAGATGCCCTCATGGATATCTTGGAGTATGGCCTTGCCATCGTCGATGGTGACGCACCGTTGTAGTACACCCGTAATGCTGCGTTTGTACAGCTCGCCGTTGATGATGGTGAAGGCTTTTGACCGACGAGATATGCGCCGGGCATCTGTCGGGCTGTCTGGCAATTCTCCGTTTATCAGGAACTGGAGGTATGGACGTGTCCAAGTTTCTTCGACTGCCATGACCTACATCAGGTTCACCATGGCAACTTCGGTATCCAACTTTTCAGGTCCTTCCTGACCTTCGGGTAGCGTAGCCCCCGAGTGTTCTGCTTCTTCGGGTGATCCCTTGTGGAATTTCCGCTTGATGGATGGCACGCAGATCTGTTCGAGAAACACACCTGGTGGTACCTTTGCACAAGTGGAGCCGATGTTGGCGAGTCTATCGGCCTCCTCGTTGCTCTCTCTTCCAAAGTGCCGAAGCTCGCAGCCGTCGAATTCTCCTTCGAGTGCGTTGTATAGCGCGCGGTACGCGATCATGTTTTCGGCGTGTGCGTCGCACTCATTCATCGTTTGCTGTAAGACAAGGTTGGAGTCGCCGTAGATAACCAGGCGCGTGGCGCCGCATATTTTTGCCATCTTCATGCCGTGGATCAGGGCTTCATATTCGGCCTCGTTGTTGGAGGCTCTGAATTTCATCCGAAGGACGCACTTCATCTTGTCACCTTGCGGGGAGGCTAGTATGACCCCTGCCCCTGCTCCGGCTTCGCGTTTGGAGCCGTCAAAATGCATTGTCCAGGACTGCGACATGTCTGGGGTGTCCGGCAGCTGCATCTCCATCCAGTGTACCAGGAAGTCCGGAAGGACTTGAGATTTTATTGCGTGTCGCTTCTCGTAGACGATGTCCAAGGGTGATAGTTCGATGCCCCACAAGGCCACGCGTCCTGTGGCTTCTGGATTATTCAGGATGCTATTCAGGGGCGCCTCGTTGACGACCATCACCTGATGCTTCTGGAAGTAGTGGCTCAGTCGTCGAGCTGTCATGAACACGCCGTATGCCAGCTTCTGGTAGTGCGGGTACCGCTGTTTTGTTGGAGTGAGAACCTCGCCGAGGTAGTAAATCGGGTGTTGTACCCCGTGGGTCTTGCCTTCTTCGGGTCGTTCGACCACTAGTACTGTGCTGACCACCTGGTGCGTGGCTGCTATGTACAGCAGCAGAGGCTCGCGCTCTTTTGGCGTGACCAGGCAGGCGGTGGAGAGGAGCCGCTTGAGGCTTTCGAATGCGTCGTTGGCTTCTGGTGTCCACTCGAACTTGTCTGCCTTGCGCAGCAGCTGGTAAAATGGTAGGGCCTTCTCGCCCATGCGGCTGATAAACCTGCTTAGTGTCGCTACTGCGAGTCTTGAAACGCCTTGAGGTTTTTCGGCTTTTCCATTGTCATGATAGCTTTGATTTTCTTCGGGTTTGCTTCAATCCCTCGTTGAGAGATGAAGTACCCGAGCAACTGACCTGAGGGGACACCGAAGGCCCACTTTTCTGGATTGAGCTTGATCCTGTAGCGATCGAGGTTGTCGAACGTCTCGTGGAGATCGTCTATAAGTGTGCTTGACTCTTTGGTTTTTATGAGTATGTCGTCAACATAGACTTGGACGTTGCGACCGATCTGGTCCTTGAGGCAGGCCTGCATGCATCGCTGGTACGTGGCACCCGCGTTCTTTAGCCCGAACGGTGTGATGAATGCCGTTTTCTCTTGATCTTCGACCTTGAGTCGAATCTGGTTGTAGCCTGAGTAGGCGTCGAGGAAGGAGAGTTTCTCACAACCTGCAGTCGAATCGATGATCTGGTCGATCCGAGGAAGAGGGAAGTGGTCCGCAGGATGTCCGTGTCCTTTTTTGGGACCATCACCGTATTTGCTAGCCACTCGCTTTCCTTGATTTCCCGGATGAAGTCTGCTGCGAGTAATCTGTTGATCTCCTTGCCGATAGCTTTGGCTCGTGGCTCCGACAATCTTCGGATAGACTGCTTGACTGGCTTGGTGTCTGGGAAGACATTGAGTGCGTGCTCGGCGAATTCCCTGGGAACTCCTGGCATGTCCGCAGGACACCAGGCGAATATTTCCCAGCGCTCACGGAGGAATTCGACGAGCGCGCCTTCCTATGCGGTGCTGAGGTCATTGGCGATCAGCGCCGTCTTGGAGGCGTCTGTCGGATGGACCTGTACTTTCTTGGTGTTGACGGTGGAGTCGAAGGACATGTTGGGTGCGTTCTGCCTTGTGACTGGGGGTAGCCCATTGTCCGTCTCCTTGCGGAGCCTTACGAGCTCGTCTTGCATGCCGAAAGACTGGGAGATTTTGTTGAAATCCCTGTCGCATTGGTCCGATCGGGTGAAGCTCCCGTGGATTGTGATGACGCCCCTTGGTCCTGGCATCTTGAGTAATAGGTATGCGTAGTGTGGGACGGCCAGGAACCGTGCGAATGCTACACGTCCCAGGATGGCGTGGTATTGCGACGGCCAGTCCACCACTTCGAATTCTAGGCGCTCCTGTCGAAAGTTGTCTGGCTTCCCGAAGATGACGTCGAGCCCTATTTTGCCCAGGGGGAAGATGCCCTTCCCTGGGACAATGCCGTGGAACGTTGTGTCTGATTGTTCCAGGCTGCATTGCGGGATACGCATAGCTTCTAGAGTGCTTGCGAACATTAGGTTGATGCCGCTGCCGCCGTCCATGAAGACGCGACTCATCTCGAAGCCTCCGATCTGCGCCTCCAGCACCAAGGCAGCATGGCCTGGGCGAGGGATCTGGCAAGGGTGATCCACGCGAGTGAATGTGATGCAGGACTCCGATCCACTGAGGTACTCAGGGATTGCAGGCGGAGTTGCCACGGCCAAGTTGATTTGTCGGGTGATTTTCTTCTGCACTCTATTTGTTGGGCGTCCCTTTTGTATCATATTGAGTGCTCCTTTTGATGGGGGGTATGGGACCCCGGCGTTGTTTTGTGCTGGTGCGACTGGTTGACTTTGGCCTCCAATAGGCGGCGGTGGAGGAGCTCCGTGTGCTATTTCACCTGGCGCAGGTGCGTTTCCGAACGCAGGGATTGGACCTTGTTGCCTCATCTGCATCATGCCTTCGCTGAGTTTCTGGAACTCGCGGCAGTCCTTGAGCATGTGGCTGGCTTTCTTTTTGCCATCCTGTTTGTCGATGTAGAAGTGAATGGTGCATGGACCCGAAAGTTTGTCGAATGCTGAGGGTCCGTTGTCGCGGTCGCGGCGTTGCCACGACTGCGTTGGTCGTCCGTTGTCGCGGAAGTTTCCGCTGCGGTATCCTCCGCTGTTGCGGCTGTTGTCGTTGCGGCGGTCGGCGTAGCCGGCCGCGACCATGTCGGGTCCGTCGCGGTCCTCGTAGACGCGCGATCTCCTCTTGCTGCGGCGTTCGCGTCTTCGGCCGTAGTCGTCCTCTTCATCTGACTGCGGTCGCTGGATGCAATCTTCGCCGTCTGCCCAATTGTTGGCGATTTCCATGAGGTGGTCGAGTGTCTTGGGATTTACACGCCCAAGTTCCTCCTTGAAATCTGGGCGTTTGACGCCGTCCCTGAAGGCGTTGATGGCCCTCTCTTCGGAGATGTGTGCTGCGGAGTTCTTGGTCGTAGACCAGCGTAGTATGTATGAGCGAATAGATTCACCCATTCTTTGAGTGCAGGCTCGCAATTCTTCGATTGAGGCGGGCCTCTTGCTGGTGCCTTTGAAATTTCGGATGAAGCTGTAGGCGAGCTCCTCCTAGCTTCGGATGGATCCTGATGATAGGCTGCTGAGCCAGACCCGCGCCACGCCTGTCAGCTGCAGCTGAAGGCATTGCATGGCGGTTTCTTTGTTGCCTCCATGAAGCTTGACGGATGACAGATGGTCACTGAGCCAGGACTTTGGATCTTGTGTGCCGTTGAACTTCGGAGTATCCGAAGGAAGCTTGAAGTTGCGTGGCATCTGTGTTCGCCGAACAGATCTGCTGAAGCATCGGGCTCCGCAGAGTTCTCCTTCGTCTTCATCCATCTCAGATTCAGACGAGCATGCGCGTTTGGCGCGTGCTTTGTCGATCTTGCGCTGTGTAAGCTTGTCTCTGGCGTCGTAGTCGCGTTTGTGGCGGTTGGAGCTCTTCTTCCTTCGAGGAAGATCGTGCTCCTCTTCCTCTTCGGATGAGGGTGTGGGGCTCCGGTCGCGCCTGGCCGGAGCTTTCTTCTTTGGCTCCGCAGGAGCGTCTTCATGGAGCGCAGCTCCGATTAGTCCTAGTCCGGTGAGTGCGGACTTATGCATGGCCCTTTTCGGGTCCCCCTCCGGAGGTGGGTGAGCCGCGAGATACGCAGTGGCTGCCATGATCGCAGCTTGTGGCGAATTCGGGGTGATGTTGCCGTCAGCGTCCATATCCATGAATGATGTATGGAGAGTTCGGGTCACGTCGCGCACTGGACTCAGCGGCTTATTGCTTGCATTTGTCGAGCGTCTTATGCATCTCGACTTGTTTCTTGTGCTCCTCGATGAGGAGGTAGTGGTATGCCCTCAGCAGATCACGTGGGGAGTCCAGAGGTAGGACTATTTCGCCCGCGACGGCGCGGCGTGCTTCGACCCATCCTTCTTTGCTAAGTTGGATGAGGTGGCCGCCGTTTTCCCTTTTATCGCCGTTTCTGTCCTGCGGGTTGGGGTTGGGCGGCGGGTTAGGCGTTTCCTCGTCAGTTTGGATGACCGCGGCGCACAGATAGCTTCTGCAGATTGGTTGGCTGCTGCCGCAGCTTTCGGATCCGGAACCGTAGGTCCCTTCATCCGAAGGTGGATCGCACAGATCAGAGTTGCAGCTGCTGCTGCTGTAGAAATCATCTGTTGATGGTGACGTGTGTAGCACGGTGTGGCATCCCGCAAAACCACTACTAGAAAATCGCGTTGAATTTGTGCATTGCATCGTCATCTTCATGCATTGTTTGATTGCATTATTTGAAAAGCCTAGTTTTGAATTGTACAAAATCCCTATTATTTTCAAACACAAAACCCCGATCGCATCGGAGATTTTATTTGTCTAAAAACCGTTTGCAAAATGGCCTTATTTTTAATTTAAACGCGACCAAACAAACACACTTTTGAAAACAGCTCCCTCTAAATCCTAGTCCCACCCAATCTATTCCTACCCACCAATCCCAGGCTGCCACCTCCCCCTCTCACCCCAAACATACCCACCTGCCACCTCACCTATCTAGCCCCCTCTCTCTCTCTTTTCTCACCCCAGTCCCACCTAACCCTCTTCCTCACCCCTCCCTGTCCCGTGGGTCCACGCGGTCAAACCCCTCCCTGGCACCCCGCTGGCTACAACCGACCCCCCCCCATGGCCCACCTGTCAGCTCCCTCTTCTTCCACCAACCGGCCACTCTGGCCCAACCCCACGCGCTCCCTCCTCTCTGCTCCCCACCCGACCACGCCTCCTCCACCTCCTCGCCAGCGACCACCGCCGCCCTCCGCCGGCGCGCCACCTGCCCGCATCCACCGCCCACGCCCCCGTTCCTCTCCTCCACCCTTCCTTCCCCGACGCAGCCCGCGCCTCCTCGCCATCGCCCTGACCCGCTCTCCGGCCGCCGGGCTCCTTCCCCCTCACCCCGCCTCGCCCCGGTGCTCTGCGCCGCCCTCCGGCCGGCCTCAGCATCCGCCAACGGCCACCGCTCCATCACCTCCCTCGCGTGCACCTCACCTCTCCTCCCATCGCCGGTCCCGCCCGTCGACCCGAAGCGCCACGGCCCCTCACCATCCTCGCCGCCTCTAACCGCCAACGCCTGCGTCCGCCCCGCTGGCACGCCGCCGCCGCCTTTGACCGGGAGCCCGAGCTCGACCGCGGAGCTCCCTCGGCCGCCTTCCTCTCCACCTCGACCCCGCTGGCCAGCTCCATCCTCGCGGGCGCGCTGCCGCGTGCTTCCCCTCGTCGTCTGCCTCGCCTTCCTCACCGCCGGTGCCCCCGTGACGCCCTGCACACGTTCCCGGCCGCGTGCGTCGCCTCGTCGTCGCGGCCCTCTGCTCGGCCTCGCCGGGACCTCCTCTGGCCGCCTCCTTGCTGCTCAGGGACGCGTCCGTCGCTTCGTCCCCGTTGCCCGCTTGTCCTTGCAAGTATCCAGGATGTTGTCCCCCCTCGGGCTAGAGCACGTCCGCGCAGGTCCCAGCTCAAGCTTCCCCTTTGCCATCAGCCCCAGTCACCGTTTTAGCCTCGCGTGTGTGCACAATGACGCTAAGATCTTCGATGCGTGTCGACGGAAACGAGCAACCGGTGCCGCTACAAGTTCTTCATCGACACGAAGTCGGGACAAAGGCCTTTTACAATGGAACCTGAAGCTCGTCATCACGGAACAACATGCTCTCCATCTTGGACCCGATGTCAAGCTCTACCGCCGAACCCCAAGGTCGTCGACTTGGAACTGACAAGGTCTACTACATGGGTGCAAAGACCGAACGAAACCCGATGGCTCGACAGGATCGTCCCCCAGGACGCCAAGATGCCACCTGAGGCCAGAAACCGCCAAGGTCTCCCCCGGACGACAAGTTCTCCATCCCGGAACGGCAGGATCGACCGCATAGAACACCAAGATCTTCCAGTACCGAGACCCGAGACCGGCACCGACCCGAAAGCAACCGATGCGCCCCGACGCCACGCCAAGTTCATCTACCCGAACGCCAAGATCCACCCCGACCCGAAGACCCTAGATCCCGGAGTCCGAGAACGAACCCGTCGAACCCTGGACCCCGACCCCGAACCCCGAACCCCGGAAACCCCAAGATCGTCGAGACCCCTCTATGTGTGAACCCCTTCCCGAAACCCTATTTTATAACATAATATAACTTGTCGCATGTTAACAATCATTCATCTCGCATGCATATTTGTGTGGTTTGGGGGCCTTATGCCGATTCACCTAATAACTAAATATGGGGCCCATATGCGGGCAAATCTAACCTTATATTGGCCTCATTTAAATTTGTGTAGCGAACCCGTTGCTATCTTCTACCATGTAAAACAACATTTAAATTGCGGGGTAGATAAACAACTTGAACCACTTGATTAATTGTCGGAACCCCGGTTCCGCCTAATCTGACCTAATTGCATCGCACCTTGCCATGCCATGCATCATACATGCATCATGCCGATCTTCTGCCGTTGTATTAAATATTGCATCCGGTGTTTATTCTAGTGTTTTGCTTCTTCGCGGATAAGGCCGTTGAGTTGATGTGAGCTCCGCCCCGATCTTCGGTTGAACCTTCGACCATGTTTCCAGGCGAGCATCTCCCTCTTTCTACCTATTTTACTTTTATAGTATTTACTTCCCTCCTGTTGATCTATTGCTATCTGTGTTGCGTTGCTCTAGTTTCGTACCCGTGATAATTCCTTGCAGCCATATATAGCCTTGGACACATCCTATTACCTGTTGTTTGGTAGATAGTTGGACCCGCGCGTCGTAGTTGCTTGCTCAAGTGCTGATGTGTGTCGTCATATGCCACAGTTGTTGATGTATTGCCGCATGTTGATGCTGGAGATGATCCTAGTTTTACTTACTGTTCACTTTAAATTCCTGTTTAACAACTAAAATTGAAAAAGCAGAGACATCGGTGGGTGATAGAAAATATTTGGTTTCCGAACGCCCACTTGTGTCCCGTAAGACCCCGAGTACTTGATACCTGTTCCTTGATTTATCGCGCTATCCACATCCGGGAGGTATATGGGACCCCCGAGCGAGCTTGATTCATCTTATTTCTTGGGGCCACAAACTAGTTTGAGGTTTTATTTACGATCCTGTACTTATGCCATGCTACTTCGTATTTAAATTGTGCGAGGAGCACATCTTGATCTGTTTAGGATCGTGGCACGATTCCGCGGTGTCGACAAGCCCAGCCACACTTTCGGGTTCCCAGTCGTTCACAGCCGTCCCCACAACCTTGAGACCATCTCGGAGTCAGCTGGCTTCGTTGCGGGATCTACTTAAGGGGTGTCCCCCTGAAATATTTCTGAATCCTGTGATTGTTCAGTCGTGAAAGCCTCGTTGGGTTTTGATTTGGTTTTTCCGAGGTTGATCGAGCGTGTGTTGCTATTGGTGCACCCGGCGGTAAAACTTTCAAAGCCGTGTCCGTGGATATGGACGACTTGGAGCACAGTATCTCGATCATAGACAAGCATAACTAAAGTTTACTGCTATAAATTTGACTTATAATGACTAGTAATCAGCTTCACTATAATGGAATGGCTAATTAATACTGCCCACAATTGCTTGTTTGGTTGTCGCTTGCGACAATTGTATCTGACTAGTAAGTATTGCAACTACAACGGAATGGCTGAATAAAAGTACCAACAACTGCTGGGTTTTGGGATTATCTCATGCTATCTGTATCTGATTAGTAATTGTTGCAACTACAACGGAATGATTAAAAAAAAGTGCCCACTGCTTACTTTATCAGGACGATTATGTAAACCTGACTAGTAAAGTGCCGCAACTATAACTGAATAAGTAAAACTGCCAACGGTGTGAGTTCCTCGGTTGAATTCCTCGTTTGGTCTCGAGGGGGAAACACCAGGATGGGTTTGTTTGGTGTTAGCTTCAGGTTGGATCCGGATAGGTCATTCTTACCCCTCTCTGATAATCGCCAGTTGTATCGAGTCTCTATAGGCTGTTTAGTGCATGCTGCCGCTGCCGCTCAGTCCACCATACCTATGTAGGCGAGGACCGCCGAATTCTAGCCTCGCCGTGTACTGGCCTCAGTACTGACGCTCCTCTTTTTCCTTTGCCCTTTGTCGACACCCCTTTTGTTTAAGCAGGTTTTGAGATCGACGCCGTTAGCAGGGTTACCCTTCCGGCTTGGCCTGGGCAGGGTTATGGACGCCATTGGTTATTCTTCAGGGCTCTTAGCCCCATTTGCATCTTGTCCGTAGTCGGACGCTCTATCGTTTTCAAGGTGATTTGGATCTTTGTATATTATATCTGTATTCTTGACTCATGTGGGTCCCAGCGAGGACTGTTGTGTAATGTTATTACTTCGTTTTCCACCCGCACGAAAGTGCCTGGTGGGCACCTTTGAATTGTTTCTATGCGGGTTTGGCGAATTTTGCTCAAACTTGCATAGGCCCGATTCTGAGGGTGTTACACACGGGGTGTGGAGCCCACGAACCGGGCCTGATCGACGTCACGGGCACCCGCTCAGGGAGGCGGAGGGTGCCAGTTTGTCCCACCTGGAAGCAGAAACTCCCGAACAAAATTTCGAGTCCGTCGCCTACGGGCTTGAAATCCTTCATGGTGGCCGGCGAGTGGGTGGTGAAGTCGAAAGCGCCGAAGAGGAGGTGATTCTCCGTCGCCGCGGAGTTGTAGATCGATCGGGTCGGAACCGTCACGACCGCACAATCAGCAGCCCCAATTCCCACAGACGGCGCCAATTGACGAGGTTTAATCTCGTCAATGCCCATTGTTATGGACTTGGGTTTTGGAGAAGATGGGGATGCTGGAGATCGTGGCACGGTTAATAGACAAGCAACTAGGGGACACAAGATTTACCCAGGTTCAGGCCCCCGGAGGGAAAACCCTACTCCTGCTTCTCTGCTCTTTGATTACGGCGGAACCGAAGGTTACAGGGTGCGCAGATTCGATATGGCGTGGATGCGTGTGCGAAAGTATGAGTCGAGGCTGGTTGAGTTGCCCTAGGACGTACCCTCCTGGCCTTTATATAGACTTAGGCAGGTCCCGGGCATAGTCCTAGTCGGTTACAAGTTCTAGGGCGTTTACCCTTTTGAGTTTCCTATCTCCTCTAGTCTTGTTCTCCAAGGATCCGAAGACGTCATGGGCCTTGGCCACCCGAAAATCTTCATGGGCCAGCGTATGTTTGCCGTGGGCCTTCCTTGGGCTGGACTAGGTATGCTGAAGTTACGTACCCGTAGGGTATAACCATGTCAGATACCACAATGTCATACCAAAGTATGAATAAAATAATGCAAGCAAACATTCATATGACATGCTACAAACTATTAGCAAGATGGAGCTAATCATAGACAAACAAGAACTACTAAGCATCCATAATGACATACACCTTACACAAACAGGCTAAGCATGCTCACAATAACGAGTATATGTACAAAAATAAAACAAATAGAGTTCGTTACCAACCTCTTATAACACCTCGAGTTGTATTAATCTTCATTATTGCCCTTCACTTGTTTTGCTTGAATAATTAACATGAAACCAAAATCCACTGAGGACGGCTGAACCCTGCAAAGAACTCACAAAACCAAAGAAGAAGAACAAATACTTTTGGTGTTTTTGATTTTTTAGAAACAAGCAAACAAAGAAAAACCAAACGAAAACAAAGCAAACCGAACAAAGCAAAATGTTTTTGGATTTTTCTTTTTTAAGGCAAACCAAAGCAAAGAAACAAACCAAGAGAAACAAAGAAAATATTTTTGGTATTTTTGGGTTTTTAGAAAGAAGCAACAAAAAAACAAAAAAGAAAGCAAAACAATGGATGTACAAAGAACCGACCGAACATGATATATATATATATATATATATATATATATATATGAGTGTGATGTCGGTATACCTCCCCCCAAGCTTAGGCTTTTGGCCTAAGTGGGGCTCAATCCCATGGTGCCCAAGTAGGTGCACCTCCGTAGTATGTCGAGGAAGCTCCCTCGTCCTGGTACGAGCTCGAGGCCTCCCCTGTGTAATACGCAGGGGGGTCATATGATGGCGCTTCCTCATTATAGTGCCCGTGGAAGTTAAGAGAGCACAACTTGTCATCCATCTTCGTCTTTGAGCGTGACCAAGGTCCCTGAGAAATACTGAACAAAGTGGTTTGCGGTAGAGGTATCTCTCTCTCTCTCTCTCTTCCCCGTCAGTAAACAATATTCTATAAACCAAGTTCCCAAGAGTAGAGCTAGTGGTGACAAAGTGGTGTGCCTTCATGGCAGCAAGATCAAGCCTCTGAGGAGCCAAAACTGCATCATGTGGATCAACAACAATGTTCAAGCCAGCAGCAACACGAGTAGCAATAATTCCCCCATAAATGGGTCCCTTATCAGCTAAACGACGAGCAATGAGAGAACCAAGATTATACTTATCCTCATTGTTGAGTGCATCAGCTAAGAAGGCCAATTGATAGTTGGAAATATTACTAGTGTTCTCCCTGCCAAGAACACTGGTGGCAAGATAGTAGGCAATGTACCAAATGGCTGGAAGTTGAATATTCTTTATCTTCCCTCACTGAGCTCTGCGGTCATCATCATTGGTTATTACTCGGTAAAGCTCCAACAAATCAGCGGAAAGAGCTGGAATATTCTTCGATGACCCAACTATACCAAGTCCCAAGGCCTTGCAAAATTGCTTCAAAGTCATAGAATGAGCCCTGCCATAAATTTTGAAAGACACAGCAGGCTTGAACACACTGTTAGTGAAGGAGAAACTCTCCACAAATGTTTTAGTAAGCAAAGAATATTGTGCGCTTTCATCCTGCATGTAACTTGTTAGTCTAGCCCTCTGAATCAAAGTCATAAAATCGTTAATAATCCCAGCAGCTTGCAAGAAAGTTTGGCAAGGAAAGGTGGAGGGGTGCGCATCCCCTTCATCTCCCTCGTCACCAAATCGCGGAGTGATGAGATCCTCATTGTATGAGGGTCTAGTACTAGTAGATGACCTTGGAAGACTTGCCCTTCTAGGTGCATCACTCTCAAATATATCACCAAACGTGTGGTGGTCCATGACTTCACTTTTCTGAAATTTTAAACAACCATCAAACCAAGTGATTTCTAAGTTGATAAATGATGAGAAACTACTATAGGAACTTGCTAGAGGGCTACACATGCATCAAAACAAAGTTTCTAAGCATAGAACAAGCATGCAAGCTCAAATAACCTGACACCTATAGCAGCAAAATACTCAAGATACAATCTACCAATCACAAATCTAATTGGACAAGTGGGGGAGGCACATACCAAGGAGCAATCCCTGCAAAAATCAGCACTTGAGATGGGCTAAACAAGGAGATCGAAAATCGCAAGCAAGAACATCAAGAACTCAAGCTTGAGCAAGTTTTCCGGTGTTTTTCGGGAGAGAGAAAGAAGATGGCTTTGAGGAGGCAGCCTAGAGGGGCCTAGGTGGGCCAGACCTCCCCTAGGCGCCGCCACCTGGTAGGCCGCGCCTACCACAGGTGTGGTGGCCTGGGGTAGCCCCCTAGGTCACTTCAGGTGCCTCTCTGCCCCTTTTTTCAAGGAAAAATTATTTTGAATTTTCTAGGATTTTTCGGGAAACTTTATTTTTGGCCAATTTTCAGGGTATGAAAATTGATTTTCTCGCAGAAATAGTTTCTTCAGAAGAAGAAAAATAAAACCAAAAGCCAAACTACAGGATCTCTAAAAAACTCAAACAAGCAAACAACTAGCAAAACTAAAGCTAAAGCAAAGACTAGGAGGGAGAAAAGTAAAAGAAAGCAAGTATAACCACAGTGGAAACATTATTTTGTTCATTAAAATCCTTTTGTTAACAAGGTTGATCAAGTCTTGTTACCAAAACAATCTTATATGAAACAAAACTTTGCATTCCACAAGGTGATTATGTTACCTCATACTTGATAGAAATGGTCCCAATCATAATAGTTTCAAAATTTTCTTGTGGAATGGGACAATATATTTCTCCAACCTTGATGCCCTCAATATTTGCAATGGAATTCAGGCAATAGCTCTTAACAATATTCTTGGGGAAATAGACAGTGTGCTCTTTGTCATTAATATTGAATGTTACTTTTCCTTGATTGCAATTGATGACGGCACCTATAGTATTAAGAAAAGGTCTCCCAAGAATAATAGACATATTATCATCTTCAGGCATTTCAAGCACAACCAAATTAGTTAAAACCATGCAATTATGAGCTAGTTGAACACGAATATCCTCACATATACCAACAGGAATAGTAGTTGACTTATCAGCCATTTGCAAATATATATCAGTTGGTATCAACTTTTCCAGCTAGAGTCTCTTGTAGAGAGAAAAAGGCATAACACTAACTCCAGCTCCCAAATTACATAAAGCAGTTCTAACATAATTGTTCTTAATAGAGCAAGGAATAGTTGGTATACCTGTATCACCAAGTTTCTTTGGAACCTTACCATTGAAGGAGTAATTAGCAAGCAAAGTAGAAATCTCCTCATTAGGAATCTTCCTTTTATTAGAGACAATATCCTTCATATACTTTGAATAAGGAGGAAACTTAATAGCATCAGTCAAAGGAATTTGCAAGAATAAAGGTTTCATCCACTCACACAACTTGTTATAGTGTTCCTCCTCATTCGACTTGTGTTTCTTACCTGGAAAAGGCATAGGTTTCTGCACCCAAGGTTCTCTCTCTTTACCATGTTTATTAGCAATAAAATATTCCTCTATGTACCTAGTGTTATTAGTGTGCTTCTCAAGTTCTTCCTCACCTTCCTCCTTATCAGGAGACTCATTTTTATCATTACCACTCTCAGTTTCAGCATCAGAGGCAGATATACTATTAGGATCTACAGCAGGTTCAAGTGGTTCCTCAACTATCTTATGTTTCTTTTTCTTTCTCTTACGAGGGCTACCACTATCTTCACCTTGTTGGGAATCCTCCTCAATTATTTTAGGGTGTCCTTCAGGATATAAAGGATCTTTAGTAGCTATACCACTCCTAGTTCTAATTCCATAAGCATGTTTATCTCGTAAAGCATTGACTAGCATATCCTTTTGCACCTTAGCAAGTTGATCAAGTTGGGTTTGAACCATTTGAAAGTGTTTACAAAGCATTTAAAAATCATTAGAAGTTCTTTCCACAATATCTTTCAACTCATGCATAGCTCTAGAGTTTTCCAACAAATGATTCTGAACTTGTTTATTAAAATACCCTTGTTTAACAATAAATGTGTCAAGTTCCTCTAAACATTGATCAGGAGGCTTACCATAAGGAATATCACCTTCATCAAAGTATTGGAGAGAGTGTACCTCAATAGTAGATGAGTGGGGAATTGGCTTACACAATTCTTCTATAGAAGATAGATTCTTCACATATTCATCTCTAATACCTTTCTCCTTTAGACATTTCTTAGCTTCCTTCATCACTTTATCATTTAATGCAATAACTCCCCTTTTCTTTGTTGTTGGTGTTAGAAATAGTTCAGGATTAATAGGCTCAGGTGCATTCAGCTCAGTTGAAGTCCAATCATCATAATTCTTGCTTATTTTAGCCATTAATTCTTCAGCATCTGTAGGAGTTCTTTCCCTGAAAACACAATCAGCAAAGCTATCTAGGTATGTCCTAGAATCATCAGTTAGTCCATTATAATAAATATCAAGAAGCTCATTCTTAGGTAATGGACATCCAGGATGTGCATGAATCAAGGCACAAAACCTTGTCCATGACTCAGGCAATTTCTCTTCTTCTCCCTGTTTAAAATCAAAAAGTCTTTGCAAAGCAGCATGTCTAGCACTAGGAGGAAAATATTTCTGTAAGAAAGAAGCAATCAAGCAATCAGGGCTATCAATGGTACCAGGAGGTAATCTATTAAACCAAGCCCTAGCTTCTCCTTTTAGTGAAAAAGGGAAGATCTTAGTAACAAAGTACTTGCGCATCTTAAAATCATTAGAGAAAAAAGCACTCATAGTAGAAATCTCATTTATATGAGCCACATCACTCTCATTTTCAGTCCCACAAAAAGGTTCTTTCTCAACAATATCTAAATAAGATAAATTAAGAGAGAAATCATAATCTTCATCTTTAATATCTATGGGAGAAGTGGCAAACTTAGGATCAGAGGACATCTTAGGCATAATAGTTTGTCTAGCAAGGAGACTCTTAATAGCACTAGTACCATGCGTGTTTCGGCACTCTTCAACAAAATCATCAGTGAACTCAATGTAACCATCATTAATATCTCTCACTAGCCTCAGGTGAGCTAAGAGGTGTAACATTGTCTTCACTAGGAGTTTTGGCATTTCCTAGACCAGCCATAGTAGCATCTAGAAAAGGACCTAATGAACCACTCGCATCAAGCACAGTAGAAGTAACATCATGAGTATCAAAACATTTTCAGACTCAGCAGTAGTAGCAGTGTGTGTAGCATGTGTATGTGGTGGTGGTGTGACAAGCTTACTTATAACAGACGGTGAATCAAGAGCAGCTGAGGTGTTTAGGACTGTACCTCTTCTTGTAGTGGATGGTAAAATAGGGAACTTTCCATCACGATACTTCCCCATGATGAAAAAAAGTAGTAGTGAACAATAGGAGATCCAAGTGAACTTACAAATAAAGCTATGCTCCCCGGCAACGGCGCCCGAAAATATTCTTGATGACCCACAAGTATAGGGGATCGCTACAGTCTTCGCGGGTAGTATTACCCAATTTATTGATTCGATACAAGGGGATCCAAAGAATACTTGCAAGCCTTAACAACTGAGTTGTCAGTTCAGCTGCACCTGAAAATAGTTCTTGCTCACAGAAGTTTATCAGTAGCAACAGTTTGTAGTAGCAACAACAAAGCAGCAGCAACAACAATAATAGCAACAGTGAAACAGTAGCAATAGTAACAGTAATGGTAGCAGTAGGATTTTAGTATGGTAGGCATAGGGATGGATGGACGGGCGTTGCATGGACGAGTCTAAACATGTAACTTCAAGATCTAGGGTATTACAGATAAATAATAACAAGCATCCAAGTACTAAACAATCCTAGGCATGTGCTCCAAATATATTCATACGTGCTCGCAATGAGAACTTGCACAACATCTTCTGTCCAGCCGTGGCAATGAGCCTCTAGGGAACTACTGGCAATTAAGGTGCTCCTTTTAATAGAGCACCTGAGCAAAGCATTAACACTCCATGAACACATGTGATCCTCAAACCACAGCCATCCCCTCCGGTTGTCCCAATTATTCTCACTTTGGGGCCTTTGGAACCAGACAATGATATGTGTACACAAATTGCAGATAAGATCACAAACAATACTATCATAATGATTCAATAATAAGTTCAAATCTGAGATCATGTCACTCGGTCCCTAGTGACAAGCATTAAGAACAACAAGTTGCAACAAAGTCAAATAGCACTAATAGAGATACTAGGCACTATGCCCTAACAGATCTTATTCGATTACATGATAGAACTCATCCAATCCCTACCATCCCCAAGCCTACAGCGGGGGATTACTCACTCATGGATGAGGGAAACATCGGTGGTTGATGGAGATGCATTGGTGATGACGATGGTGATGATCGTCTCCAAATTCTCCGTCCCGACAAGGTGCCAGAACAGAGTTTCTGGATCCGAATCTTGGTTTCTGGTGGCGGCGGCGGAGCGGAACTCTTTCTGGAAAACTATCGAACCCCCCTCGGGTTTTAGGTCAAAAGGAAACTTATAGGCGCAGAGGAAGGCCGAGGAGGTGCCTGGGGAGGCTGCACCCCCTCCAGGCGCGGCCAGTGGTGGGCCCACGCCTGGGGTGGGTGTGGGCCCCTAGGCCTCCTCTCCGTCTTGTCTTCTGGCTTCGTGGGTCTTCTGGTGAAATATAATTTTTGTCATATTTTCCGGGATTTTTCCTGATAGTTCATTTTCTGCACAAAAACAAGACACCAAGGTAATTTTGCTGAAAATAGCGTTAGTCCATGTTAGCTGTATCCAAATCACACAAGTTTAGAGGAGAAACAATAGCAAATTGTTCGAGAAAGTAGATACATTTTGGACGTATCATGACCATGGTAAAGATCCCCGCACGATGTGCCACAAAGTTTCGGTCTCGTTGCTTGCGACAACCCGGTTCATCGGCTCGAAAAGCATCATTTTATGCGAAGGTGCTCTCCCCAGATCTCGGTATGGCAGACGTTCGCCTCTTTTTCTGGCGCTGCCAAGGTGGCAACAGAGGACGATGGTGGATGTGTACGGTTCGTAGCATTGAAAACAAAAAAATTCTATCGCATGAACAAATAAAACCAAGATCTAATCTATGACAACGCCAAGATCTAATCTACGAGATCGGTGCAACGAGATTGGAGAGAACTAACCCTCGTAGATCCAAAGCGTTTAACGAGATCAGATTCTCATGGTTGATGTAGTCGATCACTTGCCGATCTCAAGATCGTGTAGACGATCCTTCTGGCGCACGTACGGTAGTCGATGAATACCTTCCTCTCCCTTTTTCCAACAGGCAGCATAGGTAGTAGATCCCCTTGGAATCCCAACAACACGACGGTGTGGTGGTGGTGGAGGAGGAGAGATTTCTGCAGGGCTTCACCTAAGCCAGAGCAGTGCGGTGGAGGAGAGAGGGATGTGGCGGCTAGGGTTCTAGGCGCCAGGGACAAGGTGGCAAGGGGAGCGCCCTACCCCTCCTTATATGGGAGAGGGGACAGCGGCCAAGGCTTCCTTGCCCTAGCCGAGTTGCTCCCCAACTCGACTAGGAAGAAAGGGAGTTGTAAACTTGCCTTTCAAGTTTCCCCCTTCCTTCCCAAACTAGGATTTGACTTTTCAAACTAGGATTTGACTTTTCAAACTAGGGTTTGACCCTACCTTTCTAGTGCTTGGACCAGTTTGCCTAGGGTTTGGTGCGGCTAGCCCCTTAGGGCATGGTGCATTCCAAGTGCCCCATCCTGGGGTGGTGGACCTTCCATAACATTCTAGAATCTTCTGGCCAGAACACCAAAAACATTTCTGAACCCCAGAAATTGACTTTTCTTATATGGATCTTATTCTCCGGACCATTTCGGATCTCCTCGTGATGTCCTGGATCCAATCCGAGAATCCGAACAAAATTCGGTCTCCAACTCTCATTCCATATCTACTTAAACAATATTGAATCCTTAAGTGTGTCTCCCTACGGTTCGTGAATTATGCATACATGATCAAGTCACCTCTCCGATTAATAACCAATAGAGGGATCTGGAAATACATATGGCTCCCACATATTTCTATGATGACTTCGTGATTGAATGAACCATTTACATACGATATTGATTCCCTTTGTCGCGCGATACTTTACTTATCTGAGGTTTGATCGTCGGTATCTCTATACGTAGTTCAACCTTGTTACTGATAAGTACTCGTT
Source organism: Avena longiglumis (assembly GCA_030063025.1). Lineage (NCBI taxonomy): Eukaryota > Viridiplantae > Streptophyta > Magnoliopsida > Poales > Poaceae > Avena > Avena longiglumis. The sequence goes on from CP125974.1 coordinate 561,822,730, forward strand.
CCGTGATATGACATCCCTTGTGACCTAGTCACATGCTTGCAAGACAATTGGATGACATTGCACCGAGAGGGCCCAGAGTATATCTATCTGTCATATGGATGGACAAATCCCACTCTTGATCCATGTGCTCCAACACATACTTTCATAATATCTAATGCCACCTTTATAACCACCCAGTTACGGAAGTGGTGTTTGATTTCATAAAAGTATCCATCTGGTGATGGTGATTAACATGATCTCATGGTAGAAGGATTAGATTACTATGTATTTGAAAGCTTATAGCAAACCAAACTCTAAATGACTTGATCTTATGCTATGCTAACTATAGGAGTGTGTCCATCACATCATTTTCCTAATGATATGATCTTGTTATTAATAACATCCAATGTCCATAATCAAAAAACCATGATCATATATTAATCAACAAGCTAGTTTAACAAGAGGCTTACTAGGGACTCTACTATGTCTAAAAAACACAAGTATTAATGTTTCCGGTTAATACAATATAACATGTTACGCAAACATTTATCATAAACACAAAGATCTCCAACAGGATGACGTTCTAACAAGGCACAAGTTTCTTTAAGGGTAGAATTGTAATTTTTGTTCTTCTCGATTGCTTTGTGCAAAGTTGTGTGACACATATTTGTCTTGTGTGGTGACCATATGTGTAATCTTTGTAAACAGATTACCTAAAGAAACATATGGTTACTTAAAAATATTGCGCATCTATATTATATTTATATACACAAGGGATTACATGTAGCACGTGGAAACCAATCCGGACAATAGTACCATATACAAGATTGTTTACATCAGGAGATAAACCATCAGAGTTTTCCCCTCGCGCACCGCCATGATAGAAAAGCGATATTGCTCCCCTAGGGCTCCTCTTCCGATGCCAGTCTCCAACGTCTCTCCTCCATTCACGACATCCTGGTTGTCAGTTGCGAGGGGAGTCGCCGGATCTCGCACGTGCGGACCTGTGAAGCTCTAGGGTTAGGGCCTATGTAGGTTAGTTTTTCTGTCTGCTCGATGTTTTTTCTCTAGCGAAGGTGACGATGGTGATGAATAAAAGTGTTCCATTTATTTCTCTGATGCAGTGTTCTACTCTGTGGTCAGCGATGGCGTGGCGGCGACATCCTTGTGGTGGACTTGTGTTCCCGGGCGCCACCATTGTGATGGCGCTCGCTCTTGCGTTGGAGCTGTGGTCGGGAGGTTGTTCAGGAGTGCGCGCAGAGAGTAGTTTGCATTGGTGACAACTGGAAGATGGTGAATCTTGTGCTGGGTTCGTGGTTGAAGGCCAACATATCTGGTTTTCTCCTCCGAAGTCGTCGCGCAGGAGTCCTAGATTTGAAGTTCGATGGCGCGTGTGGGGTGCTGCCCAAGGCCCGAACGACAATGGCTTTGCTTTTGACAAGCTACTTTGGAGGTCCGTAAAGCTATTTATCAGTGATGGAGCTGCGTCGAACTCGGGTGATGAGGTGATCTATGTACTTTTCGTTAAGCGTACGCTACGGTGGTGCCGCCGAAGGCGATTGACGAGGGGCGTTGGTATTTTTCTCAGAGGTTTTTTCAGTCCATATTGTAATTTTCCTTTCTACATGAGAGTCCTTTTTGAAAAGGCTAGGGTTTTCATGTCGTTTCTGTTCTGTCAGATCGTTGTGTCCATGGCTTGTAATTTGATCTTTATTCTATATATAAACGACACACTGTATAAACCATCGGCAACTTGGACAAGATGCACCAGTAGAAAAAGGATCTTTGGTTCGGTCCAAAGTCTAACACTAGTTCCGATTGTTATGGGTCGGGATTAGTATGAACACTAGTCCCGGTTCGTACCGTTTTTGGTGGCTAGAAGTCCGAGGAAACTCTAGTCCCGGGTCATTTCAGACCTTTAGTCTCGGGTCATGATACGGCCCGGGACTAAAAAGGTTCGGGCCGCGACAGAAAAACTTAAAATGGTTATAACTTTTGCGTATGTCGGAAAAAAATGTACAACCTATTAAAATATGCGGAAAAAATTATGAGTTTGATTTCAATGGCCGTTTTGGATTATTTTAGATTTTTAAATTCAAAAAGGGAAAAATATTTAAAAAATGATTTTTTTGCAATTTTATTTATTCCATATTTGGATTCCTCACATTTTTTGATAATTATGGATATATTATTTGTCGAATTTCGATTTATAGATTTAAAGATATTATTTATGCCATATTAAATGAATAAATGGCAAAAAATGAATAAAATATTATTTTATTTAGTTTTTTACTTTATTGGATTAAAATATTATTATTACTTATTTATTGTTGTTTACTAAAATAGTTGTTTGTAATTTCAAAAAATAAAGATGTATGGCATATTGATATGTGCTAATAGGATTGATATGATAGTGTTCACAACAAGGTACAAATAGGCTTCGCACAAAGATATCTTGATGGAACAGAGAAGTTAAGCGGGCTAAGGGTGGAGTTGTGCTAGCATGGGTGACCGAATGAAAAGTTTGACCACAAGTGTAATTTGACCTAAGATTAAATATACTTAGTGCTAAAAATGTTCCAAGTGAGAGGATTACGAGTCAAACAAATTAAATGTTTAAGAAAAAATTCAAAAAATAAATTTTAAAAAAATCAAAAAAAATCTTTAGTCCAAAGCCATATTATAACCCGGAACTAAAGGTCCTTTGTCCCACCGCTGAAAAAAAAGCCATGCGGTGGTCTTTAGTCCCGAACTGTAACAAACCGGGACTAAAGATAAGAGGCCTTTAGTCCCGATTTCGCAAGTCCTGAGTGCAAAACCAGAACTAAAGGCCCTTTCAAACCAGAACTATATGACTTTTTTGCACTAGTGATAATCATGTCTTACAAAAACCGTCGTCACAGAGCGAGCTGCACGTAGCAGCAGACTCGAGGAAGACGGAGAGGCATGAGCGCCGGCACCAGCACGCAGGCCACTAGTTAGCAGCGGAGTTGTAGCGGTCTGCAGAGGCGAGCGGCGGCGGCCGCATGCATTGAGCGGCAGCGCGGGCTCCGGCATGCAGGTAGCTTTTTTTTTTTTTGAGAAGTCGGCGCCATGACAGTCGGGCTGGCATGAAGCCAGGGGCAATTCTGTCCTGGAGCTTTTCTCTAATCTAAATCCTAAAAGAAAAGAAAATAATTCAAAAGGCCAAATAATATACTCTTGCAAAAAAGGAAGGTAAAACTAATTGAGATCAAATCAAATCATAAAGGTACCAAGTAAATATGGGCACAAAATAAATTTTCCACCGCCAAAACCCCCAATCTCCTCCACCTCTTCCATTCCAAGAACCACCACAACAAGGAGGAGGCGGCGGCGGCGACGCGCATGTGCCATTGCTAGAATCGCCAGGGGTTTTGAGTGGTAGGGGATTTACGGGATTGGGTGGGTTCGGCGGGGGACGGGCGAGACGAGCATGTACGCGAGGGACCCGTGGGTCGGGCCGCTGGAGATATGCCACGACGAGTCGCCCACGGACGACGGCCGGATCCGGAACATGGACCTCGACCGGGCGGCGCTGCCGCGGACGCTCGACGAGACGCGGCAGGGCTGGCTGCTCGCGGCGCCCCGAGAACGCAAGAAGAAGAGGTACGTCGACCTCGGCTGCCTCCTCGTCAGCCGCAAGCTGTTCGTCTGGACCGTCGGGGTGCTCCTCGCCGCGGCGGTGATCGCGGGGATCAGCACCGGGATCGCGGAGGTCATCCCGAAGCGCCAGAGGGCGGCCCCTCCGCCGGACAAGTACACCGTCGCGCTGCGCAAGGCGCTCATGTTCTTCAATGCCCAGAAATGTTGGTGACCTGAACCCCCTCTGCTGCTATGTTCTGCCTTTTCGTTTGTGGGAAAGATTATACTTATTTTTCATGTTTAATTCCGCGGTGCTGATTACGCGGATGTTTTGGTTTTGTTTTGGGCTTAGTTTCCGGTCGAGCTGTGCCAAATCGAAACAATCAAATTTTCTATCTGGTGTTCCTGGTTGTTTTGTGGATGTAAATTCGTCATTTGGGTTGTCCTAAAACCTTCAGATCCATTCGGAAGGAAACTACAAACCATTTTCTGATCTAATATTTGTTCTGCAAACTCGCTGCAGCCGGAAAACTGCCTGAAGACAACAATGTAACATGGCGCGGTGACTCGTGCCTGAAGGACGGCCAGTCATCCCTGCACGACCTCTCCGGCGGGTACTACGACGCCGGGGACGCTGTGAAGTTCAACTTCCCGGCTGCCTTCTCCATGACCCTTCTCAGCTGGAGCGTCATCGAGTACGGTGCTAAGTACGATGCTGCTGGGGAACTTGACCATGTCCGTGACACCATCAAGTGGGGAGCCGACTACTTACTCAAGACCTTCAACTCCACCGCAGATACCATTGATGCATTGGTCGCACAGGTAAAAGCAAATACTCTTACAATCCGTTCCCTGCTTATGAGAATTTCGTTGACGGCAAGTGATTATACATAGAACAAATGGTTATCCATTGGTAACTTGGTATCCTGTCAGTGTGTAGTCATGTTTTGTTCTTCTTATTTCAAAATTCTTATGCTCAGCCTTGAGCATAGAACCTGCATTTTGGATTAAGTACTTGAGAAACTCACTTTGCTTTGTGCAGACTCAGATGCATATGTTTGCAAGTAAACAATGAATAGTAGTACTCCTACTATTATTTACTGTTCTTCTGTCTGACATGATTTCTTTTTTACAATCTGTTTGAGCCATGTGATTCTTATGTGAATTTCGTTGATGGCTCAGGTGGGTAGTGCTGCAACGGCGCCCGGCTCGACTCAGCCCGATGATCAGTACTGTTGGATGAGGCCAGAGGAAATCGACTACCCACGTCCAATCGTCGAATGCCAGAGCTGCCCAGATCTTGCTGCTGAGATGGCCGCGGCATTGGCCGCGGCATCCATCGTATTCAAGGATGACAGGGCTTACTCGCGCAAGCTGTTACATGGCGCTACCACTGTCTGGAACTTTGCAAGCGATAGAGCAGGTAGTGCGAGTTATAGTCCACCCGGGTCGGATGCTGCCGAGTTCTACAATTCATCCCGCTATTACGACGAACTTCTGTGGGGTGGTTCGTGGATGTACCTCGCAACAGGCAATTCATCGTACCTCCACCGGGTTATAGATTCCAATCTTGCGAAGCAGGCTGGTGCATTCTCTGCTGGCAAGGACCATGGTGTGTTCAGCTGGGACAATAAGCTCCCTGGTGCACAGGTAAATATATTACTAGTATAGCTTGGTTTAATTTAATTCTACAGACACTTTCAACATATATATTAGGCAATTTAGATTTATATGGTATTCTGTCAATCAGTCAGTGTAATCATGTTTTGTTCTTCTTATTTCGAAGTTCTTATCCTTGAAATGGACAGTCTTCAGCATAGAACCTGCATTTTGGATTAGCTACTTGAGAAACTCACTTTGCTATTGGCAGACTCAGATGCATATGCTTGCAAGTAAACAATGAATATTATTATTATTTACTATTCTTCTATCTGACATGATTTCTTTTTTCCAATCTGCTTGAGCCATGTGACAATCCAAGCAAATCAGTATCCATTAGCTATACAGTAGATTTTCCAAGAGGTCTTGAACCTGAACTAGCAAACAAACACTTCCCAGCCTTGCGATAACTTCCATCGCTTCCTAATCATGAGTGTAGTTTAACGTACTACTACAAATGTGGAGTCATATTCTTCTTAAGCCTCCTTTGCCAGATCCAAGTTCTGAATAAAAGCACAATGCTGCATGCTTCAAATTATGTGTCAGGCCCATACATCATTCTAGCATTGCTGTGTAAATCAAATGTAGGGCTAGATGATGTATTCTGATGTACTCTAAGCTTACATAAAAAGCTTTTTGGATAATTAAGTGAGTAGCATGACTTATCTTTACTTATTTTGAATTGTTCTGGCGTAACAGCTTCTTATGAGCCGGTTGTGGCTCTTCTTGAGTCCTGGGTATCCGTATGAAGACATGTTGAGGACGTTCCAGTCTCAAACAAGCATTATCATGTGCTCTTACCTTCCTGTTTTTAAATCTTTCAACAGAACAAAAGGTATTGACTTCCAACTCGCTAAATCATGCTTATTGATATCATGGAACAGTTTACTGAATTCTCTCGCTCCACAGGTGGTTTGATACAGCTGAATCACGGGATGCCACAACCCCTGCAATATGTCGCCAATGCTGCATTCCTTGCATCTGTGTACAGTGACTATCTTGAGGCTGCAGATACCCCAGGGTGGAATTGTGGGCCTGATTTCTACTCGGTTGATGTTCTTCGTAGTTTTGCAACGACCCAGGTTGGTTTCTAGCACTTGGATATCTTTTTTGTTTGGTATATGGTGGTTGCAATGTGGACTTATGGTTATGATTTGTCAGATCGAGTACATCTTGGGCGAAAATCCTCTGAAGATGAGCTACGTGGTTGGGTACGGAGAGAATTTCCCTAAGCGAGTTCATCACCGGGGTGCCTCGATCCCGAAGAAAGGCGGTGACCGTGGCTGCACGGGAGGGTGGCGCTGGAGGGACAGCAAGGCGCCCAACCCCAACGTTATTGCTGGAGCTATGGTGGCTGGTCCGGATCGACATGACGGCTTCAAAGATGTCCGGAAGAACCGCAACTACACGGAAGCAACCCTAGCGGGCAATGCTGGTCTAGTCGCCGCATTGGTAGCATTATCGGGCGACGACCATGGACTCGACAAGAACACCATGTTCTCTGCTGTTCCATCCATGTTCCCTTCTCCCCCGCCACCTCTGGCACCATGGAAACCAGTATGAACCGGTGATTAGAACAGCTAAGAAGACTAGATAAATAATATTTTTAGTGTAGTATAATCACCATGACACATTAGTATATTGCTATGTAAGAAGAACTATGGAATACGGTGTACGAAACATTATATCCTAAGGATGTGGAATGGATTTCATCAGAACAATCGACCACGTCCTGAAAAAACACTATGCAGATGCACCACTTCATTTCTGAATCTCCTATCCTGGAATTGGATTTTTTATGTGTTCATTTTCCTCCACTGCTCAGTCCCAATTTACACCTGTGTTCAGAGATATGCACACACTTCAAACTATACTTTGTTACTTTCTCCTATCAAATTGGAAATACACAATTCTTTATTCTTTGTATGTTAAATCTTTAAAATATAGATATAAAATGATGGTAGATTATACTTTTTTTAAAAATTCACATCCTGGAATGTAGCATCTCTGAATAGCAGATACAAAATGGTGTATGCTTACTGCTTACTGTACCTGTTGCTTATAATATTTATGTGTACATGACCAAAGAGTTAAGTTAAAATGAATATTGATTTTATGGCAGGTGAGATGATTCCAGGTAGTGTGATGCTGATTGCACTGTCTGGAGGACTAGGGAAAGAAGGCATGTCCATCATATGAGGTCACACAAATTACCGTCGATGTTCACTTTCAGACATTGGTCTAACAAAGAGCGAGAAGGTGAAGATGCCATATAGCTGTTGCCTGTCAAAACTCACCGGCGGGCAACGACGAGCAACACGAAGAGCCGGGAGGCTCCCAGAGCGGCTGGTGGGCCCTGGTCCCTCGGTCAACGGCCCGCAAATCTTCCTTACGCACGCGTCTGTCTTGGTTCGAGATGCCACGACCTATACCAGTCGGAAGGTGATGGATTGCTCCGATTGGTTTCCTGCATGTTAAACAAGTATACGTAAAATTCAAGCCGTGACCGGCTCCCAGGTTTCCCTTCAAATCGGCTTTCAAAGCCGATTAACCCATGGTTATGCATTAGATCTATGATAACATGGGGTTTTGCTTGATCACTATAAGCTAAATCGATCTACGACAGTTTAGTGTTTTCACCACGCGACCGGAACATCCTACACGTAATTGAGCCTGGTATATGCGAAAGATGAAGAATATCAACCCTAGAGGAGGCCTAACAATCAACACGGAGTTAATTACCGGAACATCCCTTCTAGAACGAATAAACCACATCCTTACGCACAACTGGATCGTTCAACCCGTTTGCAAGGCCAAACCACGTAGATATTAAACTAAACCTTGACGAACAAGGCACAACTATAACGGATCGAATCGGCTAGATAGAAATCAAGCAAGATGCCACCTTCACACCCGGGAAAAGGTGCAAAGGCGGTGAGATAGCTAGAGGTAGCATAACGAAGCAATCGTAGTAAAAAGTACCGATGCTAGCCCTAACAAATCTATGATAAAGGTGTTACTCGCCATCAAAAAGGCTTCAGTACGAGTAACACCGGACAACGTATAGTGAATCGCCTAGATCGCAAGACGCGATCTAGGCAGCATGGCACTTACCCGAGAAAAAACCCTAGAAACCAGGGGTGGCGATGCGCCGAGATTGTGTTTGTTGTGAACGTGATTGTCCTCCTTTCTCGATAACCTTAGGTACATATTTATAGTCCGGAGACTCTCTACTTTTGGAGTAACTTTACAACTCTATCTTTATCTAAACTGAAACGGAACCTAAACTGAAACACAAAACCTACTACGATACAAGATACACGGGCAATTCAGCCCAAATCTACGCACTAGGCCGATCCAACCACACGTTGAATATATGTATCTTCTAAGCCCATCTTGATCACGGCCCATCTCCTTCGTAGGCCAAAATATGGCGATAACACATGCCCCCCTGGTTTTGGCAATGATAATTCCAAAACCACTATGTGTGTTTTTTCTTCTCCTGGGTTTTCCCCCTTTTTTTATCGGGTTACGCGTACGTCAGAACGCGTGGCAGAACAGGATCGTCACGCTACCCCTTCATCATGATGCCCTGTCTTCTCAACTCCTCCGCAGTGCATGATTTGACGATTTTGGCAGCGCAATCTGGGAAACTGCTATGGCATTGAACCGTTTCTCCACTATTCCTCTTTATTTAAATCCGCCTGAACAGTTCAGAGTCCCCATCTTCCTCCCATAGCCAGAAAACCCTCTTTCTCCACCGGAAAAAACCCTCTCTGCCATGGCCTCCTCTGCTTCCTCCGGTCTATCCTCCCATGCCTCCAATAGCATTAGTGACCGTGAGCCGACTCCGGAGCACCCACCCACGGCCACATATAGTACCTTCGCCCCACGATGGTGGGACAAGGGGCCAGGACTTTGCCGTCAGTCGGAGGGCGCGTCTCACAGACGGCGAGAGAACCAGTTCTGATTGACGGGCTGAGGCGAAAAGTAGTGACGCTGGTCGTGGGACGGCGTCGAGTCTTCAGACGAAGAGGAAGAATCGGAGGAGGATTCGTCCTCCGATGAGTATCCGCCGATGAAGCGCTTCCGCGCCGGGTCAAGCGAAGATACTGAAGATGACGATGAAGACGATGAAGTTTCCTCGCTTCTTCAAAGAAGCAGCGGAGATGACGCAGTAGCGATGTCAAGACAACGGCGAAGAGGCGGCGGCGGCAAGCGACGATCTCGCCCTTTAAATTAGGAATTAGCAACAATAGTAGTAGTAGTAGCCGGACCCCCTTTTGTAATCGACCATCCTTTTGTAATCGATCACCTTCAAATGAATGAGAATCCGTTCCCCAAATCTTTCTCTTGCTTGTTTGCCCCTAATTTCGCCGATAGCCAAAATAGGTCGCTGCCCAAAGAGTCGATGACACCGTATCGGCTCTCATCATACTACACGCAAACAGTCCAGCAAGCCAAATCGTAAAGAACCGATGACCACACATCGGCTTCTCCGAAAACCACAACGTTGACACCGTATGGTTCCATTGCATGCCCATCCTTAGTGTTACGAACGTTGGTAAAAATCTGGTCGCATATTCAGGCACATCAAAGCGACCACCTCTCGATCTGACACGGTAACCTGCGAACCTTTTCAAAATGGGCTACCTGCCCCAATTGCTCATCAAAAACGTGTCCCGAACGAACAACTAGCGACCAGCAAGGATGACGCTCTCCACGCCCTCAAGGCATTTCCTCAGTAGCTTGTATGTGCAGGCTGGCAACTGTTGGTAACTTATGCGAACCCCGGGAGTCGATGACCGTGCATCGGCTATATTATATTTTTTTTTTATTCGGCCGATTTTCAACGTCGGCCCCCATATTTTACTGCCAATCGACTTAGCCGATCTCACGTATCGGCCCCTCAAGTCTTTATTGTCCCATATCCCACATGCTTGGAAAATACTTCTTGAGATGCTGGCCATTGACCGCCACTGGAAATTTTTCACCGTCCAGCTGCTCAAGCATGTACGCGTTCCCTCTTAAAACTTGGTCGACCTTGTACGGCCCGTGCCAATTTGGAGACCATTTACCATATGCTGCGTCCTTAGTTCCCAAAGGCAACACAGCCTCCCATACCAGATCTCCAACGTGGAACTCCTTTGGCTTCACCTTCTTGTTGTAGGCACGAGCTACTTTGGCTTTGTTCTCTTTGATTTTCTCAAGCGACCATAGCCTAAGCTCAGTTACATCTTCAACACTGTCACTCATCAAAGCTGCATATTCTTCAGCCGTTAGATCGTTCTGAAAGGTGACGCGTCTCGATCCAGCCGTAATTTCCCAAGGCAATGCGGCTTCTTGTCCATAGACCAGATGGTACGGAGAGGTCTTTATCGCTCCATGACACGACATGCGATAAGCCCATAAAGCTTCTGATAAAACCTCATGCCAACGCCTAGGGTGCTCATCGATTTTCCTCTTGATCAGCTTGATAAGACTCTGGTTGGACGCCTCAGCTTGCCCATTTGCTTGAGCATAGTACGGAGATGACCGTATCAGCTTAATCCCTGTGTCCTCACAGAACTTTCTGAACTCGTGAGAAGTAAAAACTGAACCTCCATCGGTTGTAATAGTCTGGGGAATTCCAAACCTATGAATGACGTGCTCTTTCACAAAATTAACAACATCCTTTGAACTTACTGACTTCATAGGGACGGCTTCCACCCACTTAGTAAAATAATCCGTGATGGCCAAGATCCACATGTGGCCCTTGCTTGACGGAGGATTGATCTTGCCGATCATATCCATGCCCCAACCTCGGAAGGGCCAAGGCTTGATGATGGGATTCATTGCTGATGCGGGCACCATCTGGATTTTTCCGAATATCTGACATGCTTGACACCCTTTGTAGTACTTAAAACAATCCTCGAGCATGGTAGGCCAATAAAACCCTGATCGCCTGATCAACCACTTCATCTTATGAGCCGATTGGTGAGTCCCACAGGCGCCTTCGCATTGTAGGAGCCGATTAGCCTCGGCTGTTCCCAGACATTTGAGCAATAATCCTTCCAGGGTCCTGTAAAACATGTCGTCCCCAATAAGCACATACTTCATGGCTTTGTACCTTATCCGTTTAGGTGCCCCCCGAGTCGAATCCTTCAAGTAATTGAAGATATCGGCTCTCCAGTCGTCGGCTTCCAGGAGCTGTACCTGAATATCGGCTCCCTCTGCTGCATCCTTGTAGCCTGAAGCCATCTGGGCAAGATCATTTGCCTCTATGTTTTGAGACCGCGGGATCCAGGTGAAGTTTATATACCGAAACTGCGCCATTAGCTCACGGCAGTGCAACCATAATGGGAAGAGGGACTCGCTCTCACACTTGTACTCCTCCGTGAGTTGGGAGATTACCAGCTTGGAGTCACCAAAAATTTCCACTGCTTCCGCACCGGCTTCAAGGAGTAACTCCATCCCCTTGCGTATCGCCTCGTACTCGGCTACATTGTTGGTGCGAAGGGTAGACAATCTGATGGAGAAAGAAAATGTTGCCCCCCGGGGCGACACGAGCAAAATGCCGATGCCGCAGCCATCGTCACAAACTGATCCGTCGAAAAACATAGCCCATGCTTTGATGGACAGTGCTGCTATGTTAGTGTTGATCCTCTCAGCAATAAGATCGGCCAACGCCTGTCCCTTAACCGCTTTCGGGGGTTGATACCGGATATCAAACTCTGATAATGCAAACATCCATTTGCCCAATCGGCCTTTTAACATGGGAGCCGACAGCATGTGTTTTATGACGTCTGATTTGCATATGATGATGACCTCTGCTGAGAGCAAGATGTGGCGCAGCTTGGTGCATGTAAAAAACAAGCAGAGGCACAACTTGTCGATATCGGGATACCTCGTCTCCGCGTCCAACATCCTTCTGCTTATGTAGAATACGACTCGCTCTAGCCCATCATACACTTGCACCACCACCGAGGCGATGGACGTGTCAGCTACTGACAAGTAAATGTAGAACGGTCTGTCTGGCTGGGGTGGAACTAACACTGGTGGCTTTGTCAGATACTCCTTGATCTCGTCGAAGGCTCGTTGTTGTTCTGCCCCCCAGCGGAATTCCTCGTCAGCTTTAATTTTTATGAGTCCCATGAACGGCTCTATCCTTCCTGACAGGTTAGAAATGAATCGTCTGACGAAGTTGATCTTGCCGATGAGAGACTGCAGCTCTTTCTTTGTAGTGGGTGGCTTCATTGTTCGTACTGCCTCCCGACTCTTCAGGCCGATCTCAATCCCGCGTTCATGGACCAAGAAACCCAAGAACTGACCGGCCGTTACTCCGAAGGCACACTTCTTTGGATTCATCCGCAGGCCGAACTTTCTTGTTCGGTCCAGGACGCATTGTAGATCGCCCAAGTGCCCTTGCGCTGAAGCAGACTTGACCACCACGTCGTCGATGTAGATTTCCACCAGCTTGCCGATCAGGTCGTGGAAAATATAATTCATGGCCCTCTGGTATGTGGCGCCAGCATTCTTTAGTCCAAACGTCATGACCACATACTCAAATAACCCCACCGAACCTGGGACTCTGAATGCAGTCTTGTGTATGTCTTCTGGAGCCATAAAAATTTGGTTGTATCCAGCATTGCCATCCATGAAACTCAAGATCTTGTGACCAGCCGCTGCGTTGATTAACGTCTCTGCTACCGGCATCGGATACTCATCCTTTGGGGTAGCCCTGTTGAGATCCCGAAAATCTATGGCGACCCGCCATCGGCCATCCTTTTTCTCTACAGGCACTATACTAGAAATCCATTCAGCATACCTGCATGGCCTGATTAAATTGGCTGTCAACATTTTCTCGACCTCCTTCTTAACTTCTTCCAGAATTTCGGCCTTCATTTGCCGTGCTCGCTGCTGAAATGGCCGGAATCCTTTTTTAAGTGGGAGCCGATGCTCAATGATGCTCCTGTCTAACCCAGACATTTCTGTGTAGTCCCAGGCGAAGCAATCTGGATATTGTTTCAACAGGGCGATCATTGGGCCTCGCAGACCCGGATCTAACTTCTTGCTGATAAATGTTGGTCGTGGCTTATCCCCAGGACCAATGTCAATCTCTTCCAGTTCATCAGCGGATGTGAACCCATACCCAAGCTTTCCGTCACCTGTCAAGTCGATGCTAGACACAGGGCAAGCAGTAGGTGAGGACAACAAAAATAATTTGGGCTGATTGCCTGAATCGGCCCCCTTTTTGATTGCGTTAGTCAAGGGTGGCTTACACCTTATTGTTTTACAATGGCAGGGCGTCTCCACTTTCGCATGATCGCTTGTCGATGATCGTTTTTTATTTTTTGTGGCCGATCGTGATGATCGGCCGTACCACGTATGATCGTGAACCTTTCTACTCTGTCAGGCCAGTGGATAAGACCAGCCTCACCCCGTTTTTTGAAGCTTCAATGCGCTCACAGCCGTCCAAACTGATTCCAGAGATCGGCTCTTGGTCTTCTGCTTCCCAGATGTTCATGCCAGCAATGGAAACCTCGATAGAATCGTCTGCATGGACGACCTCCACTTCATCTCCGTCCCACTGTATTAGGCACTGGTGCATCGTGGATGGAATGCAGCAGTTAGCGTGGATCCAATCCCTTCCTAGCAAGACGGCGTAGGTACTTTTGCTGTTCACGACGAAAAATGACGTGGGTATGGTTTTCCTGCAGTCGGATCCACGTTGACGCATGCGTTTCCAAGACTGGCCGTTGAAGTCGCTTAACGTGGCGTTGGTTTTGATCAGTCTGCGGTGGGCGTCCCAAACGTCGTAGCATGGAGTACGGCATGATATTGATCGCCGCTCGGTGTCCACCAACATCTTGACGGGTTGTCCATTGATGTAGCCCGCGGTCTGAGCTTTCGGATGCTTGTAACCCTTCTCGTGGCTTCTCAAAGATAATCGCCGTGGACCGCAATCAAGCTGTACATCGTAGCACATTGGTTCGTGGCGCCGCATTGCGGGATTACGAACACCATGTTTGTGCCCGATGCTGTGCATCGGCTTTATTGGTTTGCGCCACTCTTTCCTTGTCGCGGCCCTCCGCTTCCGTAGTCTGCCTTACTTTTGGCGGATCAGGCCGTGCTTTCTTTAAGCGTGGAATCTGCGCAGCTTCTTCTAATTACGCAGCCGTTGCACTCTACGCTTGGTGTGTCCGAGTCCATCGGGCACCACCTTGGACGGTGAAACTGTCTTCTTCTTTGTCATCCACAGGCCTCTCAAGGCCCTTTGCTCAGCGGACTCCTTGGGCGGCTCACGAGGTTGGAGAGGTCCTAGACGTTCTAACACCGATCTCGGCCTCGTGCCCTTCTTTCGTTGTCCACATTACAGTTGTCGGTGTAGGCAATCGGCTCATTCCACGTCCAGCAATGCTTGAAAAAGGGCAATCCCAATGTTTGTCTGCGCCTTCCTTCTCTTTGGCGGTCTCTGGCGAGGTGCCCATGTCCTTCATTTCCACTCTTTGGCGCCGTTGATCATCTTGGCGCTCATACTTATTAAGGAGATCGTGGAATGTGGCTTCGATAGCGCACCCTCCTCCTGTTCCTCTGTTAAGTATCGCCGTCATCGTGGCTGGGCGGTCGCGTGGGCCAGCCTTCTCTCTTTCTTTGCCCGAGAGTGATCACCTCCTTCCTTGTACGTGTCATGGTGGTACCGGACCCAGCCATATTGACACCGAACGAAAAGTCCAGATTGACGTCTCGCGAGCGGTGAGTTCTATCATGTTGACACCGGGGAACGGGTTCGTGTCCACTTTCATGGCGAACTGCCCGAGGATCAGGCGGCCTTGTTCTATTGCCATCTGGATTTGGCGACGCAGCTCTTTGCAATCATTGGTGGTGTGGGTGAACGAATGATGCCACTTGCAGTATGGTCTCCCGTTCATCTCCTGAGCAGTAGGGATTTTGTGGCCTTCGGGTAACCTCAGCTGCCTCTCTTTCAGCAGTAAATCGAATATCTGCTCGGCTTTGCTCACATCGAAGTCAAACCCTTTTAAAGGCCCTTGCTGCTTCACCCACTTGCAGGGGACAGGGTCTGCCCCCCGAGCCCACTCAGCCACGGCTACCTCCTGGTCTTGTGTAGGATCATCTTCTTCTGTAACGACCAGGCTTACGGGCCGCTTGAACCTGTCTTGGTATAACTCAGGGTGGCGCTGTTCATACATCGTCAGTTTCTGGGCCATGTGCGCCAGTGAGTTGTACTCCACTTGGAAAGCCAGATCTTTGATGGGTGCTAAGAGACCCAACACTGCCAGTTCGATTGCTTCCTTCTCAGTTAAGCAGCGAGTAACATCTTCTTGACGGTCTGGCGGCTGGATGTATTCGGCTGATTTCTCCCGCTTACAGTGCTTGCGCCAGTTCCGCAATGCCAGCCTCGGTGGCCTCGAATGGTCTTGGATGTGGGCTGTTCTTCTAGTTGCTTCAGTGCGAATTGAATCGGTGTGGCGAGGTGTACCACCCAAAGGCTGGTCCTGTTAGAGATTGTGCAAAAAATCTCACGCGCATTTGATCCGATGCCGAAATCATGCCTAGCTGTGCCAGGTATCGGCTTACGTGCTCGATCGAGCTTGACCCCTCTGACCCGCTGAATCTTGAGAACTCAGGGAGCTTATATTTGGGCGGCAGTGGAATCAGGTCAAACTCGTTGAAGTGCAACTTTGAGTAGCCGATTGTGCGCCTTTTCGGCACGAAGCCGAACTGATCTCTCAGGATGGTAGTGATTTGGTCCACTGTTTGAGCTGCAGGGGATAGATTCTCATGGCTTGTTCCAGTGGCATACTTGGCTAGCCACGCCTGTTTGTCAGCGTCCATCCCAGACATCGTTGCTCCAGGAACGCTTTGCTCACGAAGATCTGCGGCGGGAACCCGCCATGGACACTCCTGCGGTTGCGATCTGGTGCGCCCGGTTGTTGCGATCCGCGTAGGCACATATGTACCGTGGGATCTCCTTGTGTGGCTCGAACAGGAATTGGCAATCTCCTGGATCGCCTCCGGCCTTGTAGACAATGTATGCCGCTGATCCTGGCGGCTCTGGAGCCGCGAGTGTGAATGGCAGTTGCGGCCTGGTGTGGAGCGGTCTTTCTCCTTGGTGGGTCCCTAAAGTGGGCCCCGACGGAGAGTACTGATGTTTCATGATCTCCTGGACTACGCGAACCGCGACCGCTCAGCGTTCACGGGCTCTCGAGTGGCGGTGCGAGAATGAGCCACCATGTAGTTGACCTCCGTCGTAGAGCCACGGGCGTTCCTCCGAAGGAACAGACAGATCCACTTCATCGAGAGCACCCTCGGGGGAGAATCCCTTCCATTTGATGCCACGCGTACGGGTCCTCTCGAAAGAGCCGATGAGGTCGGCTTCGAAGAGCCCTTTGATCTCGTCATACTTCGCTTTGTGCTCAGCAGGAAGCTCGTCGTACGTGACTGGCTTGTTCTCCATCGCAGCGTCGGACATTGATGTAGACGTTGTTGGAGGTCCCACCGGGCGTGCCAGAATGTGTTGCCTGTCAAAACTCACCGGCGGGCAACGACGAGCAACACGAAGAGCCGGGAGGCTCCCAGAGCGGCTGGTGGGCCCTGGTCCCTCGGTCAACGGCCCGCAAATCTTCCGGCACGCACGCGTCCTGTCTTGGTTCGAGGGCGTGCCACCTGACCTATACCTGGTCAGGAAGGTGATGGATTGCTCCGATTGGTTTCCTGCATGTTAAACAAGTATACGTAAAATTCAAGCCGTGACCGGCTCCCAGGTTTCCCTTCAAATCGGCTTTCAAAGCCGATTAACCCATGGTTATGCATTAGATCTATGATAACATGGGGTTTTGCTTGATCACTATAAGCTAAATCGATCTACGACAGTTTAGTGTTTTCACCACGCGACCGGAACATCCTACACGTAATTGAGCCTGGTATATGCGAAAGATGAAGAATATCAACCCTAGAGGAGGCCTAACAATCAACACGGAGTTAATTACCGGAACATCCCTTCTAGAACGAATAAACCACATCCTTACGCACAACTGGATCGTTCAACCCGTTTGCAAGGCCAAACCACGTAGATATTAAACTAAACCTTGACGAACAAGGCACAACTATAACGGATCGAATCGGCTAGATAGAAATCAAGCAAGATGCCACCTTCACACCCGGGAAAAGGTGCAAAGGCGGTGAGATAGCTAGAGGTAGCATAACGAAGCAATCGTAGTAAAAAGTACCGATGCTAGCCCTAACAAATCTATGATAAAGGTGTTACTGCCATCAAAAAGGCTTCATGCGAGTAACACGGACAACGATAAAGAATCGCCTAGATC
Organism: Avena longiglumis; assembly: GCA_030063025.1. Lineage (NCBI taxonomy): Eukaryota > Viridiplantae > Streptophyta > Magnoliopsida > Poales > Poaceae > Avena > Avena longiglumis. The sequence continues at coordinate 561,840,297 of CP125974.1, forward strand.
GCAAGACGCGATCTAGGCAGCATGGCACTTACCCGAGAAAAAACCCTAGAAACCAGGGGTGGCGATGCGCCGAGATTGTGTTTGTTGTGAACGTGATTGTCCTCCTTTCTCGATAACCTTAGGTACATATTTATAGTCCGGAGACTCTCTACTTTTGGAGTAACTTTACAACTCTATCTTTATCTAAACTGAAACGGAACCTAAACTGAAACACAAAACCTACTACGATACAAGATACACGGGCAATTCAGCCCAAATCTACGCACTAGGCCGATCCAACCACACATTGAATATATGTATCTTCTAAGCCCATCTTGATCACGGCCCATCTCCTTCGTAGGCCAAAATATGGCGATAACAATAGCTCGTGCAATTTGTTGCACCATATTTTCGTTCATTTCTATCTCATGGAGTACCACCAGGAGCAACCAATCATTGTAGTAGCTAGCGGTTCCTAAGATATCCCAGCAACTTCGGACAGTCGAAGGTAACTTTGTAACGAGAGTTTGAGTATCAGCAAGTTTGATTATCATCAGTTCATCACTTCTCAAAAAAAAAAAATCAGGCTGCGTACCTAGATTATGGACCGTAGCTACTTCTGACGGTCCAAGTAGGAGTCTTACTTTGTTCAGCTACATCAATAAGATAATTATCTCTTCAATTTTGTATCACAGTGGCACATAGTTCTGTCTTTGCATTGTCGAAAAATTTACCGGGAAGGCAATATACTTCAATGAAGACTTGCATAAATTTCTGTTGGAAAGTGAAACAACCAGCTATATCAAAGCAAGGATACACAAAGATTCGGTGCTTAATACACCAACAATTTAAGTCAAGATACATGCGCCACAAGCCAGGATGTGCCAACTACTTGTTCCATAATAAGAGGCACAAATAAGATCATACATGTAGTACTCACATCTTACCCAAACAAAATAACAGATGTACTCAAATAAGAGGCTTAGTTACACTACTAATTCCATTAAAGGCCATCGACATCTCAGCAGAAGAAATCCAAAGAAAACTTGTTACATTCCCCATCTCAGGTGAAGCCATGCAACAAGTGATCAGGTCCAATGAAAGCTACTGTTCAAGTGTTCAGGTTACCATAGCACGCGCAAAAGGAAAGAGTTAGCTACCATAGAGGGACGTGAACCTACGGGACTGGGTCGGGAAGCACGGCCGAGGAGAAGCGCATCTTCGGGAGGACGTCTTCGTTGAAGCGGGAGAGCTCTTGTATGATCAGATCGATGCTGCAGTCGCAGGACATGTTAGCAAAGATAAATAAACCACGACCGGTGTGTGTGTCCAGTCCGTGTGCGTGTCTAGGTCTAGGACTAGGTCGAGGTCGGACGCCGGTATGTGGCCGTGCCCGAGTCCGTCGTATGTCGAGGTTCAGTTCGGAGGTCCGAATCGTGTGCGAGAGTATCGGGGCAGCCGAGGCGATCTGTTGAGCTGGCCGCGTCTTGTGCTTTGTGGCACGTGAGTGGAGCGTGGCCTGGGCAAGCGGATCGCTGGGAGCCCGTCGTGTGCGCGTGGGCAATGAGGAAGCTGCGTGCGTGCGTGCTCTGCGCCTCTGCCTATAAAATCTCCTTGTACCGCTTGTATGACGGGAAGCCAGCTGAAATAGAGAAAAAAAAAGGTGTTCGTGCGCCAGAAATATTTTGGCTGTCTTCTTCTACCTCTGCCCATCTGTGAGTGAGAGAGTGCTGGCTAGAGCTAGCACTAACAGTCTAACAGGACAGCACGTACGCCACCAGGCCGATGACCTCCATGTGGAACTCGATGAGCTTGGTCTGGATCTCGCCGCCGATCTTGAAGCGCCGACTTCCCTTTTGGGCCATAGCTCGCAGCTCCTTGTAGGCTTTGGCCTTGGCCTTGAAGACGCGCATGCGGGACTGCCTGGCTTTGCGGAGGATCTCCTTTTCCTTCTTCTTGGCGCTGCGTGGATGCAGGTGTTAGAGCATCTTCACTAGTTGGACAAACTCATGTCGAAATCTAAATTTTTCGGACAGAGCTTGATTTCGGCCTAGGTACGTCCAGTTTTCCACTCGCATACCCAGGCGAGTTTCCGCGTTTGGCTAAAATTTAATAAATTTCGACAAACTTTGGGCGCTTTGGGCAAATATAAGCGGTTTTTGGCGAATATGGACGAACTTTGGGCGAATATGGCCGATACGGACAAAATTTGGACGAATATGGGCGATATGGACGAACTATGGGCGAACTTTGGGCGATACAGGCGAACTTTGAGCAAATATGCCCAAATTTTGGGCGAACTTTGGGCGAATCTGTCTATATGGGCGAATATGGTCGATACAGACCAACTTTTGGGCAAATATGCGCGAATTTTGGACGAACTTTGGTCGAATCTGGTCTATATGGATAACTTTGGGTGAAATTTGGACGAATATGAGCGATACGGACGAACTTTGGGCGAATATGCCCGAATTTTGGGCGAACTTTGGGCGAATAATCTCTATATGGACGAACTTTGGACAAATATGGTCTATATGGGCGAACTTTGGGCGAATATGGACGAACTTTGGATGAATAAGGGCGAATATATGCTGACTAGGCAGGTCCACTCACCGAATTCGCTTCATCCGGCGTTCCTAGGGCGTACCTAGGATCCTGGATTCGGCCTGGATAGGCCGGACCAAAACACGCCGAAATTCGGACGAAAACAGATCCTTGTGTACGCGACTGGGCCAATTTTCGGCGTCCGGACCGAAATTCGGCGTCCTGACCGGCCTACTGGGTAGGCGAGTGGAGATGATCTTAGGCTGCCGTTGACCAGTGAGGCTACACGAAGTTTAGTCCCACCTCGCCTACGTGAGGAGGCCACACCCAGCTTATAAGGGAGAGATTCCTTCCTCCTATCAGTCCGGTCTTTTGGGATAGAGTGAGCTCTCTTCTTATTGTTGGGCTGTGAGCGCATGAACGTCCAGAACGTGGGCTGAGTACTGGGCTAGTCAAGTGGACGCTAACAGCAGGTCTTGCAGCTTCGCCTTGGTCTTGGCAGCCTCTAGGTCCAAGTACAGGTTGTCACGGTCGGAGATGGCCGGAAGAGAATCGACCTTGCTCATGGTATTGACGATGTGCGCGTCGAAGGACGCCATCTTCAGCAGGAGGATCTTCCCCTCCTCAGTCCTCGGGCATTTGACAGCGAAGGTCTTCAGGTCCGCAATTGCAGAGGTCATCTCCGGCGCCTCGTAGACCTCGTACGATCCCATGAGGATGCAAGAGCCGCCGGGAACCTTCATCCCTCCCCTGCTGTTATCGCTATATTTTGGCCAAAGAAGGAGATGGGCCGTGATCAAGATGGGCTTGGAAGATGCGTATATTCAACGTGTTGTTGGATCGGCCTAGTGCGTGGATTTGGGCTAAATTGCCCGTGTATCTTGTATCATAGTAGGTTTCGTTTCAGTTTAGGTTCCGTTTCAGTTTAGGTAAAGATAGAGTTGTAGAGTTATTCCAAAAGTAGAGAGTCTCCGGACTATAAATATGTACCTAAGGTTATCAAAGAAAGGAGGACAATCACGTTCACAACAAACACAATCTCGGCGCGCCATACCCTTGTTTCTAGGGTTTCTTTCGGGTAAGTGTCATGCTGCCTAGATCGCATCTTGCGATCTAGGCGATATCTCTATGCGTTACCTGGTTTTACTCGTACTGAAGCGTTGTTGATGGCGAGTAATACCATTATCATAGATTGTTTGAGGCTAGCATCGGTGTTTTTCGTTATTATCGTTGAAGTTATGCTACCTCTAGTTACCTCGCTACCTTTGCACCTCTTCCCAAGTGCAAGGGTAGCATCTTGCTTGATCTTTATTTAGTTGTTTCGATCTGTTATAGTTGTGCCTTGTTCGCCAAGGTTTAGTTTAATATCTACGTAGCCAGGCCTTACAAACGGGTTGAACGATCCAGTAGTACGTAGGGACGTGGTTTATTCGTTCTAGAGAAGTTGTTCCGGTAATTGACTTTAAGTTAGTTATTAGGCCTTTTCTAGGGTTAATATTCTTCATCTTTTGTACATACCAGGCTCAATTACGTGTAGGACGTTCCAGTTACGTAGTGAAAACATTAAACTGTCGTAGATCGATTTAACTTGTAGTGATCAAGCAAAACCCCATGTTATCGTAAATCTAATGCAGAACCATGGGGCAATCGGCTCTAGGAGCCGATTTACTGGAAACTCAGGAGCCGTCACGGCTCGAATTTTACGATACTTGTTTACCATGCAGAAATCAATCGAGCAATCCTTCACCTTCTGACCGGTATAGGTCAGGTGGCATCTCGAACCAAGCGGGGCGTGTCTTGGAGTTTTGCGGCCGCCCGAGGACGAGCCCACCGGATCTGAGCCTCCCGGCTCTTCGTGTTGCTCGTCGCTGCTCGCCGGTGGGTTTTGGCAGGCAACACATTCTGGCACGCCCGGTGGGACTTTCAACAACATCTGCATCAACATCCGACGCTGAGATGGGGGACAGACCAGTCACTTACGATGATCTACCTGACGAGCACAAGGCCAAGTATGACGAGATCAAAGCTCTCTTCGAAGAAGACCTCATCGGCTCTTTCGAGAGGACCCGTAAGAATGGCATCAAGTGGAAGGGATTCTCGCCCGAGGGTGCTCTTGATGAGGTGGATCTGTCTGTTCCTTCGGAGGAGCGCACCAGAGCTCTACGACAGGAGGTCAACTACATGGCGGCTCATTCTCTGCACCGCCATTCTGAGAGCCTGGTGAACGCTTTCGAGCGGATCGCGGTTCGCGTAGTTCAAGAGATCATGAAACATCAGTACTCTCCGTCGGGGCCTACTTTGGGGACTCACCAGGGAGAAAGACCGCTCCAGACCAGGCCACAGCTGCCATTCACATTTGCAGCTCCAGAGCCGCCAGGAGCAGCGGCTTATGTCGTCTACAAGGCTGGGGCGACCAGCGATTGCCAATTCTGTTTGAGCCGCCTAAGGAAATCCCACACGGGTATATATGCGCCTACGTGCGGACGCAATAACGACACGCACCAAGCAGATTTGCGCAGGAGTTTCTGCGGCGGAGTTCTGGGCGGGATCTTGAGGCGGCATGTCGGAGCAGCGATGTGCAGGATGGACGCCGACAAACAGGCGTGGCTGGCCAAGTATGCCAGGAACAAGTCATGAGAATCTAGCCCCTACAGCTCAAGCAGTGGAACAAATCGGTACCATCACGAGGACGGTTAAACTTCGTCAAGAGAAGAACAATCGGCTATTCAAAGCCGTACCCCACGAGTTTGATCGATTCTGCCACCCAAGTATAAGCTCCTGAGTTCTCAAGGTTCAGCGGTCGGAAGGGTCAAGCTCGATCGAGCACATAAGCCGATACCGCACAACTAGGCATGATTTGACATCGGATCGGATGCTCGTAAGATTTTTGCGCAATCTCGACAGACCAGCCTTTGGGTGGTACACCTCGCTGCCACCGATTCAATTCATACACGGAAGCAACTGGAAGAACAGTTCCACATCGGTACCATTCGAGGCTCGAGGCTGGAATTGCGCACTGGCGCAGTGCGGCGAGCGGGGAGAGGCGTGGCAATACATCCGGCCAGACCGTCAAAAACCGATGTTTCTCAGCTCGTTTAACTGAGAAGGAAGCAGTCGAGCTGGCAGTATTGGGCCTCTTAGCACCCATCAAGGATCTGGCGTTCCAGGTAGAGTACAACTCATTGGCGCACATGGCCCAGAAACTGACTATGTATGAACAGCGCCACCCTGAGTTATACCAAGACAAATTCAAGCGTCCGATAAGCCTGGTCGATACAGAAGAAGGCGATCCTACGCAAGACCAGGAGGTGGCCGTAGCTGAATGGGCTCGGGGGGCAGATCCCGTAGCCTGCAAATGGGTGAAACAGCAAGGGCCTGCAAAAGGATTCGACTTCGATGTGAGCAAAGCCGAGCAGATATTCTATTTGCTACTGAAGGAGAAGCAGCTGAGGTTACCCGAAGGCCACAAAATCCCTGGCTCGAAATGAACGGAGACCATCGCAAGTGGCATCACTCGTTCACCCACATCACCAACGAGTGCAAAGAGCTTCGCCGCCAAATCCAAATGGCGATAGAGCAAGGCCGTCTGATCCTTGGGCAGTTCGCCATGAAAGTGGACACAAACCCATTTCCCGGCGTCAACATGGTAGAACTCAGTCGCTCCGCGAGGCGTCAGCTGGATTTCTCGTTCGGCGTTAATATGGCAGGGTCTGGGTACCACCATGACACGTACAAGCAGGAGGGAGGTGTCCGCGCTCGGGGCAAAGAAAGAGAGGAGGCTAGTCCACGCGACCGGCCCAGCCACAATGACAGGCGGTACTTAACAGAGGAACAAGTGAGGAGAGTGCGATATCAGAAGCCACATTCCACGCATCTCCTTAACAAGTATGAGCGCCAGTATGACCAACGTCGCCGGCGCGACAGAGACGACGAAAGATATGAGCACCTTGCTAGGGGACCGTCTAAAGAAATGGAGGGCGCAGACAAGCACTGGGATTGTCCTTTCTTCAAGTACTGCTGGGACGCGGGAATGAGCCGATTGCCTACAGTCGACAACTGCCCGGAATGCGGTCAGCAGAAGGAGGACACGAGGCGGTCGTCGTTCAAACGTCTAGGGCCTCTTCCACCCCAGAGCCGTTACAAGGAGTCCGCTCGAGCAGAAGACCTCGAGAAGCCTAGGGACGACAAAGAAAAAGACAGGTATCACCGTCCAAGGTGGTGTCCCGACGGACTCAGACACACCCAAAAGCGTAGAGTGCAGCGGCTGCGTAACTTGGAGGAAGCTGAAGCGCAGTATCTCCACGCTTTGAAGAAAGCACGGCCCGATCTAGCCGTCAAAATTAGGCAGACCCTGGAACCAGAAGACCGCCCGACAAGAAAAGAGTGGCGCCCCAAACCAGCAAAAGCCGATGCACAGACATCGGCTGGCACAAACATGGTGTTCGTACTACCGTCAGAATTCTGCGCGCCAAGAACCAATGAGCTACCAGTGGCACAGTTTGACTGCGGTCCACGGCCGGTTATCTTTGAAAAGCCACGTGAGAAGGGTTACAAACATCTGAAAGCCCTGTACCTGCGGGGTTACATCAATGGGCAACCTGTCAGCAAGATGTTGGTGGACACCGGGGCGGCAGTCAATATCATGCCATACTCCATGCTACGGCGTTTGGGACGCTCCACTGCAGATTTGATCAGCACCAACGTCACGTTAAGCGACTTCAACGGTCAGACTTCGGAAACGCAGGGCGTACTGAACGCAGATCTGACCGTGGGAAGGAAGACCATCCCCACGGCATTCTTCGTTGTGGACAGCAAAAGCACTTACACTGTCTTACTAGGAAGGGATTGGATTCACGCTAATTGCTGCATCCCGTCCACAATGCACCAGTGCCTGATCCAGTGGGATGGAGATGAAGTGGAGGTCATCCACGCAGATGATTCTATCGAGATCTCCATAGCTGGCATGAACGTCTGGGAAGCGGAAGACCAAGAGCCGATCTCTGGAATCGGTCTAGACGGCTGTGAGCGTATTGAAGCTACAAAAAACGGGGTGAGGCTGGTCTTATCCACTGGCCTTACAGAGTAGAAAAGCCCACGAGCGTACGTGGCACGGCCGATCCTCGCGATCGGCCACAAAAAATAAAAAGCAGCGATCATACGACAAGCAGCTCATGTAGTCGTAGCAGAGAGATGCTCTGCCACTGTAAAACAATAAGGTGTAAACCGTCCTTGACTAATGCAAGCAAAAAGGGGGCCGATTCAGGCAATCGGCCCGAATTATTTTTGTTATCCTCACCTACCGCTTACCCTGTGTTTAGCATCGATTTGACAGGTGACGGGAAGCTAGGATACGGGTTCACATCCGCTGATGAGCTAGAAGAGATCGACATTGGTCCTGGGGATAAGCCACGACCAACATTTATCAGCAGAAAGTTAGATCCGAATCTGCGCGGCCCGATGATAGCCCTGTTGAAACAATATCCAGACTGCTTCGCCTGGGACTACACAGAGATGCCTGGATTAGACAGGAGCATCATCGAGCATCGACTCCCGCTTAAGAAAGGATTTCGGCCATTTCAGCAGCGAGCACGACAGATGAAGGCCGAAATTCTGGAAGAAGTCAAGAAGGAGGTCGAGAAAATGTTGACAACCAAGTTGATCAGGCCATGCAGGTATGCGGAGTGGATTTCTAGTATCGTACCTGTAGAGAAGAAGGATGGCCGTTGGCGTGTGGCCATAGATTTTCGGGATCTCAACAGAGCCACCCCGAAGGATGAGTATCCAATGCGGTGGCGTAAACATTAATCAACGCGGCTGGTCATAAGATCTTGAGCTTCATGGATGGCAATGCGGTTACAACCAAATTTTATGGCTCGAAGACATACACAAGACCGCATTCGAGTCCTGTCGTGGGGTTATTTGAATATGTAGTCATGACGTTTGGATGAAAAATGCCGCCCACGTACCAAAGGGCCATGAATTATATTTTCCATGATCGATCGGCAAACTGGTGGAGATTTACATCGACAACGTGGTGGTCAAGTATGCTTGATTGCGGACACAGGCGATCTGCGTCTGGACCGAACGAGAAAATTGAGACTGGATGAATCAAAGAAGTGTGCCTTGAGGGTGACGGTCGGTTCTTGGGTTTTTGGTCCATGAGCGAATTGAAATCGGCCTGAAAAGTCGGGAGGCGGTCACGAACAATGAAGCCACCCACCACGAAGAAAGAAGCTGATCCCTCATAGGCAAAATCAACTTCGTCAGAAGATTCATCTCTAATCTGTCAGGAAGGATTGAGCCGTTCATGGGACTAGTAAAAATCAAATCTGACGAGGAATTCCGCTGGGGGGCAGAACAACAACGAGCCTTCAACGAGATCAAAGAATATCTGACAAAGCCGCCAGTGTTGGTTCCACCCCAGCCGGACAGACCGTTCTACATTTACTTGTCAGTCGCCGACACATCCATCGCCTCGGTGGTAGTGCAAGTTTATGATGGGCTGGAGCGAGTCGTATTTTACATAAGCAGAAGGATGCTGGACGCGGAGACAAGGTATCCCGATATCGATAAGTTGTGCCTCTTTGTTTTCACCGCACTAAGCTGCGCCACATTTTGCTATCGTGAGATCATCATCATATACCGTCGACGTCATAAAGCACATGCTGTCGGCTCCTATGTTAAAAGGCCGACTGGGCAAATGGATGTTTGCATTGTCAGAGTTTGACATCCGTTATCAACCCGCGAAAGCAGTTAAGGGACAGGCGTTGGCCGATCTTATCGCTGAAAGGATCAACACCAACATAGCAGCACTGTCCATAAAAGCGTGGGCTATGTTTTTCGACGGATCAGTTTGTGATGATGGCTGCGGCATCGGCATTTTACTCGTGTCGCCCCGGGGGGCAACATTTTCCTTCTCCATCAGATTGTCTACCTCTTGCACCAACAATGTAGCCGAGTACGAGGCGATAAGCAAAGGAATGGAGTTACTCCTCGAAGCCGGAGCAGAAGCAGTGGAAGTTTTTGGAGACTCCAAGTTGGTGATTTCCCAACTCACGGAGGAGTACAAGTGTGAGAGTGAGTCCCTCTTCCCATTATGGCTGCACTGCCGCGAGCTGATGGCGCAATTCCGGTACATAAACTTCACTTGGATCCCACGATCGCAGAATACCGAGGCGAACGATCTTGCGCAGATGGCTTCAGGCTACAAGGACGTTGCAGAGCCGATGTTCGTGCAGTTCACGGAGGCGATTGGAGAGCCGATATCTTCAATTACTTGAAGGATTACTGGGGCACCTAAACGGATAAGATACAAGGCCATGAAGTGCGTGCTTATTGGGGATGACATGTTTTGAGGACTCTGGAAGGGCTATTGCTCAAATGCAGGGACAGCCGAGGCCAATCGGCTCCTACAGTACGAGGTAAGGCGCTGTGGAACTCACCAATCAGCTCATAAGATGAAATGGTTGATCAGGCGATCGTGGTTTTATTGGCCCACCATGCTTGAGGACTGTTTCAAGTACTACAAAGGGTGTCAAGCATGCCAGAAATTTGGGAAAATTCGGCGGTACCAGTCGAGAATGAACCCCATCATCAAGCCTTGGCCATTCGAGGTTGGGGCATGGACATGATCGGCAAAATCAATCCTCCATCAAGCAAAGGCCACATGTGGATTTTGGCCATCATGACTACTTCACTAAATGGGTGGAGGCTGTCCCGATGAAGTCGATAAACTCGAAGGATGTTGTCAATTTTGTGAAAGAACATGTCATCCATAGATTCGATTCCCCAAACTATCACGACCGATGGAGGTTCGGTCTTCATTTCTCACGAGTTTAGAAAGTTCTGTGAGGACACGGGATCAAGCTGATTAGATCATCTCCATACTATGCTCAAGCAAATGGGCAAGTGAAGCATCCAACGAGCCTCATCAAACCGATCAAGAGAAAAGTCGATGAGCACCCTAGGCGTTGTACGAGGTTTTGTCGAGGCGTTATGGGCTTATCGCATGTCATGCCATGGAGCAATAAAACCTCGCCATACCATCTAGTATATGGACAAGAAGCCGTACTACCACAGGAAATTACGGCTGGATCGAGAGACGTCACTTTTCGTGACGATCTAACAACCGAAGAATACGCACGATGAGTGACGGTGTGGAGGATTTAACCGAGCTCGAGCTATGGTCAGGAGAAAATCAAAGAGAACAAGGCCAAGGTAGCTCGTGCATATAACAAGAAAGTGAGGCCAAAGGAGTTCCACGTTGGTGATCTAGTATGGGAAGCTGTGTTGCCATTGGGGACTAAGGATGCAACATATGGTAAATGGTCTCCAAATTGGAACGGGCCGTACAGGGTCGATCAAGTTTTAAGAGGAAACGCATACATGCTCGAGCAGTGGGCGCGTAAAATTCCCGATGGCGGTCAACATCTCAAGAAATATTTCCCAAGCATGTGGGATGATGGACAGTAAAATTTGGAGGCCGATACATGAAATCGGCCGAACAAAAAGAAAAAAATATAGCCGATGCACGGTCATCGACTCTAGAGGTTCACACACGTTACAAGCGATGCGGTTTACATACGATCTCAAGAAATGCCTCGAAGGCGTGGAGGCGTCGCCGGACACGATCAACCTCGGCGATCTCGGCCGTCATCTTCATCCTTACCCATCACTAGCTGCTTGCTCGAGGCACGCGTATATGCGGATCGGTCTTGATTGAGCTTTGAGGCCTTCTCGTCTTGGGAACGGGCGATGGATTCTTCCTTGTCGCGGATGAGCTGTTTAGTCACCGGACCTTCTCCTCAAGATCTTCCAGCTCCTTTTCAAGGATGCGAGCTCGGTCTTGTGAGGTGTCGGTTTAGCATCGAGACGCCTTTTTCTCGTTAAGCTGCGACATCATGCGCAATATCGCTTTCGGCGGAAGTTGGGCGTGGCGGATTGATCCTTTCACGAGCTAACTTCACCCGTGGCCCGAAGAAGGACAGATTTGCAACCGACCAAAGCTTCACTTGCAATGCTCTTTGGAAGATGGTCTGAATTTCGCAAGAACGCTCTTCACTTCCTCGAACCCTCGATCAACTCCTCGACCGGGAGGACAAGGTTTTAAGACGCTGGAATTGAGGTAGAGCAACCACAGCTTGTGGTTCAGCGTGGGCAGAGGGAGTTGGTTCGATAGATTCGGTCGAACGACATCAAACGAAAGATCACAACTCGGCAGCGAAAAGCGTCGGTATGCATCCAAGCGTGTAGACGAGCGAAAGAACCTAAACGTACCTCTCCTAAGATCGAGGGATAGCGATGAGAGACCATCGGTTTGTGTGTGGTTCCGGAGGCTTGGCGAGTAGTAGCCGTTTCATCACCTTGAGGATTCGGATCCGGCCTTGCCCGGCTTTCCCACTGGAAACGTCGGCCTGCATGAAAGGTGTTCTTAGCGGTGTAAATAACGATAAATCGGGAACAAAAAGTGGTGATTTTGAAACCTCGACTCGGAAGAAGCTTGTAGTCCTTTGCAAGTTCTCTTGGGACCCATGATTGGCCCCTCGGCCGGCCTCGGGGCGGGTTCGAGCCGACCTTTTCCTAGAAGCCGATGGTGGTGAATCGGCTGGTTCGGTGTGATGGTCCTCTCGAATCCGTTGGGCCTAGTTCTCCTCGATTGGTGCAGGTATCCTCATGGAGGTGTCTTGACGGAAGCTTTGTAAGGAGGAGAATCGATGTCGAGCATGTCTGCAAGAATGGAAGAATGACCAGGATCGACCAAGGCCTGAATTAGCTTACATGCGAGCTGTCTGGAGAAGGGCTCCGGCGCCTCAAAGTCTTCCTAGCAGCTACCTTCCTCACCATCGTTCTGGTTTTAGTCGGAACTCGAGGGGCAGCTGACTTAGGAGCTGCTGGTTTCTTGGAAGCCGATTGTGGGGTTATCAGCTGTTTCTGCATTATGACCTTTTTCAGAGGTGGCGAGTCTTTGCAGAAAAGAACCACAGGAGCTGGTGGGAAGAACTCGAAGGGGGAGCCATCGCTGTGCGTAGGCTCAGGGCCATCTTGTTGCTGCAAAGAGAAAGAGTGGATTAATAAAAGGATCAATTGCAGGCTGCATCAAGAAAATTTGCAAGTAGTGGTACCTGGTCCACGGGGATGTCATAGTCAGCATCGAGCTGTTTCAGCAACGGTCCCAGAGCTCTCCTGAAGACGTGAGTCTTCCACATCGACCACCAGTCTTCAAAGCCATCGGTTGATGAGGCAAAGGTGAGGTCGTTGGGAATTGGGATGGTCAGAGCATCAAAGAAGGAATAACACCTTTGGCTGGTGAGAGGATCAGGCAGATCGGCTCTGCTCTCCGTAAGGTGATGGAGAAAGAAGTGGGGAGCTACTTGTCCAAGGCCAAATTGACGAGCCATTACGACTGGCTGGTAGAATTCATACCCAGGTTTGATTATTCTGTTGGACGTACTCATGCCAACTGGAAGGAAACAGGGACGAATCACGGTGGAAAAGAGCTGCCGAGTGCTGGTATCATCGGCAAAATTATCCAGCCTGAAGGAGAGTGGATTTTCAAAGTGTTCTGATTCCTCCATGTAAGGGAAGAAGGTAGGGTTGTCCAGGCCTTGGAAGAAAGTGCTGAACCACTTAGATGCCTCCTGAGAGGTCAGTTTACTGCCTGGCAATCGATACAAAGCTTGGCCATAACTGGTGCATCGGATCTGCTTCCCTTTTACATCTGGAAAGGTGCGGCTCGCCAAAGGGGAAGTTTGGGATGTGATTTTGGAAATACAGTGAGCCCATAGCTGAATAAACCACCAAGGACCACCTGTTTTAACGCTATGCGGAGAGCGACAGCAGACATCAATTGGAGGTATCGATAGACTTCTCCAAGAAAAATTTGCCGAGGCCAAGTTGAGTACCTTTGGCAGTTCATGGGCTAAGGAGATAGTTTTGGTTGGAGCCGGGAAGGGCCACGAATATGAAATGCTCCAGCCGGAAGTTGAGAAAGGTCAGATGTTCTTTCTCCGAGACAGGCCCTTTGTTTTCATATGGCGTTGGAGGTAAGCACCCCAGCTCGTGCAGTATGTTTTGGAAGACAGTTTGTAGGGGACTTTGGTCAGCTTGAAAGCAGAGGGGCTGGGTGATGTAACATCTAGACCAGTGATCATCACCACGTCTAGCAAGGTTGGTGACATAGGGCCATGACCAAATATAAAACAGTTCAGAGCGTCAGACCAGAAGTAGCCGATGGTTTTGAGAAGATTCTCGTGTTTTTCAAGAGGAGACAATGATAGATGCAAGGCATCGGCTATGCCCGTAGTTTCCCATTGGGATTGGTAAGCTCTAGCTACCCTACTGAACCAAGAAATCCAATGTTGGGGATTAGGCTGGCAAGTCGGCCCAAGAGTTCAGATCTAGGTCTTGGCTTACGGGGATTCTATTTGCTTCAAGAAATCGGATGGGCAGGACTAGAATCATGACGAGGCCAAGAGAGAGAATTTGGGAGAGAAGGATGCGGCGAGAATGTCCGAAACCTAGAAAGTTTAATGGTGGAATAAAGGCATTAATTCAGGTGTTCGCCATTAAGTTCTAACATTGCGTTCAGACTGCGAGGGGTAGGCGTACCTTCAGACCGGAGACCTCTGGATTGGTGTTGGACGATTCTGCCATCTGGTTTGCCGGCGGAGATGGATCTATGCAGATTGAGGATTGAGGGTTCTTGTTGCTGTGAGCTCGATCTGGTCGGTGGGCAGTTGGGGATCTAGGTCGCCCTTTTTGAAGAGAGTCGCAGGTTACCGTTTGAAACTAAGAAGTGGCCGTTTAGGTTTGCCTAAGTATGCGACTGAGTTTGACCTTGTCAACGATTTCGGGAAAGCCGATGTGCATCGGCTCTTTGAGTTATATCTTGTTGACCGTGAGAACGTAACAAGGTGAAAGCCGATGCGTTGCTATCGGCTCTGAGCATCGACTTATTTGTGTTATCGACAAAATTGGGGGAAAGACAATCTGCGAAACGGATTTTTCATTCATTCATTCAAAAGCATTGCTTAAGCGACGATTGATTACAAAAGGGAGCTTATTGCTACTACTACTACGGCTACTACTACTGGTTCCTAATCTAGGCCGAGGTCGTCGTCGCCGCCGTCGCCGCCGTCTTGTTCGCTATCCTCGGCCGCCATTTCGCTTCGCCGCCTTGAAGAAGCCAGCAGGGGCCCCCTCGTCCTCATCGTCGTCCTCGGTGTCTTCATCGGACCCGGCACGGAAGCGCTTCGTCGGCGGGTACTCACCGGAGGAGGTGTCCTCCTCCGATTCCTCCTCCTCGTCGGAGGACTCGACGCCGTCCCAAGACCAGGCGTCGTCGCTGCTCTTCGCCTCCAGTTCCCCGTTAACGAGGAACTGTAGGCTCTCCTCGCCGTCAGTCAGGGACGCATCGTCCTCCGACCAGACGGCGAAATCCCAGTCCCTTTCGTCCCACCATTGTGGGGCGAAAGTATCTGACGCCGGGCGGGTGCTCTGGCTCTCGATCACTGATGCTGTTGGAGGCGTGGGAGGACAGGCCAGAGGAAGCAGAGGAGGCCATGGCGAGAAAGAGGGTTTTTTCGGCGGAGGAAGAAGGGTTTTCTGGCTACTGGAAGAAGATGGGGACTGCGAACTGCTCAGACGAATTTAAATAAGGGGAATAGTGGAGAGACGGTTCAATGCCATAGCGGTTTCCCAGATTGTCGCCAAAATCGCGTCAAATCATGCAATGCGAGGAGTTGAGAAGACAGGGCATCATGATGAAGGGTAGTGTGACGATCCTGTTACGCCACGATTACAACGCTAGCACCCAATACGTAAAAAAAACAGTGGTTTTGGAATTATTATTGCCAAAACCAGGGGCATGTTATCGCCATATTTTGGCCAAAGAAGGAGATGGGCCGTGATCAAGATGGGCTTGGAAGATGCGTATATTCAACGTGTTGTTGGATCGGCCTAGTCGTGGATTTGGGCTAAATTGCCCGTGTATCTTGTATCATAGTAGGTTTCGTTTCAGTTTAGGTTCCGTTCAGTTTAGGTAAAGATAGAGTTGTAGAGTTATTCCAAAAGTAGAGTCTCCTGACTATAAATATGTACCTAAGGTTATCAAAGAAAGGAGGACAATCACGTTCACAACAAACACAATCTCGGCGCATCGCCACCCCTTGTTTCTAGGGTTTCTTTCGGGTAAGTGTCATCTTTGCCTAGATCGCATCTGCGATCTAGGCGATCTACTATGCGTTACTGGTTTTACTCGTCAAGCGTTGTTGATGGCGAGTAATACCATTATCATAGATTGTTTGAGGCTAGCAGCGGTGTTTTTCGTTATTATCGTTGAAGTTATGCTACCTCTAGTTACCTCGCTACCTTTGCACCTCTTCCCAAGTGCAAGGGTAGCATCTTGCTTGATCTTTATTTAGTTGTTTCGATCTGTTATAGTTGTGCCTTGTTCGCCACGGTTTAGTTTAATATCTACGTCGCCAGGCCTTACAAACGGGTTGAACGATCCAGTAGTACGTGGGACGTGGTTTATTCGTTCTAGAGAAGTTGTTCGTAATTGACTTTAAGTTAGTTATTAGGCCTTTCTAGGGTTAATATTCTTCATCTTTTGTACATACCGGGCTCAATTACGTGTAGGACGCCCGATACGTAGTGAAAACATTAAACCGTCGAGATCGATTTAACTTGTAGTGATCAAGCAAAACCCCATGTTATCGTAAATCTAATGCAGAACCATGGGGCAATCGGCTCTAGGAGCCGATTCTGGAAACCAGAGCCGGTCACGCTCGAATTTTACGATACTTGTTTACCATGCAGAAATCAATCGAGCAATCCTTCACCTTCCCGACGGTATAGGTCGTGGCATCTCGAACCAAGCCAGGACGTGTGCCGGAGTTTTGCGGGCCGTCGCCCGAGGGACCAGGGCCCACCAGCAGTCCTGGGAGCCTCCCGGCTCTTCGTGTTGCTCGTCGCTGCTCGCCGGTGGGTTTTGGCAGGCAACACCTGCACTCTGTGACGATCGCCTCCATCTCCTGGAGTGATGTCACGATCTCCATGAAGGGAATATGCCCTGAGAGGCAATAATAAATTGTTTATTATGTGTATTCCAAGTATATGATAGATGTTTATTTTGCATGCTATAATTGTATTAATACGGAAACGTTAATACATGTGTGTTTAATAAACAAACAGAAAGTTCCTAGTTAAGCCTCTCTCATAAACTAGCTCGTTGATTAACAAGATGATCAAGGTTTCCTGATCATGGACATTGGATGTTGTTAATAACGGGATCACAACATTAGTGTAATGATGTGATGAACATTCATCCGAAGTATAGCATTACGATCAAAGTCATTGAGTTTATATTGCTATAACAACTTACGAAGTGATCCTAATCCTTAGACCATGAGATCATGTCAATCACTAACACCTAAGAGTTTCTTGATAACATCAAACGTCACACCGTAACAGGTGATTATAAAGATGGGTTCGTAACTAATAAAGTGTTATGTTGAGGCTCATGGATCAAGAGGAATTTGTTCATCCCGATGACGGATAGATATACTGGGCCCTCTCGGTGATATCACATTGATTAGCTTGCAAGCAAGTGATTTGATCACTAGAATGTTATATCACGGAACGAGAAAAGAGTGCATGTCGAACGAGATCAAACTAGGTATGGAGATACCGATGATCGAATCTCGGACATGTAATATATCGTGAGACAAAGGGATTAAGATACTAGCGTAAAAGGTTCCGACGATCACAAGAAAGTCATCGTTGAATGTGGGAGTCGATGGGTCTCCGATCCCGCTCGATTATTGATCCGAGAGGGTCTCGATCATGTCCGCATTATTCACGAACCGTAGGGTGACACACTTAAGAGACACCGACATCCAATTGGAGCAAAAGTTTCATGCCGAAGAATAAACAAGCGCGGAATTTATTTCACTAGATACCAAACAAGTTTTCGGGTGAAATTGCATAAAGTGGTTATGCATGTGAAATAGAATTCTAGCAAGGGTTATTTGTGAATGTTTGTCATTAAAGTAATTGACAAAATTCTGAATAAAATAAAAGAGTTTTATTTAATGAGAGTTTGCATTAAATTTGGTGGAAATTTAATGGGTTTTTGAGTGGGATTTTGAGTGGACTTTTGAAGGGTCATTTTGTGAGTGGAGTGTCCACCCACATGATGAGGGCAAGGGCAGCCCCATGCTGCCACCCCTTGGGTTCCCCTCCTCCTATAAAAGGCCCTCCTCTCACTTCTCACTCACACCTCCTCGTGAAGGATCTCTCTCCCCTCTAGAATTTATCCCCATGGTCTCGGACTAGCGAGATACATGTTCCGGTGGCTATTCGGCAAGAAAGAGTTGTGCTTCCGCATCGCTGGAGCGAGGAGGCGGAGGTTGCTCGGTGCCTCGAGCGTGTGTGCGACACGGATCTGCTGCTGATTTGCGGCGCTAGGACTCCTCTCGATCTTGAGATCGGCAAGAGATCGTCTACATCAACCACGAGTTTGGACTCGTTAAGCTTTGTCGGTCTTCAAGGGTATGTTCTCTACGGATATACATCCCGTTGTTTGTATCTAGTATAAATAGATCTTGGTATATAGTTCACATCGTAGGAAAATTTTTGTTTTCTATGTTGCGAACCCTTGATGGTATCGAGCCGGATCTATGCGTAGATACTTTACGGGTAGTACACATATGAGTATGTGGGCGATGATGATCATGTTGTTGCTCCTTTCTTGTGATTTTGGATATTGGTGGCATAGTGGGATGAAGCGGCGGACAAACTTTACATGTCCTCGCACATGAGACCTGTTCCACGCTTGACATGCAACTAGTTTGCATAAGTGGCTAGCGGGTGTCTGTCTCTCCTACTATAGTCAATATCTATTTTGCAAGCGAGTTGTCAACAATTTGATTATCCTCGTTGTGGTTCATGTTCGTAGGTAAGAACGGTTCTATCTCGAAAGCCCTCAGCCACGTAAAACTTGCAATGGATAAATTAGAAGCGTCTAGTTTAGATTGTTGCTGGGCTAGTGTTATGATATGGTAGTGTTGTAAGTAGAAGTATGAGATGATACTCTTACAACACAGATAGCGTGTAAAACCCATAGATTGTGGATTTACACATAAAGGTATGATAGTGATCATACCACGATGCACATGATAGAGATCATCTGCGGGAACCATATAATTTCACTATTAAACATATGATGTTTGATTGCATCTTATATTGCTTGTTTAGCGCTTTGTTAAGCATAATAAGATGATCCCTCATTTTAAATATCAAGATAAGAATGTGTTCTCCCTTTAGTATGCACCGATTATGTTTTCGTCGCTCCAAGACATCACGTGATGATCGGGTGTACTTGGATCCTCGACCATACTTCGGGTGTAAGACAGTTACACACGCAAAAATACTAAGGTTCTAACTTGGCGAGCCTAGCATGTACAGACATGGCCTCGGAACACGGACCGAAAGGTTAAGCATGAGTCATATAGTTGATATGATTCCCATTTGATGCTCGCCTTTGAAGCTATACCGACTCACGTGATGATCGGACTTGGTGTAGTGGATTTGGTTCATGTAATCACCAAAAGGACACGAGGGATGTCGCTTTGAGTGGGAGTTCATTCGTAATATAGATTAGTTGAACTCAATCTATCATACACTTAGTCTAAACTTTACAAATTCTGTTGTAGATGGCACCACCGCTTTTAATTTCAATGCGTTCATGGAGAAAGAGAAACTAGCAACGAACGGTAGCAACTTTCTTGAATGGGCCATGAATTTGAGGATTCTCCTCTCTGCTGCACAAAAGCAATATGTGCTAGAAGCGTTAGGCCCCCACCTTTGACGATGCCCCGACGAGGAGAAGAATGTCTATCGACTCGTCGGGAGGACCACAACTTAGTTCATTTGCGGCATATTGTATGGGCTAGAGCCGAACTTCAAAGCGTTTCAACGGCAATGCTTTTGATACAATGGGTGAGTTGAAAATGATTTTCGACACACATGCTTTGCTGAGCTACAATGCTTGAAAAGTTCTTTAGCTGCATGATGGAAGAGAACACTCCGTTAGTGAGCATGTACTCAAGATGTCGGTTACGCCGATAAGCTTGTGTCCTTGGGAATAACGATTCCCATTGACTTAGGCATCCATCGTGTTCTGCGGTCTACCACCTAGCTATAAGAGCTTCGTGATGAACTATAATATGCAAGGCATGAAGAAGTCTCTCCCGAGCTTACAATGCTTAAAAGCTGAAGTGGAGATCAAAAGGAACATCAAGTGTTGATGATCAATAGGAACACTGGTTTCAAGAAAGACAAGAAGGAAAAGCGGAAGGAAGTAAGGGCAAGCTGTTGCGCTGAAAAGAAACCGAGTTGGACCTAAGTCGATACCGAGTGCTACTATTGTAAGGGGACCTTTGGGCATAAGCGCCCCAAGTATCTGGCGGACAAGAAGGCCGGCAAGGCAAACAAAGGTATATATGATATACATGTTATTGATGTGTACTTGACTAGTGCTCGCAGTAGCTTTTGGTATTTGATACCGGTTCGGTTGCTAATATTTGTAACTCGAATCGGGGCATGCGGAGCGACCGCTAGCAAGGGGTGAGGTCAAGATGCGTGTCGGCAATGGATCAAACGTTGATGTGATCGCCGTCGGGCTACCTCTCCACTTACCGTCGGGATTAGTTATAAACTTAAATAACTAATCGTTATTTGGTGCCTGCCGAGCATGAACATTGTATCTGGATCATGTTTGATGCAAAGTGGTTTTCATTCAAATCAGAACAATGGTTGTTCCATTTATATGAATGAAATCTTTTATGGTCATGCACCAATGTTGAATGGTTTATTTCTGTTGGATCTCGATGATAATGTTACACATATTCATAATATTGATGCTAAAAGGATTAAACTTAGTGATGATATATCCGCATATATGTGGCCTTTGCCGTCTAGGTCATATTGGCATTAAGCATGAAGAAGCTCCATTCGGATGGACTTTTAGAATCACTTGATTATGAATCATTTGATACATGTGAGCCATGCCTTATGGGCAAGATGACTAGAACGCCGTTTTCGGTTCAATGGAGCAGGCGGATTTATTGGAAATCATACATTCAGATGTATGTGGTCCAATGAGTGTGTCGTGAGGTGGATATCGTTATTTTGTTACTTTCACGGATGATTTGAGTAGATACGGTTATATCTACTTGATGAAACACAAGTCTGAAACCTTTGAAAAGTTCAAGGAATTTCAGAATGAAGTTGAAAATCATCGTAATAGAAAGATCAAATTTCTACGGTCGACCGTGGAGGTGAGTATCTAAGTTACGAGTTTAGCACTCACATGAAAGAGTGTGGAATTGTTTCACAACTCACACTGCGGAACACCACAATGAAATGGTGTGTCGGAACGTCAGAATCGTACTTTATTAGATATGGTTCGATCTATGATGTCTCCGACGGACTTGCCGTTGTCATTTTGGGGTTATGCACTAGAAACCGCTGCATTCACTTTAAATCGGGCACCATCTAAATCCGTTGAAACGACACGTATGAATTGTGGTTTGAAACAAACCTAAGCTGTCATTTCTTAAAGTTTGGGGTTGCGATGTTTATGTGAAGAAACTTCAACCGATAAACTCGAACCCAAAGCGGAAAAATGCGTCTTCATAGGATACCCTAAAGAAACTATTGGGTATTCCTTCTATCACGAATCCGAGGGCAAGGTTTTTGTTGCCAAGAATGGATCCTTTCTAGAGAAAGAGTTTCTCACGAAAGGTGTGAGTAGTCGGAAGGTAGAACTCGAAGAGGTTATGGAACCTTCTCTTCAAAGTATGGCAAGTAGCGCTTGGCGGGAAGTCGTTCGAGTTGGCTCCACTGTTGAAGAAGGAACTAATGATAATGATCATGAAACTCCGAAGAGAGTACTACCGAACCTCGCAGTCAAGCAGACGTGCAGCTCCGCTGTCACGGAAATCTGTCATAAATTTCATGGTTGATGAAAATAATGACCTGCGACGTATGAAGAAGCGATGATGAGCCAGTTCAACAAATGGTTAGAAGCCATGAAATCGAGATGGAATCCATGTATGAAAATCAAGTTTGGAACTTGGTGGAATTACCTCACGACCGAAGGCCGTGGAGAACAAATGGATTTTCAAAAGGAAAAGCGATCTTGATGGTAATGTGACCATCTATAAAGCTCGACTTGTCGCAAAGGGGTTTCGACAAATTCAAGGAGTTGACTACGATGAGACTTTCTCTCCGTAGCGATGCTAAAGTCAGTTAGGATTATGTTAGCAATTGCTGCATATTTCGATTATGAAATATGGCGGATGGATGTCAAAACGCGTTTCTCAATGGTAATATTGAAGAAGAGTTGTATATGATACAACCAAAGGGTTTTGTCGATCCTAAGGATGCTAACAAGGTGTGCAAGCTTCAGCGATCCATCTATGGATTGAAGCAAGCATCACGGTTGGAATCTCCGCTTTGATGAGGTGATCAAAGAGTTTGGATTTGTCCAAACTTATGGAGAAGCTTGTATTTACAAGAAAGTGAGTGGGAGCAATGTGGCATTTCGATATTATATGTGGATGACATATTATTGATCGGAAATGATATAGAACTTTTAAACAGTGTTAAAAGTTATCTAAGCGACAAATTTTCAATGAAGGACCTAGGTGAGCGTCATACATATTAGGCATAAAGATCTATAGAGATAGATCTAGGCGCCTAATAGGGCTATCGCAAGTACATACCTTGATAAGATTTTAAAGAAGTTTAAAATGGACGGAAGTAAGAAGGGTTCTTACCTATGTTGCAAGGCAAGACATTGAGTAAGACTCAAAGTCCGGCTTCGGAAGAAAGAGAGATAATGGACAAAGTCCCTATGCTTCAGCCATAGGCTCTATAATGTCGCCATGCTATGTACAAGACGGATGTGGCACACGCTATTAGTTTGACTAGTAGGTACCAATCGGATCGAGTTCGAACATGGATAGCGGTCAAGAATATCCTTAAGTACTTGAGAAGAACTAAGGATATGTTTCTTGTATCTGGAGGTGAAGAAGAGCTCGTCGCTAAGTGTTATGTCGACGCTAGCTTTGACACCGATCCGGATGACTCTAAGTCTCAATCCGGATCGTATTTCTCATGAATGGCGGGCGGTTAGTTGGAGGAGCTCCAAACAACCTGTGGTAGCGGGATCAACAACGGAGGCGAATATGTTCTTTGCTTGAGCGGCTCGGAAGCGATTTGGATGAAGGAGTTCATATCCGAACTAGGAGTTGTGGCAGCGCGTTGGACCCAATGGTGATCTATTGTGACAACAATGGTGCCATTGCCAATGCCAAGAGCCAAGGTCTCACAAGCATTCCAAGCATATTAAGCGCCGGTTTCACTCCATCCATGAGCATGTCAAGGATGGAGATATAAAGATTTAAAAGTACATACGGATCTCAATGTAGCGATCCGTTGACTAAAACTCTCCCTAGAGCAAAACATGATCAACACGAGAACTCAATGGGTGTTAGATATATCACTATGTAACTAGATTATTGTCTCTAGTGCAAGTGGGAGATCAAGGAATATGCCACGAGGCAATAATAAATTGTTTATTATGTGTATTCCAAGTATATGATAGATGTTTATTTTGCATGCTATAATTGTATTAATCTGGAAGCGTTAATACATGTGTGTTTAATAAACAAGCGAAAGTTCCTAGTTAAGCCTCTCTCATAAACTAGCTCGTTGATTAACAAGATGATCAAGGTTTCACGATCATGGACATTGGATGTTGTTAATAACGGGATCACAACATTAGTGTAATGATGTGATGAACATTCATCCAGTATAGCATTACGATCAAAGTCATTGAGTTTATATTGCTATAACAACTTACGTGATCCTAATCCTTAGACCATGAGATCATGTCAATCACTAACAGGAAGAGTTTCTTGATAACATCAAAGCGTCACCGTAATGCAGGTGATTATAAAGATGGGTTCGTAACTAATAAAGTGTTATGTTGAGGCTCATGGATCAAGAGTGGAATTTGTTCATCCCGATGACGGATAGATATACTCTGGGCCCTCTCGGTGATATCACATTGATTAGCTTGCAAGCAAGTGATTTGATCACTAGAATGTTATATCACGGGAGCGAGAAAAGAGTGCATGTCGATGAGATCAAACTAGGTATGGAGATACCGATGATCGAATCTCGGACATGTAATATATCGTGAGACAAAGGGATTAAGATACTAGCGTAAAGGTTAAGCGATCACAAGAAAGTCATCGTTGAATGTGTGGGAGTCGTTATGGGTCTCGGATCCGCTTCGATTATTGATCGAGAGGGTCTCGATCATGTCCGCATTATTCACGAACCGTAGGGTGACACACTTAAGAGACACCGACATCCAATTGGAGCAAAAGTTTCATGCGAAAAGAATAAACAAAGCGCGAATTTATTTCACTAGAATCCGAAAGCAGGTTTTGGGTGAAATTGCATAAAGTGGTTATGCATGTGAAATAGAATTCTAGCAAGGGTTATTTGTGAATGTTTGTCATTAAAGTAATTGACAAAATTCTGAATAAAATAAAAGAGTTTTATTTAATGAGAGTTTGCATTAAATTTGGTGGAAATTTAATGGGTTTTTGAGTGGGATTTTGAGTGGACTTTTGAAGGGTCATTTTGTGAGTGGAGTGTCCACCCACATGATGAGGGAGGGCAAGGGGCAGCCCCATGCAGCCACCCCTTGGGGTTCCCCCTCCTCCTATAAAGGCCCCTCCTCTCACTTCTCACTCACACCTCCTCGTGAAGGATCTCTCCCCCCTCTAGTATTTATCCCCCATGGTCTCGGACTAGAGAGATACATGTTCCCGATGGCTATTCGATAAGAAAGAGTTGTGCTTCGCTGCATCGCTGGAGCGAGGAGGCGGAGGTTGCTCGGTGCCTCGGACGTGTGTGCGAGCACGGATGCGCTGCTGATTTGCGGCGCTAGGACTTCCTCTCGATCTTGAGATCGGCAAGAGATCGTCTACATCAACCACGAGTTTGGACTCGTTAAGCTTTGTCGGTCTTCAAGGGTATGTTCTCTACGGATATACATCCGCCCGTTGTTTGTATCTAGTATAAATAGATCTTGGTATATAGTTCACATCGTAGGAAAATTTTTGTTTTCTATGCTGCGAACCCTTCACTCCACCCACGCCGGCGCCTCCGCCGCCATCGCCTTGTGTCCTCTCTCTCTCTCTCTCTCTCTCTCTCTCTCTCTCTCTCTCTCTCTTCCCAGCGCACCGGAGGACACACAGCGGCGATTGGCTATTTAATGACAATTCGCAACCGACGCAAAAAAGAGAGGCTAGGATGCACGACGTGGCTGCTCTCCATTGGCGGAAAAGTGTGCTTTCTTGCTCTCACAGAAAATGTCCCTTTCGAGTTTCTTCGGCCGAGAAATCGTGTACGTTGGATCGAGCGTGATCCGTGTTCCTCTCGGTGATTGGCTGGTGTTTACTCATCGTTTCTAACAGAATACTAACTCGCACGTTAGCCAGCAGTTTTACCCGGCTATCTCAGACATTACCAACCGTTTTTAACTGATATTTCAGCCATCGTTTTGTAATTCAAAATCTCAGATATTAGGCAACGTTATTTTATACTAGCTCAGTTCTTTAATATGAGATAATGCTAAAACGTTTTATAATTAGAAACGGTGGGAGTAGTATTTTAAAAATAATTTGGTTTTTAAAAATACCACCGGCTTTAAGAAATGACCTTTTTTGTATTTTGTTTTTTATAAAAATTGCAGTATAGAAAAAATGTCTTGACCTCTTTTTTCTAAAACGAAGATAGTGTTGAAATTTTTGCCTAAATAGGCTCAAGCCATTTATTACATGTCAATAAATTCCTGAAATCCTAGAGGCCCATTCATGCAAGACAAGAGCTGGGACAAATGTTTAGTCCCACATTGCTAGTTGAGTGGAAGTTGGACCAGCTTATAAGGTGAGCTCTCCTACCACTTGGTAAAAATGATGAGAAGGAGAAGGAGAGAGTTCCACACGCGCGCTCCTCCTCCTCGCTCGCCTCGCCACGCCTCGTCACAACGCGCGCGCGTCGCGGAATCTTGCCGAGCCGAGCTTTATTTTGCCACGCATGAATGATATATGAACAGTTGTACAGAAGCTGAAACGTTTTGCTTTGAGTGGACTGTTCGCTTCATCTTCTGTCCATTTGTTTCATCTTATGCGCAGTCTGTGTACCTTCCCTTCTGTGCCTATAAGAGAGAGAGGTCGCGCCTCCTCTCAGACATACTGCCACACATCCTTTGCGCCTCCTGTTCCAGAGCACTGCGCTACCTAGATCTTCCCCATCCCGACAGTAGGCCTCCGAGACCCTGCTGCTTCGAGTCCTGTATGGGAGAAGGGCGATAAGGTTTTTGGGAAGCGCTATCGGCGCGACTACTGGCTTCGTCACGAACTCCCTCAAGGATAGCGACTGCGGCGACGTCTTCCCCGACGAGGACTTCTTCCCCGACATCAGCACTCTCTTTCTCGACGACATGGCCACCGACGGTTCCAACGCCGGCGATTCCTCTTCTGTTACTGCCGTGTATATCTTCTTTCTTAATCTTGTTCTGATCGTATCTAAAGTTTTATGCCTTGCAGCTTGTTTGGTTATATGCCTTAATATGTATTCGCTATTTCACATGATTAGTATATTGCCTATTATTCTAATCATGTTTTATCTAGCGTTTATTATGGATATTTCGCTTGGTAAATTGCTCTTTTATTCAACAGATAGTATTTGTTACCAATGTGAATATGTAGGCAAAGGACAGATCACACTTGGAAGATCCCTACTGAAATATCTTGGGACAATAATAGATGTGGAAACAGACATTATGCATTTTGCCCCTCCAGTAAGCAATCATATCTTCCCTAAAGAGAAGAAAAAAGGTAAGAAAGGAAAGAACAAGAGGATTAATACCTCGTTTCAAAATACTTGATTCTTCTTGCTTCTTGTGTCTAACTTAAAGGCGTTAAAAAAAGTATTTGTTGGAAGATAACCCAAAAGTTTCCTTGAGTCTTGGAAGTTATTACTTCAGTAATGACATCTCCTTATACTTTTTTTTGCTTTTTGTGCCAAGAATAACCTCTAATGAGAGGGAAGTAAGATTTGGAGAATTGCTGTCCGGAAATAGATTTCTATCCTCCACCATAAAGATTCGTGAGGAGTCTCTGTAATTCATATTGAGCTAAAAATTTATGAATAAATCCCCCAGTATGTTAGATAACCTTCGTTAGTTCAACACTTTTTGATTTGAGAAATAGAAGATTTTTGAAAAAATCGGTTTCTACCTGCTGGTCTATTTTGACAGATTTCTGCCATTATTTGCATTTGCTTCTTATTGATTCCTTTTTGAGTTCTCTTTTGGTGAATTGAGCTTTTTGAGAGAGTTGCTACAGTAGCTTGTGTTTTTAGTGAAAAGTCTTGTTGTTCCAAAGATTTGCCTAAATGTCTATTATCTTTTGATTACACTAATATTGCTAATGAAGATCGTGTGAAGTTTTGTATGAAGAAAAAAAATCCAGGTGTAAAGAAAGAATGATGTAATGAGATGAAGAATGGACAAAAGCTCAAGCTTGGGGATGTCACACCGGTGTCACCCCAAGAAATATCCAAGAAGTACAAGCGTCAAAGCTTGGGGATGCCCAAGGCATCCCCTTCTTCATCAATAAAAAGCTTAGGTTTGTCTAGACACGTCGTTTTTATTGTTTCATGTACAAGTTTTGTTGTTCTTAGAGCGTCTTAATTTTCGTTCGGTTTGCTTAGTTGTTTAGTTTTCTTAAATAAAGTAGTTTGGACCCCGTTCTTACTGTGTTGTTTCAAATAAGTTGCTTGGTGTTGGAAAGGAGTAGGAAGTTCCTGCTTGAAAGTGCAAGAGGAGTTTGCATTGACTGTGACTTAGACTTTAGCATGACATGCTAGGTATTGTTTTGACCTTATTCTTAGTGATTATTGCTGTAGCATGTCTTGTTCCAAACAATTGGGATTGCTTAGTGTGCCTTGAAGAAATTATGCGTTGTTTTAGCATGCAAAAGCATAGTATTGTGGTATTCTCCTTTGATGCTTTGTTTGGGTTAACTTGGCACATGCTCACACCATGTTATGACTATGAACAAGTCACCAAAGCCTCTATGATCATTTATTCCTTGACTTGTAGTACCACTCTATGGTTTGATTAGTAATGTTTTGTTGCTCTGCATGATTATGGCCATTATTGCACTCTTAGTTGGTTGCTCCCAGTCTTTTTCTAGCCTCCACTTATATGAGTAAGCTATACTCATGTTTCCAACTCCCAAGAAACCAAGTTATTCCAAAGTGTCCACTATAAATTCCTATGTATGGTGTGTTACACCATTCCAAGTATATTCTTGTTTTTAGCTATCTTCCAATTAAAAACTATTTTGTTATGTGAAAACTTAGTGATTAAAGCCCTCACGAACTTGATGGAACACTTATATTCTTTGCCCATAATAAACTTGAACCATTGTGTCATCTATGTTGTATATGCTTGCACTTATACGTTGGGATTAGCAGAACCATCCTGTCATGGGGAACGTTTTCAACATTGCACTTGTACTTTGTACTCAATTGATATCATACTCTTTTGTCTATGGATGTCACCGGTGTGAAATAAAGAGGGAACTTGTAAGTCCATGGAGTATGTATTTTGTGTTAGAGAAACGCATGGGCCGCTAGCCTAAGCCATGCCTAATCATGGTGGAAACTTGCAACATCACCATAGTGAGCTATCTATGAAGCATCCTCAATAAAAATCTATGCATGTAGTAAATAAAAAGATCGCTGAGATGCTTATTGTCTGCTTGCCTTGTCATTTTGGTTATGGGATAGCTCATGTACCATGTGCAAGGGGTACCCTGTTGGCGGTTCTCTATGATACACATGTACTTACAATGACAAGAACTTACAGGTGACTGAAGTTCAGTAGCATGAGGTGTGGCCCTCGTATTCAAGGGACTTGAGATTGCCAACTTATACTTTGTCAATCATATGCTCCATAGTTTGTTCACTTTAACCTTAACCACTTCAAGATGCTTATGATAGGGGCAATCAGGCTGAAAGCTAACAAGTATCATAATTTTTGGAAGATCTTTTAAAAACTTGAAATCCCTACTTCCCTTTGTGAAGGGCCTTTCTTCCACCATTATTTGAGTCTCCACCTTCTACTTTTAGGCACCATTAAGAGAGCATAGTGGTGCTTGACGTGGGAGCACTTCGTTGGAAACCCCAAGAACAAGGTGTGATGAGCACAGCAACAAGTCTTCTCTCAGTAGAGACCGATGTTATCGAACCAGAAGGAGAAAGGAAACGTCACACAGGTGTTGCAAGCAACGCGGAGACCTGCACAACAAAAACTCAAGACTTTGCCCCGACGAATGGTGAGGTTGTCAAGCTCACCGGTTTGCTGTAACAAAGGATTAAACGTATGGTGTGGAAGGTAGTGGTTTGCAACAAGTAAACAAGTAACAGTGGAAGATGTATCAATGGTAAAGATTGGACCGGGGTACATAGTTCACTAGAGGTGCTCTCCTTAGATAAACAACATGGCATGAAGGGTAAACAAATTGTTCGACGCTAATTTGTGCGAGAATTAAGCTATGTCTAAGCTATGCTTATCTATGGAGCTGGTCATTTGTATGAATCAGCCCGAGTATATATATGCATGGAGATAGTATCCATCAAAGTGCATGCATGCCTCGTTCTAAACCACCAGCACCTGTACCAAGCGCCTAAGCAAGTCGTGAAAGAAAGCAAATGCTACGCTTTAATTAATTATACCGGAGTTATTTTGCAGGGATACATCATACGGCGTACGTACGGCCCGGCCGGCCGCGCGCACGTATGTGTTGGCAGTCGGATCGATCGTGTGTAACAAGTTTTCTTTGGGCTAGCTGATGCCAATCCATTTGAAGCGATAAGGCCAGACGCAGCTATCCCGTCGATCCAGCGCGTGCGGGTGCGATAAGATAAGCATTCACACGGAACCAACCCCAAAGAATCGCTCGTCATCATGATCCATCTGGCGGATCCCGGCTATAAAATAAGTCCCGTCCGAGGGAAGCCGGGGGGCCGGAGGCAGACTTGGAGACGGACAGCTCTCGTAACCAGAGAAATCACAATTCGTACCTAGAGACGTACGCGCAGCCGGAGAAGAAGAGGAGAACGCCTCCAAGAATCCAAGCGCTCGCACACACCAAAACCGATCCATCCAACCTTCATACACATACATCCATCACACCCACGACCCAAATACCGGGCCGATCAGGAGCAAGAAGGAAGCGCCATGGAGATGAAGAAAGCGCTTCATGATGGTAAGAATCATAGTTGATTTTCTCTCTTTCTCTCTACAGCATACACGCACACATGCATCTTGCATGATGAGATGTGGAGGAATCGTGCAACCGTGGGCAAGTCGAGAGCGCTGGGGCTGCCGGCGCGTAGCTCACCGCACCCCTCCACCCCAGCAGACGCGTTGAAGACGAAGGTGCCGGGCTGCCGGCGTGTAGCCTGGTACGTACTGTACCCTTTCCATGTCGAAAACGGTGCCCAAGCGGATGGTGCCGGGCTGCTGGCGCGCAGCTCGTCACACACGCCTCAAAGACGATGCTGCCAGAGCCGCCGGTGGGCAGCCTATCGCGTGCCCTCTTCATCTCTACGAGCCACTCCGAAGGTGACGGTGGTGAGGCTGCCGGAGTCCAGCCCGGCGCCACTTCCATCTATGCACACTACGTTGCCCAAGACGACGGCATGGGGCGCGCGGCTGCCGGCGTGCAGCCCGACACCAACTCCAACGCCCCCAAGACGGCGGCCCGAGGGCATGCAGCTGCCGGCGTGCAGCCGGCGCCACCAAGACGACGGCCCATGATGGCGCGGCCGCCGGCGTGCAGCTCGGCGCCATCTCCAACGCTACCAAGAGGACGGCCTCGGCGGCGGCGGCTGCGGCGTGCGGCAGCGCCATCTCCGGTGCCACCAAGATGGACGGCCCGCGCGGCTGCCGGCGTGCAACCCGGCGCCATCTCCAACACCACCGAGGGCGGGCTCGGCAATGGCGGCCGGCGTGCAGCCAGCGCCATCTCCAACACCACCGAGAGGACGACCTCGACGGCGCGGCTGCCGGCGTGCAGCCCGGCGCCATCTCCGGCGCCACCAAGATGACGGCCCGAGGGCGCTCGGCTGCCGGCGTGCAGCCCGACGCCATCTCCAACGCCACCAAGAGGACGGCCTAGATGGTGCGGCTCCCGTCGTGCAGCCCGGCGCCATCTCCATCTCCGCCGCCACCAAGACGACGGACCAGGGGCGCGCGGCTGCCGGCGTACGGCCCGGCGCCACCTCCATCTCTTCCGCCACCAAGAGCACGGCCTCGAGAACGTGAGGCTGCCGGCGTGCAGCCCGGCGCCATCGCCATCTCCGCTCTGGTGTGGCGCGCCAAAGACGGCAGTCTCGCGACTGCCGGCGGTCCATAGCGGCGCCATCTCTTCCTCCATCGAACCTTGCGACTACGGCGGTGCCGAAGACGAGACGAGAAGGCAGTCGGCATGCATTCGACGCCACGTCCATCTCGACGAACCATGCTGCCCAAGATGGCGGCGGGGCTGCCGGCGTGCAGCCCAACCTTTCTTCACCTCCTACCAACGTCGACAAGACGACGGCTCCGGGGGCGTGCGGCTACCGGTGTACAGCCCGACGCTATGTCCAACGTCACAGACGACGGCCCGAGGGCGCACGGCAGCCTGGCGCCATCTCTTTTCCCATCGAGCCCGGTGCCTTCTTCACTCCGGCGAGGCGTGCCGAAGACGAGTGATGGCGGGCTGCTAGTATGCAAGCCTGGCACCATCTCTTCTCCCATCAAGCCCGGTGCCTTCTTCGCTCCGGCGAGGCGTGAAAGCGAGCAGTGATGACGGGCTGCTAGTATGCAAGTCGGCGCCATTCCCATCTCCACGAGCCCGTGAGACGACGCTCTTGTCTAGGACGACAGCCGTGAACTCGGCGTCGGACCGAGACGAGGTGTCGACCACGTTGGCTGCACCGACTTGTAGGCGCGTGTCGGTTTTGCACCGACGCCGATCTCCACCAACACTTACTCCTGCGAGGCATACCCCTTGCGCACCCCGACAAGGCTGCTGGTCGTCGAGAAGTCCCAGCTGAGCGGACCCATGCTACTCCAACTCCAACTACATCGACGCCATCAAGACCGACGAGGCACGACGGCGAGGGCGGGCATGGCCGGAGCAAAGGCCATGCTACTCGCGGCGCGTGTACCGACGAGGACACGGGCCCTGCCGCCGCGCACACACACACCACCACCACATCATGCATGGAGAACGTGAAGCGAAGACGACGAAGACGACCACACGGCTTAATCGGAGGTGTCTCGCGGCGTAACCCGCGGGAGTAATTAACCGGGTGCCTTTCGAGGCCTCGGGAACCATGAGATCGCAATCGCCCTAGTCAGGCTAGCTGCGCAAGCAGGCCACGAAGCGCACTGTATTAGGGATTTGTACTTTGTTTCTCCACGAGAGATTAATGAAATGCATCTTCCCTACCTTTTTGTGTACTACTTTGTACCGCATCGCATTTTTTTTCTTTACCCCGGCGCATGAGAAAAACACGCTACCATCCTTCTTCCCCCAAGTAGCCGACGTTCGACTTGTCCAGAACGTTTTTCTCATGTCAAACACAAATTACAGCGGGACAATTGACAGGAACTGAGCAAGGCATAACAATGCAATTACTAGTCAGAAAGATCCTATGAGATTCGATTGGGCAATACAACAATATACATAGACCGCCATCCAGCTGCATCTATTACTAGAAGTCCGCCTTCAGCTTATCATCCGAACCCCCTCTAGTATTAAGTTGCAAGCAACAGACAGCTGCTTTAAGCAAAGTGTGTAAGGTAAACAATCCACATGTTCCATGAACAAGAGACCGTTGTTTTCTCCCTACTAGCAATAGCACATCTACAACCGAAGAGATTTCTGTCACTTCCCTTGGAAACTAGAGGCATGAACCCACTATCGAGCATAAATACTCCCTATTGGAGTCACTAGCAACTACTTGGCCAAGATAGCTACTAAAAACGGAGAGCATGCAAGATCACAAACAACACAGACATGATAGTATCATAAAGACAAAACCATTAATCAAAACAACATAATAATCTCAATATCCATCGGATCCCCGCAAACATAACATGCATGATTACAAATAGATTAGATCTTGATCATGAACGGAGCTCACAATATCTATACATGAAAGCACAAAGGAGGAGATACAACCATCTAGCTACTACATGGACCCATAGTCCAAGGTGGAACTACTTGATACGTTGGAAATGTATCTATAATTTTTGATGCTCCATGCTTGTTTAGTATCTACTTAGCTTTACTTGTCCACACTTTGAGGTGCTTTTTACATGTTTTCTGGTACTAACCTATTAACAAGTTGCAACAGTGCCAGATGCCTATTTTTTGCCGTTTTTGGTTTCAGAAAAGTTAGTAAAGAAATATTCTCGAAATTGGACAGGACAAACGTCAAAATCAATTACTTTTCATGGGGAACACGAAGTCCATAGGAGAGCCGGAGGGGCCAGCCAGGGGGCCAGACCCACCCCAGGTGCGGGGGTAGGTGGGCCCGCACCTGGCTAGGGTTTGGTGGCTCTGGCCACCTCCCGGTCTCGCCCCTTCGCCTATAAGAAGCCCCCGATGCAGAAACCCTGAGCACCCGATCAGAAATCCACAAAACCGTCTATAGCCGCTGCCACCATCGTCCCTAGATCGGGGGGTCTGAAGTTCTTCCTGGCACCCTGCCGGAGGGGAGATCATCCTGGGGGCCTTCTCTCCGGTATGATGCGTGAGTAGTTCCACCTTGGACTATGGGTCCATGTAGTAGCTAGATGGTTGTATCTCCTCCTTTGTGCTTTCATGTATAGATCCTGTGAGCTCCGTTCATGATCAAGATCTAATCTACTTGTAATCATGCATTTGTGTTTGCGGGGATCTGATGGATATTGAGATTATTATGTTGGTTTGATTAATGGTTTTGTCTTTATGATTCTATCATGTCTGTGTTGTTTGTGATCTTGCATGCTCTCCGTTGCTAGTGGTTATCTTGGCCAAGTAGTTGCTAGTGACTCCAAGAGGGGGTATTTATGCTCGATAGTGGGTTCATGCCTCTAGTTTCCAAGGGAAGTGACAGAAATCTCTTCGGTTGTAGATGTGTTGTTGCTACTAGGGAGAAAACAACGGTCTCTTGTTCATGGAACATGTGGACTGTTTACCTTACACACTTTGCTTAAAGCAGTTTTCTGTTGCTTGCAACTTAATACTAGAGGGGGTTCGGATGATAACCTGAAGGTGAACTTCTAGTCATAGATGCAGCTGGATGGCGGTCTATGTATATTTTTGTATTGCCCAATCAACGTCATAGGATCTTTCTGGCTAGTACTTGCATTGTTATGCCTTGCGCAGTTGCTGGCAATTGCCCCGCTGTAATTTGTTTACCCTTCATGCCATGTTGTTTATCTAAGGAGAGCACCTCTAGTGAACTATGGACCTCGGTCCAATCTTTACCATTGATACGTCCTCCACTGTTACTTGTTTACTTGCTGCAAACCATTACCTTCCACACCATACGTTTAATCCTTTGTTACAGCAAACCGGTGAGCTTGACAACCTCATTCATTCATTGGGCAAAGTCTTGAGTTTGTGTGGTGTAGGTCTTCGCGTTGCTTGCAACACATGTGTTACGTTTCCTTCGTCCTTCTGGTTCGATAACCTCGGTCTCAACTGAGGGAAGACTTGCTGATGTTCTCTTCACACCTTGCTCTTGGGGTTCCCAACAAGACTCCACATCAAGCACCAAGTTCTCTGGCGCCATCAAGGAGTCATCAACAAGTTTTCTGGCGCCGTTGCCGGGGACGCTAAGGACGTCTTCACTAGGGGAGTCCTTCACTTCCTTTATCTTTACTTCGTTTTTGGTTTACTTTGTTTCTTTTGCTTGGTTTTGTTTGCCTCTTTTAAAAAAACCCAAAAAAATAGTCTAATTTGGTTTGCTTGCCTTATTCAAAAACACAAAAAAAATAGTTCCTGCTCTTGCTGCTGCTGCTGTTTTTGGCTTGCCCACCTTTGCCAAAATGAACTCCGCTGAGAACACCAAGTTGTGTGACTTCACTAGCACCAAAAACAATGATTTCCTAAGCACTCATATTGCTCCACCTGCTCCTGATGCTACCTTTTATGAAATTAAGCCTGCTTTGTTGAATCTTGTGATGAGAGAGCAATTTTCTGGTGTTGGTTCTGATGATCCTGCTGCCCATCTTAATAGCTTTATTGAACTTTGTGAGATGCAAAAGTATAAGGATGTAGATGGAGATATTATTAAGCTCGGGCTTTTTCCTTTCTCCTTGAGGGTAAAAGCTAAAGAATGGTTGCTATCTTTGCCTAAAAACAGTATTGATTCTTGCACTAAGTGCAAAGATGCTTTTATTGGAAAGTACTATCCTCCTGCTAAGATTATTGCTATGAGAAGTGACATTATAAAATTTAAACAACTTTATAGTGAACATGTTGCTCCTGCTTGGGAAAGAATGAAATCTTTGGTTAAAAATTGCCCTACTCATGGACTCACTGCTTGGATGATTATCCAGACTTTTTATGCAGGTTTGAACTTCTCCTCAAGAAACCTGTTGGATTCTGCTGCTGGAGGTACCTTCATGGGCCTCACTTTGGGTGCTGCAACAAGGCTCCTTGATAATATGATGGTTAACTACTCTGAATGGCACATTGAGAGAGCTCCACATGGTAATAAGGTAAATTATGTTGAGGAAACTTCCTCTTTGAGTGAAAAGATTGATGTTATTATGGCTATGCTTGTTAATGGGAAAGCTCCTCTAGATCCTAATAGTGTTCCCTTAGCCTCTTTGGTTGCTCAAGAAGAGCAAGTTGATGCGAACTTCATTAGAAACAACAATTTCAACAACAATGCCAATAGGAATAATTTTGGTAGCAACAACAATTATAGGCCTTATCCTCCTAGTGGAAATACTTATCAGAATAGATCTGGAATGCCTAGTGAAGAGAGGATTCTATAAGTTGAGAGATCCACTAAAAACTTTATGCAAATTCAATATGAGCAAAACAAGATTTTCACTAAAATTATGGAGGAGCAATCTATCATTTTGAAAAATATTAGTCATTAGCTTGAGAATCTGAATAGAGAAATTCCTAGTTTATAGTCAAAAAATTTGAGTGCTGAGAAAAATATATCCTCTTTGTCTGAAGCTCAAACTTCCTTGGTTAATAAAATGGCTGCTAAACCTGAAAATATGGAAGATGCCTTTGCTACTGCTCATGCCATACATGTTACTATTGATGAAAATGTTAGGCTGTTAGCTCAACTTCATGCTAAGTGGGAAAGGGAAGCTGAAATTGATAGAAACAATAGTGTGTGCACTATCACCACTAAACCACAAGTAGCCCCTATTCCTCCTCCTACTATGCCTACCACTAGTGATGCTAAGTTTGGCTTTGATATTGATGGTTCCAATATTTCTGAAGTGATTATGTTCTTGCAAAAGCTTGCTAGAAGTCTTGATGCTAGTGATATGCATGTTACCTTTACCAAACATATTACAGATGCTCTTGTTAAGATTAAGGAAGAGAAGCTAAAACACAAAGCTTCTATTCCTAGGAAAGTAGAAGAGAGTTGGGAACCCATTATTAATATGCAAGTGAATGACTTCGATCTCAAAGCTTCATGTGATCTTGGTTCTAGTGTATCTATTATGCCTAGGAAGATTTATGAAATGCTTGATTTGCCACCATTAGAAGATTGTTATTTGGATGTTCCACTCAATGATAATGCTAAGAAGAAACTCATGGGGAGTATCAATGATGTTCTCATTATGGTTAACAATTCTCATGTCCCTGTTGATTTCTATGTTTTGGATGTTGAATACAATGCTTTTCGTCCTATCACTTTGGGAAGACCTTTTCTTAGAACAGTTGGTGCTATCATTGATATGAAAAAAGGCACCATTAAATATCATTTTACATTCAAGAAAGGTACTGAACACTTCCCAATGAGAAGAGAGAAGTTGCTTTTTGCTCCCCTTTGAAAGCAAGATTTGATGTTAATGCTTCCTCATTTGAAAATACTTGATTCTTCTTGCTTCTTGTGTCTAACTTAAAGGCGTTAAAGAAAAGTACTTGTTGGGAGATAACCCAAGAGTTTCCTTGAGTATTAAAATTTATTACTTCTGTAATGACCTCTCCTTATCCTTTTTGTTTGCTTTTTGTGCCAAGAATGACCTCTAATAAAAGGAAGTAAGATTTGGGGAGTTGCTGTCCCGAAACAGATTTCTGTCCTCCACCAAAACAAATCGTGAGGAGGCTATGTAACTCTGATTGATCTCAAAATTTACGAATAAATTCCTCAGTATGTTAGATAACTTTCGTTAGTTCAACACTTTTTGATTTGAGCAACATAAGATGTTTGAAAAAATTAGTTTCTACCTGCTGGTCTATTTTGACAGATTTCTGCCATTATTTGGATTTGTTTCTTATTGATTCCTTTCGTTAGTTCAACACTTTTTGATTTGAGCAACATAAGATGTTTGAAAAAATTCGTTTCTACCTGCTGGTCTATTTTGACAGATTTCTGCCATTATTTGGATTTGTTTCTTATTGATTCCTTTTTGAGTTCCCTTCAGGTAAATTGAGATTTTTGAAGAAGTTAATACAGTAGCTTGTGTCTTTAGTGAAAAGTCTTGTTGTTTCAAAGCTTTGCCAGAGGTCTAATATCTTTTGAATAAGCTAATGTTGCTAATGAAGATTGTGTGAAGTTTTGTATGAAGGAAAAATTTCAGGTGTAGAGAGAGAATGATGCAATGAGATGAAGAATGGACAAAATATCAAGCTTGGGGATGCCACCATGGTGTCACCCCAAGAAATATCCAAGAGGTACAAGCGTAAAAGCTTGGGGATGCCCAAGGCATCCCTTTCTTCATCAATAAAAAGCTCAGGTCTGTCTAGAAACTTCGTTTTTATTGTTTCATGAACAAT
The DNA here is from genome assembly GCA_030063025.1 of Avena longiglumis. NCBI lineage: Eukaryota > Viridiplantae > Streptophyta > Magnoliopsida > Poales > Poaceae > Avena > Avena longiglumis. The sequence continues at coordinate 561,878,000 of CP125974.1, forward strand.
TGTGTTGTTCTTGGAGCGTCTTAGTTTTCGTTTGGTTTGCTTGGTTTGTTTAGTTTTCTAAAGTAGTTTGTGAAGGGTTTCACAGCATAGTAAATCAAAAAAATTCTACGGATGCGAACGGGAAAGCCAAGATCTAATCTAGGAGATGCAAACAACGAGGGGGGGGGGTAGATGAGATCTTCATACCCTTGAAGATTCGCTCGATCTAACACCGCAAGTGGCGATGATCCGAGAGATGCACACGTGCGGCACCTCGACGTCTCCTCCTTCCTCGTTCCAGCAAGTAGGGTGGAGAGATGGATTGGATCTACAACGCGACGACGCGGTGCAAGCGGTGGAGAGTTTCTGCAGCAGGGCTTCGCCTACGCGCACTCGGGAGGGAGAGAGAGAGGAGGGGCAGCATGGCGGCTAGGGTTGAGGAGGAGGTGTGGGGAGGGTGCGCCCCCAGCCCTCTTTATATAGAGGGGTGGGCGGCTGGCCCTTGCCCCTCCCCCAAGCCCTAGGTCGGCGGCCAAAGGAGGGAGGAGTGGGGGGCAAGTCCCCCCCTCTAGAAGCTCCCCTAGGGTTTCCCTAGGGTTTGGCCGGCTGGGCCCTATGGGGCCTTGTGCCCCTGGCCCAATGCAGCCAGGGCACTCCTTCATAGGCCCATGCCCCCTCCCGACAAGTGGGGCCACGTTGGTCCCACTCCGGAAGGTTCTAGAAGCTTCTGGTACAATACCGATTAACCCGAAACAATTCCGAACTCGAAAAACTGCATTGCCTTATATGAATCTTATTCTCCGGACCATTCCGGAACCTCTCGTGACGTCTTGGATCTCATCCGAGACTCCTAACAAAAACTCATAAACCAATTATCCAATCTATCCTAGCGTCGAGACACGTTAAGTGTGTGACCCTTCGGGTTCGAGAATATGCAGACATGATCTTCTATCAATAATCAACAGCGGGGTCTGGAAACCCATATTGACTCCCACACATTCATCGATGATCATATCGGATGAACCACGATGCTAGGATTCAATCAATCCCATATATATATTCCCTTCGTCTCGCGATATTTTACTTGTCCGAGATTTGATCGTCGGTACCGTCATACCTAGTTCAATCTCGTTCACAGCAAGTACTTTACTCGTTCCGTAATCCAATATCACTTTGTGATTAACTCCTTAACCACATGCTTGCAAGCGGTGTTGATATCGATTACCGAGTGGGCCCGAAGTATATCTCTCCGACTTGGGAGGGACAAATCCCATCTCGATACATACAACCCAACAGGTACTTTCCGATCACCTGAGAGACACCTTTATGATCACCCTCTCATAGGATGACGTTTGATGACCTCAAAACTTTCTTCCGATACCAGGGAGTTGTATTATCTCATGGTCTAAGGAATACAATATTTGACATAAGAAAAGCTTCGCAAATATGAACACGATGACACGATCTAATTGTTCGCTTAGTTTGGTTGCATCCATCATATCATTCTCCCAATGATATGATCTCATTATTAATCGACAACTCATGTCTATGGTTAGGAAACCTTAACCATCATTAATAAATGAGCTAGTCCATAGAGGCATACTAGGGACACGGTGTTTTTCACAAACCACACAAGTATTAAAGTTTCCGCTTAATACAATTCTAGCATGGAATATAAACTTTATCATGAACAAGAATTATAATAATAACATATTTATTATTGCCTCTAGGGCTTAATTCCAACAGTCTCCCACTTGCACTAGAGTCAATAATCTAGTTTACATATGGCAACAATCTAACACCCATGGCACTAAGGTGCTGATCATGTTTTGCACGTGGAAGAGGTTTAGTCAATGGATCTGCGAAATTTAGATCTGTATGTACTTTGCTAATCTTCAGATCTCCATCTGCTATATAATCTCGGATTATATGAAACTTGCGGTTGATATGCTTGGTCTTTGGATGATATCTTGATTCCTTAGCTAGTGCTATGGCGCCAGTGTTGTCACACAATATCTCCAGTGGGTCCAAGGCACTTGGAACCACGCCAAGCTCAGTGATGAAGTTCCTGATCCAAACTCCTTCACTTGACGCTTCTGCAACAGCCATGTATTCCGCTTCTACTGTAGATCCCGCGATCACGCTTTGCTTGCAGCTTCTCCAGCTCACAACTCCTCCATTCAAAATATAAATGTATCCCGTCTGAGATTTAGAATCATCCTTGTCGGTGTCGAAACTAGCGTCGATGTAACCTTTTACGACGAGTTGTCCATCACCTCCATAGACTAAAAACATTTCTTTAGTCCTATTTAGGTACTTTAGGATGTTCTTCACGGCTGTCCAGTGTTCCACTCCTGGATCACTTTGGTATCTGCTCGTCAAACTAAGAGCATTGGACACATCCGGTCTAGTACACAACATGGCATACATGATAGAACCTATGGCCGAGGCATAAGGCACTTTGCTCATAGCTTCTCTATCATTTACCGTGGCTGGACAATGAGGCTTGCTCAATATCTTACCTGACAACATAGGCACTGAACCTTTCTTTGCCTTATCCATTCTGAACCTTTTCAGAACTTTGTCTAGGTATGTACTCTGGCTTAAAGCTATCAGGCGTCTTTGACTATCTCTATAGATTTTGATGCCCAATATATAAGCAGCTTCCCCTAGGTCTTTCATTGAAAAAAATTTGTTCAAATAAGTCTTCACATCGTTAAGCATGTCAATGTCATTTCCAATAATCAATATGTCATCCACATATAGTACCAGAAATGTCACTGAGCTCCCACTCACTTTCTTGTAGATACAAGCTTCGTAGCAATTTGGAACAAATCCAAAGCTCTTGATCACTTGATCAAAACGAAGGTTCCAACTCCGAGATGCTTGCTTCAGTCCATAAATGGAACGCTGAAGTTTGCACACTTTATCAGCATCCTTAGGATCGACAAAACCTTCGGGTTGCATCATATACAACTCTTCATCAATGTTGCCATTGAGGAACGCAGTCTTGACATCCATCTGCCATATTTCATAATCATGAAACACAGCAATTGCTAATAAAATCCGAATGGACTTAAACATCGCTACGGGAGAGAAAGTCTCATCGTAGTCAACACCTTGAACTTGTCGAAAACCTTTCGCGACAAGTCGTGCTTTATAGACGGTAACATTACCATCCGCGTCCATTTTCTTCTTGAAAATCCATTTGCACTCAACGGCCTTTCGGTCGCTAGGAGGGTCCACCAAAGTCCATACTTGGTTTTCGCTCATGGATCCCAATTCGGATTTCATGGCCTCTAGCCATTTCTCAGAGTCAGGCTAATCATCGCTTCCTCATAGTTCGCGGGTTCACTATCGTCTACTAACAAGACAGTTAAAGGCGGTTGCCGTACCACTCGGGAGGGCACGCGACCTTGTCGACATCTGACGTTCGATGGTAGCATCGTCCAAGCTTCATGATCCTTGTCATTAGCTTCCTCTATTGTTGGTGCGGTGACCTTTGGAACAATTTCAGGTGTTGCGCTACTCTCCAATTCAAGAGAAGGTTCAACAACCTCGTCTAGCTCTACTTTCCTCCCACTCACTTCTTTCGAGAGAAACTCCTTCTCAATAAAGGATCTGTTCTTTGCGACAAACACTTTGCCTTCGGTTCTGTGATAGAAGGTATACCCAATAGTTTCCTTAGGGTATCCTATGAAGACGCATTTCTCCGCTTTGGGTTCGAGCTTGTCCGGCATCAACTTCTTGACGTAAGCTTCGCATCCCCAAACTTTAAGAAATGACAACTTAGGTTTATCACCAAACCACAGTTCATACGGTGTCGTCTCAACGGATTTAGATGGTGCCCTATTTAAAGTGAATGCAGCGGTTTCTAATGCATAACCCCAAAATGATAACGGCAAATCAGTAAGAGACATCATTGGTCGGACCATATCTAATAGAGTTCGATTCCGGCGTTCAGACACACCATTGCACTGTGGTGTTCCGGGTGGCGTGAGTTGCGAAACGATTCCGCTTGCTTTAAGATGCATGAGAAAATCATAACTCAAATATTCACATCCACGATCGGATCATAGAAACTTAATCTTTTTGTTACGATGGTTTTCCACTTCATTCTGAAATTCTTTGAACTTTTCAAATGTTTTAGATTTATGTTTCATTAAATAGATATACCCATATCTACTTAAGTCATAGGTAAAAGTGAGAAAGTAGAGATATCCACCGCGCGTCGAAACACTCATTGGTCTGCATACATCGGTATGTATGATTTCCAACAAGTCCATTGCTCGCTCCATCATTCCGGAGAACGGGGTTTTGATCATCTTGCCCATGAGGCATGGTTCGCATGTGTCAAATGATTCAAAATCAAGAGACTCCAAAAGTCCATCAGAATGGAGTTTCTTCATGCATTTTACACCAATATGACCTGAGCGATTGCCACAAATAAGTAGTATTATCACTACCTACCTTGCATCTCTTAGCCTCAATGTTATGGATGTGTGTTTCATCCCTTTCGAGATTCAGAAGAAATAAACCATTCACAGCAGGTGCATGACCATAAAAGATGTTACTCATATAAATAGAACAACCATTATTCTCAGATTTAAATGAATAACCGTCTTGCAATAAACACGATATAGATATGATGTTCATGCTCAACGCAGGCACATAATAACATTTATTAAGGTTTAAAACTAATCCCGAAGTTAAAACTAAGGAGAGCGTGCCGACGACCATCACATCAACTCTTGATCCGTTGCCAACGCGCATCGTCACCTCATCCCTCGCAAGCCGCCGTCTATTCCGTAGCTCCTGTTTCGAGTTACAAATATTAGCAACTGAACCAGTATCAAATACCCAGACACTACAACGAGGGCTAGTAAGGAAAACATCAATAACATGTATATCAAATATACCTTTGATGGTGCCATCCTTCTTGTCCGCTAAGTACTTCGGACAGTTGCGCTTCCAGTGACCCTTGTCCTTGCAATAGAAGCACCTGTCGATTAATAGGTCCAGTTGAGCTTCTTCTCGGCGAGGGCAACGCTTCATTGCCTTTCTTGAAGGGCTTCTTAGCACCCTTAGCTTTCTTAAAGCTGGGGGGCTTGTTGACCATAAACACATGATTATCCTTCTTGATGTCCACCTCCGCAGCTTTTAGCTTAGCGAAGAGCTCGGTGATCATATCAGTGAAACCAATCTGATTATGAGTAACTACAAAACTTTTGTAGCTAGGAGGGAGTGATTGCAGAACCCTGTCAATCTTGAGCTCCTCTGGAATCTTGCAGTCCAGTTGCTCAAGGCTTTGAGTGTAGCCCGACATCTTTATGGCGTGCTCACTAACGGAACTCCCTTCCTCCATCTTGCAGTTAAAGAATTTCTCAGAGATCTCATATCTCTCAGAACGGGCCTGAGTCTGGAACATAGTTTTCAGTTCCTCAAGAATCTCAAAGGGCCCGGGGTAATCTTCAAAACGATTTTGAAGGTCCGATTCCATAGCAAACAACATGGTTCTCTTAATCACACCATAATCATCTTTGTGCGACTGATAAACAGCTTTCTCATCAGCCGGCGCATCTACAGCAGGGGCGTCACCCAGCGCATTCTCAAGGACATAGTCCTTTTGTCCGCCAGCGAGAATGATTCTCAGATTGCGGAACCAGTTGGTGAAGTTAGACCCATTGTTCTTAAGCTTTTCTTTCTCAGCAAAGGCATTGAAGTTGAAGTTGGACTTAGCCATTTGATATACAAAATTTTCAAGTACAATTTAGACTATGTTCATGATAACTAGTTCAACTTAATCATATTACTAGATGAACTCCCACTAAGTTCAACATCCCTCAAGTTGTTTAGTGAACATGATCCAAATTCACCACACCTAATCCGATCTTCACGAGAAGAGATGTGGTTTCAATGGTGGACAACAAAGTGTCGATCATATCATTCATATGACTCATGCTTAACCTTTCGGTTCATGTATTCCGAGGCCATGTCTGTACATGCTAGGCTCGTCAAGTCAAACCCAAGCATTTCTGCGTGTGTAAAACTGGCTTGCACCCGTTGTATGTGAACGTAGAGTTTATAGCACCCGATCATCACGTGATGCTTGAACACGACGAACTTTCGCAACGGTGCATACATGGGGAGAACACAGTTTTATCTTGATCTTTAAGTGAGGAATCATCTTATAATGCTACCGTCGCGATCTAAGCATAATAAGATACATAAAAGGATAAACATCACATGCATATAATTTTATGTGACATGGTATAGCCAATATTCGTGCAATGATCTCCATCTTGTGCGTGACGGCATGATCTCCATCACTCCACCATGATTGCCTCCACCACGAATAGCAACTACAACTATTTCTAACTACTTAGCGATAAAGTAAAGCTATTACATGGCGTATAAGAATTTGACACACAGGTCATACACAATTATAAAGACAACCATATGGCTCCTGCCGGTTGTGTACTAATCGACATGCAAGTCGTGAAACATTACAAAACATGATCATCGCATACAACATACACATCACATCTTGGGCCATACCATATCACAGAAAACACTCCCTGCAAAAACAAGTTAGACGCCTCTACTTTGTTGTTGCATGTTTTACGTGGCTTATGGGAGTAGCAAGCTAAGAACGATTCTTACCTACGGAAAGCCACAATGGTGATATTAAGGTTGCCAAACTCCGGTGTAAATCCCATGACAACTATAGTGAGAGCGGCATCCACCAGCGCATGTGTGGAACAAGCCACACGTCAAGTCGCGAACTGTCATGACGGTCGCGTAAGGTTGGCCTGGACCGCTTTGATCTCACTATACCGCGTCATAAGAAGTACACAAACAAGAGGCTTGCAACAGAAAACATCAACGCCCGCAACAACCATGTTGCGTTCTACTCGTGAAACACATCTACGCATAGATCTAGCTCTGATACCACTAAAGGGTTTCGCAGCATAGTAAATCAAAAAAAAATTACGGATGCGAACAGGAAAGCCAAGATCTAATCTAGGAGATGCAAACAACGAGGGTAGATGAGATCTTCATACCCTTGAAGATTCGCACAGCGGAACGTTCGACGGAACGTAGGTGATGTAGTCGTACTCGCTTCTCCTCCTCGCGATCCGATCCGATCGAACACCGCAAGTGGCGATGCCTCCGAGAGATGCACACGTGCGGCACCTCGAAGTCTCCTCCTTCCTCGGTCCAGCAAGTAGGGTGGATAGATGGATTGGATCTACAACGCGACGGCGCGGTTCAAGCGGTGGAGAGTTTCTGCAGCAGGGCTTCGCCTACGCGCAGTCGGGAGGGAGAGAGAGAGGAGGGGCAGCAGGGCGGCTAGGGTTGAGGAGGAGGTGTGGGGAGGGTGCGCCCCCAGCCCTCTTTATATAGAGGGGTGGGCGGCTGGCCCTTTCCCCTCCCCCAAGCCCTAGGCCGGCGGCCAAAGGAGGGAGGAGTGGGGGGCAAGTCCCCCCCCTTCTAGAAGCTCCCCTAGGGTTTCCCTAGGGTTTGGCCGTCTGGGCCCTATGGGGACTTGTGCCCCTAGCCCAATGCGGCCAGGGCACTCCCTCATAGGCCCATGCCCCCTCCCGACAAGTGGGGCCACGTTGGTCCCACTCCGGAAGGTTCTAGAAGCTTCCGGTACAATACCGATTAACCCGAAACAATTCCGAACTCCAAAAACTGCATTGCCTTATATGAATCTTATTCTCCGGACCATTACGGAACCTCTCGTGACGTCCTGGATCTCATCTGAGACTCTGAACAAAAACTCATAAACCAATTATCCAATCTATCCTAGCGTCGAGACACGTTAAGTGTGTGACCCTTCGGGTTCGAGAATATGCAGACATGATCTTCTATCAATAATCAGCGGGTGCAGAAACCCATATTGACTCACACATTCATCGATGATCATGTCGGATGAACCACGATGCCGAGATTCAATCAATCCCATATATATATATTCCCTTTCTCGCGATATTTTACTTGCCGAGAATTGATCGTCGATGCCGTCATACCTAGTTCAATCTCGTTCACAGCAAATACTTTACTGCTTCGTAATCCGATATCACTTTGTGATTAACTCCTTAACCACATGCTTGCAAGCGGTGTTGATATCGATTACCGAGTGGGCCCGAAGTATATCTCTCCGACTTGGGAGGGACAAATCCCATCTCGATACATACAACCCAACAGGTACTTTCCGATCACCTGAGAGACATCTTTATGATCACCCTCTCATAGGATGACGTTTGATGACCTCAAAGATTTCTTCCGATACCAGGGAGTTGTATTATCTCATGGTCTAAGGAATACAATATTTGACATAAGAAAAGCTTCGCAAAGATGAACACGATGACACGATCTAATTGCTCCGCTTAGTTTGGGTCTGTCCATCATATCATTCTCCCAATGATATGATCTCATTATTAATCGACAACTCGTGTCTATGGTTAGGAAACCTTAACCATCATTAATCAATGAGCTAGTCCATAGAGGCATACTAGGGACACGGTGTTGTTCACAAACCACACAAGTATTAAAGTTTCCGCTTAATACAATTCTAGCATGGAATATAAACTTTATCATGAACAAGAATTATAATAATAACATCTTTATTATTGCCTCTAGGGCATAATTCCAACAGTTTGGACCCCCGTTCTCGCTGTGTTGTTTTGCCAATAAGTTTGCTTGGTGTTGGAAAGAAGTGGTAAGTTCTTGCTTGAAGAACAAGAGGAGCTTGCATTGACTGTGACTTAGACTTTAGCATGACATGCTAGGTGTTGTTTTGACCTTATGCTTAGTGATTATTGCTGTATCATGTCTTGTTCCAAACAATTGGGATTGCTTAGTGTGCCTTGAGGAAATTATGTGTTGTTTTAGCATGCAAAAGCATAGTATTGTGGTATTCTCCTTTGATGTTTTTCTTGGGTTGACTTGGCACATTCTTACACCATGTTATGACTATGACAAGTCACCATTAGCCTCTATGATCATTTAGTACTTGACTTGTAGTACCACTCTTTGCTTTGATTAGTATGCTTTGTTGCACTGCATGATTTTGGCCATTATTGCTCTCTTAGTTGGTTACTCCCTGTCTTTTGCTAGGCTCCACTTGTATGAGTAAGTTCTACTCATGCTTCCAACTCCCAAGAAACCAAGTTATTCCAAAGTGTCCACTATAAACTCCTATGTATAGTGTGTTACACCATTCCAAGTATATTCTTGTTTTCATCTATCTTCCAATTAAAAACTATTTTTATGTGAAAACTTAGTGATTAAAGCCCTCACAAACTTGATGGCACACTTTATTCTTTGCCCCTAATAAACTTGAACCATTGTGACAACTTTGTTGTATATGCTTGCACTTATAAGTTGGAGTTAGCAGAACCGTGCTGTCACGGGGAATGTTTTCAACATTGCACTTGTACTTTCTACTCAGTTGATATCATGTTCTTTTGTCTATGGATGTCACTGGTGTGAAATAAAGAGGGAACTTGTAAGTCCATGGAGTTTGTATCCTGTGTTAGAGAAACGCCTGGGCCGCTAGCCTAAGACGTGCCTAATCATGGTGGAAACTTGCAGCATCACCATAGTGACATCTATGAAGCATTCTTCTTAAAAAAAGAGAGACACATTGAGAAAAGAGGAAAGAGAGAAAACAACACCATATTCCCATGGTACATAATAAGAATTGCTGAGATGCTCATTGTCTGCTTGCCTTGTCATTTTGGTTATGGGAAAGCTCCTGTACCATGTGCAAGGGGTACCCCGTTGGCGGTTCTCAATGATATGCAAATACTTACAGTGACAAGAACTTACCTGGACCCAAAGTTGAGTATGCATGAGGTGTGGCCCTCGTATTCAAGGGGCATGAGATTGCCAACTTATACTTCGTTAAGCATATACTCTAGCTTTGCCACTTTAACCTTAACCACTTCAAGATGCTTATGATAGGGGCAATGAGGGCTGGAAGCTAACAAGTACCATAATTTTTGTAAGCTCTTTTTGAAACTTGTAATCACTGCTTCCTTTACAAAAAGGCCTTTCTTTCACCATTATTTGAGTCTCCACCTTCTACCTTTAGGCACCATTAAGAGAGCATAGTTGTCATTCTATGTGCAGTGTTCCAAAGCTTATTGATTGATGCATATTGTGTTATTACTTGTTCTTGTGCTACTTGTTTGTAGTCACCCTTGTGAACTTTGCAGTTGTCCTATGCATTATATTGCTACTCTATGAGGGACAAGCTGATTACCACTATGCTATGTTTTCTGTATGTGAAACAAACAAACGTTTTTCAATGCATGTTATTCATGATATTTTTTTGTAGCTTGCCATGTTACATGCATAGTTACTATGTCCTATTGTTAGAACTCCATCTTTCATGCACATGTTTAGAGTTCTTTGATCCCATCTTTCAGTGCTTACAAATGGTTGGATCTTTATTATGAGGGTGCATGTCACCTCAAAAATTATTTTTTATCACTTACCTACTCGGGGACAAGCCGGAGTTAAGCTTGGGGATGTTGATACGTTGGAAACGTATCTATAATTTTTTATGCTCCATGCTTCTTTACTATCTACTTTGATTTACTTGTCCATAATTTGCGGTTCTTTTTAAATGTTTTCTGGTACTAACCTATTAACAAGTTGCAACAGTGCCAGATGTCTGTTTTCTGCTGTTTTTGGTTTCAGAAAAGTTAGTAAAGAAATATTCTCGAAATTGGACGGGACAAACGTCAAAGTCAATTACTTTCCGTGGGGAACAAGAAGTCCAGAGGAGAGCCGGAGGGGCCAACCAGGGGGGCCAGACCCACCCCAGGCGCGAGGGCAGGTGGGCCCATGCCTGGCTAGGGTTTGGTGGCCCTGGCCGCCTCCCGGTCTCGCCCCTTCGCCTATAAGAAGCCCCTGATGCAGAAACCCTAAGTACCCAATCAGAAATCCACGAAACTGTCTGTAGCCGCCACCATCACCGTCCCTAAATCGGGGGGATCTGAAGTTCTTCCTGTCACCCTGCCGGAGGGGAGATCATCCCGGTGGCCTTCTCTCCGGTATGATGCGTGAGTAGTTCCACCTTGGACTATGTGTCCATGTAGTAGCTAGATGGTTGTATCTCCTCCTTTGTGCTTTCATGTATAGATCTTGGAATCTCAGTTCATGATCAAGATCTAATCTATTTGTAATCATGCATGTTGTGTTTGCGGGGATTCGATGGATATTGAGATTATTATGTTGGTTTGATTAATGGTTTTTTCTTTATGATTCTATCATGTCTGTGTTATTTGTGATCTTGCATGCTCTTTGTTGCTAGTGGTTATCTTGGCCAAGTAGTTGCTAGTGACTCCAAGAGAGGTATTTATGCTCGATAGTGGGTTCATGCCTCTAGTTTCCAAGGGAAGTGACAGAAATTTCTTCGGTTGTAGATGTGTTGTTGCTACTAGGGAGAAAACAACGGTCTCTTGTTCATGGAACATGTGGACTGTTTACCTTACACACTTTTCTTAAAGCAGTTGTCTGTTGCTTGCAACTTAATACTGGAGGGGGTTCAGATGATAACCTTAAGGTGGACTTCTAGTCATAGATGCAGCTGGATGGAGGTCTATGTATATTGTTGTACTGCCCAATCAACCTCATAGGATCTTTCTGGCTAGTAATTGCATTGTTATGCCTTGCTCAGTTCCTGTCAATTGCCCCGCTGTAATTTGTTTACCCTTCATGCCATGTTGTTTATCTAAGGAGAGCACCTCTAGTGAACTATGGACCCCGGTCTAATCTTTACCATTGATACATCCTCCACTGTTACTTGTTTACTTATTGCAAACCATTACCTTCCACACCATACGTTTAATCCTTTGTTACAGCAAACCGGTGAGCTTGACAACCTTACTGATTCGTTGGGGCAAAGTCTTGAGTTTGTGTTGTGCAGGTCTCCGCGTTACTTGCAACACCTATGTGACGTTTCCTTCCTCCTTCTGGTTATCGATAACCTCGGTCTCAACTGAGGGAAGACTTGCTGTTGTGCTCTTCACACCTTGCTCTTGGGGTTCCCAACAAGACTCCACATCAAGCACCAAGTTCTCTGGAGCCATCAAGGAGTCATCACTACTCATGCATCATACCGGAGAGAAGGCCTCCGGGATGATCTCCCCTCCGGCAGGGTGCCGGGAAGAACTTCAGATCCCCCCGATCTAGGGACGACGGTGGCGGCGGCTATAGAAGGTTTCGTGGAATATTGATCGGGTCCTTAGGGTTTCTGCATCGGGGGCTTCTTATAGGCGAAGGGGGAGGCCGAGGCAGTGGCCAGGGGCCCTACACCCTGCCTAGGCGCGGGGTAGGTCCCACCCGCACCTAGGGGTGTGGCTGCCCTGGCACGCCTCTCCGTCTCCCCTCTGGACTTCTTTTTACCCACGGAAAGTAATTGACTTTGACGTTTGTCCCGTCCAATTTCGAGAATATTTCTTTACTAGATTTTCTGGAACCAAAAACAGCAGAAAACAGGCAACTGGCACTGTGGCAACTTGTTAATAGGTTAGTACCAGAAAACATGTAAAAAGCACCTCAAAGTGTATATAAAGCAAAGCAAATTAGATACTAAACAAGCATGGAGCATCAAAAGTTATAGATACACTTCCAACGTATCAAGCATCCCAAGCTTAACTCCTGCTCGTCCTCGATTAGGTAAGTGATGAAAGAATAATTTTTGAGGTGACATGCACCCTCACAATAAATATCTCACCATTTGCAATCATTGAAAGCTGGGATCAAAGAACTCTAAACATGTGCATGAAAGATGGAGTTCTAACAATAGGACATAATAACTATGCATGCAACATGACAAGCTACAAACAAAGATCATGAGTAACATGCATTGAAAAACATTTGTTTGTTTCACATATAGAAAACATGGCATAGTGGCAATCAACATGTCCCTCATAGAGTAGCAAATAGATGCATATGACACCTTCAAAGTTCACAAGGGTGACTAAAAACAAGTAGCACAAGAACAAGTAATATCACAATATGCATCGATCAATAAGCTTTGGAACAGTGCACACAAAATGACAACTATGCTCTCTTAATGGTGCCTAAAGGTAGAAGGTGGAGACTCAAATAGTGGTGGAAGAAAGGCCTTTTATAAAGGAAGCGGGGATATCAGGTTTCAAAAAGAGCTTCCAAAAATTATGGTACTTGTTAACTTTCAGCCCTCATTGCCCCTATCATAAGCATCTTGAAGTGATTAAGTTTAAAGTGAACAAAGATGGGGTATATGCTTGACGAAGTATAAGTTGGCAATCTCAAGTCCCTTGAATACGAGGGCCACACCTCATGCTACTCAACTTCAGTCACTTGTAAATTCTTGTCATTGTAAGTATTTGCATATCATAGAGAACTGCCAACGAGGTACCCCTTGCACATGGTACAGGAGCTATCCCATAACCAAAATGACAAGGCAAGCAGACAATGAGCATCTCAGCAATCTTCTTATTTACTATGGGAATATGGTTCTTTTTCTCTCTTTCCTCTTTTCTCATTGTGTCTCTTTTTTTATAAGAAGAATGCTTCATAGATGTCACTATGGTGATGCTGCAAGTTAACAACATCATTAGGCATGGCTTAGGCTAGCGGCCTAGGCGTTTCTCTAACACAGGATACAAACTCCATGGACTTACAAGTTCCCTTTTTTATTTCACATCGGTGACATCCATAGACAAAAGAGCATGATATCAACTTAGTACAAAGTACAAGTGCAATGTTGAAAATGTTCCCCGTGATAGCACGGTTCTGCTAATTCCAACGTATAAGTGCAAGCATATACAACAAATATGATACAATGGTTCAAGTTTATTAGGGGCAAAGAATATAAAGTGTGCCATCAAGTTTGTGAGGGCTTTAATCACTAAGTTTTCACATAACAAAATAGTTTTAAATTGAAAGATAGCTGAAAACAAGAATATACTTTGGAATGGTGTAACACACCATGCATAGGAATTTATAGTGGATACTTTGGAATAACTTGGTTTCTTGGGAGTTGGAAGCATGAGTACAGCTTACTCATACAAGTGGAGGCTAGCAAAAGACTGGGAGCAACCAACTAAGAGAGCAATAATGGCCATAATCATGCAGTGCAACAAAGCATTACTAATCAAAGCAAAGAGTGGTACTACAAGTCAAGGACTAAATGATCATAGAGCCTAATGGTGAATTGTGAGAGTCATAACATGGTGTGAGCATGTGCTAAGTCAACCAAGCAAAGCATCAAAGGAGAATACCACAATACTATGCCTTTTGCATGCTAAAACAACGCATAATTTATTCAAGGCACACTAAGCAATCCCAATTATTTGTAACAAGACATGATACAACAATAATCATTAAGCATACAGTCAAAACAACACCTAGCATGTCATGCTAGAGTCCAAGTCACAGTCAATGCAAGCTCCTCTTGCACTTACAAGCAAGAACTTACTACTCCTTCCAACACCAAGAAACTTATTTGCAAAACAACACGGCGAGAGTGGGGGTCCAAACTACTTAAGCAAACTAAGCAAAGCAAACAAAAACTAAGACACTCCAAGAACAACACACCGATGCATGAAACAATAAAAACGAAGTGTCTAGACATACCTGAGCTTTTTATTGATGAAGAAGGGGATGCCTTGGGCATCCCCAAGCTTTGACGCTTGTAACTCTTGGATATTTCTTGGGGTGACACCATGGTGGCATCCACAAGCTTGAGCTTTTTTCCATTCTTCATATCATTGCATCATTCTCTCTCTACACCTGAAATTTTTCCTTCACACAAAACTTCACACAATCTTCATTAGCAACATTAGCTTATTCAAAAGATATTAGACCTCTAGCAAAGCTTTGGAACAGCAAGGATTTTCACTAAAAGCATAAGCTACTTTAGTAACTCCTTCAAAAATCTCAATTCACCTAAAGAGAACCCAAAAAAGGAATCAATAAGAAGCAAATGCAAATAATGGCAAAAATCTGTCAAAACAGACCAGCAGGTAGAAACCGATTTTTTCGAACATCTTCTGTTGCTCAAATCAAAAAGTGTTGAACTAATGCAAGTTAGCTAACATACCGTGGGATTTATTCGTAAATGTTCAGATCAATTCGAGTTACAGAGACTCCTCACGATTTTTTATGGTGGAGGACAGAAATCTATTTCGGGATAGCAACTCCCCAAATCTTACTTCCCTCTCATTAGAGGCCATTCATGGCACAAAAAGCAAACAAAAAGGATAAGGAGAGGTCATTACTGAAGTAATAACTTCCAAGACTCAAGGAAACTCTTGGGTTATCTCCCAACAAGTACTTTACTTTAACGCCTTTAAGTTAGGCACAAGAAGCAAGAAGAATCAAGTATTTTCAAATGAAGAAGCATTCACATCAAACCTTGCTTTCAAAGAAGGAGCAAAAATCAACTTCTCTCCGATCTAGGGACGATGGTGGCGGTGTCTACAGACTGTTTCATGGAGATCTGATAGGGTACTTAGGGTTTTGGCATCAGGGGCTTCTTATAGGCGAAGGGGAGGCTGAGGTGATGCCCGAGGCGGCCGCACCCCTAGGCGCGGGCTAGGCCTGGCAGCGCGGCCAGGGGGTGTAGGCCTCTCATGGCCCTCCTCCGTCTCATCTTCTGGCTCCGTGTTCTCCTCGGTGAAATATTGAGTTTGGCTTTTGTCTCGTCTAATTCCGAGAATATTCATTTTTTGACATTTTTTGAACCAAAAACAGCAGAAAACAGGCAACTGGCACGGTGGAAACTTGTTAATAGGTTAGTCAACATGGTGAGATATTGAAAGGTCTTTCAGGGTGAACTTAGGGATCAACATGGTGAGCTAGAGCAAGGTGAAAACTATAGGAAGAACTAACTTTTGTGTTTTTGATAAGAAAAAGCAAACCAAACTAAACTATTTTTTTGTAATTTTTTATAAAAATAGGCAAACAAAACAAAGCAAAACAAAAAAAGTAAAGAGAAAGGTTGTGAAGGAATCTCCTTGTGAATCCGTCCTTATCCTCCCCGGCAACAGCGCCAGAAAACGTCTTAATGCGGCTCAAATCACTGTAGAGCTTCGTTGGGAAACCCCAAGAGGAAGGTATGATGAGTACATCAATAAGTTTTCTCTCAGTAAGAAACCAAGGTTATAGAACCAGTAGAAGGAAGGAAATGACTCAAAGGTGTTGCTAGCAACTTGGAAACCTGCACAACACAAACTCAAGACTTTGCCCCAACAAATAGTGAGGTTGTCAATCTCACTGATTTGCTGAAAACAAAGGATTAAACATATGGTGTGGAAGGTAATGGTGTCTTGCAGAGAGTAAATAGTAACAGTGGAAGATGTATCAATG
Source organism: Avena longiglumis (assembly GCA_030063025.1). Classification (NCBI taxonomy): domain Eukaryota; kingdom Viridiplantae; phylum Streptophyta; class Magnoliopsida; order Poales; family Poaceae; genus Avena; species Avena longiglumis. The sequence goes on from CP125974.1 coordinate 561,894,359, forward strand.
GTAAAGATTGGACCGGGGTCCATAGTTCACTAGAGGTGTTCTCCTTAAGATAAACAACATAACATGTTGGGTAAACAAATTACAGCGGGGCAATTAACAGGACTGAGCAAGGCAAAACAATGCAATACTGAACATTCATGATCCTATGAGACTCAGTTGGGCATTTCAACAATATACGTAGACCGCCATCCAACTGCATCTATGACTAGTAATCCACCTTCAGGTTATCATTCGAACCCCCTCCAGTATTAAGTTGCAAGCAACGGATAACTGCTTTAAGCAAAGTGTGTAAAGTAAACAATACAAATGTTCCATGAACAAAAGATCGTTGTTTTCTCCCTAGCAGCAACAACACATCTACAACGTTAGATATTTCTGTCACTTCCCCAGATTCAATAGAGGCATGAACCCACTATCGAGCATAAATACCCCCTCTTGGAGTCACTAGCATCTACTTGGCCAAGATAGCTACTAGAAACAGAGAGAATGCAAGATCTCAAACAACACAGACATGATAGTATCAATAAGATAAAACCATTAATCAATCTGACATAGTAATCTCAATATCTATCGAATCCCCGCAAACACAATATGCATGATTACAAATATATGATCATGATCATGAACGGAGCTCACAAGATCTAGACATGGAAGCACAAAGGAGGAGAAACAACCATCTAGCTACTGTATGGACCCATAGTCCAAGGTGGAACTACTCACACATCATACCGGAGGCTGGCATGATGATGAAGAAGGCCTCCGGGATGATCTCTCCCCTCCGGTAGGGTGCCAGGAAGAGCTTCAGATCCCCCGATCTAGGGACGATGGTGGCGGTGGCTACGGACTGTTTCATGGAGATCTGATCGGGTACTTAGAGTTTTGGCATCTGGAGCTTCTTATAGGCGAAGGGGGAGACCGAGGGGGTGCCCGAGGTGGCCGCACCCTCCTAGGAGCGGGCCAGGCCTGGCCATGCGACCAGGGGGTGTGGACCCCTCATGACCCTCCTCCGTCTCGTCTTCTGGCTCCGTGTTCTCCTCGGTGAAATATTGACTTTGGCTTTGTCCCGTCCAATTCCAAGAATATTCATTTTCTGACTTTTATGGAACCAAAAAATAGAAGAAAATAGGCAACTGGAACTATGGCAACTTGTTAATAGGTTAGTCCCAAAAAGTGTATAAAAATACCTCAAAGTGTAGACAAAGCAAAGCAAAGTGGATACTACACAAGCATGGAACATTAAAAATTATAGATACATTTACAACGTATCAATAGGCGGGGCAAGCACCCCAAGAAAGTAAGTTTTAAATGAGTTGTGTCTTTTGAAATCCTAGGGGAATTCAAGCCCCTAGCAGGAAGAATGCTCTTATTGATATTTTTAATAAAACCCATGCCCATTATGTTGGTTTCCAATAGACAAAAAAGAGTCTATATCTACCAATTATTTGAATTCTTTAGTGGGCAATAGGATGTTTGAGTGGAAAGATCTGCCTGTTGTTGGCTCTACTTGAGGCATAGTTGCAGGGGTGGACCTGGATTATTTTGATGTGAGTAGTTGGCAAGTTAAAGATTTTTCAATTTTTGTTGTTAGGCTAAAGGTCAAAGATGTTGTAGTTAGGATTGTCACTATTTATGGCTCTTCTTATGAGGAAAACAAGGAAACCTTTATTTCTGAGTTGCGTAGTCTTTTTGTTAATTATAGTGGTCACAATATTATTGGTGGTGACTTTAATCTTGTTAGATTCCAAAGTTATAAGAGCAATGGTAACATTGACCACAAGTGGAGTGACAAGTTTAATGCCTGGATTGACATTTGGAGTCTGCTTGAAGTCAATCTTAGTAATAGGAAATTTTCTTGGGGGATTAATAGAGATAATTTGATTATGTCCATTATTGACAGAGTTTTCTGTAATGTAGAATTTGACCAAATTTCCCCCTTGATTCTATTAGAGCTTTGCCTAGGCTGGGTAGTGACCACACACCAATTCTGTTGGAATCTGGCTGTGGGGTCAAACCCAAGCCTGCCACTTATAGATTTGAAAAGTGGTGGCTGATGAGAGAGTATTTTAAAAGGCTTTCCACTAAAAACTGGTCTAAACCAATTAAAGGTAAAGATGCAGTTGATATTTGGCAAAATAAGACCAGGAGGTTTAGGTGTTGGTCTAAGGGGTGGAGTAGGAATATTGAATCTGAGCTCAGAAACCTTAAAAAAGATCTTATGGATGAATATGATTTGTTAGATGTCAAGTCGGAATCAATAGAGCTCTCCGCGGATGATCAAACAAGACTAAAACAAATCTACTCTAAAATGAATATGCTTTGGCTAAAATAGGAGGTTAAAGCAAAGCAGATATCCAAGGATATAGATATTAAAGAAGGGGATAGAAACACAACTTACTTTCATGCCGTTTCTAATCAGAGAAGGAGCAAAATGCTAGTGCACTCTCTGGATATGCCTGTGAAAGATGAGGATGACATGATGCATATAGCCACCTCCTTCTATAAAGACCTATTCAAAAAAGAAGAATCCTCTGGTTGTACTCTTTCTAAGGATTTCTTCTCTCCTTGTAAAAAAGTTTCTGAAAAGGAAAATCAGTTGCTTGAGGCTCCCTTTACCGAGGAGGAAGTCAAACAAGCCGTGTTTGGCTCTTACTCAGATGGGCCCCTGGGTTCTCATGGTTTGTATTTCCTTTTTTATCATTATTTCTAGGATGTGGTTAAGAAATACGTTATGGCTATGTTTGATGACTTTTATCAGGGAAAATTAGACATATATAGGTTGAACTTTGCCATTTTTACTCTCATCCCAAAAGAGTCTGAAGCTAGTAGTATGAATTTTTTTTGCCCTATTAGCTTGCTTAACTGTGTCTTTAAGATTTTTACTAAAGTCCTTACTAACAGGTTTGCCTTGCTGATGAACACTCTTACTTCCTCTAAACAATCTTACTTTATTAAAGGGAGATTCATTTTGGAGAGTTTGGTCACTGCTCATGAGGTTATTCATTCTGTTTCTCGTGGAAAAAGTCAAGGGCTAGTCCTCAAGTTAGACTATGAAAAATCCTTTGATAAGGTATATTTAAATTTCCTGCTGGACCTGATAGCTAAGAGAGGGTTTAGTCCAAAAACTACTTCTTGGATTAAATCTATCACTCATGGGGGGTTGTAACACCCTCAGAATCGGCCCTATGCAAGTTTCAGCGATTCCCGCCAAACCCGCATAGAAACGATTCAAAGGTGCCCACCAGGCACTTTCGTGCGGGTGGAAAACGAAGTAATACCATTACACAATAGTCCACGATGGAACCCACGGAACAGATATTTACAACAATGACTTAAAGAGTCAAGAAATACAGATATACAATACAAAGATCCAAATCACCTTTAAAACGATACAGCGTCCGAGTACGGACAAGATGCAAATTTAGCTAAGAGCCCTGAAGAATAACCAATGGCATCCATAACCCTGCCCAGGCCAAGCCGGGAGGTTAACCCTGCTAACGACGTCGATCTCAAAACCTGCTTAAACAAAAGGGGTGCCGACAAAGGGCAAAGAAAAAAAGAGAGCGGTCAGTACTAAGGCCAGTACACGGCGAGACTAGAATTCGGCGGTCCTCGCCTACATAGGTATGATGGACTGAGGCGGCAGCGCATCCTGCACTAAACAACCTATAGAGACTCAATACAACTGGCGACTATCAGATAGGGATAACAAATACCTATTCAGATCCAACCTGATTCTAACACCAAACATACCCATCCTGGTGTTTCCCCCTCGAGACCAAACGAGGAAGTCAACCGAGGAACTCACACAGTTGGCAGTTTTATTCATTCCGTTATAGTTGCGGCAATTAGTCAAATATAGATAGCATGAGTCATCCTGATATTATAAACAGTGGACAGTTTCAGTTAACCATTCCGTTGTAGTTGCAATACTTACTAGTCAGATACATATAGCATGAGGCATCCCAAAACCAGCAGTTGTTGGTACTTTTATTTAGCCATTCCATTATAGTGAAGCTGATTACTAGTCATTATAAAGTCAAATTTATAGCACTACTTTAGTTATAGTTGTCTATGATCGAGATACTGTGCTCCAAGTCGTCTATAACCGCGGACACGGCTTTCAGAAAGTTTTACCCTGCAGGGGCGCACAAATAGCAACACACGCACGATCAACCTTGGAAAAACCCAAATGAAAACCCAACGAGGCATCACGACAGAGCAATTGCAAGATTCATATAATATTTCAGGGGGCCACCCCACTAAGCTACCCGCGACGAAGTTGGCCGGCTCCGAGACGGACCCAGAGGTTTGTATCGATGGCTGTAAACGACTGGGAACCCGAAAGTATGACTGGGCTTGTCGATACCGCATAAACATATCACAATTTCTAAATAGTACAGGCGCTCCACGCGCAATCGTAAATAAAATAGTAAAGCATGGCATAAGTACAAGATAGTAATAAAGCTCCAAACTAGTTATGGCCCCAAGAAATAATATATGACTCAAGCTCTGGCTAGGGGGATTCATGGTCCCACATGCGGATAGTGCGAATATTCAAAGAACAGGTATCAAGTACTCGGGGTCCTACGGGACACAAGTGGACGGTTAAAAACCAAATAACATCTATTGCCCACCTGTGCCTCTGCATTATTTACCTACTTTCAATTTTAGTTATTAAACGGTAATTAAAGCCATGATCATCTCCAACATTAAACATGCTGCATTACTCCAACAACTGTGGAAGATCGACGGCGTGACACATCACCTGCGCAAGCAACTACGACTCGCAAGGCCGACTATTTACCAAACAACAGGTAATATGATGTGTCCATGGCAATATAAGGGCTGCAGGGAAGTATAACGGGGTACGGAATCTATATCATCGCAACACAGATATCAATAGATCAACATGAGGAAATAAAGACTATAACTGTAAAATAGGTAGAAAGGGAGAGAATGCTCGCCTGAAAACATTGCCGAAGGTTCATTCGAAGATCGGATCAACACTCGCATCAACTCATCGGCCTACTCCGCGAAGAAGCAAAACACTAGTAAAAACAACGGATGCACTATTTAATACTACGGCAGAAGATTGGGCATGATGCATGTATGATGTATGACATGGCAAAGATGCGATGCAACTAGGCAATATTAAGCGGAACCAGGGTCCCGACATTTAATTAGATGGTTCATGTTGTTTAGATACCCCGCAATTTAAATGTTGTCTTAACAAGACAAAATTATATCATCGGTTCACTACACAAATTTAAATGGGCCAATATAAACCTAGAAAATCCCGCATATGGTCTCCATATTTAATTATAAGGTGAAACGACATAATGCCCCCAAACCACAACATATGTATGCAAGCATGAACATTTATATGCAACATGTTGATATTACATTTATAAAATAAGGCTCGGGAAAAGGGGTCACCCATGGAGGTTTGGCGATCTTGTGGCTCGGAGGGGTTCGAGGCAGCAAGAAGACAGAGAGATAGCCGAGACCAACACAGGAATCAGATTCCCAGTCAAAGTAGCTCCACCGAGGTCCTTGTCCGATTTCTGGTTCTAGTCCATATGGAGATCTTGAGCGGATACGCAACATCACTACGCTACCTCGACCGTGTACTCTATCAACAGCAACCTGTCATCTCTCCAAGACGCAACTCAGCATCGAGAGAACCCGCCTGCACGAAACACATGGACACTAAGCCAAACACGTTACATGCATGCATGGTACGATCTTTGGCTGGATACTGTGAAAGCAGAGGAAGGAGAGCACCGTGCTGGCGGAGGGTCTCGGGCGAGCTTGGGGAGGATGAAGGCGAGGGAAGGCCGGTGACGGCAAACGTAGTCGCGACACCAGTAGGCGGCGGCCGGAGCTTGGAGGGCCCCTGCAAGAGGAGGCAAGGCGCGGTGCTGCTAGTGCACGCGGCCGGCGGCTGGAGAACACGAGGTGGGGTCCGGCGGCGCGGGAGCACGGACGCGAGGCGAGTGCGTGCAGGGGCGGGGCCAGTGGCAAGGGGGCGACACGGCGGTTGCGCCTAGGGACGGAGGCCAGCGAGATCATGCAAGCGGTGCTCCTGGCGGCGGCATCACAGACAGAAGCGGGGAGGAGTAGGGTCAGGCGACGACGGGAGGAGCTCCATCGAGGAGGAAGCGGGGTGCTCGGGAGAGAGGCGGTCGACGGGGTGGCAGCCGCGGGGAGAAGGAGAGATAGGCGGTGGCGCTTCGCTGGGAGGAAGCAGAGGGAGGCGGGGTCGGGTGCGGTTGCTCGCGAGCGGGAGGAGGTCCGCTGGCGGCGTGGTGGATCGTGGCGAGCCAGGGAAAGGGAGGAGCACGGTGGGTCCGAGCAATGTGGACGGGGTGGGGTCACAACCTCAAAAGGGAGAGGGGCGTGTCAAGGGAACGTGACGAGGGGAGGGTCCAGGCGGACGGGATTAGCGGCATGGGTGCGTGCGTTGTATGCTTGTGCGGTGAGTGCGGCGGCGGGGGTGGGAAGTGGTGATGAGGGACTAGGGCAGGAATATTAGGGTTAGGATTATGGTTTGTTTTACTAGTGGGGTAGTAGTTGGCTGGCCGCTGGGCTTTTGGGCCTAGCGGCTGGCTGACTCCCCCACAAAAAAATATTTATTTTATTTAGTTTTCTTTTTAAAAGATTTTAGCAATTAATTTTTAGGTAAATAAAATATTCGAAAAGACCGGTTTTTGTATTTGAAATAAAGGGAGGGGTATTTGTAAAAAAATAAAATAGGCTTTTAATGAAAATGTTTTCAAATGGTAAAATATGCATGATGTCATGATTGTGCACTGAGTTAAAGACATACGATTTCTAGTAGTGGATTTACCCGGGGTGTTACAGGGGTCTGTTAGTGTTAAGCTTAACAACACTAGTGGCAACTTCTTTGTTACTGGGAAATGGCTTAAATAGGGGGATCCTATTTTCCCTTTGCTTTTTAATTTGGCTGTAGATGTGTTAACTAGGATGCTCATTAAAGCCTACAATGCTGACTTGATTAGAGGCCTTTGTTCCGATCTTTATCCTGGTGGTGTCATATGCCTGCAATATGCAGATGACACTATCTTATTTTCCGACAATAACCCCACTTATTCTAACAATCTCAAATGGGGTTTTGACCTGCTTTGAGCAGGTCTTTGGGATGAAAATCAAGTACTCAAAGAGTGAGTTTATCCCTATAGGACTTGAGGAATCTGATATTACTACATACTCAAATATTTTGGGTTGTACTATTAGTGCTTCCCCATTAAATATTTTGGTATTTCTCTACACTTTGAGAAACTTAGGAGGGAGGATATTCAACCTCTAATAGATAAAATCCTTAGAAGGATTGCTGGCTGGAGAGCGAAGTTATTCTCTTATGTAGCCAGGCTAACACTTATTAAAACTTGCTTGGCAAGTATCCCCATCTATCTGCTCTCCTTTTTCAAATTCCCAAAATTGGCTCTAGACTTAATCAATTCCTATATGGCCAATTGTTCGTGGAATGATTTTGAAGGGCACATGAAATTGCATCTAGCTAGTTGGAAACTAGTTTGTAAGAAAAAAGAGTTTGGGGGCTTGAGGATCCTGACTTGGCTAATGGCCAATCTGTCCTTTATTGGCTTTTGGATCAAAAGATATTCACAAGATGAGGGAAAAATCTGGAGGACCATTGTAGAAGCCAAGTGTGGTACCAAGAACCCAACATCTTCTTTAGCAAGCAAATGGACTTTCTCAGTTTTGCAAAGGGGTTCTTTAGGCTGTTAATAGTATCAAGTTTGGTTACATGTGGCGGATTAGGGATGGGGCTCAAGTCAGGTTCTGGGAGGATACCTGGTTTGAAACCTCCCCTCTGTCGGTCCAATTCTTTGAAATTTATGTTATTTGCAATGAACATAACAAAACTTTCCAGCAAATTTGGGATGGTTCAACCCTCAAACTCACTTTTAGGAGGAATTTTAATAATGAGTTGTTGGCTCAATGGTTTGAATTAGAGGGGATTGCTTCTGGTATCGCCTTTAATGCTAATACTGATGCTTTGATCTGGCAGTATGAGAGTAAAGAGATTTACTCCACTACTTTCCTGTATGCTATCATTAATTTTGGAGGGATAACTCCTATTTGTATACCTGCTGTTTGGCAATTACACATACCTCCTAGAGTGCATATTTTTCTTTGGTTACTTGCTCACAACAAATTAATGACTAGGGATAATCTGAAGAAGAGACACATGAATAAACCTGAAGACTGCATTTTCTGTGCTGAGAATGAATCCATTAATCATCTCTTCTTCCAATGTTTAGTTGCTAGACAAGTTTGGGTCATCATTTCCAGTTTCTTTAACATTGATATTGGAAACGATTACATGTCTGTAGCTAAATTATGGATTTCCAAAAAAAAAATGCAGTTTTAAATTCAGTTTGTTCTGCTGCTCTCTAGTGTCTCTGAAAATTTAGAAATGAGATGATTTTTAATGGTCTTTCATGGATTAACTTGCATCGGGGTCCTGAGGAAGATCCTAACTTCAATAAAACACTAGAGCCTGATTTTCAAGGAATAAATGATGGAGGGGGTGGACAGGTTCTGCGTCTACCTCTCCAAAATCCTGGATTCAAACTTTGCACTGATGAGTGGCTGAGCAGGGACTGATGAGGTGAGAGGCCTCCAGGATCAACCTTCGTCTTCAGCTTCCAAGAGAACTGCGCTGCAGGACCTGGGCGACGCCGACATCTACTTTGGAGGCAACTGCCTTCTCTTCCTCTCTCTAGTTCTCTCATCCGGTGTAGATGCACCCTTATAGCTTTGGGCGTTTCTTTGCCTTTAACTCTATTGCTTTGCTCTGTTTTGTGAACCCCTTTCATTAGTTTTCTTTGTGAAAGACCTAAGCTTACTTTTAGGTTTCGTTGATGATTCAATACAACCGGGGACGGGTGTCCCTCTTGATTAAGAAAAGGTAAGACTTATTATGCATGCTCTTGGAGATGTTAAAGCCGGTGGCTGCGTCCCCGTGCAACGTGGGCGAGCTGCCTGAGCAGCAAGGACGGAACGCCTCGTCGTTGGTCGTGGTGGCACAACGCGAACATGATTATCCTCGGAGGGAGAAGAGGAGAGCCTGAAAGTGTCGGTTCTGCTGGTGCTTTGAAATTCGTACTGCTACGTGTCATGCAACTGATGTCGTATAAGATTTTTCTCCGCTTTTTTCCGACTTGTTTTGTAGAGTTCGTCGCCTTAACTTTTCTCCTCTCGGCGGCGTCAGGGGGCGCGCCTTGTTGTATTCGAATCGAGTTGAAATCAGAGGGCCGGAATCTCCAGATTTCGTGATTTATTAGCCCCAAATAAGTAGACACAGAGGATTGGTAGGTAAATTGAAGAGGAGGAGAAGAGAGCGAGCTCGGAGGGGAAAACAGAGGTTGAGTCCTCCTCTGGCTATCATGGGGATGCTTGCGCTGACGCGGCTCATGTCCACGCAGTCGGAGCGGCGGCGGCGGCGTCGCCAGATCCGAGCCCGTGGTAAGCCCCGGCTTGTCATAGTTCTGCTTGTGGAACATATTATTACTGCAGGTTCACGCTCTGATGCAACAAGATTTAGGTTTGTTCTTCGACTAAAAATCTCTTTTTTTTACCTTTTTTTTTAAGTTTTCCTTCTTCTTTTTTTCTGTTTGAGTAGGCTATGGTTCCAACGGGCCCCTTGTTGTTCTAACGTGAGTTTGCTTATAAAAAGACAAATTTCAGGAAAGATATCAAGATGTATAAAAATATCCAGTCGTCAGAAATTCTAATAGCCTACAACATCCACGGGAATAAAAACATAAAATCCGTACGATTTCGAAGATGAGCATCTGGAGGGATTGCATTGTTCTGCACAGTATAATTCTATGGCCAATTGCGTTCATTTATTATTCAATTGACACCATCAAGAATTAATTAACATTCTTGCATAGAAGTTGGAATAGCAGAAACCAATTGGTTACTATGTGTTCTTTTGTTTGCTCCTAATTCTTGTCTTTCCTTTGCTGAAGTCTGTAGTATTCTTTATCATGCATGATGTGCTGCAGATCAATGTAGTTCTTCAGTGGCTAATAGAAAGAAGGAAGTCGGCAGAGATGAAGATGTTTCTCCGGGTGCTAAGCGATTGAGATCTTCAGGGATGGATCTTCCAGAGGTATGGGCATAGTTTCTTGTTGATGCAATAATTATATTGACGGAACTAGTAGGAGTTCTGTGCATTAAGAAGGGGGAACCAAAGTTACGAAGACTGAAAACAACCTAGAGGAAAACAGGAATAGAAAAACACAAGCAAATGAAATACGGAATCTGCAATCTTCAGCACACAATCAAAAAACTCCACATGCCTCTGGAAGGAGGGTGATGTTATTCTAATCAAGGAAGCAGTGGCCAGGATCATCGTTTTGCCGTAAAAGAAACCTCCTATAGCTATTAAGCTCTTTCCAAATGTGCCAAACGATGTAAGAGGCGAGAGAGACCTCTTAATTCCTTCCTGAATTAGATGTCCTTTTGAAGCTTTTGCTAGAATTTTATGTAAAAAAACCCTCTAATGCTGGAAGCCTCCCGGACTAATGGTAGAATTATATTGAAGTGCAACATTACTAATATAACTTATGAACAGATAACATATCTTTCAGCATTTACAGTGCTACTAGAGGCTAGTATCTTTGCTTTGCATTAAACTGTTGAAGCTTGAACTCCAGCAGATATTTTCTGCCATGAGTTTAGATCCCAGGTATCGTCCTAAGTACTAGGCTTCATAGATTCTATATGTCCTGGTACAATGCATGGCATCTACACCTATCCAGGGCCCTTTGATTAAATAGCTTTATGTAGAATTTCTATACTAACTGAGCACTAAAATTACAGCCTAGTTAATCTAAAATCTTCATTGGCCCTCCTTAATTTTGTTCCAAGCTCCATCACCATCCCCATGATATTCCTATATTTACTGTACTTCCTTATTCTAGCACCAATAATTGATTGAAATTGCACATTCTACACATCTGTTTTAGAGTAAATTGCATTGGAACACTCTAAAGCCAGCCTCCCCAATTTCAGTTTTACTTCTTAGCCATCAAAACCTGTCTATTGTCACTGTGTGTTACCACCCACTTTTACCCCCTTCCATTTTCTGTTGACTTGATTTTGAGGTGGCACTTTCACGCCATGTTAGCAGATAATGGATGGAAACTATCAAAGTTCCCTGTGGAACTGCGGGAAGTTTGGGGGGCCTGGAAAAGTAACATCAAAGTTGGATGGTTAACATGGGTTCCTTTAGACAACACTAGAACTTTAGGGATCCCCAATGCAATTTAGTTTTGATTTTATACGGTCCGTTGAATATATTGTCTCTTCACCTTAGTTGCAAGGTTTTATGTCTCTTTATTCTATTGCATAGATTTCCATCTTTTTTACTATTCAGATTTAGTATTTGTACCCTATATGGAGACACTGTATGTTCTGCTGCTTTAGCTTATCTAATGACATTATGTTGCACAATAAAGCACTATTTTGTGCACGAATGCACGGAAACTTATATGTAGCCTACCCCTACTTGCTTGGGACAAAAGGCTTTGTTGTTGTTTCCAACTGAAGTAACCATCTGACTTGACAACCTGAATTTTGAACTTCTATCACATGATTATTCATGCAGGATATCTGGTGTCACATTCATTCCCTACTGCCACTGCGAGATGCTGCTCGTACTGCCTGCGTGTCTCGTGCCTTTTCACAATCCTGGAGATGTCATCCCAACCTCACCTTTAATAAGAGTATACTGGGCTCGAATACCAATGAATGTGGAACGGATTTCATCAGAATAATCAACCACGTTCTGAAAAAACACTCGGGCACTAACGTCAAGACACTCACACTTGAACTGCCTTATTATAAAAATGCCTGGCGTCGTCGGCTAGATAGTTGTCTTCAGATCGCCATGAGTCCAGGGATTGAAGAAATAACCCTTAGCTTTGGATTCTTTGCTAAGGCAATATACAAGTTTCCATGCTGGCTTTTATCTGATAGAATCACAAACTCAGTTCGGTGTCTTAAACTACAGAATTGTGTTTTCTGCCCGACAGTTGGTCCTTTCAGAAGCCTGGCAGTGCTGCGCTTCTCTGCTGTGCGTATTACAGGTGACGCGTTAGGGTGCCTTCTTTCAAACAGTCTTGCTCTGGAGTGGTTGGAACTTAATTCTTGTGACAAGTTAGATTGCCTGAAGATACCCTGTCAGCTTCAGCGGCTTAGCTACCTGAGGGTTTGTTTGTGCCAGAGGCTGTATGTGATAGAGATCAAAGCTCCAAATCTTCGTGTTTTCAACTTGGATACAGAAAAGGCGACAAAGCTGTCACTTGGAGTATCAGTGAAACTGAAGCTGTTATACATAAACAGTCCAGACCTCGCGAGTTATACCGATTTGAGGCTCCTCTCCAATGTGCCAGATCTTGAAAGTCTCAACCTAAAATCCTGGTGCCAGGTATTCTGTAGAAGTTTGGTTGATTATGGACTAGTCTGTGCAGTCATGCTTTGGAAAATGTAGTATGTTAACAAATCCTCCTCATGTTTGTGTAGGTAGCCAGTCCAGTGATGCTTCCAGTCAAGTTTCTCCACCTCAAAGAATTTAACCTTTCACTAAACGGACATGGTGTCTCAGAGGCCTATGATTATTTTTCTCTGTCTTGTTTGCTTGATTGCTGTCCTTCCTTGGAGAATATTTTCTTAAATGTAAGTCACTGCAAAGGTATAACTAGCCATATGGTGGAACCAATAATGAAGCGATTGTGGTATATACTGATCTATTTCATCTTCAGGTATCTCATAAATGCGTGGGGCATGAGGCGATGTCGGAAGATCCCACGCACACGAGGCAGATGCCAGGACAGCAGCAGCATAGCAATCTTAGGAGCGTGACGATCCTGGGTTTCTGTTACGCAAAGAGCCTAGTGGAGCTAACATGCTACATCGTCGAGAAGGCGGCGTCGTCGTTGGAGAGCCTGACGCTGGACATTCACGGCACGTGTCTTGTCACAGTATATGGCCTAGTCATTGGGCCAATGTACGAAGGTAAGTTCGAGGAGGCTCCTCGAACGCTCTCGGCCATCAGAACATACATCCAGGAGAAGATCCCCTCTACGGCGAAGCTGAATGTCCTGGAGCCCTGCGGCCCACGCAACACTGCTAGACATTAGGTGCTATTGTGATTTTCCAATGTGTAACGAGGTATGTTAGACGAGGGCAGCGCGGTGGCTCCACAGAGCCCGGGTTTTCAAACTCCAAAAATCTGAATTTAAGGTTTTCAAAATGTTCTATAAAAAAAACAGGATGTAGACAACCATGAAATCTACCTATGTGTAAAATTTTATATCAAAATACTTTGTATTTTAGGCTCAGCAAAAATGACAAAATCAGTTTTCCGGTGAACAGTGTCAAACATTACACTAAGGTGGGCCCACGCAAAAAAAATTTACACTAAAGTGTGGATTTCTTTTTTTTGTGTGATTTTGTCTTTTTGGTGAGCAAAAAATAACTAGTATTTTGAGCTAAAAATCTACTCACTAGTATATTTCATGGTAGGCTACATCCAGGTATTTTTTTCCATATTTTTTTGAAAAAATTGAGTTCAATTTTTTGTAGTTTGCAAATGAAAAAACGTGATCTCCGATTGGCTTATGCATTCGCTATGTTGTTGTCGTTGAGATTATCAGAATTTGTTGGATTATTATGTACTGCTACCATTATTATAGACTAGACTACAGTACTGTCCCAAGCCAGTTGAAGCGTACACGAACTGTGGTGTGTCGGGATCGTAGAAATGCCTGATGTTGATTGATTTAGGAGTATTTATTTTGCGGTGGCTGTTCACCAACTGTGTCCCGTTATCAACTCTTGAATACTGTGGTGGAACGAAGCAACGCCAGGTTCTCGTTCATAGAAACAGTGCAGGCGTAGGCATCAGCAGCCATCAGGGTGAAGTTTCACTATAGTATATTACTGTACTTGTCGTGTGTGACATTTCTTGCAAATTACTACTCACTCTGTTCGGAATTATAGGTCCTACGCGTATACCTAGATTGTTAATTTGACCAATAAAATATAACTTATATATAACAAAAATTATACCATTAGAAAATATAACCTCTAAAGTTTCTAATGATATAATTCTTATATATACTATTTATATTTTGTTGTTGAAATTGGCAACCTAATTATCCGCGCGGAACTTATAATCCCAAACAGATGGAGTACTACTAATCACTGATAAATCCCTTTTGTTTATCATCAATGAAAGAACCTGCTCGTTCGTGCGTCGGTGCTTCTTGTGTTCTTGATGTCTCGCCATGATCTGCTAACAGTCTTTCTTCTTCAGCCTTCAGAAAAATTATTCTTCTAGACTAGACTAGAGGGTTCACTGTTGACAAAAACAAAAGAAACCAGGTTTTCCATTGTTTGAAACGAAAACTATCAAGAGAAATTGTATGCTGTCTTGTACTCTATGAAAACCTTCTCACCCGTTGACAAAAAAAAAAGATAATCTTGCGGAACTTTAGAAATATAGGCAGAAATATATCAAGTGAAAACGACTCTGATCTTATGCCGCCTGCTTGTGCTGATTGATTGCCCAGACCTGCGCTCGATGATTTTGAGATCAAAAGATGAGTGTCATGGCCGCGGAGGAGCGGGGAGCTGCTTCAGCTGGTCGGTTGGTGCTCTCGTCATGCCGGTGACGGCCATGGCCGAGGCTCGTCGTGCTCGGAGTCGGTGGTGGTCGGCAGCGGGATTGCCTTTGCGTGACACGTGGGCGACGCATGGTGTCGCCGTGGCAGCTCGAGGAGATGCTCAGGCGTGGTTCAGTGTTTTCTCCGCAACCGCGTCGCGCCCTATTGTTGTATTCAAATTGTTAGAATTAATTAAACATAGTTAATTAAGGGGTTAATCCCCGCTCCTGTAATCATACGATTATGGAACCGTCAGGCGGTTGGAATTTCTGGAGCGCTGCCTCCTGGAACCGACTTCCCCGAAACCGACCCTCCCGTGTATAAATATGTTGATCCAATCATCAATGAAACAACTGATTCATTCTATTTCTCTTGTCTATCGCTATCTCTCGATCTCTACTTCGAACACGTTATCAAGCACTCTCCCAGCGAGAGCAAACTCCGGCGATCACCGGAGTAAGAACAAGCTCTCTACGGGGACAATCCGATGAAAGAGGAATTATGCCTTGTGGACAGTGCTACCACAAACTCCATACTGAGGGAGTTGAAATATTTTCAGACTCTGAAAAAGATGAATGGAGATATTTGACTATCGCTGGACGCGATACGGTAATTGTTGGCACTGGACGTGCCATATTTACCCTCCCAAACGGTACACAAGTGACAATTGAGGATGCCTTGTTGTATCCCGATTCGTCACGTACCTTAATCAGTTATCAAGATATCCGTAAAAATGGTTTTCATATTGAAACCCATGAAGACAACAAAGAAGAGTATCTGCTCTTTACAAAAGATAACGGATATGGCAAGCAAGTACTTGAAAAAATTCCTTCTCTGTCGTCCGGACTATACTATACGTACATCAAGCCCGTAGAACATGTTGCTTACAAGGTAATCTTCCAGAATGTTGATGCATTTCAAACTTGGCATGATCGCCTAGGCCATCCCGGTATCAGGATGATGAGGAAGATTACTAGCAATTCCATTGGTTAATTTGCATGAGTCAAAATTCCCTCAGTCATCAGACTTTGTGTGTACATCATGTGCCACAGGGAAGCTAATTTTGAGGCCTTCACACCTTAAAATACAAGTTGAACCACTTCAGTTCCTTGAACGAATTCAAGGTGATATTTGTGGTCCTATCCAACCATTATCTGGACCATTCAGGTATTTCATGGTTTTGATAGACGCATCTACACGATGGTCACATGTGTGTCTTCTTTCCACACGAAACCATGCATTTGCCAAGATAATGAGGGAAGTAATTAAGTTACAGGCTCATTATCCAGAAAGTCGAATTAAATCAATTCGCATGGACAATGCTGCAGAATTCTCTTCACGTGCCTTCAATGACTATTGCATGGCCTTGGGGATTGAAGTTCAACACTCTGTTCCATATTTCCACACTCAAAATGGTTTGGCTGAGTCCCTAATAAAGAGGATCAAACTCATTGCAAGACCTTTGTTAATGAATTGCAGCTTGCCAACTTCGTGTTGGGGTCACGCGGTTTTACACGCCGCTGACCTAATCCAATTGCGACCTACTGCATATCACAGTACTTACCCTCTGCAATTGGTACGTGGAAATCCTCCCAGCATTTCCCATCTGCGTAAGTTCGGATGTGCTACATACATCCCGATCTCACCACCACAGCGGTCATCCATGTGCCCACATAGAAAACTAGGGATCTATGTGGGGTACAAATCGCCGTCGATTATTAAGTACCTGGAACCCCTTACTGGGGATCTATTCACAGCCCGTCATGCTGATTGCATATTTGATGAGGAACATTTTCCGGCATTAGGGGGAGATTTCAAGTACCAGAAAGAATGCCCGGAAATTGATTGGAATGCTATCGCCATTTCAACCTCTGATCCACGTACCCAAGAGACCGAAGTCCAAGTTCGGAAAATTATCAATTTGCAATATCTTGCAAATAATCTGCCAGATTCATTTACTGATCTAAAAGGTGTTACAAAATCCTGAAAACCGGCCAGAAATGCGCCAGAAAGAGTGGAGGTACCAACAAAAACCACTCAACTCCCTGATCCTAAAAAGAGGGGGAGTAGTACGGCTTCTGACCCGGAACCTGCTTCTCGCAAGCAACAAAGGAGAGAGAGGAGAAAATCCTCCAAATCGGTATTCTAGTCAGCTCAACATTGACGAACACCTTATGGGTAGTATACACCCAGTGGAAGGGCAACCTCCACAACCCAGCTCCAGCTTGCACACACTGGCTGGGACATCGGAACACCTAGACTCACACGTATTGGGAAATCACGAAGAGTCATCAAGGGTGCATGAGATATCCACCAACTATATCGATCTGGAGAATCATTCAACCGTAAGTCTACGATTGTCGACACTTATTTTTCTGCTACAATTGCTGATACCCTTCTCAATGATCATGATCCAAGGACTATCGTTGAGTGTGAGAAACGCTTCGACTGGCCTAAATGGAAGGAAGCAATACAAGCAGAACTTGCTTCGCTTAATAAAAGGAAGGTATTCACAGAAGCAATACCAACACCTCCCAATGTTTTCCCTGTGGGATTCAAATGGGTTTTCCTCCGGAAACGGAATGAGAACAATGAGGTGGTGAGATACAAAGCGAGGCTCAGTACGTGGTTTCACGCAGAGACCCGGCATTGATTTCAATGAGACATATTCTCCAGTAATGAGTGGTATCACTTTCCGATATCTTATATCTTTGGCAGTGCAAAATCGTCTATCTATGCAGTTGATGGATGTCGTGACCGCATATCTTTACGGGTCACTAGATTCGGACATATAAATGAAGGTTCCTGATGGAGTCTCTGTCCTGAATGCAAGCACTAAACGCAACATGTACTGTGTAAAACTGAACAAGTCTTTATACGGCTTGAAACAGTCGGGACGGATGTGGTACAACCGACTTAGTGAGTTCCTTCTTCAGAAGGGTTACTCCAACAATGATGACTGTCCATGTGTCTTCATCAAGAAGTCCTCTTCAAGATTTTGCATCATTTCAGTGTATGTCAATGATCTCAACATTATTGGCAACACACAAGATATTGATGAAGCACGCAATCATCTAAAGACAGAATTTGAGATGAAGGATTTGAGTCAAACCAAATTTTGCTTGGGTCTCCAACTCGAGCACCTTCCCTCAGGAATAATGGTACACCAAGCTGCCTATATCCAGAAATATTGGAGAAATTCAATATGGACAAATCCTATCCATCTAAAACTCCCATGGTGGTTCGTTCTCTAGACGTAGAGAAAGATCCGTTCAGGCCAAGGGATGATGGAGAAGAGATGTTGGGGCCTGAGGTTCCATATCTCAGTGCCATTGGTGCGCTCATGTATCTTGAAAATTGTACGAGATCAGACCTCGCATTTGCAGTGAATCTACTTGCTAGACACAGCGCAGCTCCCACCAAACGCCATTGGTCGGGAGTCAAGAATGTCTTTCGATATCTCCAAGGCACAAAGGATCTTGGCCTATACTTTCAGTTCTAGAGAAATCTGGACTCCAATATGATCGGATACACTGATGCTGGCTACTTATCTGATCCCCACAATGCCATATCACAGACCGGCTTTGTGTTCCTACATGGTGGAACTGCTAT
The DNA here is from genome assembly GCA_030063025.1 of Avena longiglumis. Lineage (NCBI taxonomy): Eukaryota > Viridiplantae > Streptophyta > Magnoliopsida > Poales > Poaceae > Avena > Avena longiglumis. The sequence goes on from CP125974.1 coordinate 561,912,697, forward strand.
ATCATGGAAGTCTTCGAAACAGACTCTGGTTGCCACTTCTACCAATCATTCTGAAATAATTGCATTATATGATGCATCACGCGAATGTGTGTGGCTTCGCAGAATGATAAACCACATACAACAGTTATGTGGAATTGGTTCTATCGAATCACCTACCATTATCTATGAGGATAATGCGGCTTGTGTTGCACAGATGCAAACATGATACATCAAGAGCAATATCACTAAGCATATTGCTCTAAAGTTGTTTTATCCTCATGAACTCCAAAAGAGTGGGGAAATAAACATCTTGCAAGTCAAGTCATGCGATAATCTCGCCGACTTGTTTACGAAGTCTCTACCAACTTCAACATTCTAGAAATATATTCATGGAATCGGTATGCGACGGCTTCGAGATTTGCAAGAATCAGGGGGAGTATCTTCCTGAACTATTCCTGTTCAAAGCATCATATTACACTCTTTTTCCCTTAAATGAGTTTACTTTACAGGTTCTCATTAAGGTTTTTAATGAGGTAATATCAACATAAGATCATGTGTCATACTATCCGTTTTCCCCATCGGGGTTTTTAAGATGGTATAAACGACATATTTATTGACCTTTAGATTCTATGGGTTTATTTCATATTGAGTTAATAGAGGCGATAATCATTATATGCTGTGCCATTTTCTCCTTATTTTCCCATAGGGTTTTTGAAGGAGTTTTACCAGCATATCCTACACCACTCCTCACATTTTTCCCACAGGGTTTTGTAGGAGATTTGAATCAAGATGATGGATCTTACAATGAAGCGGTGATTAGGGGGAGTGTTAGAATTAATTAAACATAGTTAATTAAGGGGTTAATCCCCGCTCCTGTAATCATACGATTATGGAACCGTCAGACGGTCAGACGGTTGGAATTTCTGGAGCGCCGCCTCCTGGAACCGACTTCCCCAGAACCGACCCTCCCGTGTATAAATATGTTGGTCCAATCATCAATGAAACAACTGATTCATTCTATTTCTCTTGTCTATCGCTATCTCTCGATCTCTACTTCGAACACAAATCGAGTTGATATCTCTAGATCTCCTAACTTAAAGCATTCCTACTTGTTGGATGTTGGGTGTTTTTAAACCAAAATCCGGATATATTTTGGTCTGGACAAAACTAGTTTTCGGCCTGAATACACCGAGTTTTCCACTCGTGTTTTCGGACGAGTTTCCGCGTTTGGCTAAAATTCAATAAATTTCTGCAAATTATGGACGAATAGAGGCGGTTTTGGGCGAACTTTTGTCGAATACGGCAAGTATAAGTGGTTTTGTGCGAATATGGCCGAACTTTGGGCGAATATAGTCGTGGACGAACTTTGGGCGAATATGAACGAACTTTGAACGAATATGGACGAATATAAGCGGTTTTGGGCGAACTTTGGCCAATATGGTCGATATGGACGAACTTTGGGCGAATATGAACGAACTTTGGGCGAATATGGACGAATTTTGGCGAATATAAGCGAATTTTGGCAAACTTGGATGAATATGGGTGAATATATGCTAGATGGGCGGGTCAACTCGTCGGTTGTTTTTATTTTCACCGAATTCGCTCGTACGGCGGTTTCAGAGCGTTCCCGGGATCCTGAAAATGGCCTGAAAAGTCAGGATTAAAGTAAGCGTAAATCCAAACGAAACCGGGATCTTAAGAATGTAACTGGACAAATTTTCGGTGTCCGAAAAAAAAAAACTCGTTCTGGATTCGGTGTTATAGGAACGTGAAGATGCTCTTAGTCGGGCCAAATAAGTAGGCATATAAGTAGTACGGTAGGTAAATTGAAGAGGACGAGACGATAGCGAGGTCGGAGGGGAAAAGAGAGCTGGACTCCTCCTCGCGCTATAACGAGGATGCTCGCGCTCATGTCGGAGCGGGGGCGGCGCCAAATCCGAGCCCGTGGTACGCCCCTACCTGTCTTGGTTCTTCTTGTGGAACATGTTGCTACTGCACGTTCACGCTCTGATGCAACTAAAAAAATCTTTCTTTTTCTTTACGGCAAAGGAGCAAACTGGCTCAGATCAGATTGTTCTACGCCGACTGGCCAATATTATTTGTCCATACAAATCCTTTTTATCTGGATTGCGAGGTTGCTCCTTTTTTTTCTTTCTGTTTGAGTAGGCTAGGGTTCCAATGGAGCTCCTTTTTGTTCTAATGCGAGTTTGCTTGTAAAAGACACAAAGTTGAAGAGAGATATCAAGATGTATCAAACATTTCTGTCATCAGAAAATTCTAATAGCCTACAGCATCCAACGGAATAAACATGAAATCCCTACGATTTGAGATACACCGTGTTTAGCCGGTATGAGATCACACACGAGCCTTTGGGGGGACTAAATCGTTCTACATGAAATAATTCTATGGCCAATTGAAGCTCATTTATTCAATTGACACAATCAAGAATTAATAATAGTTGAGTTCGTATTCTTGAATAGAAGTTGGATAACATGCTTGGTTTCTATTTGTGCATGCTAGTGCTCATTATTGTTGTTTTCCTTTGTTGAAATCTGTAGTGTCCTTTACCATGCGGGATGTGTTTCAGGACGTTGTTTTAATAATACATTTTTAAAATCATTTCTGGATGTATTGTACGATTTTAGCTATTTACAAATCTAACATTTCGTCAGTCCTGACCAAGCAGGATAGACCAATCGGCGTGGGCCAAGCCGAATGGGCTTCATTCGGCCAGAAGCCGACCCACTGCAGGTAAGGCCCACGCCGTCCAAGTGCTCCATTCAATCACGCCCAAGCCGAATGCCCATTCGCTTAGGAGACCATCAATTCGGCTTGTTCCTGACTAAATGGGCCATCCATTCGGCCTGTTCCTAACCGAATAGGCATTCGGTTGGTCGTGACCGAATGGGCATTCGGTTGATCGTGACCGAATTGAGCACTTAGCCGGCGCGGCTCCACGTGCCGACGTGCAGTCGTTCAGCTATAGACCGAATGGAGCTGACCTCCATTGGGTCATGAGCGGGAGCTGCCCGTGCGTGACCATCCATTTGGCTTGCTCCCGACCAAATAGACCATCCATTCGGAAAGCTTCTGACCAAATGGGCATTCGGATTAGGCGTGACCGAACAGAGCACTTGGCCAAAGCGGCCCCACGGCCCCACGCTATGAATTAAGTTAATTCACAGCTAGCTGACGTCGGCCTAATTTATACGACCTGTCCGCTGCGTCGATGCGCGCTGGGCGTCGCCGGCCGCGCGCGCGTTCGTGCACGCATGCCCCACCTAGAAAGCGACCCAACGAGATTCTCTTTTGCCTAATTGGGGTGATGACCCGCGCTCGGTACCAGGATATATACTTTCACAAGCTAAATCGATTACACATCCGTCTATCATGCCTCATTAACACTTGTGTCGAACAATAATTTGGACATTTAATTGATAAAATCGATGTCAAGAAATGGGTGAATTTATGGGATCTTCTCGGAAACAAAGAATAAAACCCTATACTTGGCAATCAAATGGGTGTGAGGTTAGTAACAGCTATCTGTCATGTACTTTCTATGTTTCAAACTAAGTGACTCAATTTTGTCTAAATATACATTGTATCTAGACAAAATAGAATCACTTACTTTGGAATGAAAGTATTATTTGCTCTTTTGACCTATTACCTCTGTCCCATAGCACGTGCCGTCTTAGTTTTGTATGCACTAATTTTGACTATAAATTAGACTAGTACATAACATTAGAAACTTCATTTAAATACGCACCCAAGGATATAACTTTGGTGACGTATAATTAATGCTTTGTTACTTAAATTTGTGGTCAAACACAAACTTATGTCACCACATATCAGGTTGCAACTATTATCTAGGACGAATCACGACGCAAAATCTAACATTCAAATCACATTTACTCAGTTGCAACATGACTTGCAACCTGTCAATATCCATTGTTATGGACTTGGGTTTTGGAGAAGGAGGGGACACTAGAGATCGCGGATGGCTAACATAATCACTATGCAGGGACACGAGGTTTACCCAGGTTTAGGCTCCGGAGGGAAAATCCTACTCATGCTTGTCTGATCTTCGTTATTGATGACGATGCCGAAGGTTACAAGGGTGCGCAGATGAGATCTGGCGAGTTGCGTGTGCTAGGGTTGCGTATTGTCCTCCTCGTCGTGCCCTCCTGACCTTTATATGGGGAGGCCGGGTCTTGGGCTAGGTCGAGTCTGTTACATATTAGGATTTACCCCTTTAAACTTCTATCTAATCTGGCTGTGTTCTCTAAGGATCCAAGTCTTCGTCGTGATTGGGACACCCGAAATCTCCCTAGGCTTCACGATTGCAGCATGCCTTCTTCATAGGTTTCCATTGGGCCAGACTAGGTAGGCTAATATCGAGTATCCATGGGTAATCATGCATGTTGTGTTTGCGGGGATCCGATGGATATTGAGATTACTATGTCAGATTGATTAATAGTTTTATCTTATTGATTCTATCATGTCTGTGTTGTTTGAGATCTTGCATGCTCTTTGTTTCTAGTAGCTATCTTGGCCAAGTAGATGCTAGTGACTCCAAGAGGGGGTATTTATGCTCGATAGTGGGTTCATGCCTCTATTGAATCTGGGGAAGTGACAAAAATCTCTAAGGTTGTAGATGTGTTGTTGCTACTAGGGAGAAAACAACGATCTTTTTGTTCATGAAACAATTGTATTGTTTACTTTACACACTTTGTTTAAAGCAGTTATCCGTTGCTTGCAACTTAATACTGGAGGGGGTTCGGATGATAACCTGAAGGTGGATTACTAGTCATAGATGCAGATGGATGGCGGTCTATGTATATTGTTGTAATACCCAATCGAGTCTCATAGGATTGTGAATGTCCAGTATTGCATTATTTTGCCTTGCTCAGTCCTGTCAATTGCCCTGTTGTAATTTGTTTACCCAACATGCCATGTTTCGCTATTACCGTTTACTCTCTGCAAGCCACCATTACCACGTTTAATCCTTTGTTTTCAGCAAACCAGTGAGATTGACAACCTCACTATTTGTTGGGGCAAAGTCTTGAGTTCGTGTTGTGCAGGTTTCCAAGTTGCTAGCAACACCTTTGAGTCGTTTCCTTCCTCCTATTGGTTCGATAACCTTTGTTTCTTACTGAGGGAAAACTTATTTTTGTACTCATCATACCTTCCTCTTGGGGTTCCTCAACGAAGCTCTACAGTGATTTGAGCCGCATCAAGACGTTTTCTGGCACTGTTGCCGGGGAGGCTAAGGACGGCTTCACAACCTTTCTCTTTACTTTGTTATTATTTTGCTTAGTTTCTTTTGCTTTCTTTTGTTTGCCTCTTTTTATCAAAAATTACAAAAAAATAGTTTCGTTTGGTTTGCTTTTTCTTATCACAAAAACATAAAAAATTTAGTTCTTCCTATTGTTTTCACCATGCTCTAGCTCACCATGTTGATCCCTAAGTTCACCCTGAAAGACCTTTCAATAGGTAGTGGATCTATAATTGGAAAATAAAATATTGAAGAATTCTTTAATCATATTAGCAAACATGAGGATATTGAGGATAGATCCTTAGCAGAACTTGCTCCTAATTATGAAATTGCTGCAGCTTCTTTAGTTCACATGTTGGAGGCTAGGTTAGTTAACCTTAACCCCATGATGCAAATAATGTTTCTTAAACTAAAAGAAGTGGAAGATGCTTAAAAGAGAGATTTTATCCTAAAAACTTTGCTAAAAGAGTTCAATGATGTTGCTAAGGAAGCCAAAAAGTTCTTTGATCATTTTAATATGCTAGGCTCATGTGTAGATGTTATGTGTATATTAGAAAAGTTGGATAAAACCAAACCCAATGGAGAGGAAATTAAAATATCCATACCTTTTAAACTTGTAGGAATGGATGAGGCCTTAGAAAAGAATTTTGATTGGATTGTTCCTGAAAACCCGTTTGATGAAAGTAGTGAACGCAAGAGTGCTGAGAGAGGATCCTCTACTACTCATTTGGATTAGATACCTTTCCTAGTTGAAGAAATTTTGAGCATTGATTTTAAAGCTTCTTCATTTGAAAATACTTGATTCTTGCTTCTTGTGCCTAACTTAAAGGCGTTAAAGAAAAGTACTTCTTGGGAGATAACCCAATAGTTTTCTTGAGTCTTGGAAGTTATTACTTCTGTAATAACCTCTCATTATCCTTTTGTCTTGATTTTTGTGCCAAGAATAACCTCTAATGAGAGGGAAGTAAGATTTGGGGAGTTGTTGTCCCGAAACAGATTTTTGTGCTCCACTGTAAAAGTTCTTGAAAAATCTCTGTAAGTCAGATTGAGCTATAATTTTCTGAATAAATAGATTTTTGTGCTCCACTGTGCCCAAGGCATCCCCTTATTCATCAATAAAAATCTCAGGTCTCTTTCTAGACACTTCGTTTTTATTTGTTTCATGCACAGTTGTGTTGTTCTTGGAGCGTCTTAGTTTTCCTTTGCTTTGCTTAGTTTGCTTGAATAAAGTAGTTTGGACCCCTGTTATCGCTGTATTGTTTCAAATAAGTTGATTGGTGTTGGAAAGGAGTATAAAGTTCTTGCTTGAATAGTTCAAGAGGAGCTTGATTTGACTGTGACTTAGACTTTAGCATGTCATTCTAGGTGTTGTTTTGACCTTATGCTTAGTGATTATTGTTGTAGCATGACTTGTTTCAAACAATTGGGATTGCTTAGTGTGCCTTGAAGGAATCATGCGTTGTTTTAGCATGCAAAAGCATAGTATTGTGGTATTCTCCTTTGATGCTTTGTTTGGGTTGACTTGGCACATGCTCACACCATGTTATGAGTATGAACAAGTCACCATAGCCTCTATGAACATTTAGTCCTTGACTTGTAGTACAAATCTATGTTTTGATTAGTAATGTTTTGTTGCTTTGCATGATCATGGTCACTATTGCTCTCTTAGTTGGTTGATCCCGGTCTTTTGCTAGCCTCCACTTGTATGAGTAAGCTCTACTCATACTTCCAACTCCCAAGAAACCAAGTTTTTCCAAAGAGTCCACTATAAATTCCTATGCATGGTGTGTTACACCATTCCAAGTATATTCTTGTTTTCATCTATCTTCCAATTAAAAAGTATTTTGTTATGTGAACTTAGTGATTAAAGCTCTCACGAACTTGATGACACACTTTATTTTTCTTGCCCCTAATAAACTTGAACCATTGTGTCATCTATGTTGTATATGCTTGCACTTATACGTTGGAATTAGCAGAACCGTGCTGTCACGGGGAACGCTTTCAACATTGCACCTGTATTTTGTACACAATTGATATCATGCTCTTTTGTTTATGGATGTCATCGGTGTGAAATAAAAGGGAAGCTTGTAAGTCCATGAAGTTATGTATGTGTGTTAGAGAAACGCCTGGGCCGCTAGCCTAAGCCATGCCTAATCATGGTGGAAACTTGCAGCATCACCATAATGACATCTATGAAGCATTCTTCTTATAAAAAAGAGACTTATTGAGAAAAGAGGAAAGAGAGAAAAACACCATATTCCCATGGTAAATAAGAAGATTGCTGAGATGCTCATTGTCTGCTTGCCTTGTCATTTTGGTTATGGGATAGATCCTGTACCATGTGCAAGGGGTATCCCGTTGGCGGTTCTCTATGATACACATGTACTTACTATGACAAGAACTTACATGTGACTAAATTTGAGTAGGATGAGGAGAGACCCTCGTATTCAAGGGACATGAGATTTCCAACTTATACTTTGTCAGGCATATACTCCATAGTTTGTTCACTTTAACCTTAATCACTTCAAGATGCTTATGATAGGGGCAATGAGAGCTGAAAGCTAACAAGTACCATAATTTTTGGAAGCTCTTTTTAAGACTTGAAATCCATGCTTCCCTATATGAAGGGCCTTTCTTCCACTATTATATTGTGTCTCCACCTTCTATCCTTAGGCACCAGTTAAGAGAGCATAGTTGCCATTCATAGTTCTATATGCATTGTCCCAAAACTTATTGATTGATGCATATTGTTGATATTGATTGTTCTTATGCTATTTGTATCTAGTCACTCTTATAAACTTTGAAGGTGTCCTATGCATCTATTTGCTACTCCATGAGGGACAAGCTGATTGCCACTATGCAATGTTTTCTGTATGTGAAACAAACAAACGTTTTTCAATGCATGTTATTCATGATCTTTGTTTGTAGCATTTCATGTTGCATGCATAGTTACTTTGTATTACTGTTAGAACTCCATCTTTCATGCTCATGTTTAGAGTTCTTTGATCCCAGCTTTCAATGCTTGCAAATGGTTTGATCTTGATTTTGATGGTGCATGTCACCTCAAAAATTATTCTTTTTATCACTTACATACCTGAGGACGAGCAAGAGTTAAGCTTGGGGATGCTTGATACGTCAAAAATGTATCTATTATTTTTGATGTTCCATGCTTATTTAGTATCTACTTTGCTTTTCTTTGTCTACACTTTGAGGTGTTTTTATATGTTTTCTGGTACTAACCTATTAACAAGATGCCACAATACCAGTTGCCTGTTTTCTTCTGTTTTTGGTTCCGGAAAGGCAGAAAATTAATATTCTCGAAATTGGACGGGACAAAAGCCAAAGTCAATATTTTACCATGGGGAACACGGAGCCAGAAGACGAGACAGAGGAGGGCCTCGAGGGGCCCACACCCCCTGGCCGCGTGGGTGGGCCCACCCCGCGCCTGGGGGGATGTGCAGCCGCCTCGGGCACCCCCTTGGCCTCCCTCTTCGCCTATAAGAAGCCCCCAATGCCTAAACCCTAAGCACCAGATCAATATTCCACGAAACTGTTTGTAGCCGCATTGTCCCTAGATCGGGGGATCTAAAGCTCTTCCCGGCATCCTACCAGAGGGGAGATCATCCCGAAGGCCTTCTTCTTCATTATGCCAGCCTCCGGTATGAAGCGTGAGTAGTTCCACCTTGGAATACGGGTCCATGTAGTATCTAGATGGTTGTATCTCCTCCTTTGTGCTTTCATATCTAGATCTTGTTGTAGGGTTTCGTAGCATGGAAAACAAAAAAATTCTACCGCATACAAACAAACAAGACAAGATCTATCTACTATATTGTAGCAACGAGTCGATAGAATAACTCACCCTAGAAGATTCCAAAGTGTTTAACGAGAGCGGATTCTCGTGGGTGATGTAATCGTACTCTTCCCGATCTCAAGATCGCGTAGACGATCCTTCCGGGCCAAGTTCGGCGGCGCTCCCGATCGGTCACACGTTCGATTTTCGAAGACCTTCCTCTCCCTTGTTCCAGCAGGAAGCGGAGGTTGTAGCACTCTCCTCGCGATTCCAGAAAGACAACGCAGCGTACCTAAGTAGAGGGGAGATCTCGCAGGGCTTCGCCTTAAGCCGGAGCGAGTATGGTGGAGTATGAGAGAGTCCCTCGACGATCTAGGGTTTAGAAACACCGAGGAGGGGCAAGCCGGCGGCTAGGGTTTAGCTAGGTGGCGACGGCGGTTTGCCCTAGGGCCGGCGGCGGCTATGGAGGCGACGGCGGCTTGGTACTAGGGTTTAGAGGTAGGAACTTGTGTGTCTAGGAGGGGAGCTGTGGCATCCCGTAAAACCACTACTAGAAAATCGCGTTGTTTTTGTGCATTGCATCATCATGACCGCATGCTCATGTCATCATGCCACATTGCATTTGAGCATCGTCATCATCTTGCATTTGCTTGCATAAAACTATTTTCGGAAAAACCTAATTTGTTTTCTAAACGCCCCGTCTTTATTCCAACGCAAAACCCGGGTCACCGGAATATTTTGTTTTGTCTGCTATCGGTTTGCAAAAGCCCGGTTTGAAATAAATAAAATAGTTAATTATTTTTTAGTGGGGCAGTCGAACGGGCCGATTCGACCCGAACGACCACCCCCAGAATAAAAATCGGTCCAGCTTAGACCCTACCCCAAGTCTTTTCTTACCCCAGTCCTATCTACCCACCCTGCCTCCACCTCACCCCAACCAGTAGCAGCTCGCCACATCACCCTTCCCCTTCCCCCTAACCTATCCCAGGCCGCCACCTAATCCTACCCCTTTCCCCACCTCTCTCTCTCTTCCCACAGCCCCACCCCAACACACACAGACGCAACCACACAGCCCTCCACCCGCGCGGTACCCCCACCCTGTCACGTTCCCCTGTGGACCGCTCGGACCCACCCGACCCCACCTGTCCCCGCTCCCTTCCTCTCCCCTCTCTCTCCTCACCTCTCTTCCCCTGACCTCGCCTGTCTTCCGTCATGAGCCTCCCTCCCTCCTCAGCTCGCCACACGCCCACGGGCCTCCCTCCCTCCGGTCACCTCCATGAGCCGCCACCTCTTTCTCCTCCTCCCCGGGTCTCCGTCGCGCCTCCCCTCTCGGCGTCTCCTCTCTCCATAAGCTCCTTGAACCCCCCGCGTCCCGAGCAGTGCCGCCCTCGCTCTGGCGCCTCCCTCTTCTTCCCAGTCAGGTCGCCGACCTCCTCCGTCCGCCTCCGCCGCGCCTCTCCCTCTGCACCACCGCACTCCCTGCGCCCTCGCGCCTCCGCCTGGCCGGCGCCCTCCTCGCTCCTCCCCTCAGCACCTCCTCGAGCCGCCACCTCGGCCGGTGCAAGCTCGCCGCCTTCCTCGCCGCCTCTCGGCCGCCGCCCTGCCGTCGTCTGCGTGCCCCGGCGCCACCCTCCTCCTCGCGTTCGCCACCGCCACGCATTGCCGCTTGACGCCAGCCGGCCTCCTCCCGTGCTGAGCCGTCGCCGCCCGACGACCCGTCCTCGCATCATCATTTGCGTGAGCGGCGAGCCTGCCGTTCGTGTTGGCGTCCACAAGTTCCTGTCAAGTGCACGTGTTGGCCTGCTGCTGTGAGACGTTTTGGTGTGGTGAGGTAGAATCGGAGAAGTGCTGTTGGTGGAAGTGGTTTGGTGTTGGTGCTTTGACAGTGCGGTGGGAAGCTGCGAGATTCCAAGAAGCAAAGAACTCCGAAGACAGAACTTCATGGAATCCGAAGACTGATCCCGGCGAGGCCGAACCGTTCCTCCTTCGAACCCCAAGATCGCCGACGCAAGTTCGACACTGAAGACGAGACGGACGCCAAGATCTCCGCCGTGCAACAACAAAACCGACGACATGACCCGACGACCCCGGATGCAACAAGACCTCCTTCCCGCATGCGACGTCGAGGACCCTGACACCAAGATCGCCACGGAACGCCAAGTTCGCCACCTTGAACGCAATGACCGTCTACACGGACCCGAAGACCACGAAAGCGACAAGATCGGTACCGACCCGGGCGATTCCGATGCGCCCCGACACCGAACCAAGTCCTCCTCCTGGATGCGACAAGACCTACCTCAGTTATCCGAGAACGATCCCGCCGAGGCCGTCGAACCCTGAACCCTGAGACCGGACCCCGAACCCCAGACCAAGATCGCCGAACCCTAATGTGTGACCCTTATCCGAACCCCTATTTTTATAAATGCTAAACATAAAACCTGTTGCATATTAAATTGTCATCCTCGCATGCTTATCATGTGGTTTGGGGGCCTTATGCCGATTCACCTTATAATTAAATATGGGGCCCATATGCGGACAAATCTAGCCTTATATTGGCCTCATTTAAATTTGTGTAGCGAACCGGTGCCATATTTTGTCTTGATAATGCAACATTTAATTTGCGGGGGTTCTAAATAACTTGAACCATCTAACTAAATGTCGGGACCTCGGTTCTACTTAATATGACCTAATTGCATCGCCCCTTTTGCCATGTCATACATCATGCATGCATCATGCCCGATCTTTTGCCGTAGTATTAAATATTGCATCCGATGTTTATTCTAGTGTTTTGCTTCTTCGCGGATAAGGCCGTTGAGTTGATGCGAGTGTCGACCCGATCTTCGGTTGAACCTTCGACAATGTTTTCAGGCGAGCATCTCCCCCTTTCTACCTATCTTACTTTTATAGTATTTATTCCCTCCTGTTGATCTATTACTATCTGTGTTGCGATGCTCTAGTTTCCGTACCCGTGATATCCCTTGCAGCCATATATTGCCTTGGACACATCCTATTACCTGTTGTTTGGTAGATAGTTGGACTTGCGTGTCGTAGTCGCTTGCTCAAGTGCTACTGCGAGTCGTCAAGTACCACAGTTGTTGGAGTACTGCCGCATGTTTAATGTTGGAGATGATTATGGCTTTACTTTTCGTTCATTTTAATTACTGTTTAACAACTAAAATTGAAGTAAGTAAGCAGAGGCATCGGTGGGTGATAGATAATGTTGGTTTCCGACCGCCCACTTGTGTCCCGTAGGACCCCGAGTTCTTGACACCTGTTCCGAGATCGAGCGCGCTAACCACATGTGGGGAGATATGGGCCCCCATTGATTATTACCTGATTTCAAAGTATTGTACTGGGGGCCACAACTAGTTTGAGGTTTTATTTACTATCCTGTACCTATGCCATGCTTTCGCTTTATTACGATTGTGCGAGGAGCACCTTGTCTTGTTAGGAAGCGGAGTGTTTTCGGTATCGGCAGTCCAGTTTTGGGATTTCTTTGTCGTTTACCATCGACGCAAACCCCGAGTCCGTCTCGGAGACCGACCGACTTTGTTGCGGGTAGACTTAGTGGGGTGGCCCCCCGTGCTTGCTTTGGGTCTGGGAACGTCATGACTTAGGCCCCGCCGACATACCGATGGGTGTATGTTAACTGATCTAGCAAAAGGGGTCGAAGTGCTTGTGGATACTTTGGTGCACCCCTGCAGGGTTAAATCTTTTCGAGAAGCCGTGTCCGCGGTTATGGACGACTTGGAGCACAGTGCTTGATCATAGACAACTATAACTAAAGTTTACTGTTATAATTTGACTTGCATCCGATATGACTAGTAATCAGCTTCACTACAACGGAATGGCTAAGTAAAAGTACCAACAACTGCTGGGTTTTTGGGATATCTCATGCCAATTGTACTGACTAGTAAGTGTCGAAACTACAACGGAATGGTGAACTAAAAGTGCCCACTGCTTACTTAATCAGGATGATTATCTAAACCTGACTAGTAATTGCTGCAACGATAACTGAATAAATAAAACTGCCAACGGTTTGAGTTCCTCGGTTGACTTCCTCGTTTGGTTTCGAGGGGGAAACACCAGGATGGGTTTGTTTGATGGTAGAATCAGGTTGGTTCCGAATAGGTCTTTCTTATCCCTCTCTGAAAGCCGCCAGTTGTAACGAGTCTCTATAGGTTGTTTAGTGCTTGCTGCGCTGCCGCTTCAGTCCACCATACCTATGTAGGCGAGGACCGCCGAATTCTAGCCTCGCCGTGTACTGGCCTCAGTACTGACGCTCCTCTTTTTCCTTTGCCCTTTGTCGGCACCCCTTTGTTTTAGCAGGTTTTGAGATCGACGTCGTTAGCAGGGTTACCCTTCCGGCTTGGCCTGGGCAGGGTTATGGACGCCATTGGTTATTCTTCAGGGCTCTTAGCCCCATTTGCTTCTTGTCCGTAGTCGGACGCCCTATCATTTCAAGGTGATTTGGATCTTTGTATATTATATCTGTATTCTTGACTCATGGAGTCGTGTTGTATATATATATCTGTTCTGTGGGTCCCATCGAGGACTGTTGTGTAATGTTATTACTTCGTTTCCCACCCGCACGAAAGTGCCTGGTGGGCACCTTTGAATCGTTTCTATGCGGGTTTGGCGGGTTTCGCTAAAACTTGCATAGGACCGATTCTGAGGGTGTTACAGGAGCCCTGCCCCTGCTTATATAGGTGGAGGGGGCCGGCCAAGGGGAGGGGAGTCCCTCCCCAACTCGGCTTGGTGGTGCGCCGGCGGTGGGAGGAGTAACTCCTCCCCCAAGTCGGTTTCCACCTCCCTATCCACTTCCCAAAACTAGCCGTTTGACTTTCAAACTTGGCGTTTGACTTTTCAAACTAGGATTTGAATAAACCCTCTATTTTGTTCAGCGATGACACCAAGTACATGATGCAATCATACCAACTTGATATAACACATTCATGTACCCTTCCCCTCCGGAGTGCCGGACATTCCGGAACCTTCTAGAACATTCCGATGAAAACACCGGAACCATTCTCCAACTCCGAAACGGGACTTTCCTTATATGAATCTTATTCTCCGGATCTCCTCGTGATATCCCGAATCCCATTCGAGACCCCGAACAACATTCGGACTCTTTCTCATCATTCCATAACTACTCAAACAACGTCGAATCCTTAAGTGTGTCTCCCTACGGTTCGTGAATTATGCGGACATGATCGAGACACTTCTCCGAACAATAACCAATAGAGGAATCTGGAAATTCATATGGCTCCCACATATTTCTACGATTACTTTGCGATCGAATGAACCACTTACATACGATACCAATTTCGGTTTGTCTCACGATAGTTTACTTATCCGAGGTTATGATCGTCGGTATCTCTGCATACCTAGTTCAACCTCGTTACCGATAAGTACTCTTTTCTCGTTCCCGTGATATGTGATCCCTTGTGAGCCAGTCACATACTTGCAAGCTAATTGGATGATATTTCACCGAGAGGTCCCAGAGTATATCTATCCGTCATATGGATGGACAAATCCCACTCTTGATCCATGTGTCTCAACCAATACTTTCCGAACACTCAATGCCACCTTTATAGCCACCCAGTTACGGTGTGGTGTTTGATGTCATCAAAGCATCCATCCGGTAAAGGTGATATGCATGATCTCATGTTCGGAGGAATTAGGTTACTATGTATCAGAAAGCATATAGCAATTGAACTATTCCTAAAACAGCTTGACTTGAGAAGTGGTGTTCTCTAAGCTTGACTTGAGAAGTGGTTATCACCAAATCAAGATTCGCAAGGAAGATGTTCCTAAAACAGCTTTCACCACCCGCTATGGACTGTATGAGTACACGGTCATGTCTTTCGGTCTCACCAACGCACATGCTACCTTTTCGAGGCTTATGAACTCGGTTTTCATGGAGTACCTTGATAAGTTCGTTGTGGTCTATCTGGATGACATCCTAGTCTATTCTAAGTCAAAGGAAGAGCATGAAGAACACCTTCGGTGTGTCCTAAACAAGTTTCGTGAGAACCGCTTGTATGCAAAGTTCTCAAAGTGTGAGTTTTGGCTGCCTCAAGTAACCTATCTTGGTCATGTCATCTCTACCACGGGCATTGCAGTCAACCCGGAAACTGTGAAGACAATTGTTGAATGGCTTCCTCCTGTTAATGTCAAAGAAGTGCAGAGTTTCCTTGGTTTGGCTAGTTCTTGCCGCCCGTTCGTAACTTTTCGAAGATAGCGAAGCCTCTTACCGATCTCCTCAAGAAAGGCAAGAAATACCTTTGGACTCCTGCATGTCAAGCAAGCTTTGAGACACTCAAAGAGAAGCTCACTACCACACCAGTCTTGGTTCCTCTGGACACATCTAAGCCTTTCCAGATATTACATGGCGCCTCTTTGCAAGGATTGGGTGCGGTCCTTATGCAAGAAAAACAAGTGGTTGCTTATGCCTCTCGACAGTTGAAGACGCATGAGATTAACTATCCTACACATGACCTCGAGCTCGCAGCAGTTGTCTTTGCTTTGAAGCTATGGAGGCACTACTTGCTTGGCAACCGTTGTGAGATCTTTTCTGACCACAAGAGTTTGAAGTATATCTTCACACAGCCTGATCTCAACCTTCGGCAGAGGAGATGGATTGAAGCAATCAATGATTTTGATTTGACCATCAACTACACTCCGGGCAAAGCTAATGTCATGGACGATGCTCTCAGTCGCAAAGCTTATGTCAACAACCTCATGATGGAAGAACAACAGCCTCTCTTGTGCGAGGAATTCCGTCAGCTCAACGTTGAAATTGTGGAGCAAGGGCATCTCCTGAACCTTCTGGCTACTCCTCTCTTGGAAGAAAAGATTCGCTCTCGTCAGCTTGGTGATCCACACACCAAAAAGATCATCTCCAAACTTCAGCTTCCGAAGTATGAGTCCTTCCACGTCGATGATCAAGGAACGCTTTTCATTGAACACCGGATGTTTGTTCCGAACTACCCGGGTTTGAGAGAGCAAGTTCTCAAGGAGGCGCATGATTCTGTTCTTTCTATCCATCCTGGCAGCACAAAGATGTACATGGACTTGAAAACACAGTATTGGTGGCCGGGATTGAAACGATATTGTGCCAAGTATGTCTCGGAGTGTGATGTCTGCCGCAGAGTGAAAGCTGTCCATCAGAAACCTTTCGGTCTTCTACAGCCATTGAAACCCCCGGAATGGAAATGGGAGAAAGTAGAGATGGACTTCATCACTGGTTTTCCTAGGTCGCGAAGGAAACAATGCAATCTTTGTTGTCATCGACAGTCTTTCTAAAGTGGCTCACTTCTTCCCGATCAAAACAATTTACGGAATTCAGTTGGTGAGCTCTATATCAGTAATTGTCTCTGTATGGGGTTCCGCTTGAGATCGATTCGGGGCCTGTGGAGCATCTTCACTTCCAAGTTCGGGAAAGTTTCCAAAATGCTTTGGGAACAAAGTTGAACTTCAGCTGACTTACCACCCTCGATCGCAGGACAAGTTGAAAGGATCAATCAGATTCGGAGGATATGCTTCGTGCTTGCGTCATCTCTTTGGCATGAAGTGGGAAGAATGTCTTCCTTATGCTGAATTCTCTTACAACAATGACTTCGGAAGAGTCTAAAGATGGCACCATTTGAGGCTCTCTATGGCCGCAAGTGCAGAACTCCGATTGGTTGGTCAGGTGCAGGAGAAAGAATATGGTTTGGCCCTGACATTGTAACTCAAGCGGAGGAGAAGGTGCATATCATCCTTGAGAATCTGAAGATTGCTCAAAGTCGCCAGAAAAGCAATTATGACAGGAAGCACACGGACATGGTGTATGCCCCTGGTGATCTCGTTTACCTTCGTGTCACTCCCATGAGAGGCACACACCGTTTTGGTATCAAAGGAAAGCTGGCTCCTAGATACATCGGTCCTTTCAAAATTCGGGGTAGAAGAGGAGAAGTTGCTTATGCTCTTGAGCTCCCGGAAAAACTCAAGGTCCATGATGTTTTCCACATCTCTCAACTCAAGAAGTGCTTCAAGGATCCCGGCAGGACCGTGGATCATGAGCTAATCGATCTCCAAGAAGACCTGTCTTATCAATAACACACCAAAAAAATCCTTGAGATCGCAGAAAGAAGGACTCGCAACAAGTCCATCAAGTTCTGCAAGGTGCAAGGTCGCACCATTCCGTTGATGAAGCCACTTGGGGCGTGAAGATGAACTCGTGCCAACTATCCTACCCTTTTTGAGTCTTCTTCTTCTTCCTAGAATCTCGGGGCGAGATTCCTGTTTAGTGGGGGAGAGTTGTAGCATCCCAATTGTCTAACAACTGTAATGCTACTTGGTCTAGTAATATAATGGCTACTTCCTACACATAATTGTTGCATCATCATCATATCATGCTCATGTCATCATGCCACCTTGCATTTGAGCATCATACAAAACCCTGTTTGTGTTGGTTCTTCTCTCATATGCATTATAAATTGTATTTGCCTCTTGATATTGTATTTGGTTCTTGATATATTGTTAAATGCCCAAGTTGAGTTGGGGGCGTATCTTTTATTTAACTCCACCACCTTTTCTGTCACCACCTTATAATTCCACCATCCAATTAATATGAGCTTTGCATTTTATTTGAGTTTACCTCTAGCTCATGTGGGTTGGGATGGATCCAAATTCTTTTCCACATGCTCTCATCTTGGCATCATTATGTTTTCACATTATTGATATATGAGAGCCACATGGCCACCTTTGCATGCCCTGTGAGTGGGACCCTTTCTCCTAGCTTCCATATGGATTATTATGGAATTATGTTCATGATGGGAGAGGTTTTGGTACTATTAAACAGCTAGTGGAATAAACACACTATCAAGCCCCAATTTTAATCAAATATGCTCATCTCCATCTAGTCCACTTGGGGTTTCCTTTTAAATTCTTTTGCTTGGGCCTTACTCCACATTTTGGAATGCATAAGCACAATGCCATGTAAATAATCTTGTTATCACAAAATAAGCATGGTATTAATTAATTATGCATGGCCCATGCAAGTACCACCTTTGCTTGTCATTTGGTTTTATTGGATTTGTGAGAGGATCATCCTCTTTCCATCTCTCCCTCCTTTTGGCTTGTTCTTGTTTGTTTTGCTTAAACCTTATCGGAACAAGCCCTAAACCACCTCCTCTCTCTACACCTCTCTCTACTCCAAAACCCTAAACCTAATCACCTAACCTTAACACCATCTACCATACCACCCCTAATCTAAACTATAAACCCTAACCCAACCACCCCATCTAGCCCTAGCTCGACCCCACCTGCTCTCGGCCTCTCCTCTCTCTCTACCATGCATGCCCCACGCCATCCACCCCTCTCCGGCCCCATCTACTCTCTTCTCTCTCTCCACGCAAACCTATCTAAACCCTAGCCGAGCCTACCCTCTCCTTTCTTGCTCTCTCTCTCTGACCTGCCCCACCCGAGCTCCCTCCCCTGCCCACTGGCAGCCCCCATCCTCCATGCCTAGCTACCTGCTGCCCGATCACGTGAGGTGGTGAAAAGGTGACCACGCCACCTTCCCCTCACGCCATCCACCCTCTCCGTCCTTATCTCTGCCTCACCCCCTCTCTGCCTCGCCAGATCCACCCTGTGGCCCCGCCTCGCTCCCTCTCTCTCTTTCTCCACCGCCACCCATCCTCCGACGGCCACCACCATCGGCTCCTCTCGTCTCGTCGATCCAGGGGCGGGCGAGGTGTTAGGGCTGTCGAGAAGACCCCGAGCCTCCCTGCCGCCTGTCCCTGCTACGGAGGAGGAGAACGCCAAGGCCGAGGAGCACCGACGAGCCGAAACCCTAGCTCCCGGCGCCTGCCGTCGATCCCCCACCCGACCGATCCACGCCTGCACACTCCAGTGAGCATCCGACCCTGACACCCTCTCCGACGGGCGTGCCACAGGCCTTGGACGTTCCATCGAACGCTACAGGCGCGCCGGTGACCGTTCGTTTCGAACCAGTCGACGCCTAGGTAGATCTAGCCCTCGCGCTTCGCCAACAACCCCTACCTACGCGCAGCTCGCGCCTCGACGCCAGTCCCGCGTTCGACCCCACCTCGGCACGCTGCCTGTCTGTTTCTCTGCAGCGGAAGAAGCTCGATGCCGAGCACCTTTTGCAGATCCCCCGCTTTGTTTTTCCACAACCCGCGACCCTTCCTGGTCCTGCGTCACCAGCGGTGGCACTTTTGTGAAAAGGCTCCCGAGTTCTTACTCCTCAACCGCGTCCCATACCCCTCCTGCCGCCTCTGCTTCCCGGCCAGCACGTGGGCCATCTTGACCCCACTCGTCGGCCTCGGTGGTGGCGGCATGATGAGAAGGTTTCTCTGCAGGCGCTGTGGCCCTGCTAGCTCTGGCCCCACCGTCATTAGGCGTGGCTGGGTCTGCAGGTGTCAATAGGATTCTGCATTTGCTCAAATTCAAACTATTCAATTAGTTTTAAAATTCAAATTTCTTTTCTGTTTTAAATAACTTTGAAAATACAAATCCAAATAATACATATAATATATGTTTTTGAATCAGAAAAATGTGAGGATTCCAAATATGCCATCCAAAATATAATTTGAACACTTTAATTTGGAGTTGGTTTAAATTACAATAAAATGCCATTTGCCTTAAATAATTAATAACTTTTGTTTTATAACTCCGAATTTAACAAATGATATGTCTAAAATGATCAGCTCGACGAGACCTTTCTGTTTATGCATTCCATGTTCTGAATTGCAGCATGCATCATATAAATATAATGTAAACAGCAACTAATATGAGGATAAAATGTGGCCAAAACTCAATAAAATGTTTATTTCTTGTATTCTACACCTCACCCATGCCATGCTACATTATTGCCATGCAACTTGTGCATCATTCATCATGGCATGATTGTTTGCTTGTCGCATTTTATTCATATGCTTGCGCACTTTATTTATATTGGCCTTGTTTGTTTGGTTCTTCTTCGAATAGACGCTGAGCAGGGGGTATATCAAGAGAACCAGGAGCACTACCCAGATCCTTCTCTCGCTTCAACTGAGTTGCCAGGAAAGCACTACCACATGCTTGCATACATACAGTACCTATTGCCTCTATCTTATTCTTGCATCATTGAGTCGCGATTGCATTAAACTGAATCCCAAGTATTGCATAGCCTTTACTTTTAAACCCCACTAAGCTTGTTCCTCCATCCCATGAGCCATTACTACAGGAGTTGTTTGAGCCATGCGAGTCGTAGAACAGCATGTGTAGGGTATGTGAGAGTCTGATGGATAACGAGGTACCTAAACAACTTAACCTGAGTAGTAATGGGATAACTAATGAAAGTGGCACCGTGAGCAATATCTGCTATTTGGTTTTCCTGCTCACTTGTGTCCATGGGACCCAGTACTTGATTCTGTTCCTTGATTATTCGCGCTATCCACATCCGGGAGGCTTATGGGACCCCCTGAGCGAGCTTGATTCATTCTTATTTCTTGGGGCCACAAACTAGTTTGAGGTTTTATTTACTATCTGTACTTATACCATGCTTTTCTTGCTTTATTTACGATTGTGCGAGGCACTGTCTCTTGTTTAGGATCGGGACACGATTCCGGTATTGACAAGCCAGTTTTGGGTTCCCGATCGTTCTGACCGTCCACCCAAACCTTGGGTCCGTCTCGAGTCATTAACCGTTCTTGGTGTACTCAATGGGGTGGCCCCCTGAAATAATTCTGAATCTTGTGATTGCTTTGTCGTGAAGGCCTCGTTGGGTTTTGATTTGGTTTTTCCGAGGTTGATCGAGTGTGTGTTGCTATTTGTGCACCCCTGCAGGGTAAAACTTTCTGAAAGTTGTGTCCGCGGTTATGGACGACTTGGAGCACAGTTTCTCGATCATAAACAAGCATAACTAAAGTATCGCTTTTAATTTGACTAAGTAACTGACTAGTAAATAGTGCAACACTCATGGAATGGTTAATAAAATTGCCAACTGATGGGGGGTTGTTCGTCCGCTTCCTCGTTGGTAAGTGAGGAGGAGGATGGATCTGTGGATATTACTGTTATAACTGTTGTCATTAATTCACGGACATCCGTCTATCTTTGGTTAGGCGGATGGTTAGCGAGTATCTATAGAACTGTTAGGGTTTATCTTTTGTTGCAATTGCATCACCCCAGGTTGTGTCCCCTTTAGAGGCATAAAGACTTGCTGAGTACCCCTAGGGTCTCACACGATAAATTATTTGATTCAGATGAACAGGTGCACTCGCAAGATGGATACTGGGTGGAGGAGGCTGACGATGTGGGCAACGATCGTTCGATGTAGAGATTCCGGTAACGGGGATCCGTGAGATCTGTGGGTGGGATGTGCTTATTTTCGGGGCATCTTATGCCGATTTGCTTCTTATCCGTACTCGGATCTTGTTTGCCGCTTCCGCCTGATACTCTGACGTGTGATGTATGAGGAGATATCCTAACTATTATATCTATCTAGAACATTTGAATCTTGTCGTATGGCGTTGCTATATTTCCTTTCTTTTTAGATGGAATGGCTCTGATGTACTATTGTATGGTGGCTTGCATACATACTCATTTGTGTATGTAGTTGATCCCTTCGCCTGCCGATTACGCCGCCCGTACTTGTCCCGATGATTGGAAATGGTTGGGACGGCCGAAAGGTCTACCTGTGAGTGGCATTTGGGCCCCACCGTACTATTTCAACCATTTCCGCTCATCCAGGCTTGTATCTAGGAGCGTAATTCACCGAGGTAGTTACAATTGGTATCAGAGCCATCCCGCCCTTCAGGGTCTCATCCAAATGGTCGTTGTCAGTCTAGCAAATATTTTTGGTAGTTATGTATACTAGGGAAAAACAAAACGCGAGAGTAGGACTGCTTCCACTTTTCTTCTTACCCACCCACCCTTTTCTGGTAAGGAAGTGTAACATTTTCAATCCTCCTCTTAAAAGTTCAAACTAGGATTCACGTGTTCTGGGTTTCCGTAGTACCATAGGTTTTGTGTGTGTGTGTGTGTGTGTGTGTAATTCCTTGTCTATCTGTTGCATCCAAGTTGTTATCACAATCGGCCTTTTGGTTATCAACTGTTGGTACATTCCATACCAACAGGCTTTTGAAAACCGACGCGATCTATCTGATTCGTTGTATACCGCCGCGATCTGTCTTACTCTTTGTTATCCGACGTTATCTTGTTTGGGGTGTTCGTTTCCGTAGTTACTAATCTTTAGGTTCATTGTGAGAAGAAGGGGTTAGGATATGTGTTCCACTTATTCATGTGCGGAGTAATGATTTGAGTGCGGGATGGAGTCGCGACCATACCACTACTCTTATCATTCGCTTTTGTATATTGAATTGGTAGAGTCACTAATCTTGATTCGTGAAGTAATTTTGCGCATCTATTGGTATTTTAATGCCGAAATTTGTGGAAATTTTTTCTTTGATATATTTGTGTACCACATTCCTTTTCAGTCGTGTGCGATATGCTTAATATCTTCTAGGTGCTTTGAACTTTGTTGATATTTTAATATCATCTTAGTAAATTGTATCCTTTAATCTTGGTTAATTCCATCTTGGTACTATTTTGGATTATTATTATTCTCCATTATAGTACTGACTTGTGTTTTATATCAATCACAGGATGTCTCCACCACGCCGTTCTGATGAGGACATACCACCTGAACTTGGCTCCGCGTTGTCAAATATCACCAATGCCTTGGCAGCAATGCAGCAGAACCAGCAGCGTTTTGAGGAAAGTGTTCGGAGGAATGAGTTTGCTCCGCTACCTTCACCTCCCAAGCGAGGAGACATCAAAAGCTTCCTGAAGTTCAACCCTCGCCAATTTGATGTTTCTGATCAACCACTTGATGCTGATGATTGGTTGCGTGAGATGTCAAGGCTACTCGAGACTGCTGATGTTCCTGAGCAAGAATGGGTAAAGTGTGCTACTCACCTTATGAAGGGGGATGCAGCTTTCTGGTGGGAGAATTACCTGAAGGTAAACTGCACTGGTTTTCAGCCTACTTGGGAGCAGTTCCTGGGCGTTCAAGAGCGATTCATCGGAAATTGTCATGGAAAGGATGAAGGAAGTGTTTCTCAACCTCAAGCAGGGAAATGATAATGTCAACACCTACATCAGGAACTTCATGAACCTTTCTCGTTATGGTGGCGATGAGATATCTGATGACAAGAAGAAGCAAAAGAGGTTCCGGCAAGGGCTCAATGCATCGATCAAATATGCAATCACACATGCAAGGCCGGCATCTTTTACGGAACTTGACTCTGACTCTGCAGGAGGAAGCAAGTAGGCAAGTGTTTGAGGAGTCAAAGAAACACAACCGTGATGCACCAAGCTCTTCAGCTATGTCAGCTCCTTCTAAGCGGCGTGTCTGGGTTCCTAACACCCCACCATCGCTCCCGGCTCCACCAAGACCTGCAAGCTACGTGGCAAGGCCACCAAACTTCATCACTGCTGCTCCCAGGGGCTACAACCACCACTACCCCGGAGCGCCTGGTGGAGTCCCTGGCTACGTTGCTCCACGTCCACCTGGTGCTTGTTTCACGTGTGGAGACTCTGGACATCTAAACTGGAACTGTCCGTTGAAAAACAAAGCTCTTCCTCCACCCCCTCCAAGATCTGCGGCAAGCTCTCCTTCGGTTCGTGCACCACCAGCTCGGGCTCTCAACATCAACACCAAGCCCGGGTCTACTATTGCTCGTTCCAACTGTGTCAACTCAAGGCGAGCATGCACAGGTTGTGATGGGTATGCTTTCCGTTAACTCAGTCCCTGCACGAGTTTTGTTTGATTCTGGTGCATCGCATTCTTTTGTTTCTCACAAGTTTGCAAATGAGAAAGAGTTAGTCTTGGTTCCTCTCCTTAAGCGGTTAATGGTCCTTTCTCCTGGAGCAAACATGAGGGCTGTTCATATCAGCCATGGCAATCAAATTGAGATTGGTGGCTCTTCGTTCTCGGCTTCCTTAATTGTTCTGGGCAATTCTGTCATTGATGTCATCTTGGGCATGGATTGGTTGACAACAAATGCAGCTGTGATTGATTGTGCTAAACGCTCGGTTTCTCTGAAGATTCCTGAAGGCCATATAGTCTTTTCTCCAAGTCTGACTCCTGATATCCAGCTTTTCTCTTTGGCGGCTCTGAATGATGATGCTATGGAAGCTATTCAGAGTGTACCGGTGGTCTGTGAGTTCCCAGATGTCTTTCCTGAAGAGTTGCCGGGTATGCCTCCGGATCGTGAGGTTGAGTTTGTAATTGAGCTTGAACCTGGAACGGCTCCTATCTCCAAGCGGCCTTATAAAATGGGTCCTGCTGAGTTGGCTGAACTCAAAAGACAGCTTGATGAACAAGAGAAGTTGGGTTTCATTCAACACAGTACTTCTTCTTGGGGTAGCCCAACAATCTTTGTGAAGAAGCATGACAGGACTGATAGACTTTGTGTTGACTATCGGGATCTCAATGCTAAAACCATCAAGAATAAATATCCCCTTCCGCGGATTAATGATCTCTTCGATCACTATTTGGGTAGCTGGTGTTCTCTAAGCTTGACTTGAGAAGTGGTTATCACCAAATCAAGATTCGCAAGGAAGATGTTCCTAAAACAGCTTTCACCACCCGCTATGGACTGTATGAGTACACGGTCATGTCTTTCGGTCTCACCAACGCACCTGCTACCTTTTCGAGGCTTATGAACTCGGTTTTCATGGAGTACCTTGATAAGTTCGTTGTGGTCTATCTGGATGACATCCTAGTATATTCTAAGTCAAAGGAAGAGCATGAAGAACACCTTCGGTGTGTCCTAAACAAGCTTCGTGAGAACCGCTTGTATGCAAAGTTCTCAAAGTGTGAGTTTTGGCTGCCTCAAGTAACCTATCTTGGTCATGTCATCTCTGCCAAGGGCATTGCAGTCAACCCGGAAACTATGAAGACAATTGTTGAATGGCTTCCTCCTGTTAATGTCAAAGAAGTGCGGAATTTCCTCGGTTTGGCTAGTTACTGCCGTCGCTTCGTTCAGAACTTTTCGAAGATAGCGAAGCCTCTTACCGATCTCCTCAAGAAAGGCAAGAAATACCTTTGGACTCCTGCATGTCAAGCAAGCTTTAAGACACTCAAAGAGAAGCTCACTTCCACACCAGTGTTTGGTTCCTCCGGACACATCTAAGCCTTTCCAGATATTCTGTGACGCCTCTTTGCAAGGATTGGGTGCGGTCCTTATGCAAGAAAAACAAGTGGTTGCTTATGCCTCTCGACAGTTGAAGACGCATGAGATCAACTATCCTACACATGACCTCGAGCTCGCATGATTGTCTTTGCTTTGAAGCTATGGAGGCACTACTTGCTTGGCAACGTTGTGAGATCTTTTCGACCACAAGAGTTTGAAGTATATCTTCACACAGCTGATCTCAACCTTGGCAGAGGAGATGGATTGAAGCAATCAATGATTTTGATTTGACCATCAACTACACTCGAGCAAAGCTAATGTCATGGCGATGCTCTCGGCAAAGCTTATGTCAACAACCTCATGATGGAAGAACAATGTCTCTCTTGTGCGAGGAATTCGGCTCAACCTTGAAATTGTGGAGCAAGGGCATCTCCGAACCTTCCGCTACTCCTCTCTTGGAAGAAAAGATTCTCTCGTCAACTTGGTGATCCACACACCAAAAGATCATCTCAAACTTCAACTTCAGTATGAGTCCTTCCACGTCGATGATCAAGGCACGCTTTTCTTTGAACACGGATGTTTGTTCCGAACTACCGGGTTTGAGAGAGCAAGTTCTCAAGAAGGCGCATGATTACATTCTTTCTATCCATCTGGCAGCACAAAGATGTACATGGACTTGAAAACACAGTATTGGTGGCGGGATTGAAACGATATTGTGCCAAGTATGTCTCGAGTGTGATGTCTCGCGCAGAGTGAAAGCTGTCCATCGAAACCTTCGGTCTTCTGACCATTGAAACCCCGGAATGGAAATGGGAGAAAGTAGAGATGGACCTCATCACTGGTTTTCTAGGTCGCATGAGCAACAATGCAATCTTTGTTGTCATCGACGCTTTCTAAAGTGGCTCACTTCTTCCCGATCAAGAAACAATTTACGGAATTCGATTGGTGAGCTCTATATCAGAATTGTCTCTCTGTATGGGGTTCCGCTGGAGATCAGTTCAGACCGTGGGAGCATCTTCACTTCCAAGTTCTGGGAAAGTTTCCAAAATGCTTTGGGAACAAAGTTGAACTTCAGCATAGCTTACCACCCTCAGTCGCAAGGACAAGTTGAAAGGATCAATCAGATTCTGGAGGATATGCTTCGTGCTTGCGTCATCTCTTTTGGCATGAAGTGGGAAGAATGTCTTCCTTATGCTGAATTCTCTTACAACAACAGCTTCCAGAAGAGTCTAAAGATGGCACCATTTGAGGCTCTCTATGGCCGCAAGTGCAGAACTCCGATTGGTTGGTCAGGTGCAGGAGAAAGAATATGGTTTGGCCCTGACATTGTAACTCAAGCGGAGGAGAAGGTGCATATCATCCTTGAGAATCTGAAGATTGCTCAAAGTCGCCAGAAAAGCAATTATGACAGGAAGCACACGGACATGGTGTATGCCCCTGGTGATCTCGTTTACCTTCGTTTCACTCCCATGAGAGGCACACACCGTTTTGGTATCAAAGGAAAGCTGGCTCCTAGATACATCGGTCCTTTCAAAATTCGTGGTAGAAGAGGAGAAGTTGCTTATGCTCTTGAGCTCCCGGAAAAACTCAAGGTCCATGATGTTTTCCACATCTCTCAACTCAAGAAGTGCTTCAAGAATCGCGGCAGGACCGTGGATCATGAGCTAATCGATCTCCAAGAAGACCTGTCTTATCAATAACACACCAAAAAAATCCTTGAGATCGCAGAAAGAAGGACTCGCAACAAGTCCATCAAGTTCTGCAAGGTGCAGTGGTCGCACCATTCCGTTGATGAAGCCACTTGGGAGCGTGAAGATGAACTCCGTGCCAACTATCCTACCCTTTTTGAGTCTTCTTCTTCTTCCTAGAATCTCGGGGCGAGATTCCTGTTTAGTGGGGGAGAGTTGTAGCATCCCAATTGTCTAACAACTGTAATGCTACTTGGTCTAGTAATATAATGGCTACTTCCTACACATAATTGTTGCATCATCATCATATCATGCTCATGTCATCATGCCACCTTGCATTTGAGCATCATACAAAACCCTGTTTGTGTTGGTTCTTCTCTCATATGCATTATAAATTGTATTTGCCTCTTGATACTGTATTTGGTTCTTGATATATTGTTAAATGCCCAAGTTGAGTTGGGGGCGTATCTTTTATTTAACTCCACCACCTTTTCTGTCACCACCTTATAATTCCACCATCCAATTAATATGAGCTTTGCATTTTATTTGAGTTTACCTCTAGCTCATGTGGGTTGGGATGGATCCAAATTCTTTTCCACATGCTCTCATCTTGGCATCATTATGTTTTCACATTATTGATATATGAGAGCCACATGGCCACCTTTGCATGCCCTGTGAGTGGGACCCTTTCTCCTAGCTTCCATATGGATTATTATGGAATTATGTTCATGTTGGGATATTTTTGGGACTATTAAACATCTAGTGGAATAAACACACTAGCAAGCCCCAATTTTAATCAAATATGCTCATCTCCATCTAGTCCACTTGGGGCTTCCTTTTAAATTCTTTTGCTTGGGCCTTACTCCACATTTTGGAATGCATAAGCACAATGCCATGCAAATAATCTTGTTATCACAAAATAAGCATGGTATTAATTAATTATGCATGGCCCATGCAAGTACCACCTTTTGCTTGTCATTTGGTTTTTATTGGATTTGTGAGAGGATCATCCTCTTTCCATCTCTCCCTCCTTTTTGGCTTGTTCTTGTTTGTTTTGCTTAAACCTTATCGAAACAAGCCCTAAACCACCTCCCTCTCTCTCTACACCCTCCTCTCTACTCCAAAACCCTAAACCTAATCACCTAACCTTAACACCATCTACCATACCACCCCTAATCTAAACTATAAACCCTAACCCAACCACCCCATCTAGCCCTAGCTCGACCCCACCTGATCTACCCCTCCCTCTCGGCCTCTCCTCTCTCTACCATGCATGCCCCACGCCATCCACCCTCTCCCTGGCCCCACACTCCATCTACTCTCTTCTCTCCACGCAAACCTATCTAAACCCTAGCCGAGCCTACCCCTCTCCTTTCTTGCTCTCTCTGTCTGCCCCCACCCCGAGCTCCTCCTCCTGGCCCCTGGCCCCATCCTCCATGCCTAGCTACCCCCTGCCTGCCCAATCACGTGAGGTGGTGAAAAGGTGACCGACGCCACCTTCCCCCCACGCCATACACCTCTCCCGTCCTTATCTACTACCTCACCCTCACCTCTGCCTCGCCAGATCCACCAGGCCTCCCTCGCTCCCTCTCTCTCTTTCTCCACCGCCACCCATCCTCCGACGCTGCCACCACGGCTCCCTCTCGTCTACGTCGATCCAGGAGGCGGGCGAGGTGTTAGGGCTGTCGAGGAAGACCCCAAGCCTCCCCTGCGTCGCCCTGTCCCTGCCAACGGAGGAGGAGAACGCCAAGGCCGAGGAGCACCGACGAGCCCGGCGAAAACCCTAGCTCCCAGCGCCTTCGCCGTCGATCCCCGCACCCGCCGATCCACCGCCGGGCACACTCGGTGAGCATCCACCTCCCGAGACACCCTCTCCGACACGGGCGTGCCACGCGCCGGACGTTCCATCGAGCTCTGCGCGCCGGTGACGCGTTCGTTCAGAGACCAGTCGACGCCTAGGTAGATCTAGCCGCCTCCGCTTCGCCAACAACCCCTACCTACTGCTCGCGCCTGCAACGCCGCGCCAGTCCCGTTCGACCCCACCTCGCCAGCGCCTGCATCTGCTTTCTCTGCAGCGGAAAAGCTGATCCGAGCACCTTTTGCAGATCCCCACGCTTTTGTTTTTCCACAACCCGCGACCCTTCTGGTCCGCTTTGTCGTGCGGTGGCACTTTTGTGAAAAGGCTCCGAGTTCTTACTCCTCAACCCATGGTCCCATACCCCCTCTGTCGGCCTCTGCCGTTTCCCGGCACGTGGGCCCATGAGCCACGACCACTCGGCCTCGGTGGTGGCGGTGACCCATGAGAGAAGGTTTCTCTGTGCGCGTGTGGCCCTGAGCTAGCTCTGGCCCCACCCGTCATTGGGCGTGGCTGGGTCTGTCTGGGTGTCAATAGGATTTCTGCATTTCTGTTCAAATTCAAACTATTCAATTAGTTTTAAAATTCAAATTTCTTTTCTGTTTTAAATAACTTTGAAAATACAAATCCAAATAATACATATAATATATGTTTTTGAATCAGAAAAATGTGAGGATTCCAAATATGCCATCCAAAATATAATTTGAACACTTTAATTTGGAGTTGGTTTAAATTACAATAAAATGCCATTTGCCTTAAATAATTAATAACTTTTGTTTTATAACTCCGAATTTAACAAATGATATGTCTAAAATGATCAGCCCGACGAGACCTTTCTGTTTATGCATTCCATGTTCTGAATTGCAGCATGCATCATATAAATATAATGTAAAACAACTAATATGAGGATAAAATGTGGCCAAAACTCAATAAAATGTTTATTTCTTGTATTCTACACCTCACCCATGCCATGCTACATTATTGCCATGCAACTTGTGCATCATTCATCATGGCATGATTGTTTGCTTATGCATTTTATTCATATGCTTGCGCACTTTATTTATATTGGCCTTGTTTGTTTGGTTCTTCTTGAATAGGCACGGCGAGGGTATATCAAGAGAACCGAGCACTACCAGATCCTTCTCTCGCTTCAACCGAGTTGCCGGAAAGCACTAACACATGCTTGCATACATACGTACCTATTGCCTCTATCTTATTCTTGCATCATTGAGTCGCGATTGCATTAAACCGAATCCCAAGTATTGCATAGCCTTTACTTTTAAACCCCACCAAGCTTGTTCCTCCATCCCATGAGCCATTACTACGAGTTGTTTGAGACATGCGAGTCGTAGAACAGCATGTGTAGGGTATGTGAGTCGATGGATAACGAGGTACCTAAACAACTTAACTTTGAGTAGTAATGGGATAACTAATGAAAGTGGCACGGTGAGCAATATCTGCTATTTGGTTTTCCCTCACTTGTGTCCCATAGGACCCCGAGTACTTGATTCCTGTTCCTTGATTATTCGCTATCCACATCCGGAGGCTTATGGGACCCCGAGCGAGCTTGATTCATTCTTATTTCTTGGGGCCACAAACTAGTTTGAGGTTTTATTTACTATCCTGTACTTATACCATGCTTTCTTCTTTATTTACGATTGTCAGGAGCACTGTCTATTTAGGATCGGGACACGATTCGCGATATCGACAAGCCAGTTTTGGGTTCCCCATTTCGACGTCCACCCAAACCTTGGGTCCGTCTCGAGTCGCTAACCGTTCTATGGTGTACTCAATGGGGTGGCCCCAAATAATTCTGAATCCTGTGATTGCTTTGTCGTGAAGGCCTCGTTGGGTTTTGATTTGGTTTTTCCGGTTGATCGAGTGTGTGTTGCTATTTGTGCACCCTGCAGGTAAAACTTCTCAGCCGTGTCATGGTTATGGGCGACTTGGAGCAGTTCTCGATCATAGACAAGCATAACTAAAGTATCGCTTTTAATTTGACTAAATGGCGACTAGTAAATAGTGCAACACTCATGGAATGGTTAATAAAATTGCCAACGGATGGGGGTTGTTAAATCGCTTCCTCGTTGGTAAGAGAGGAGGAGGATGGATCTGTGGATATTCTTTATTATAGCTGTTGTCATTAATTCACGGACATCCGTCTATCTTTGGTTAGGAGGATGGTTAGCGGTATCTATAGAACTGTTAGGGTTTATCTTTTCTGCAATTCGTCACCCAGGTTGTGTCCCCTTTAGAGACATAAAGACTTCTTTAGTACCCTAGGGTCTCACACGATAAATTATTTGATTCGGATGAACATGTGCACTGCAAGATGGATCTTTGGGTGGAGGAGGTGACGATGTGGGCAACGATCGTTCGGTGTAGAGATTAGGAACGGGATCCGTGAGATCTGTGGGATGTGCTTATTTCGGGCATCTTATGCCGATTTGCTTCTTATCCGTACTCGGATCTTGTTTGTCGCTTCACTTTGATACTCTGATGTGTGATGTATGAGGAGATATCCTAACTATTATATCTATCTAGGACATTTGAATCTTGCCGTATGGCGTTGCTATATTTCCTTTCTTTTTAGATGGAATGGCTCTGATGTACTATTGTATGGTGGCTTGCATACATACTCATTTGTGTATGTAGTTGATCCCTTCGCCTGTCGATTACGCCGCCCGTACTTGTCCCGATGATTGGAAATGGTTGGGACGGCCGAAAGGTCTACCTGTGAGTGGCATTTGGGCCCCACCATACTATTTCAACCATTTCCGCTCATCCAGGCTTGTATCTAGGAGCGTAATTCACCGAGGTAGTTACAACTATCCCACTGTGAACTACACCTAGTTTGATAACAAACTAATTGACACAAATGCCCTCTTTTGCTGCTATAATTACAGTCATATACTTAGCCTTTTGTTGTAGTATCTGTCACAATGTCTTAACTTTGGAACTCATCCAAATCCATTATGGAACTTTCTTTCCATTATATTGTGTCACCCTTAGTTTAGATTGAGATAAACTTAATTTGTACTTTGTGACAAAACTAGTATCAATGTAGTACTTTTACAATGAACTAACCATCTATTTGTCACTTCTACAAATAATATACTCTTAGTTCTTCCAAAAGATCATAAGAACATCCTTACTATTGTCCAATGATCATCTTATGAATCATTCTGGTATATGCTCATAACATTTAGAGCATATGACATATCTGGATTTGTACACATCACAGCATGATTGATATAAATACTCTTTGTGATTTCATACATCAAGTATCAATCTATACTTGAATCTTTGTTTCACTTACCCAGTGTCATTACACTTGAATATATCATCAATATTGAACTCATTCAATCTTTTCTGTGTGACAAGAACCTTTCTTGTAGTTTCTATATTGAACTCATTCAATACATCATCTATGTACTTTCGGCACAACCATATTAGCGTCTATTGATGCCAAATATTTGGGTTTTGCCTAAGTCTTTCATCGGGATAAAATTCTTAATATGTGTTAATAAAAGATACATCATTTCCAATCAACAATATGTCTTCCACATAATGAATTAGAAACATGTCTTAGCGCTCCCACTTAATTTCTTGCAAATGCAAGCATCTTCATTGTCTCTGATGAAATTAAAATCTTTTAACAGTTTTATCATAGTGAAGATTCCAACTCCGCGATGCTCACTTCAACCATTGAAGTTTGCATATGCTTTTAGCATCCTTTGAATTAAAAAAAAACCTATGGAACGTGTTATGCACATGTCCTAGGTAACAATTCTATTAGAAGAACTTGTTTTGTTTATTCAACTACCACATAACAAAATTATATGTAGTGGTTGCTATATTAATCCGTCTAGACTAAATATCGCTATGAAAGATCAAATCTTGTCATAGTCAACCTTTGAACATTGTTGCGAATTCTTTCCCAACACGTCGACTATTTCATAGATGTGAAACATCCATGTCTATTTCTTTATATATCCAAATACGACTGTAAGGTCTTGTACCTTTCGAGAGGGTCTTTCAAGTTCAAAGCTTGATCTCTCGTATATGGAACTATCACGGATTCTATGGCTTCAAGCAATTTTACGGAGTCAGGGCCCATCATCGCTTCTTTGCATGTAGTACGTTCATTATTCTCAAATAATGATTCAACCCTCAAATCTTGGTATTTGATTGTTTACTCGACCTACTTGGTTCAATAGAAACTTTGACCTTCATAACCACAACCTTTGAGGCACGTGAGCCATGAGCATTGTTGCTGCCTCCGGAACACTTTTCGGCGCTGCGCAACTTTGCACATATAGCTAAGGTTCTTTTAACCTCATCAAAGTTCTATTTTCCTCCCACTTAACTTTTTCACGGAAAATTCCTTCTCAAGAAACTTGACATTCTAAGCGACAAACACTTTTGTCTCCGATGTTATGGAGGAACAGTTATTCGAAATAACATACAAAGACAGGTTCATCCGACTTTGGTTGCAAACATCTTTCTTATGCATAGCATACCAATGTTTAAGAAAGGACTACTTGGGTTTTATCCCAAACCATAACTTTATATGGTGTCATTTCAACGGATTATGATGAAGCTCTTTTCAGTGGAAAAACGGTAGTCTCTCAAGCTTTTAATCTTTAAAATATAATGGTAGTTTTTATGATTTACACCTTCGATCTTACCATGTCAAACAAGGTTTAATTACATATCTCGAACACTCCATACTCTTATGGTGTTTCGGGAAATGCAAATAAACAGAACGATTCCTTAAATCTTAGGTATTATGCTAAACTTGTAACTCAGATATCTTCCTTTATGATCTTATCATAAACTATTTATATTCTTGTTACAATAATTTTGCACTTCATCTTGAAAGTCTTTGAACGTTTCAAATGTTTCATACTTCATCCTTATTAAGTAAATATTCATATATTCACTTAAATTTTCGGAGAAAGCATATGAAGTTGAAATCCATCGCTCTTTACTACACATAATGGACTTCGTACAACAATATGTACAAGTTCCAATAAGATAGTCATTCGTTCCCTTTTGGCCTATGAACGAAGTTTTAATTATCTCTTAGGGAAGTTTCACAAGCGTCATGTGATCAAAATCAAAAGACTCCAAAATTCCATCCACATGGAGTTTCTTCATGTTTTCTTTCCAATATAATTTAAACGGTGATATCACTTCCTAAGTGATATTTCAATCAATTTGTCTTTCGACATTTTTAGCACTAGTTTTATGGATGTGATTTCTCCAACGAGATTTGTGAATCATCCATCTTTTATGGATTTCGGCAATTATTTGAACAACCCTTTTGTTCTCATAATACCTGATAAAACAAATCTTAAAGGCAAGCTTTGATGTTTAACGAGCAACACAATAACCCTTTATTTGTTCTCGATGAACATAATCACATTTTCTTTTGCTAGTTACTTAGGCCATTGTAGTTCATGAATTGTGTTGTTTCGTATGACGATTCACACCAACAAATTCAGTATCAAATACTTAAGAACCACATTGTTTAATAAGCAAAGAATATAGCCATAACATGTATATCATCTATATACTTAAATTGAACAATTCTAGTCTTTTCTTTTCTGCCATATATTTATGAGATTCTCTTTCAGTATTTCCTTTTCTGTTTGAAAGAATCTATCAACATCAATAGTGGAGTCATACATATGACACATAGTCCAAAGCGTGTATAATTAAATACAAATGTCTTTGGACTTGCACTTTGAAGTAGATCACCATCATCAAATGTTTGGTGTGCTTTCAAATTCCATTCTTTAGTAATCTGTTGGTGTGGTAAATATTTTACCTACATCAATTATTCACCCTTATCATGGGATTATTCATGATCAAGCTACTTTTAGCTTATTGCGGTGAATCGCGAGTATAATGTTTCTCTCCAAAACCTTTTGGAGGATTAGGACAACTAGTGTCTTCAACCTTTTGCAAATTCTCATCAAATATGAGAACATGACTTTTGCCATATTATACTCTATCATGTTGCAACCAAAACTTCGTTTCAGATATCACAATATCTTCCACACATCATGGTTTCTTAAACAACTCTTTCAGATCCTAGATAACCTTGATATTAAGACAATTCTTTGAATATCAAGAATCATGGAGACAAACATGATACTCATACACTAACTCTTGGAATTGTCACTCTTGTTTTAATACCAATTATTAAACTTCATCGAGTAACCGGAACTTACTGAAAGTTTGCAATAGGACTTTTAAACTTTAGATTAACACTTCAAAACAATACGATACCAGTTCGTAAAGTAACTAACCAGAATTCTATAGTTCTATCATCTCAATTAAAACTAAGCGCAGGGTGGTAAACGGATGCCAATGACTACAACAACTATGCAAATTCACTTTGATTTAATTTATGATAAATTGTGTTCAACTTTTAATCATATTGCCGTTAAACTCCCACTCAAACAATATCCCTCACATTGTTTTAGTGATCACACGAACCAAATCCACCACATCAAAACCGATCATCACGAGAGTTGATGTAGCTTCAATGGCGAACAATCAGCATGTTCATCATATCTACTATATGACTCATGCTTTACCTTTCGGTGATCCGTATTTCGAGACCATGTATGTACATGCTAGGCTCGTCAAGATCAAACCTTAGCTTCCGCATGAGCAAATCTGGCTTACTCACGTTGTATACACTCGCAGAATCTAACACACCCGTTCATCACGTAGTGCTTGGAAACAACGAGCTTTAGCAATGGTGCTTACTAAGGATGAACACTTTAAAACTTGAAATTTTGTGCTTGAGGGATCATCTTATAATGCTACCGTCGTGAACTAAGCAATACAAGATGCATAAAAGGATTAACATCACATGCAATTCATAATATGTGATATGATATGGCCTTTCTTCTTTGTGCTTCCGATCTCCATCTTCAAGCACGAACATGATCTCCATCATCACCGGCATTGCATCAAGGTCAATGACGCTCCATGGTTTTTCGCCCACCAGCTTCAACTATTACAACTACTTTGAATAGACACGCGGTCTTAACAATTTAAAGACAACCATATGGCTCCACGGTTGCCAACTTACAATAAGGAACATTGCATACATCAAATATAATCACAATCATGGCCATATCACATCACAAGACACCGCAAAACAAAGTTAGACGCCTCTACTTTCTTTGCATGTTTTACGTGGTTTGGGGCTTTCAATAAGTGTCGTTCTAACTTACGAACATGAACCACAACATTGATACTAGTATTGTTAATCACCCGTTGTAAATTGGATATTAACTATGCTAGGAGAAAGCGATCACCCATAAAGCCACTTATGCAATACAAGTTGCATGTCAAGCGTGGAGCAAGTCTCATGAACGATGTCATGTAAGGTTAGCGGCGCTTCATCCCAACATCCGCAAGATGCAAAGTACACAAGAAGCAATCGACAATAAAAGCATCAACGCCCACAATGACCATTGTGTTCTACTGCAATGAGATCTACATATAGACACGACTCGATACCTTTGTAGGGTTTCGTAGCATGGAAAACAAAAATTTCTACCGCACAAACAAACAAGCCAAGATCTATTTACTAGATTATAGCAACGAGTCGATAGAATAACTCACCCTCGAAGATTCCAAAGTGTTTAACGAGAGCATTCTCGTGGGTGATGTAGTCGTACTCTTCCGATCTCAAGATCGCGTGACGATCCTTCCTGCGTTAAGCGGCGCTCCTGCAATCGGTCACGTTCGATACTCGACGAAGACCTTCCTCTCCCTTGTTCCAAAGCGGCGGAGGTTGTAGCACTCTCCTGATTCCCAGAACACAACGGCGTGGTACAGGAATTAGAGGAGATCTCGCAGCTTCGCCTTAAGCCGAGGCAGTATGGTGGAGTATGAGAGAGTCCCTCGATGATCTAGGGTTTAGACACGCCGAGGAGGGGCAAGCCGGCGGCTAGGGTTTAGCTAGGCGGCGGCGATTTTCCCTAGGGCCGGTGACGGCTATGGAGGCGGCGGCTTGGTACTAGGGTTTAGAGGTAGGAACTTGTGTGTCTAGGAGGGGAGCCCTGCCCCTCCTTATATAGGTGGAGGGGGCCAGCCAAGGGGAGGGGAGTCCCTCCCCCACTCGGCTTGGTGGTGCGCCGGCGGTGGGAGGAGGAACTCCTCCCCCAAGTCGGTTTTCACCTCCCTCTCCACTTCCCAAAACTAGCCGTTTGACTTTCAAACTTGGCGTTTGACTTTTCAAACTAGGATTTGAATAAACCCTCTATTTTGTTCAGCGATGACACCGAGTACATGATGCAATCATACCAACTTGATATAACACATTCATTTACCCTTCCCCTCCGGAGTGCCGGACATTCCGGAACCTTCTAGAACATTCCCGATGAAAACACCGGAACCATTCTCCAACTCCGAAACGGGACTTTCCTTATATGAATATTATTCTCCGGACCATTCCGGATATCCTCGTGATATCCCGAATCCCATTCGAGACTCCTAACAACATTCAGACTCTTTCTCATCATTCCATAACTACTCAAACAACGTCGAATCCTAAAGTGTGTCTCCCTACGGTTCGTGAATTATGCGGACATGATCGAGACACTTCTCCGAACAATAACCAATAGAGGAATCTGGAAATTCATATGGCTCCCACATATTTCTACGATTACTTTGTGATCGAATGAACCACTTACATACGATACCAATTTCCCTTTGTCTCATGATAGTTTACTTATCCGAGGTTATGATCGTCGGTATCTTTGCATACCTAGTTCAACCTCGTTACCGATAAGTACTCTTTTCTCGTTCCCGTGATATGTGATCCCTTGTGAGCCAGTCACATGCTTGCAAGCTAATTGGATGACATTTCACCGAGAGGGCCCAGAGTATATCTATCCGTCATATGGATGGACAAATCCCACTCTTGATCCATGTGTCTCAACCAATACTTTCCGAACACTCAATGCCACCTTTATAGCCACCCAGTTACGGTCTGGTGTTTGATGTCATCAAAGCATCCATCCGGTAAAGGTGATATGCATGATCTCATGGTCGGAGGAATCAGGTTACTATGTATCAGAAAGCATATAGCAATTGAACTATTAAAATGACTTGACCTTTATGCTACGCTTATCTATAGGAGTATGTCCATCACATCATTCTCCTAATGATATGACCCTGTTGTTAATAACATCTCTATGTTCATGATCAGGAAACCATGATCATATATTAACCAACAAGCTAGTTTAACAAGAGGCTTTACTAGGGACTCTTTTATGTTTACAAATCACACAAGTATTAATGTTTCCTGTTAATACAATTATAGCATGGTATGTAAACATTTATCATAAGTATGAAGATATGATAATAACCACTTTATTATTGCCTCTTGGGCAAATCTCCAACACTTGTGAGCTTCGTTCATGATCAAGATCTCATCTATTTGTAATCATGCATTTTGTATTTGCAGGGATCCGATGGATATTGAGATTACTATGTCAGATTGA
This sequence comes from Avena longiglumis, assembly GCA_030063025.1. Classification (NCBI taxonomy): domain Eukaryota; kingdom Viridiplantae; phylum Streptophyta; class Magnoliopsida; order Poales; family Poaceae; genus Avena; species Avena longiglumis. The sequence continues at coordinate 561,951,013 of CP125974.1, forward strand.
TTAATGATTTTGTCTTATTGATTCTATCATGTCTGTATTGTTTGTGATCTTGCATGCTCTCTGTTGTTAGTGGCTATCTTGGCCAAGTAGTTGCTAGTGACTCCTAGAGGGGGTATTTATGCTCGATAGTGGGTTCATGCCTATATTTAATCTAAGGGAAGTTACAGAAATCTCTAAGATCGTAGATATGTTGTTGCCACTAGGGAGAAAACAACAGTTTCTTGTTTATGAAACAAGTGGATTTTTTACCTTACACACTTTGTTTAAAGCAGTTGTCTGTTGCTTGCAACTTAATACTGGAGGCGGTTTGGATGATAACCCAAAGGTGGACTTCTAGTCATAGATGCAGTTGAATGGCGGTCTATGTATCTTGTTGTATTGCCCAATCGAATCTTATATGAGCATGATGTCTAGTATTGCATTGTTATGCCTTGCTCAGTCTTGTCAATTGTCCTGCTGTAATTTGTTTACCCATCATGCCATGTTTGTTTATCTAAGAAGAACACATCTAATGAACTATGGATCCCGGTCCAATCTTTACCATTGATACATCTTACACTGTTACTGTTTACTTTCTGCAAACCACTATTATCTTCCACATCATACAATTAATCCTTGGTTACAACAACCGATGAGATTGAGAACCTCACTGTTCGTTGAGGCAAAGTCTTGATTTTGCGTTGTGCAGGTTTCCAAGTTGCTTGCAACACCTTTGAGACGTTTCCTTCCTTCTACTGGTTCGATAAATTCAGTTTCTTACTGAGGGAAGACTTGCTGATGTGCTCTTCACACCTTGCTATTGGGGTTTCCCGACGAAGCGCTCTCAGGCGTCATCAACAGTGACGATGATCGGCCACCGGTGGTCTCTGCAGAGTTCTCGGTTGGCGCAAGACCAGCATAACTCTTGTGTGAAGCTCGTTGTCAGAGTCAGATCTGTGTATCCTTGGCACGTGTGGCCAATTGATGACATAGGCCGACATGGGTTCCGACGCCGTCTATTTTTTTAAATAATACATTTTTTAATAATTTGCACAAATAGCACACGAATAGAAAGATTTGCAATTCTAGAGCGGTGTCGGCATTTGAATAGCCGACCAATCCTGTCGGTATTTGAAAAGCCAATCAGTCCTGTTGGCTTTTGAAAAGCCGACTAGTCGTGCCTATTCTTCACACTGCCCCTGTAACCCGTCGACATTTCAAATGCAGACAGGACTGGTCGGCTTTTCAAAAGCCGACACCGCGCTAGAAGTGCAAATTTTTCAATTCATGTATTATTTGTGAAAATCATTTAAAAAATATTATTTAAAAAAATTAGCCCGACGCCGTGTGTGAGGCTCTATTTGGAAAGTCGCCGGTGAAATCGGAGTCGCTGGCTCCTAACGGAGTGATGACGATGACTCTTCGTGGCAACCTCGACACGGTTCTCCTAGTGCATTTGTGTTTCGTGTGGGTAGCCAGGTTGACTGTGGTGGTTTGTCCAATGTGGCCGTGTTTACATTGTTGCATTGTACGGGTTTTGGCCGGTTCCCTTGTAAATGAACCGGTTGATTGTCTTTGACTTTTTAAAATAAAATAAGGTAAAATTGTTTTTTTATTAAAAAATGAACAATAAAAATCACTAAACTGGCGAGAGGCCTCGGTTTTCTAAAGTCTGAATCCTGACGAATGCCTTGCTGGACATTGATACCTGGAACTCTTTGTATTACCAGTTGTCCAGTTTCCTGACGCAATGAAACTCTGGGCAATTTGCCAAGTAACCGTTTGATGTTCAACCTTTTTTTTTGCATCACTTGGGTGCTCAACACTGTTCTCCCAACAAAAAACGACATTCCCCATTTCCCCCTCCTCGACAAATACATGAACTGAAGGAGCAAGGTCGCTGTCGTACTACACGGCAGGCAGGCAGCTCCGGCCCTGTACTCCACCCCAAGCCCGTTGTACTACTACTAACCTCAAGAAACTGCACCTGTACGGCTGTACCTGTACGTTCATCTACGATTGATCTGCAGAATTTTCTGAATCTCACGATCTAAAAGAACTGAATTTTCTGAATCTGACGATTTCGCTGTCACGTGGAGCACTTGTTCTTCGTTTGCCTCCTACTTTTCGTAGAAAGCGACATGACGAGACATGGTAACAAAGGTAAATGTGGCCAATAGGCCGAATGATGATCAATTAACCAGCTCTTTTTCTGGAGCAAAGAATTGAGAAATACACACAAGATGATCACAGATAAAACAGTACTCCTACTAATGTTCGTCGTATGTACTTATCTAGTATCTACTCCCAGCTACTACTAATATGTGGGGAGAGGTTATTCGCTACGCTAATTCGCTACTTACAAGCTAGCTTAGTGGTCCGCCTAACTGAATCACAGGGAGAAGCAGCCCATGCCGCCGGACCGCAGCGCCAGGAACGGGAGCACCGCGTCGGGCGACGCCGCGGGCGCAGGAGGGGCCTTGTCGGCACCCGCGACGCCGTTGAACCTCCGGCGCGGCGCCGGCCGGGGCAGGTTCTCCGGCACGACGTTCTCCAGCGAGTTGGCGTGCCACGGCGGGCACTGCCTCCGGTCGCTCCACCGCGCAGGCGCCTGCACGCGCACCAGCGCCGCCTCGTGCGGCGCGGCGTCGGACGCTCCCCAGGACGACGCCATGGCCGCGCCCGTCGCGCCGACGGCCACGACGCACGCCGCCGCCAGGCACGCCCGGCGCAGCATGGGGAGATGGCCGGCGGGAGCGGCGCCCGTGCCTTCCTTGGCCGTGGCCGGAGCCGGAGGCCTGAGCTGGTGGCAGCAGCTGATCGTCGCCATGGAGGATGCCGGCATGCTCGATCCGGCAAATGAATTGTCTCACAGCCGATCTGGAAATGAGCTCTTTTATTCTCCAGGGAGTTCGTTCGTGCAGGATCTCTCGAGTTTCTCGACACGAGAGCTTCGATCGGTTCCAAGATGAGATTTATAGCCTTTCTTTTCCTCCGGAGAAATTGGGGAGGATGCTGCAGGGGGGATCGATCAGGGCCATCGATGTGGACTCGGACGGTGGATGTCAGCTGACGGAGCGCGCGCGGGGGAGCGTGGGAGAAGGGTATACGTGGTTAACTTGGCGTGTGGAACCACCTCGGCGGTGGCGTGCGAGAAAGATGGATGGAGGAGTTCGGCACGACGTCTGCCGGCGTGGGGCCCGGTCGTCGGTAAGATATTTGACGGTGCTGGCGTCCGTGGTTTTCGAAGACCGACGAACCCAGCTAAGTAGGCAGAGTAGCCGTGCGATTTAAACCTTGAATTCGTAGAGTGTCGGCGATTTAAGCCCCGCAAGTCGAAATCCCGGTCGTTGATATCCTGAACTCTCTGATCACGGTCTAAATTAAACTCTGGACTTGTTTGACCAAATTGACCAAAGCCATGTGGACAAAGTTTTACAACAAAACCCTAGATAACTATCTATTCTAACTGCATGGTACCTAATTCTACCCAGCCCATGGAATTTTGATTAAACATTTTATCAAACAGGTTACATGCATCTCACGCCACACCAGCTCGCTGCATACATAGTTCACGATTTGGAAGCAAGAGCTACAGTGCACATCACTGTTGTAGTGAAAGCGCCCCGAGCAGCTAGTACAGTAGGATGCGTGGCTCCGCGCCAAGTAGAATACTGAATTATACATGATCTAGAGAGAAATACAGTCTTAGAATCAGCAAAACATAAAATAAAAATTCAATCTGAATGAGATCGATCAAGTCAGTGTGTGCAGGTAGGGACCTAGAGATTGAAGACGACGAGGAAATGGGCGTTGGGATCCTTGCAGAGGCGCGCGCCACGGAAGGCGGTGGTTACAGCGATATCGTCATAGGCGAGGACATGGTCGGCACGCGTGCGGGGGCAGATCCAGTCGACTTCGACGAGTGATGGCGCCTGGTCAACGTGGAGCGCTTCGTCGAAAAACCCCAAGATCAAGGTGTGATGCAGCACAACAGCAAGTCTTCCCTCAGTAAGAAACCAAGGTTATCGAACCAGTAGAAGGAAGAAAACGCCTTAAAAGTGTTGCAAGCAACGTGGAAACCTGCACAACACAAACCTAAGACTTTGCCCCAACAAACAGTGGGGTTATCAATCTCACCGATTGCTGTAATAAAGGATTAACTGTATGGTGTGGAAGGTGATAATGGTTTGCAACAAGTAAACAGTAACAATGAAAGATGTATCAATGATAAAGATTGGACCGGTGTCCATAGTTTACTAGAGGTGTTCTTCTTAGATAAACAAACATAGCATGATGGGTAAACAAATTACAGCATGACAATTGACAGGACTCAGCAAGGCATAACAATGCAATACTAGACATAAAGATCCTATGAGATTCGATTGGGCAATACAACAATATACATAGACCGCCATCCAACTGCATCTATGACTAGAAGTCCACCTTTGGGTTATCATCCGAACCCCCTCCAGTATTAAGTTGCAAGCAACAGATAACTGCTTTAAGCAAAGTGTGTAAGGTAAACAATCCACTTGTTCCATTAACAAGAGACCGTTGTTTTCCCCTAGTGACAACAGTACATCTACAACCGTAGAGATTTCTGTCACTTCCCTTGATTAAGTAGAGGCATGAACCCACTATCGAGCTTAAATACCCCCTCTTGGAGTCACTAGCAACTACTTAGCCAAGATAGCTACTAACAACGAAGATCATGGAAGATCACAAACAACACAGACATGATAGAATCAATAAGACAAAACCATTAATCAATCTGACATGGTAATGTAAATATCCATCGGATCCCCGCAAACACAACGTGCATGATTACAAATAGATGAGATCTTGATCATGAACGAAGCTCACAAGATCTAGACATGAAAGCACAAAGGAGGAGATACAACCATCTAGCTACTACATGGACCCGTAGTCCAAGGTGGAACTAGTCACGCTTCATAACGGAGGCTGACATGATGAAGAAGAAGGCCTTCGAGATGATCTCCCCTCCGGCAGGGTGCCGGGAAGAGCTTCAGATCCCCCTCGATCTAGGGACGATGGTGGCGGCGGCTACAAACGGTTTCATGGAATTTTTATCGGGTCCTTAGGGTTTAGGCATCGGGGGCTTCTTATAGGCGAAGAGGCGAGGCTGGAAGGCGGCCAGGAGGCCCACACCTCCCAGGCGCGGGTCCACCCTAGTCCGCGCCTGGAGGGTGCAGGCGCCCCTCCGTCTCTCCTCCGGACTCCATGTTCTCCTCGGTGAAATATTAACTTTGACTTTGTCCCGTCCAATTCCGATAATATTTCCTTACTAGCTTTTCTGGAACCAAAATCATCAGAAAACAGGCAACAGGCACTGTGGCAACTTGTTAATAGGTTAGTACCAGAAAACATATGAAAAGCACCTCAAAATGTGGACAAAGCAAAGCAAAGTAGATACTGAACAAACATAGAATATAAAAAATTATAGATACGTTTCCGACGTGTCAACGAGAAAGAGGAGTCAGTCCGGGGAGGACGGTGCCTTGGTCCGCCTGAAAGTACCCCACGCACAGGAGGAACATGTACCTCGCCAGATTCGTCTTGCTTCTGGGGCATCGCCGACGGCCATGGTTGGGCAGAGGATTCGGTGGGTCGGGTCGTGTTTAGGCAAGTCTCTCACCTCTCTAATGTTTTGAAAATTTCACAAATAAATCCAAAAGTTATTGTGGGTTAGAATTAGAAAAAAACTAATGGAAGAAGATGAATATGACATGCGGGTCCCGCTGTCAGTGAGAGTACCCTGTAATCCCGGTCGGGATCGTCGCTTCCTGGTGTGCCAAACAGGTTCAGGGTTGAATTTAGACCGGGATCGAAGAGTTCAGGGTACCAACGACCGGGATTTTTACTCCAGGGTTTAAATCGCCGACACCCTACGAATTCAGGGTTGAAAATAGACTTTTTTCCTTAATTGGAGGTCATGGATTCAAATTCCACCTTTATCATTTATTTTACCCTTTTACCTTTCACCTCTTGGTATCATAATTTTAGCCTTATCTTAAACGTTATCATAATTTTAGCAAAGTGTTGTCCTGCCGCTAACTTCGTATAACGATGTATAATACATCGACCTCTTTCCTCGTCATGGTCTTTCCTCTGTTGTCCCTGTGCAGGGGCTGGATGGCGGAGGAGAGGCTACGAGGATGAGAAAAGCTCGGCCAAGCAGAACATGGGGAAGTGGTAAAGGAGATTGGAGGATGACGAGAAGAAAGAGAACAATGAGCTATCTTTGTGGCGTTGGACGTGTGATAAAAAGACGTGGAGAAACACATGGCTATCAGAAAGTCATGCGGCGAGCTGGTAGTGCTAGGTTTTCACACATCGTGGCATGCTGTGAGAGCTGTTTTTCTACGCGAACTGGACAGTGGCAAGGTCTCATCGCAAGGACCCATGAACGATAAGGACTTCACATTTCCACCTCGGCTCATTACAGACCCCACCACCCAACGGGTGCGGAGCTCTCCCTTGCTCCAGATGCCTCTCCACTAGCTAGCTCCAACTCGCAACCTATGGTGGCAGGCCTAGGGCGGGCACACGGTCCACCGTCCAACGGCGCGGGAAAGTAATAGAGGCACCCTAAACGGATGCGGAGGGGGAGTCTCGTGCTCGGCCCCACGGTGGGCCCGTCTCATGGGGGATGTGGGCTCTGCCACGATGTCGACGTGTTTCCTCCAGGGCTCCATCTGACGACCAGAAAGAATCAGGGATACGTGGATAGCAGAATGAGCCGAAACATTTGGTAGCTCTTATTTACTCCAATTTTAGGTGAATTTTATTCAAATTGTCCACTTTCATTTCAATCTCCGAAGATATTAAAACTAATAAAAATATGTATCTACAGCGAGATCAGTCCACCATTGCTAACACTCTCACCACCGCGCCGCCGGGGCCGCGGTGGTGAGTGCTAACCATCATTGTTGAATGAGACCCTTGCCTCTGTGTGATGTATGTGAAATGCATCTATGATATTCATCGTTTATTATACTATATTCCTTCATAATTGAATCATATAAGATGTTATAATCATGTTTTATAGTGATTTTGAGGATTTTTTTCTAAAAGATCACTTTTATTTGTATTATAAGAAAACTCTTTTTGCGTATTTTTGACTTTTAGGGACCGCAAAATCAAAATGACCTGAGATTTTTTCTGCACAACCTTTTTTTTATCAAAACGAAGGCCTGGTGCACCAGGATCTCATGTAGATCTAGAAGAGGGACAAATGTGGCCCGCGATAAGGCCAGATGCCCTAGCCGTGTAATGGGTTCCCATTTCATCCTCATTGGTTCGATACCATCGATTCTTTTTCCCACGAGTCCGTCTTGATGTAAAGCATCTAAAAAAGGTCCCGATTGCAAACCCCAAGCGTAGTGCACCACAGATACATACACATGAAACAGATGAGATCCTGTAAAGATTGGTGGGGGAAATGCCATCGAAACACCACCGGCTCGCATCTTCAACCTCTCCAACGACATCTCCATCATCACCATGATGAGGAAGAAGTAGTCCATCTCCGGACTATAGGTTTGTGGAAGTAGCTTGTTATATCTATATTTTGTGCAATCAATGTTCTAGTTCCATATGTGGTGCCCTACATGATTATGGTCATCTATATGTAATGGTTTTTATGATTTGAATATTTGAGAATGGAATTTTCAGATTGTGTTTCATGTATAAGTAGATGTATAGTATGTACCCCCACCCTTGATTACTTTGTTCTGATCAAACTTTTATGATGGGACATGAGAGGGGGAACATGCATTAGATGGAGTAACATGGTAATATGGGACTCAACAGTGATAAATTGTTTGGGTCCTGCTATGGTTTTTATCTTTATATTATTACCTCACTCATGATAAATGAATACAAGTGTTTTGTTGCCTAGTTTTTTTATAAAGAGCATATATTAATATCACTAAGATACCACACTCAGCCTCCGCAACAATGCAATGCCCTGCGTCCTTACGAATGCACACAACATAGAAAAGAGAATTACCAAAAAGAAAAGTCCCGCTACAACGATTAATTTCTTATAGCAGCGACACTAGCACCACCGGAACAACACCAGAAGTCCAACCTCTCCAGGAAAACAGTGCACAAATGCCGTCATCGTTCGATAAAAAATCATAGGTTTTCACCCTGGAGGAAGTCCTCTCTCATAAAACAATGCCTTGAATAAGGTCTAGGCACAACCAATTAAGGTCAGACCTTGGATTTTGTAACACCCTCAGAATCGGACCTATGCAAGTTTGGGCAAAATTCACCAAACCCGCATAGAAACGATTCAAAGGTGCCCACCAGGCACTTTCGTGCGGGTGGAAAACGAAGTAATAACATTACACAACAGTCCTCGATGGGACCCACAGAACAGATATATATAACTTGACTCGAGGAGTCAAGAATACGAATATAATCTACAAGATCCAAATCACCTTGAAAAGCGGTAGAGCGTCCGACTACGGACAAGAAGCAAATGGGGCTAAGAGCCACGAAGAATAACCAATGGCGTCCATAACCTGCCGAGCCAAGCGGAAGGGTAACCCCGCTAACGGCGTCGATCTCAAAACCTGCTTAAACAAAGGGTGACAAAGGCAAAGGAAAAAGAAGGAGCGTCGATCGAGGCCGACAGCGAGGCTAGAATTGGCGGTCCTCGCCTACATAGGTATGGTGGATGGCGGCAGCGGCATGCACTAAACAACCTGTAGAGACTCGATACAACCTGGCGGTTATCGAGAGAGGGAGAATGACCTATCCGGATCCAACTCAAGCTAGCACCAAACAAACCCATCTGGTGTTTCCCCTCGAGACCAAACGAGGAAGTCAACCGAGGAACTCACACGGTTGGCGCTTTACTTATTCGATTATAGTTGTGGCACTTTACTAGTCGATTTAGGTAATCGTCCTTAAAGTAAGCGGTGGGCACTTTTAGTTGACCATTCCGTTATAGTTGCAACAATTACTAATCGGAATCTGATAGCATGAGATAAACCCAAAACCCAGCAGCTTGTTGGTACTTTTTTCAGCCATTCCGCTTGTAGTTGCAATACTTACTAGTCGATACAATTGTCGCATGGCGACAACCAAACAAGCAATTGTGGGCGTATTAATTAGCCATTCCATTATAGTGAAGCTGATTACTAGTCATTATAAGTCAAATTTATAACAATAAACTTTAGTTATGCTTGTCTATGATCGAGATCTTGTGCTCCAAGTCGTCCATATCCATGGACACGGCTTTGAAAGTTTTACCGGCCGGGTGCACCAATAGCAACACACGCCGATCAACCTCGGAAAAACCAAATCAAAACCCAACGAGGCTTTCACGATGAACAATCACAGGATTCAGAAATATTTCAGGCCACCTTTGAGTAGAATCCGCGGAGTAAGCAAGCTCGCGGCCTCAAGGTTGCGACAATGGTCATGGCGACGGGAACCCGAAGTGTGGCTGGGCTTGTCGATAGCGTAAACATTCCGATCCTAACAAGATCAGTGTGCTCCTCGCACAATTTAAATACTGAAAGTAGCATGGCATAAGTACAGATCGTAAATAAAACCTCAAACTAGTTGTGGCCCCAAGAAATAAGATGAATCAAGCTCGCTCGGGGGTCCCATATACCTCCGGATGTGGATAGCGCAAAAATCAAGGAATGTATCAAGTACTCGGGGTCTTACGGGACACAAGTGGGCGTTGAAACCAAATATTATCTATCACCCACCGATGCCTCCTTATTTCAATTTTAGTTGTTAAAAGAAATTAAAGTGACGATAAGTAAAACTAGAATCATCTCCAACATCAACATGCGGCAATACATCAGCATCTGTGGCATATGACGACACACATCAGCACTTGAGCAAGCAACTACGACGCGCAAGTCCAACTATCTACCAAACAACAGGTAATAGGATGTGTCCAAGGCAATATAAGGCTGCAGGGGATATTACGGGTACGAAAACTAGAGCATCGCAACACAAATAGCAATAGATCAACAGGAGGGAATAAATACTATAAAAGTAAGATAGGTAGAAAGGGGGAGATGCTCGCCTGGAAACATTGTCGAAGGGTTCAACCGAAGATCGGGGCGAAACTCACATCAACTCAACGGCCTTATCCGCGAAGAAGCAAATCACTAGAAGGAGCACCGGATGCACTATTTAATACTACGGCAAAAGATCGGCATGATGCATGTATGATGTATGGCATGGCAAAGGTGCAATGCAATTAGGTCATATTAAGCGGAACCGGGGTCCCGACAATTAATATATGGTTCAAATTGTTTAGAAACCCCGCAATTTAAATGTTGTATTAGCATGGCAAAAGACAGCACCGGGTTCGCTACACAAATTTAAATGAGGCCGATATGAGACTAGATTTGCCCGCATATGGGCCCCATATTTAATTATTAGGTGAGTCGGCATAAGGCCCCCAAACCACATGAATGTATGCAGGCAAGACAATTCAATATGCAACAAGTTGTTATTATGTTATAAAAATAGGGTTTCGGAAAGGTTCACACATTAGGGTCTCGACGATCTTAGGGTTCTGGGGTTCGGGGTTCGGTCTCCGGGTCCAGGGTTCGACGGCCTCGGCAGGATCGTTCTCGGACTCTGGGGGTTAGGGTCTCTGGGTCCGGGTTCGGCGTCCGGGACGGAGGCTTGGCGTTCAGCGTAGATGTCCGTATCGGTCCGTGTTCTCGAGTGTCGATCCGAGAAGGAGTACTTGTCGCACACTTGTCTTCGGGTCCGTAGACGGTCATGGCGTCCTCGAGGGGTACTTGTCGCGGGGTCTCGGGTCGAAGAAGTTGGCGCGCCGAGGCGATCTTGTCGCATCCGCGTACCACCTTGGCGTTCAGGAGTAGTTCTCGGTGTTCGGAGGAGGCCTTGGTCGGGTGACGGAGATCTTGACGGTCACGGAGGAAGAACTTGACGTTATCGGGTCGGTTTTGGGTTTGACCATCGGTCACGGCGGGCATCGAGTCCATGAGGTAGATCTTCATGCCCCAAGACGAAGATCTTGACCGCCTTGTCCGAGTACTTCGGGTCCTATGACCCCTTGTCCGCTTTGTCGCCTTGAACCAGGGAAGAACTTTGTCGAGGCTCCACAACGATCTTGTAGCTTGCGACGTGTTGAAGCAGCAGAGAGGGGCCATGGTCGCAAAGACAACGGAGCAGCCAGCGCGCGGAGGCGGGGTTCTCGTGAAGCCTGCTGGGCGAGGGTGCTCGGGCGGCGGAGAGGAGGGCCAGCGGGGCGTGGGCTGGTGCGGTGGCGGTGGCGAGGCAGTCCGGGCGTCAGGCTGCTCGGGAGGTGGTTCCGTGGGCCCAAGCGGCGGGCGAGGCGCTGGAGAGCGGAGGCGGCTTTCAGCGGTCGGCAACGCTGGCAGAGCTCGCTTCCGTGTGGCGAACGCGAGAGGGCAGCGCGCCAGCAGCTCAGCGGGGAGGCGGGACTCGCGGAGGTTGGCGGGCGAGCTCAGCCGAGCGGCGTCGGGTTCGAAAGGGCGCGAGAAGAGGTGGGCGGGCGTGGTCGCGCGGATGCTGGTGGGCGGAGGTCGGGCGTGAGGCGGCCTTGAGGCGGAGGCGGGCGGGCGGCAGGCGGCGGCGCAGGGAGGTGGAGCGGCGAGCGGCGGCGGCGCTCACCGGAGGAGGGCGGCGGGCGCACGGGACCGGGTGTGAGCGGGTCTGAGGGAGGGCGACGGCATGCGGGTGGAGGAGGACACGGGAGAGGAGCACGGGGGGAACGGCGCGGTGGGTGGGGATGGAGAGCGGGGAAGAGGAACAGGAAAACGAGGTGGGGCCCGGGCCAAAGCGTCGGGGTGGTCCGTGAGGAGGGGGTTGGTTTGATGGAGGGTTGGGCTGGCGGCGAGGGCCCCAGCGGCAGAGAGAGGGGTAGGGGGCGGCTGGGTGACTGAGGGTGAGAAAGAGGTGGGGTCGGAGGGGGTTTGAGTGGGGCTGCGGGTGGACCGGGTCCATGGGGTGGGGACAGGTGGCGGGCCCAGGGCGTGGGGGCTGTGTGCGCGCGGTGTTAGTGCGTGTGCTGGGAGTGGGGGTGGGGAGTTGTGTGGTGGGGGAAGGTGAGAGAGAGGGGGTCTAGGTGGAGGGCTAGGATTGGGTGGGGGGAGGAGATGGGCTGATGTGGCGCATGGGGATTGGTGGGAGTGATGTGGCAGGTAGGGGGTGGGTAGATTAGTTAGTGAGTTTAGGATTTAGAGGGGCAGTTGAGGTTGGGCCGATTTTATTTCTGGGGCGGTCGTTCGGGTCGGGTTGGCCCGTTCGACTGCCCCTACTAAAATAAATAAATATTTTATTTGTTTTAATACACCGTTTGCAAACCGATATTAGTCAAACCAAAACAATCCGACGACCCGGGGTTTTGCATTTGAATTAAAGATGGGGCGTTTCAGAAAACAAAATAGGTTTTGCAAACATAGTTTTAGCAAACAATGCATGATGATGACGATGCAATGCACAAATTCAAAGCGATTTTCTAGTAGTGGTTTTGCGGGATGCCACAATTCGACACCACTAACAATGGATCTCGCCCTCGAGATCCGCCTCATGGTACCGGAAGGAAGGTCGGCGATCTGCGTCTTCTCGCATCGTGTAGATCCTTGCGACACCACTAACAAGAGGTCGTTGTCCGTGATCGTCGAGGGAACACTCCGGAAACAAAAGGTTGAAGGTAGAGGCATCAACAAATAAAGCCACCTCTAACTTCCGGAAAGGGGGAACCGATGCATTCTCGTCCACTTCAGTGCACAAAAGCGAATAGAAGGGGTAGTCGGCATGGGGGCCAATCCATCACGCACCCAAACTATTACTCTGCACAATCAGTAGAAAAGAGTGCAACCATTCTCGGAATCGGTCAAGATCTCGACAACCGAGGTTCGAACAAGGAGTGATCTGGACTACGCCAGATCGGCGTGAGGAGGTCGTCGCGTCGGAAAACACCGGAAGGCACAAGCAAGGAACAAAGAATGGTAACACCGTAGCCGGATTTCTCAAGCAGCATGAACACCGGACAATGTAACACCGTTATCAAAGGCGAAAACCACAAGGTGCACGGAAAACCCAACCAAGAGAAGTCCGGACTCAAGAAAGAGAAGAGAGCGGATTCAAAACACGTCGGGATAAGAGGAGAATAGCGAGAGGGTAAGAAGTAAAATCAGACCTAATCGTAACTATCCAACCGATTTTTGAAAAATAGTTTTGACACTACTTACCGTTAGCTAGGTTATCCTACAATTTGGACTTGTGGGTATCGCATCGCCGAGCTCGATACCACTCAGAACACCCTCGATCGGACCTATGCAAGTTTGGGCAAAATTCACCAAACCCGCATAGAAAGCGATTCAAAGGTGCCACCAGCACTTTCGTGCGGGTGGAAAACGAAGTAATAACATTACACAGGTCCTCGATGGGACCCATGCAGATATATATAACAGACTCGAGGAGTCAAGAATACAGATATAATCTACAAGATCCAAATCACCTTGAAAAGCGGTAGAGCGTCCGACTACGGACAAGAAGCAAATGGGGCTAAGAGCCCGAAGAATAACCAATGGCGTCCATAACCACCTGAGCCAAGCCGGAAGGGTAACCTCGCTAACGGCGTCGATCTCAAAACCTGCTTAAACAAAAGGGTGCCGACAAAGGCAAAGGAAAAAGAAGGAGCGTCGATCGAGGCCGATTGCAGCGAGGCTAGAATTCGGTCCTCGCCTACATAGGTATGGTGGATCAGCGGCGGCAAAGATGCACTAAACAACTGTAGAGACTCGATACAACCTGGCGGTTATCGGAGAGGGGAGAATGACCTATCCGGATCCAACTGAAGCTAGCACCAAACAAACCCATCCTGGTGTTTCTCGAGACCAAACGAGGAAGTCAACCGAGGAACTCACGCAGCTTGGCGGTTTACTTATTCGATTATAGTTGTGGCACTTTACTAGTCGATTTAGGTAATCGTCACGTTAAATTAAGCAGTGGGCACTTTTAGTTAACCATTCCGTTATAGTTGCAACAATTACTAATCCGGTACAGATAGCATGAGATAAAACCCCAAACCCAGCAGTTGTTGGTACTTTTACTTAGCCATTCCGTTGAAGTTGCAATACTTACTAGTCAGATACAATTGTCGCAAGCGTCAACCAAACAAGCAATTGTGGGCAGTATTAATTAGCCATTCCATTATAGTGAAGCTGATTACTAGTCATTATAAGTCAAATTTATAACAATAAACTTTAGTTATGCTTGTCTATGATCGAGATACTGTGCTCCAAGTCGTCCATATCCGCGGACACGGCTTTCGGAAAGTTTTACCCGGCCGGGGTGCACCAATAGCAACACACGCTCGATCAACCTCGGAAAAACCAAATCAAAACCCAACGAGGCTTTCACGACTGAACAATCACAGGATTCAGAAATATTTCAGGGGGCCACCCCTTTGAGTAGAATCATAGCGGAGTAAGCAAGCTCCGGCGGCCTCAAGGTTGCGACAATGGTCAAGCGATCGGGAACCCGAAAGTGTGGCTTGTCGATACCGCGTAAACATTCGATCCTAAAGCAGACAAAGGTGCTCCTCGCACAATTTAAATACAGAAAGTAGCATGGCATAAGTACAGGATCGTAAATAAAACCTCAAACTAGTTGTGGCCCCAAGAAATAAGACTGAATCAAGCTCTGGCTCAGGGGGGTCCCATATACCTCACGGATGTGGATAGCGCGCAAAAATCAAGGAACAGGTATCAAGTACTCGGGGTCTTACGGGACACAAGTGGGCGTTCGGAAACCAAATATTATCTATCACCCACCGATGCCTCTGCTTATTTCAATTTTAGTTGTTAAAAAGAAATTAAAGTGACGATAAGTAAAACTAGAATCATCTCCAACATCAACATGCGGCAATACATCAGCATCTGTGGCATATGACGACACACATCAGCACTTGAGCAAGCAACTACGACGCGCAAGTCCAACTATCTACCAAACAACAGGTAATAGGATGTGTCCAAGGCAATATAAGGCTGCAGGGGATATTACGGGTACGAAAACTAGAGCATCGCAACACAGATAGCAATAGATCAACAGGAGGGAATAAATACTATAAAAGTAAGATAGGTAGAAAGGGGGAGATGCTCGCCTGGAAACATTGTCGAAGGGTTCAACCGAAGATCGGGGCGAAGCTCACATCAACTCAACGGCCTTATCCGCGAAGAAGCAAATCACTAGAAGGAGCACCGGATGCACTATTTAATACTACGGCAAAAGATCGACATGATGCATGTATGATGTATGGCATGGCAAAGGTGCAATGCAATTAGGTCATATTAAGCGGAACCGGGGTCCCGACAATTAATATATGGTTCAAATTGTTTAGAAACCCCGCAATTTAAATGTTGTATTAGCATGGCAAAAGACAGCACCGGGTTCGCTACACAAATTTAAATGAGGCCGATATGAGACTAGATTTGCCCGCATATGGGCCCCATATTTAATTATTAGGTGAGTCGGCATAAGGCCCCCAAACCACATGAATGTATGCAGGCAAGACAATTCAATATGCAACAAGTTGTTATTATGTTATAAAAATAGGGTTTCGGAAAGGTTCACACATTAGGGTCTCGACGATCTTGGGGTTCTGGGGTTCGGGGTTCGGTCTCCGGGTCCAGGGTTCGACGGCCTCGGCAGGATCGTTCTCGGACTCTGGGGGTTAGGGTCTCTGGGTCCAGGGTTCGACGTCCGGGACGGAGGCTTGGCGTTCCGCGTAGATGTCCGTACCGTCCGTGTTCTCGAGTGTCGCATCCGAGAAGGAGTACTTGTCGCACACTTGTCTTCGGGTCCGTGTAGACGGTCATGGCGTCCTCGAGGGGGTACTTGTCGCATCGGGGTCTCGGGTCGAAGAAGTTGGCGCTACAGGGACGATCTTGTCGCATCCGCGTCACCACCTTGGCGCTCAGGAGTAGTTCGGTGTTCCGGGAGGGAGGCGCGAGGTCGGGTGACGGAGATCTTGACGGTCACGGAGGAAGAACTTGACGTTATCGGGTCGGTTTTGAGGTTTGACCATCGGTCACGGCGACGGGCATCGAGTCCATGAGGTAGATCTTCATGCCCCAAGACGAATATCTTGACCGCCTTGTCCGAAAGTACTTCGGGTCCTATGACCACTTGTCCGCTTTGTCGCCTTGAACCAGGAAGAACTTTGTCGAGGCTCCAACGATCTTGTAGCTTGCGACGTGTTGAAGCGGCAGGGGCCATGGTCGCAGACAACAAATGAACAGCCACGGTGCGGAGGCGTGGTTCTCGTGAAGCTGCTGGGCGAGGGGTGCTCGGGCGGCGGGAGAGGAGGCCCAGCGGGCGCGACGGTGGGCTGTGGCGGCGGGGCGGCGGGCAGGTCGCGGCGTCGGAGGCGGCTCGGGGAGGTGGTTCCGTGGGCCAGCGGCGGGCGGAGGCGCTGGAGGAGGCGCGGCCGCGACAGGCGGCTCAGCGGTCGACGACGCTCAGGCTCGCCCGGCGTGGCGAACGCGAGCAGCGGCGGCACCGGCAGCTCAGCGAGGCGGGACTCGCGGAGGTTGGCGGGCGAGCTCGACGGCGACGTCTTGGGTTCGGCGGGCGCGGAGGAGAGGTGGGCGGGCGTGGTCGCGGGATGCGCGAGGCGCGGGTGGCGGCGAGGTCGGCGCGGGCGGAGAGGCGGGCGGTGCTGGGCGGCGGCGGGCGCAGGAGGTGGAAGCGGCGGCGCGGAGGAGGGCGGCGGGCGCACGGGACCGGGTGTGAGCGGGTCTGAGGGAGGGCGACGGCATGCGGGTGGAGGAGGACACGGGAGAGGAGCGCAGGGGGAACGGCGCGGTGGGTGGGGATGGAGAGCGGGGAAGAGGAACAGGAAAACGAGGTGGGGCCCGGGCCAGGCGCGTCGGGGGTGGTCCGTGAGAGCTGGGGGGGTTGGTTTGACTGGAGGGTTGGGCCAGGGGCGGTGAGGGCCCCAGCGGCAGAGAGAGGGGTAGGGGGCGGTGGGTGGTGAAAGAGGGGGGGTGGGGGGGGGTTTGGGGGGGGGCTGGGGGTGGACCGGGTCCATGGGGTGGGGACAGGTGGCGGGCCCAGGGCGTGGGGGCTGTGTGCGCGCGGTGTTAGTGCGTGTGCTGGGAGTGGGGGTGGGGAGTTGTGTGGTGGGGGAAGGTGAGAGAGAGAGGGTCTAGGTGGAGGGCTAGGATTGGGTGGGGGAGGAGATGGGCTGATGTGGCGCATGGGGATTGGTGGGAGTGATGTGGCAGGTAGGGGGTGGGTAGATTAGTTAGTGAGTTTAGGATTTAGAGGGGCAGTTGAGGTTGGGCCGATTTTATTTCTGGGGCGGTCGTTCGGGGGGGGTTGGCCGTCGACGCCTACTAAAATAAATAAATATTTTATTTGTTTTAATACACCGTTTGCAAACCGATATTAGTCAAACCAAAACAATCCGACGGCCCGGGGTTTTGCATTTGAATTAAAGATGGGCGTTTCAGAAAACAAAATAGGTTTTGCAAACATAGTTTTAGCAAACAATGCATGATGATGACGATGCAATGCACAAATTCAAAGCGATTTTCTAGTAGTGGTTTTGCGGGATGCCACAGATTTTCATCCTGCAAGTTAAGACTGTGAACTTCTCCCATGTTGTTGCCCCCACTTTTCGATGTCGTTGTTATAAGTCACAAATCACCAAGTCAATTCCTCGTCGCGCACACGACTTCAACTACCATTGACATTCTTCGCACGCTGATTTCACCATGAAACAAAAGACATGTTCCACGATGGCAACAGACTGCAGAGCTCCGTCTCGCTCTCTCTGAAATCAAACGGTCATAAAAAACAGGGTTGCACACGACCGAATTCCATATGATCTGACAATCTCTAGGCATAATTCGCCCATGAGAGATCACCGGTAGAGCCTTCCAAAACTTAACACTACGGCCAGATCAAAGAGGGCAAGCATCAAGTAGATCCTCATTTTGGCACGAGGAACACTAGAACCATCACATTTATTTTCAATGCAGATGAGCGGTCCTCCAAGCCACCATCCGCCATTCGCTGCCCAACAACGACGAATGAATTTTAAGATGCTCTCCACAGCGGAAGAAGCAGCACGCGCTGATGGATAGATGAGCAAAAGCCCACCGTCATGGCAACATGTGCACCAATGAACCGAACAACTGCAGCACGTAGCAGACCTCCGCCCACACATCCAGATCAGCCCCGCATGGTCCTGAATGGACCCACGGGACCCAGATCGGGCCAGGACACGAGCGTCGGAAGCGCTGCGCCACAACATCGACGGGCTGACCGCCACACATCCTGTCAACCTCGTCCCGATGGTCCTCCGTGTCCATCGTCGGGTCCTCGACCTGCCGCCACCACCGCCGGTGCTGACGGTGGTAGCGGACTTGGACGCCACGAGCTGGTCTGCTTTTCTAGGGGACGATTGCCCTTTGCCGCCGCACAAGCGACCAAGAAGGAGAGGGGAGGGGTGGCGGTAAGCGACCAAGGAGGGGAAGGAAGGGTGGGTCAGAGGAGGAAGCTGCAGCCGCCTGGTTACATTCTTAAGTGACAATCTACTTGTGAATAGCTCTAGGCGTTCCGTTGCGTGGCACTGGCGGCGTGTCTATCTCGATCATGGTTCACGGGATCCATTTGCAGCAGATGTTCCAAGCTCAATCGATTTCTGCTCAAGTGCCCGTGTCCGTTTAGGGGCCGGTCGATGGCTGCCTCTGAAGTGCTGATGCCACCCATTCTCGTGCTAAGTTAGAGTATCTCCACTTTTTCAGACCAAAATTCGGATCTATTTTGGACGGAACGAAACTCGTTTTCGGCCTTGAAACATTGAGTTTTTCACTCGCGTTCTCAGGCAGAGTTCTCGTATTTGGCTAAAATTTAACAAAATTCGGCAAACTTTGGGGGAATATATGCGGTTTTCATTAATTAAGGGCGAATACATATATATTACGTCGAATTCGTGTGAATACCCGAATTTAAACTGCATTTAGGCTAAATAATAACTAAAAAACCTTAAAAAGGTCGTTGCCGATGCTGATGCCGACACTGCTTCTATATGTCAAAGTCGGTGTAGAAGCTGGTGTAGCCGGGGTCGGCCTTGCGTCATCATCGCCGTCGTCGTCTCTCGGCGGCTATTGTGGGCGGGAGCTTCCTTGGCCTGGGTCGCCGCACCTCCATGGTTGGTAGGAGGGGCCGACTTCCTCGTCATCGTCGAGGACGACGAGTGTCGCACCCTGGTAGGCGAAGTCCCAGCATATCCTGGCCATTCAGACGGCTCCGGCTTCGCCTGGCGAAGGCGTAATCGGCCAGTGGGCAGCGGAGGAGCGCGGAACTCGTTGACGACGATGCCACGCCCCCTTGTCCGTGGCGGAGAGCGGATCGGCGTGTATGACTCTCGCTTGACCGGCCAGAGCGGCGGCGACGTCGTCGGTGTGGACCCAGACAAGCGCGATGCCGAGGCTGGGGAGGAGGAGCTGAGGCTGGCCATCCTCCTTGGCAGCCAGTTGGCCGGGGAATGGCGCCTCGCCCTGGACGCCGGCGTGGGGGAGTGGGGGAGCCGAGGCGCGGGTTGTTGCCGGCGTGGATGTGCTGCATTGTTGTGCTTCGGCGGCGTGTCGGGCGGCCCTTCGTGGTGGGTGAGCTCTTGTCGGCAGCGATCGGCGAAGGACTCCTCCCAGAAGAGGAGGTTGTCGGGATCTTCAGCGAGGATCGAGGTTGTCCATGGCCGCGATGGCGGCCTGGATCTCGTCGCCGGTAGGCACCGGCGGGATGGGGATGCCGCCAGCGCTGAGTTTCCACCCTGGCGGGTTCCGTGTGTCCGGCGGCGCCATGTAGCCGGCGTCGTGGAGCATGTGTGCATCCCACGGCTGGAGCGTGCGCCCGCCGAAGCCGTGCGTCGCCGCGGGATCGCTGGGAACCGCTCGGCCGTTGCTCTCTTCTCGCTGGAGTAGGTGTTCGCGGTGGAGGGGGAGCAGAGGAGTGGTGACAGTGAGCGAAATGGAACGGCGAGGACGCCGGCTTTTATAGGCCGAAGCTGGCGGCGAGGGCGGGAGGGGTGTAGCGGCGCCTGCGGGAAAAGGGGAAACGGCGGGAAGCTAATGACCGGCGGTCCGTCGCGGGAGTCGAGGCGGTGGTGGCGCGCCATTACGACGACACTGCCCGACGTATGGGCAGTTATTGACCGGCGGTCTTTCGGGTTTACGACCCTGGCGGATGACGACGACTTGGCTTTAGTAGCTGATTGGGCGGGTCCAAGCCTTTTTTTTTCGGCGGATTCGTTTCGTCCGGCGCCCGAGGGCATTCCCGGCATCTTAGGAACAGCCTGGAAAGTCCGGACCAGAGTTATTCTAAATTCAAACGAAACTGGGATACTGAGAATGCGGCTGGACCAATTGACCCGGAAAAAAAAACGCATTTGGAACTGTCTACTGGCAACGAGATGCGATGGATACTCTGATAGATCACCAGATCACCTGTAGATTTAGCACTAGCGTTCCCATTGGTTGGGGTTCTTGAGGCAATGCACATCAAAATCAAGTAGATCGATCTCTGAGGTATATACATTTTTAGTCCCACATCTTGCACAATGAAAACTATTTAGTCCCACATCTTGTAAAGTGAACAATACTAGTCCCACAACTTGCACACAAAAAGCATTTTAGTCCAATTTAATCAAATTTCAGCAAATTCGACTGAATTCCTCCACCTATAGTTTCACAATTTTCTAAAATAATCCCTATGTATTTTTTTCTCTAGTATTTATTATGTCCTGTTGCGGACAGACAGACAAGGTCAGTAGACCTTAAAAAAAACATAGGGATAAACAGGAATCGAACTCAGTACCACTTAGTAGCTACATACCAGCACATACCATTACGGCAAAGATGTTTGCTACTTTCGAAAATGTAACTATATTTATACAATATAAGTGCACACACGCACTCACATCCATACTCTTTTTTGTAAAATTATTTTGGATTGAAAAATTGCATAATCCTTTTGTCAGCACACACGCAAATAAAAATGCTCGCGTGTGCACAAATTATTTTGGACTAAAAATTCGCAAATATTTTCAGAATTTTTCACAGCTTTAGAACATGTATTTTTTTAATGTCCAAAAGGAAAGCTACATATAACCTAAGTTTATACACTCAATTAGTCAAGGTTCACTTCACTCATGTGTGTATATCGTAACTTCCTTTTGATTGCACGTGTGAACCAACAAAAACTAGCTAGCTTGTTGTGCAGATGATACCTAACTTAGCCTAAACGTAATATATAATATAGGGGCTCTCTAAAAATTAACGCATTCCCTTATGTGCTGTGATGGTGTTGAAGCTTGATTTATTTCTGCAGTATAGATGGTGAGATCGAGTCCTACTTGTGAATGAAAATGTTGTTTGTTTTCTTATTTTTACAACGGTTGGGCTGCTCGAAGGCAAAGGTCGCAAACGGCACAGAAAGAAATACATAGAGGGTATTTTACAAAAATTAAAAGCCACATGTCAGTTTCAAAATGAGTTTTGATTTACATTTGGACAAATCTGGTTAAAATTATAGAGATTCTATTAAATTGGACTAAAATGCTCCTCGGTTACAAGTTATGGGACTAGTATTACTCACTTTACAAGATGTGGGACTAAATCGATCCCGCGGTGCAAGTTGTGGGACTAAAGATGTATATACCTCATCGATCTCTCATCTCTCCACCTGGGGAGAACAGAATGCGCAAAAGGCCAAGCATTGCCAGAACTCCTCTAATTCAGATAGAATACATCCCTGATCTGAGAAGAAAAATGCAAGATGAACTGAACAGTACCTGTCCAACAGGAACACTGGGTACAAGAAGATGTGCAAATGGATCGAACAGTGCCTTTCCAAGGGCTGCAGTGCACAAAATCTACTTCGAATTGAACAAACAACTGTTATATATATATGGTAGTGCAAGACCAAGAACGACAACCAATGGAACATCTCTTGAAGAATTTTGACACAGGGACACTTACTTTCTTAACTGATGAGATATCTGAATTTTGACCTGACGACGACGGCAACTTAACCTCGGATTATTAATTTAACTAGACTCGATGAATCAATCAATCAGATGTGTGGTGTGCTCCCACTCAACACCAACAAATGAATCGACTCAATTATTCAAATCGCGCGCTCACGGCATGGCTATTCCCCCGGGAGCATGCTCGTCGTTGGCTCTGCGCGCCACACAGACGCTGTGAACAGCGGCTGGTTGTCCCACACCAGCGTCAGGCAGCCGGCGAGCTCCTCCACATGGAAGCAGGCGCCCGAGAACGCGCGGACCAGCGAGGCTGCCCACCACGTCGCGCTCGGCCCGATCGGCACCTGGGCCAGCCCAGCCAGCCAGAGCCGGGCACGCCAGAGGTCGAGCGGCTCGTGGCGCTCCGCACGGCTGCTGCCCTCGCCGCACACGATGTCGAAGATCTCCCGCTGAAGGTACGCCTCCGCTCCGGCGCGCCCGTCAGTGGGCAGCGCCTCCATGGAGTCGAACATGGCGCTGTAGTAGAAGAGCCCGTTGATGAGCCGCTCCACGAGCGTTGGCTTGTTGTGGTACGCCTCCTGCTCGACGACCGTGAACACCCTGGGCTGCATGGCGGCGACAAGGCCAAGGACGGCGTCGATGGGCGACGAGAGGTAGGTCGACGCGGAGGCGTCCGGGTCCACCAGAAGGCGGTGGAGATGGCAGATGGAGTTCACGGCCAGCGCCTCGCCTGGGACAAGCGGGAACATCCACGGCTGGAGCTCGTCGAGGGTGTCGACAGTCAGCCCGCAGAAGGAGAAAGGCACGTTCACGGCGAGCGCCGTCTCGGCGAGGCGGGTACCCACCTCGTGCAGCGCGTAGCGAGATCCGACGCCGGTGATGCGGAGGTACGGCGGGCCGCCGGGGCGGCAGGCGAGGGTCTGGATGAACGCCGGCCACTGCGCGCCCGTCATGATGGCGAGGTCGATGACATGTACGCGGTCGCAGCCTTCGAACGCCTCCAGGATGGCCTGGTTGGCCGTGAAGTGGGCGAACATGAGGTAGGGCCCCGCCTCGTAGAACTGTCGGTACAGCTCGCGGGCGTGGTCCGCCGACGAGGCGGCGTCGACGGCCGCGGCGCCAGAGTTGCTCGAGGACGCCGGGAAGAGTCGCTGGGCCAGCGCGGCGGCGAAGTGGCTCATGACGCGGCCGATCCCCTCGTCCGTCGAGACCGTCGTCGCAAGCGTCGCCCGGGCCTCGGCCAGGATGCCGGCGGCCGCCGCGTAGTCGCCCGCCTGGATGCAGATGGCGCACCAGACGAGGAGGTGTACCACCTGGATCGCGGAGTTCTCCTTTTCCTGGCGCCTCCTCGCGGCCTCGGTCTCCACGGGGTCCATACCTTGCTGCCAGGCGAAGGCGAAGGCGAACGAGGCTGAAGCTGGCTACCGTCCAGGCTTGCTCGCCTTTCGCACTGTATTTGTAGCGCGGGGAGAGGGAGCGTGGGATGCATTGGCGTCCGGGAGGAGCGGGCGCAAGGCACACCTTGGACTGAGCCGGGCTGGGCCGGGCTGGGCCGGGCTGGGTTTGGGCCTACGCCCTGCCAGATAATTTAGAGCATGGACAGGGTCTTAAAAACAGTTTTTTGTGTGTTGAAAATGTCACTTTAATTTATATTAAATAAGTAAAAAATCATTTACTCACAATGTTTCGGGCTTTTAGGTTTTTCATTTTGGTCTAGGATAGAAGATAGGACCCGAGCCCGGCCCGAGTCTAGCCCGACCTGACATCGCGAGTCGCCCATGCCCATTATAGTCCATATTTCAATGCACTAACGAAGCGAATATTATCAATGCACTAGCGACGCGAATATTGTGAAATTAATGTTACATTTATATTTAATAAATTACTAAATATATTCTATATCGTAACGGTCAATTTAAAATTATGATTTATTTTAATTCTTGAAATTAATCTCTCGATAAACGGTCAATTCCAATTTTAAATATTAATGTCACATTTTATTTTATTAAATTACTAAAATAAATATCTACCGAATAGTCGACAAAAAATAATAGTGCTACATTTTATTTATCATACATATTTAGTTAATATTCTTTTGAATGATTTAAAATATTTATGTTCTTTATTAAATTTTCTTTCTAAGAGGAGGGGGCGCAAATGGGGTACCATTGCCCTAGGCACACCTCGGGCTCAGCCAGGCCGCGTTTGTGCCTACCGTTCAGACAGAAAATTTAAATAGAGTTTGGTTTGGCTTCTAAAAACAGTTTTTTTGTGTTGAAATGGTAGTTTAATTTGAATGAAATGAGTCAAAATTTTATTATTCTTATGTTGAATACAATGTCTTGGATTTATTGAGATTTAATCTTGAGGTCAGAGTATTTGCTCTGGTACCAGCTGCGGTGAATCAACATATCTCTTCATGTTGTAATACGCAAGTCCTTGATATAACGGTAATGAAACATCAATTTCACCATAATTACATACCTCGGGGTGGTAGAAGGGAAACATCACATATTTAAGGTATGACTATAGATTGCAACTTAGTGTACTACAAAAGATCTTGAGAACCTCCTCACTACACCGAGGAAAGTTTCTTTACAAATGAAAACCAGAAAGAATAACTAGTATACGACGTCCGAGAGGAGCGGGCGCAAGGCACACCTTGGACTGAGCCGGGCTGGGCCGGGCTGGGTTTGGGCCTACGCCTGGCCAGATAATTTAGAGCTTGGCTAGGGTCTTAAAAACACTTGTTTGTGTGTTGAAAATGTCACTTTAATTTATTTTAAATGAGTAAAAAAATCATTTACTCACATTGTATCAGGCTTTTAGGTTTTTCATATTGGTCTTGGATAGAAGATAGGACCCGAGCCTGGCCCGAGTCTAGCCCGACCCCGCCATCATGAGTTGCACATGCCCACTATAGTGCATATTTCAATGCACCAGCGACGCGAATATTGTGAAATTAATGTTACATTTATATTTAATAAATTACTAAATATATTCTATATCGTAACGGACAATTTAAAATTACGATTTATTTTAATTTCTGAAATTAATCTCTCGAGAACCGGTCAATTCCAAAATTAAATATTAATGTCACATTTTATTTTAATAAATTACTAAAATAAATATCTAACAAATAGTCGCCAGAAAATAAGAAACTAATGCTACATTTTATTTATCATACATATTTAGTTAATATTCTTTGAAATGATTTAAAATATTTATGTTCTTTATTTTCTTTCTAGGAGGAGCTGCCGCAAATGGGTGGTACCATTGCCCTAGGCACACCTCGGGCTGGGCAGGCCGTGTTTGGGGCTAAGTTGAGATAGAAAATTTAAATGGAGTTTGGCTCGGGTTCTAAAAACAGTTTTTTTTTGCTGAAATGGTAGTTTAATTTGAATGAAATGAGCGAAAATTTTATTATTCTTATGTTGAATACAATGTCTTGGCTCTATTGAGTTTTAATCCTAAGGTCAAACTATTTGCTCTGATACCAGCTGCGTGAACAAACATATCATTTTAATTTTATGTTGTAATACGTAAGTCCTTGATATAACAGTAATAAAACATCAATTCACCATAATTACATCCCTCGGGATTGTAGAAGAGAAACATCACAGATTTAAGGTATGACTATAGATTGCAACTTAGTGCACTACAAAAGATCTTCAAAACCTCCTTAGTACACTGAGGAAAGTTTCTTTACAAAAGAAAACGATAAAGAGTAACTAGTAAATTATTTTACGACTAAGTCTACTTCTAATACTATTTGGCTTGTGATTACTGCTACATCGATGCCTATAGATATATGTTCTATTATTTATAAATTAATCTCCTTTCTATTCATGGGCTTCACTTTCACTAAAATTGATGTAGACGGCGACTTCATATATTCCATTAGATATCTTTAGCTCTATAAACTAGTTCTCCCCTAATGACATTATTGTTTGCTCCCGAATCTAGTAAGGATTAATAAGGTACGGTTAACTACGAGCGAACTCAGCAAATTTATGAAGTAGATATGTTTGCTGCACTATCTATAGGCATAGACCATAAGTGTTGAGAATAATATTTTATGAATAATCTTTTGTGAACTATTGATTGCTAAGCTGTGGAAGCATGCTAATATTATTCGGATGGTTCGAGTAAGGTACTATTCACGAACTTATTTATATGTATCATTTATGATCAACACATGATGCAACTGCCTAATTTATTTTATTGACTCAGCTTCATGAATATGAGGATCACAACCATTAAACTAAACTTTCTCGGGACAAGCAGGAGTCTAAGCTCCAGCGCGCCCGTCAGTGGGAAGCGCCTCTATGGAGTCGAACATGGCGTTGTAGTAGAAGAGAGCGTTGATGAACCGCTCCACGAGCGTCGGCTTGTTGTGGTACGCCTCCTTCTCGACGACCGTGAACACCCTGGGCTGCATGGCGGCGATAAGGCCAAGGACGGCGTCGATGGGCGACGGGAGGAAGGTCGACGCGGAGGCGTCCGGGTCCATCAGAACGCGGTGGAGATGGCAGATGGAGTTCACGGCTAGCGCCTCGCCTGGGACAAGCGGGAACATCCACGGCTGGAGCTCGTCGAGTGTGTCGACAGTCACCCCGCTGAAGGAGAAGGGCACGTTCTCGGCGCGCGCGATCTCGGCGAGGCGGACGCCCACCTCGTGCAGTGCGTAGTGAGATCCGTCGGCGGAGGGCGGGGGGCCGACGCCGGTGATGCGGAGGGACGGCAGGCCGCCGGGGCGGCAGGCGAGGGTCCGGATGAGCGCCGGCCACTGCGCGCCCGTCATGATGGCGAGGTCGATGACATGCACACGGTCGCAGCCTTCGAACGCCTCCAGGATGGCCTAGCAAGGGTTAATAAGGTACGGTTGACTACGAGCGAACTCAGCAAATTTATTAAGTAGATATGTTTATTGCACTTTCTATAGCCATAGATGATAAGTCATAGGATAATGCGAGTTTTCATAAATATTTCTTAAAAATGTTGTTTTTATTATGAAAAACTATGTTCGTCAACCTTCACAGGTTTACTAGAACTTCATGGATCTCCCATATGAGGAGATGTTCGTCGTCCTGATGGAGGAGGAGACCGTCATAGCCGCCGACGATGAAGAACACTTGAGGAACCCTCGCCTACCTGGCCGGCCTGGCGGGATATAAAGTTGTGGCGCGGTGGCACAGCACCAGGCTGCCGCAAGAGGAAGCCGAGGCAGCGTTTGTAGGGGCACTGCATGTTGTATGCGAACTACTTCGTCGACGATCCATTGCACGACAAGACATTATTTTGGCACCATTTTTACAATGGATGGAAGCACTTCATTAAGATTGTGCATGCCATCCGGGAGTTCGACACCAACGTCAAATGCAAAAAGAACTGCACTGGCACGGTAGGATTTTCCTCAAACCAAGAGTGCACGATCGCTTTGAGGATGCTTGCTTATAGATCTCCCGCTTATAGGATGCTTGTCATTGAGTGCATTTACAGTTTCAACAGTTGTTTGTATCCTTTCTTGAGTGCATGTACAAACATCTTTCAATGCATTGTTATTCATGATCTTTGTTTGTATCATTTCTTGTTGCAGCATAGTTACTATGACTTATTGTTAAAACTTCATCTTTCATGCTCATGTTTAGAGTACTTTGATCCCAACTTTCAATGCTTTGCAAATGGTTTGATCTAGATTGTGATGGTGCATGTCCCCTAAAAAAATATTCTTTTTATCACTTACCTACTCAAAGACGAGCAGGAGTTAAGCTTGGGAATGTTTGATACGTCGTAAACGTATCTATAATTTTTGATGTTCCATGCTTATTTAATATCAACTTTGTTATGCTTTGTCTACACTTTGAGGTAATTTTATACAATTTCTAGAACTAATCTATTAACAAGATGTCGCAGTGTCAGTTGCATGTGTCAGTTGCCTATTTTCTGCTGTTTTTGGTTTCAGAAAGGCTAGTAAGGAAATATTTTCGGAATTGGATGGGACAAAAGCCAAAGCCAATACTTCACCGAGGAGAACACAGAGACCGAAGGGAGACCGAAGGAGGTCCACGAGGCTGCCACACCCTAGGGTGGAGCGGGGCCCCCTAGGGCGCTCCGCTACCTGGTGTGGGCGCCTCGGGTCCCCCTGCCTTGCCTCTTCGCCTATAAAAGCCCCCCGATGTCAAAACCCTAAGTACCCGATCAGATCTACATGAAACAGTCCGTAGCCGCTGCCACCATCGTCCCTAGATCGGGAGGGATCTAAAGCTCTTCCCGGCACCCTGTCGGAGGGGAGAGATTCTTCATCACCTTGCCAGCCTCCGGTATGATGCGTGAGTAGTTCACCCTTAGACTATGGGTCCATACAGTAGCTAGATGGTTGTTTCTCCTTCTTTGTGCTATCATGTTTAGATCTTGTGAGCTCCGTTCATGATCAAGATCACCTATTTGTAATCATACATGTTGTGTTTGCGAGGATCCGATGGATATTGAGATACTATGTCAGATTGATTATTGATTCTATCATGTCTTATTGATTATTGATTCTATCATGTCTGTGTTGTTTGAGATCTTGCATGCTCTCCGTTTCTAGTAGCTATCAGGGCCGGCTTTGGCCTATGGCGACCTTGGCAAAGGCCAAGGGCCCATAAATTTATAATTCTCTATGCTATATTACATTTCTGAAGAAAAAAAAACTCAGCCCAGCCGGCAACTAATCTCACTCCCGGTTACTAGCGAGAGAAACGATCCACCACACTCAGATCGATCGATTCCCTCGCGATCGAGTATCGTCCAGCCGCTCCAGCGAAGGCCCTGCCCCCGCCCCTTTAATCCCTGGCGGCACACGATTGATCTAGCTACAGCGACAGGACTACTTATGGGATACGTACAAGCTGTATTTTGATTCCAATTTCCCGATCGATCTCGTCTCCCCTGCCTGCCTACAATCCGCAGAATTTCCTAATCGGTCGTCAGTGGTGCGCCCGCCCGCCCTGGTACAATCTTCCGGCCTTAATCTTTAATTCTTTAGTCAAACGATTTAGAGAATTGTTAGGGTTCTATCTTTTACTTGTTATATGAACTTACTGAATCACCAAAAAGGTACTCTAAAAAGGTATTTTCCGGCGGCGAGTACTGTTGATGTCAACGACGATACTCAAAGTCAAGAATCTAAGCCCGAAAAAATGATGATAATAATTTAAATGTTGATCAAACGAGGCTAAAATTGATCTTGAGATTGTACTCAACGAGTTTGCATCCAGAAATGTCCAAAGAAGTTTTTTTTCTGAAGCATTATTGTTAGTCGATCCATTATTTCTTATTTGAGGTAATCAAACTAGCAGCAAATAGTACTTGATATACTCTAAGATTAAGAATGTCTAGTTGGATGTTAAGTTTTAATATTTTGTGACTGATAGTATATACATATTTTTTTATATGTGCCTACATATACATTAGCCTTAGGGGCCCATTTCATAACTTCGCACAAGGGCCCCATAAAATATAGAGGCGTCCCTGCTAGCTATCTTGGCCAAGTAGATGCTAGTGACTTCAAGAGGGAGTATTTATGCTCGATAGTGGGTTCATGCCTCTATTGAATCTAGGGAAGTGGTAGAAATATCTAAGGTTATAGATGTGCTGTTGCTACTAGGGAGAAAACAACAATCTTTTGTTCAAGGAACAATTGTATTGTTTACTTTACACACATTACTTAATGCAATTATCCGTTGTTTGCAACTTAATACTGGAGGGGGTTCGGACGATAACCTGAAGGTGGATTATTAGTCATAGATGCAGTTGGATGGCGGTCTATGTATATTGTTGTAATGCCCAATCAAATCTCATAGGAATCATGAATTTCTAGTATTTACATTGTTATGCCTTGCCCAGTTCCTGTCAATTGTCCCGTTGTAATTTGTTCATCTAGCATGTTATGTTATTTATCTTAAGGATAACACCTCTAGTGAACTGTGAACCCCGGTCCAATCTTTACCATTGTTACATCATCTATTGTTACCATTTACTTTCTGCAAGCAATCATTACCTTCTATACTATACGTTTAATTCTTTGTTTTCAGCAAACTAGTGAGATTGACAACCTCACTTTAAGTTGGGACAAAGTCTTGAGTTTGTGTTGTGAAGGATTCCAAATTGCTAGCAACACCTTGGAGTTGTTTCCTTGCTCCTACTGGTTCGATAACCTTGGTTTCATAACTGAGGGAAAATTCGCCGCAGCACTCATCATACCTTCCTATTGGGGTCTTCCAACGAAACTCTACAACTGAGACGCGTCAAGATATTTTCTGGCGTCGTTGCCGGGGAGTTTAAGGACAACTTTACAAGGGGAGTCTTTCGCAACCACTCTCTTTACTTTGTTTTTGTTTTGCTTAGTTTCTTTTGCTTTGTTTTGCTTGCTTCTTTTTATAAAAAATTACAAAAATTCATTTGGTTTGCCTTTTCTTATAAAAACACAAAAAAATAGTTCCTACTATAGTTGTTGGTTTGTTATTGCCTTGCTTTGTCACGCTTTCTATCAATGGTTGGTTTCTTTAAAACTAGTTCTTATTGGCAAGGTGGGTTCACGCAAGAACAAAAATATTATTATAAGGAACACCGCTTGTCACAAAAAGGGAAACACTTATGGGAAAAAATTGATAAATTGAATACCATTGCTAGAAACGTGTGCTCTACTTATAATGTTACTTATTGCTGTGATAAATCTTATTGCTGTAGGAGGTATAAAAACCTCCCTTTTCAATGTGAGTATAATGATAATGTTACCATATCTTCTTATGTTAAAGGAAATTATGACTTTTATGATGTGGAACAAATTGAAGAATTTATTGCTTGGAAGGTGCATTTGAACTTGCTAGTTTGCTTGAAAATACTGATGATTCGCCTTATAAATATGAGGTTTATGATATACTTAAATTTTGCTTCGATAATTACAAGGAAGAAAATGGCTATATTCTTGAATATATTAATAGATGCTTTCCACAAATGGAAGATACTAATGTCATGCAGGAGCCTATGGAAGAAGAAATTTTTGAAACTGGAAGATCATTAGATGAAAAATAGGAGGAGAGTGATGAACAAAAGGAGGAAGAATGGATTAGCTACCCATGGCTACCTTCTAATGAGAGTAACTCTTTATCCCTTACATTATTTGATTGTTCCCCATGCTTACCAAAGGAGGATGAATGTTATGTTCTTATGGATTCTTTTGAAATATCTACTATGGGTAAAACTTGTGATAATAATTATGCTTCTGATATCTATGATAATTCAAGCTATTTTGATAAATCTTATGATAATCCTTTATTTGCGCCTAATTTCGAAATGCATGGTACTAAAGAGTTTTTCTTAGAAAATGTTTATGATAAATCTCTAGATGATGGTCCTATATTGGTTGATAATATTAATAGTACTACTATTGAAAATGAGATTGGAGAGGTCTTTACTTTATCTTGGAACCCCATACCTCTTAAGAATGATCAGTCATCTTGTTATAAAATTGTTAAAAGTGGGTTTGAAGGTTTTAATCCCACTATTTTTTAGCTTGATAAAAATTATGTGTTTGTATATCATGAAAAGCATACTTTATGTGATAGTTATATTGTTGAGTTTATTCATGAGGCTACTGAATAATTTTTATGAGAGAGGAAAGTATGGTTGTAGAAGTTTTCACGGTACTAAAACACCTCTCTATGTGCTGAAAGTTTTGAAGTTACTCTTGTTTTATCTTCCTATGCCTGTCACTTTGTTCTTTGTGAATTTATTTGCGTACAAGATTCCTATGCATAGGAAGTGGGTTAGACTTAAATGTGTTTTGAATTCTCTTCTTGATGCTCTCTTTTACTTCAATTCATATTTCTTATGTGAGCATCTTCTCAAACTATCATTTCTAACTTAAAGGAATTAAAGAAAAGTACTTCTTGGGAGATAACCCAATATTTTCTTGAGTCTTGGAAGTTATTACATTTGTAATAACCTCTTCTTATCCTTTTTGTTTGATTTTTTGAGCCAAGAATAACCTCTAATGAGAGAGAAGTATGATTTGAGGAAGTTGTTGTCCCGAAACAGATTTTTGTGCTTCACTGTAAAAATTTGTGAAAAATCTCTATATGTCGGATTAACCTGTAATTTTCTGAGTAAATCACCTAGGTTGTTATATAACTTTAGTTATTTCAACACTTTTAGATTTGAGCAACAGAAGGTCTTCTAACAAATCGGTTTTTACCTGCTGGTCTGTTTTGACAGATTTCTGTCATTATTTGTATTTGCCTCTTTATCGATTTATTTTTGGGTTATCTTTGGTAAGTTGATACGTCGGAACGAATCTATAATTTTTGATGTTCTATGCTTATTTACTATCCACTTTTCTATGGTTTGTCTACACTTTGAGGTATTTTTATACATTTTGTGGAACTAACCTATTGACAAGATGCCATAGTGCCAATTGCGTGTTTTCTACTGTTTCTGGTTTCAGAAAGCTAAAAAATGAATATTCTCGAAATTGGATGGGATAAAAGCCAAAGTTCATATTTTTCCTGAACGATACGTAAAATCGAAGACGAGACGAAGGAGGACACCAGGGCGGCCACACCCTAGGTGGGCGCGGGGCCCACCCTGGCCGCGCCCACAGGGGGTGTGGGCCCCCTATACCTCCACCGACCTTGCCTCCTTCGCATATAAGAAGCCTCCGACCCAAAAAACCTAAATCATCGACCAAAAAGACACGAAAAGTTCCGTAGCACCGCCGCCACTGAAGGGTAGATTCGGGGGATAGAAAGTCTCTGTTCCGGCACCCTGTCGGGATGGGGAAGTGCCCCCGGAGCCATATTCTTCGATCTCCACCATCATCTCCATCGATCTCCATCGCCATCTTCATCACCGTTGTTGATTCCCATGATGAGGAGGGAGTAGTTCTTCCTCGAGGCTAAGGGCTCTACCGGTAGCTATGTGTTCATCTCTCTCTCTCTCTCTCTCTCTATATATATATATATATATATATATATATATATATATATATATATATGCATGATCTTGTTGTGATCATGAGATTTGTAATCAAGTAGATCTACCTTGCTACTCAAGTGCTTCAATAGATCTCTGCTCTCCCCATGTGTGTGAAAGTGACAGCGTGCATGCCATGGTGGCACTTAGGATAGAGTCTACATAAATACTCATCGTGCTTTAATAGATCTATGCTTTTCCCCACGTGTGTGGAAGTGACAGCGTGCATGCCGTGTGTGGCACTTAAGCTAGGTTACATATATATTTGTTATGAGTTATATTTGGAGTTGGATGTCTCTATGAAATTGTGGTGTTCGTTGGAACCATCTAGCGCTCAAGGTGACAGTGTGGGGTTACCTAGATTGGGAAAGGCGGACTTTGAGGTGTGCTTTTGTAGCCTTACCATGGATTAGAGTGTCCAACCGGAGAGTAGTTAAGATTAGTATCATGAAGAGAAGATATTTATATGAGAGAGTGTTCACTAGTGAAAGTATGATCCCTAGGCCTTGTTTCTAAACATTGAAACATTGTTCACAACTGGATCTGTTACATGTTTGCTTGCTTCCATCTTTTTGTCTTTAGTCTTTACCTCACTATCAAGCTATTTTCTGGCATCGTTACCACTTGTATTTCACTATATCTTTGCCGAACTAGTGCACCTATACACCTGACAAGTGTATTGGGTGTGTTGGGGACACAAGAGACTTCGTGTATCTTGATTGCAGAGTTGCTTGAGAGGGATACCTTTGACCACTTCATATAAGGAAAGTCCAATTCTGGAATTCGGGAATGATTCCGATGATTTCATCGGTGAGGTTCTAAAAGGGTCTAGAAGGTTCACCGGACCGGAAGGGGAAGGGAACATGAATGTGTAATGGATAAGTGGAATGATTGGATCATGTCCTAGGTCACTTGGTTGGGCATTAGCAAGAAAGAAATCAAGCTCCAAATTGAAAGTCAAAAGGCAAGTTTGAAAAGTCAAACTGGGACAATGTGTCCTGGTGGAGGAAGGAAAGAATCCTTCTTTCCCTCCACCACAAGCCAACAAGGAGAGGGAGTTGGGGAAGGATTCAAACTCCCCTCTTCCAGGCTGCCCTCCCTCTCATAAATAGAGGGGAAGGGGTGCTCCAAGGCCACACAACACCAGCCCCTCCCCACCTAGCCGCACCACCGCCACCCCAGCGCTGCCGCGCCGCCGCCGGCTCGCCGTCGCTGCCCTAGCCACCGCTGGCCACACCTCCTCCTCTCTGGACCTCTAAACCCTAGATCGCCAAAAACCCTAGATCCACCATAACCTGCTCTGGCTTAGGCGAAGCCCTGCAGGATTTTCCCTCTACTTCCGACACCACGCCGTCGTGCTGCCAGAATCACGAGGGGAGAACTACAACCTCCGCTGCCCGCTGGAACAAGGGAGAGGAATGTAACACCCTCAGAATCGGCCCTATGCAAGTTTTAGCGAAACTCGCCAAACCCGCATAGAAACGATTCAAAGGTGCCCACCAGGCACTTTCGTGCGGGTGGAAAGCAAAGTAATAACATTACACAACAGTCCTCGATGGGGCCCACAGAACAGATATATATACAACACGACTCCATGAGTCAAGAATACAAATATACGGTACAAAGATCCAAATCACCTTGAAAACGATGGAGCGTCCGACTACGGACAAGATGCAAATGGGGCTAAGAGCCCTGAAGAATAACCAATGGCGTCCATAACCCCGCCTGTGCCAAGCCGAAGGGTAACCCCGCTAACGGCGCCGATCTCAAAACCTGCTTAAACAAAAGGGGTGCCGACAAAGGGCAAAGGAAAAAGAGGAGCCAAGATCGAGGCCAAGACAGCGAGGCTAGAATTCGGCGTCCTCGCCTACATAGGTATGGTGGATGGGCGCAGCGGCAGCAAGCACTAAACAACCTATAGAGACTCGATACCGGGCGGCAATCGAGAGGGGTAAGAAGGACCTATTCGAACCAACCGGTACTACCATCGACAAACCCATCTGGCGTTTCCTCGAAACCGAACGAGGAAGTCAACCGAGGAACTCACACCGCTGGCGCTTTATTTATTCCGTTATCGCTGCAAGAATTACTAGTCAGGTTTAAATAATCCTCCGATAAAATAAGCAAGGCACTTTTAGTTAACCATTCCGTTATAGTTGTAACACTTACTAATCGATATGAATAGCATGAGATAACCCTTAAACCCAGCAGCTTGTTGGTGCTTTTATTCAGCCATTCCGCTAGAAGTTGCAATACTTACTAGTCAGGTACAATGGTCGCAAGCGACACTCCAAACAAGCAATGGTGGCAGTATTATTTAGCCATTCCGTTATAGTGAAGCTGATTACTAGTCATTATAAAGTCAAATTTATAGCAATAAACTTTAGTTATGCTTGTCTATGATCGAGATACTGTGCTCCAAGTCGTCCATATCCGCGACACGGCTTTCGAAAGTTTTACCCGCCGGGTGCACCAATAGCAACACACGCCGATCAACCTCGAAAACCAAATCAAAACCCAACGAGGCTTTCACGATCGAACAATCACAGAATTCAGAAATATTTCAGGGCCACCCTTAAGTAGATCCCGAACGGCCACCGACCGAGACGGCTCAAGGTTTGGGTATACGGCCAGAACGATCGGGAACCCGAAGTGTGGCTGGGCTTGTCGACACCATGGAATCGTGTCCCGATCCTAACAAAGACAAAGGTGCTCGCACAATTTAAATACAGAAAGTAGCATGGCATAAGTACAGGATCGTAAATAAAACCTCAAACTAGTTTGTGGCCCCAAGAAATAAGACGGAATCAAGCTCTGGCTCAGGGGGGTCCCATATACCTCCCGGATGTGGATAGCGCGATAAATCAAGGAACAGGTATCAAGTACTCGGGGTCTTACGGGACACAAGTGGGCGTTCGGAAACCAAATATTTTCTATCACCCACCGATGCCTCTGCTTATTTCAATTTTAGTTGTTAAACAGAAATTAAAGTGACGATAAGTAAACTAGAATCATCTCCAACATCAACAGGCGGCTATACATCAGCAACTGTGGCGTTGGACGACACGCAACAGCACTTGAGCAGGCGACTACGACGCGCAAGTCCAACTATCTACCAAACAACAGGTAATAGGATGTGTCCAAGGCAATATAGGGCTGCAAGGGATTTCACGGGTACGAAAACTAGAGCATCGCAACACAGATAGCAATAGATCAACATGAAGGAGTAAATTACTATAAAGTAAGATAGGTAGAAAGGGGGAGATGCTCGCCTGAAAACATTGTCGAAGGTTCAACCGAAGATCGGGGCGAAGCTCACATCAACTCAACGGCCTTATCCGCGAAGAAGCAAAACACTAGAAGAAACACCGGATGCAATATTTAATACACGGCAGAAGATCGGCATGATGCATGCATGATGGATGACATGGCAAAGGTGCGTTGCAATTAGGTCATATTAAGCGGAACCGGGGTCCCGACAATTATTAGATGGTGCATGTTGTTTAGATACCCCGCAATTATATGTTGTTTTAACAAGGCAAGATTGCAACATCGGTTCGTTACACAAGTTTAAATGAGGCCAATATAAGGCTAGATTTGCCCGCATATGGGCCCCATATGTAATTATTAGGTGAATCGGCATAAGGCCCCCAAACCACAGATATGCATGCGAGAATGACAATTATTATGCGAAAAGTCATATTATGTTATAAAAGTAGGGTTTCGGGAAGGGTTCACACATTAGGGTTCGGCAGATCTTGGGGGTTCCGGGGTTCGAGGTTCGGGGTCGAGGTCCAGGGTTCGACGGTCCGTTCTCGGCTCCGGGGTCGTTCTCGGTAACGGGGTAGTTCTTGGCGCATCCGGGTGCGGGACTTGGGGTCATGTCGACGGTCATGGCGTTCAGGGGGGGTGTTCTCGGTGTCCGGGTGAAGCACTCGGCGTTCTACGGTTCCACGTCGACGGCCTTGGTTTCCTCGATGGAGAACTTGGGGTGTCCGGGTCGGGGTTCTCGCTTGTGGTTCTCGCCGAGTGAAGTATTGACGCCTCGAGGAAGTACTTTCCGCTCATGTGTCTTCGGTTCAGTCGATGATCCTGCCGTCCGATGTCGTGGTCTCCGTGGTCTTGACGCTTGGTCCGAGAGGAGATCTTGGCGCCGGGTTTCCGTGACGAAGATCTTGGCGCCCGAGAGGGAGGACTTGGTCCGCCGGGATGGATTCACCGGTCGGTGTCGTTTTATCGCTATGCAGGATCTGGTCGGGTCTGCGCTGGCGGTGTTAGCACTCGGGAGCGTTCTCGTGGCAACTTGGCGTCCTGGGGCGATCCTGTCGTATCCGCGGTCGTGCCGGCGGTCTGGTCGTTCGGTGAAGCACTTGTCGCACTCGCATCGACGACCTAGGTGTCCGGGATGGAGGGTTTGCAAACGGGTGAAGATCTTGAAGGGTGCCGCTTCGATTGTCGATGGCGAACTTGTCGGCAAACGGTCTTTGAAGTACCACCTCCACCGAATCTCAGACCCCACCGGCTTTCGCGACCAACAACGGACATGGTTAACACATATCCACGCGCACCCCGGGTACTACCTGCGCACACACGGACGACACACGAGGCCGACGCGGACGGCGAGCGGCGGCGGACCTGGACGGAGACGGCGGACGGCGCAGCAGAGCGGGCCGAGGAGGGCGGCGCGAAGCTTATGGAGGGCAGGGCTTCATTTGTCGCGCTGTTGCCGCCTGGGAGGATGGCCGGCGAGGCGGACGGAGACGGTGGCCGGCGGAGGGGCCTGGTCATGGACGACGGAGGAGCTCGGGCGCCGGGCCGGGACGGGCAGCGACTTGACGGGAAGGCGCGAGCGGAGGCTCGAGGTCGCGAGAGGCATGGAGGCGGCCAAGGCGCGTGGAGGAGCGCACACGCTGGTGGGTCGCTCGTCGGGCGGCGGGGCAGGGCGCGACGCTGGGCGGGAGGAGCCTGGGGCGGCGGCGAGCTCCGGCGCAGCGAGCGGCGCTCGAGGAGAAGGGGAAGGGGTGACGGGCGGTGACAGGCGTGGGCGCGAGGCGGGCGGTCGCGCCGGGAGACGCGGGAGCGGCGGCGGCACTCCGAGGCGGAGCTCGCAGGAGGCGGGCGGCTTGGCGGCGGCGGGCGGGCGGCGGCGGAGCAGAGCGGCGGCGGGGGGAGCGAAAGGCGCAGCGGCTTGCCGGAGGGAGGAGGGGCGCCCACGAGAGGAGAGGGCCCAAGGCGAGGTGAGGAGGAGCTGGGGGCTCACAGGCTGGGCAGCGCTGCCTGGAGAAAGAGCGGGCCGGGCGAGAGCGGCGGGCGTGAGGGGAGGAGAGGAGGCGCGGCGCCTGAGAGGAAGCAGGGCGGCTGGCCGGGGTCTAGGGGCGAGGCGCGCGTCGGGCGTGAGGGAGAGGGAGCCAGGGAGGAAGAGGGGTACGGGTCGTGGGGGGCAGGTGGTGGGGACGGTGGGGTCGGGTGACGTGGGGAACAGGGTCGTGGGAGGTGTTACCGGGAGGCAGGAGTGGGGTGGTGTGTGGTGTGGTGGGGGCGTAATGAGAGAGGAGAGAGATAGAGAGGGGTGAGGGCTGGGACAAGTGTCAGGTGGGGATTGGGTAGAGGGGAGAGGGAAGCTGAGGTGTCAGCATGTGAGTGGCCAGGGTGAGGTGGAGGGTTGGGTGAGGGTAGCTAAGTTGGTAGGAATAGGATTAGAAGGGCGGTTCAGCTGGACCGTTTTAAAAACAGGGGTGGTCGCTCGGTTGGCGGGTTGCTCGACCGCCCTACTAAAATAATTAATAATTTTATTTATTTTTAATTATCTTTTGTAACTAATTTTAGACAAACAAAATATCCGGAACAACCGGGGTTTGGCGTTTGAATAATTGTCGGGGCGTTTGGAAACTAATCGGGGTTTGAAAAATAGTTTTATGCAAACTATGCATGCTGATGACGATGCAATGCACAAATTCAGCGCGATTTTCTAGTAGTGGTTTTGCGGGATGCCACAATTCGACACCACTAACAAGGGATCTCGCCCTCGAGATCCGCCTCATGGTACCGGAAGGAAGGTCGGCGATCTGCGTCTTCTTGCGTTGCGTAGATCCTCGCGACACCACTAACGAGGGTTCCTCCTCCATCTTGAAATCGGCGACACCACCAACAAAGGGTCGTTGTTCTGATCGTCGAGAACACTGGGAAACAAAGGACGAAGATAGAGGTATCAAACGATAAGGCCACCTCTAACTTCCATTAGAAGAGGAAAAGTTACATTGATCCCCGATTCGATGTACAGAGTAAGAAGAGTCGGGTAGGGTGATCAGTCCATCCCGGACCCAACTATGAACTCTATACATGGGTAGGAGAATCAGGCAACTCAACTCTCGAGATTTAGACTGAAGATCTTCTTAGATGGTATCCGGAACAAAGGAATGTTGCCAGCAGAAGTCGTATGGAAGACACACTGATTAGGTTCCGCGATGGTTCCATTGGCATGAACAACACATGCTCAAGGTTAACCCCAACTTCACCAAAGCTCGTCCTTCTCATATGTTTTTCAACGACACTGATATCCAGCAAGGAACTCACAGGGATAAAGATCTCAAGAGCAAAAGATCGGATGAAGGGTACAACAGACAAGTTGCAGATTGATGATCGTAGCACCTCCGTTACAAAAGGGGAGAAAGAGAAACCCTGAAGGTACGACGGAAACCCAACCACGAGAATTCCTGGACTCAAAGAAAGAGGCGAGAGCGGATTTAAAACGCGTAGAGGTAAGATGAGAATAGCAGAGGGGTAAGGAGTAAAATCAGACCTAACCAGAACTATCCAACCGATTTTCAAAAATAGTTTTGACACTTCTACTTCGGCCGTTAGCTAGGTTATCCTACAGGCTGGACTTGTGGGGTATCGCAACCGAGCTCGATACCACTCAGAACACCCTCGAATCGGCCCTATGCAAGTTTTAGCGAAACTCGCCAAACCCGCATAGAAACGATTCAAAGGTGCCACCAGGCACTTTCGTGCGGGTGGAAAGCAAAGTAATAACATTACACAACAGTCCTCGATGGGGCCCATAGAACAGATATATATACAACACGACTCCATGAGTCAAGAATACAAATATACGGTACAAAGATCCAAATCACCTTGAAAAGCGATGGAGCGTCCGACTACGGACAAGATGCAAATGGGGCTAAGAGCCTCAAGAATAACCAATGGCGCCCATAACTCGCCTGCCCAAGCGGAAGGGTAACCTCGCTAACGCGCCGATCTCAAAACCTGCTTAAACAAAAGGGTGCCGACAAAGGGCAAAGGAAAAGAGGAGCGCCAAGATCGAGGCCAAGACACGGCGAGGCTAGAATTCGGTCCTCGCCACATAGGTATGGTGGATCAAGCGGCAGCAAGCACTAAACAACCTATAGAGACTCGATACCACCGCGACAATCGAGAGGGTAAGAAGGACCTATTCGAACCAACCTGGTACTACCATCGACAAACCCATCCCGCTTTCTAAACCGAACGAGGAAGTCAACCGAGGAACTCACACCGTTGGCAGTTTTATTTATTCCGTTATCGTTGCAGCAATTACTAGTCAGGTTTAAATAATCCTCCCGATAAAATAAGCAGTGGGCACTTTTAGTTAACCATTCCGTTATAGTTGTAACACTTACTAATCAGATATGAATAGCATGAGATAACCCTTAAACCCAGCAGTTGTTGGTGCTTTTATTCAGCCATTCCGTTGTAGTTGCAATACTTACTAGTCAGGTACAATGGTCGCAAGCGACACTCCAAACAAGCAATGGTGGGCAGTATTAATTAGCCATTCCGTTATAGTGAAGCTGATTACTAGTCATTATAAAGTCAAATTTATAGCAATAAACTTTAGTTATGCTTGTCTATGATCGAGATACTGTGCTCCAAGTCGTCCATATCCGCGGACACGGCTTTCAGAAAGTTTTACCCGGCCGGGGTGCACCAATAGCAACACACGCTCGATCAACCTCGGAAAAACCAAATCAAAACCCAACGAGGCTTTCACGACCAACAATCACGATTCAGAAATATTTCAGGGGCCACCTTAAGTAGATCCCAAGCAACGGCCACCGACCAGACGGGCTCAAGGTTTGGGTATACGGCTGTGAACGATCGGGAACCCGCAAGTGTGGCTGGGCTTGTCGACACCGCTGAATCGTGTCCCGATCCTAAACAAGACAGGTGCTCCTCGCAATTTAAATACGTAAAGTAGCATGGCATAAGTACAGATCGTAAATAAAACCTCAAACTAGTTTGTGGCCCCAAGAAATAAGACGGAATCAAGCTCGCTCGTGGGGTCCCATATACCTCCGGATGTGGATAGCGCGATAAATCAAGGAACAGTATCAAGTACTCGGGGTCTTACGGGACACAAGTGGGCTCGAAACCAAATATTTTCTATCACCCACCGATGCCTCGCTTATTTCAATTTTAGTTGTTAAACAGAAATTAAAGTGACGATAAGTAAACTAGAATCATCTCCAACATCAACAGGCGGCTATACATCAAGAATCGTGGCGTTGATCGACACACAAAGACTTGAGCAAAGCGACTACGCCGCAAGTCCAACTATCTACCAAACAACAGGTAATAGGATGTGTCCAAGGCAATATAGGGCTGCAAGGGATTTCACGGGTACGAAAACTAGAGCATCGCAACACAGATAGCAATAGATCAATAGGAAGGAGTAAATTACTATAAAGTAAGATAGGTAGAAAGGGGGAGATGCTCGCCTGAAAACATTGTCGAAGGTTCAACCGAAGATCGGGGCGAAGCTCACATCAACTCAACGGCCTTATCCGCGAAGAAGCAAAACACTAGAAGAAACACCGGATGCAATATTTAATACACGGCAGAAGATCGGCATGATGCATGCATGATGGATGACATGGCAAAGGTGCGTTGCAATTAGGTCATATTAAGCGGAACCGGGGTCCCGACAATTATTAGATGGTGCATGTTGTTTAGATACCCCGCAATTATATGTTGTTTTAACAAGGCAAGATTGCAACATCGGTTCGTTACACAAGTTTAAATGAGGCCAATATAAGGCTAGATTTGCCCGCATATGGGCCCCATATG
Source organism: Avena longiglumis (assembly GCA_030063025.1). Lineage (NCBI taxonomy): Eukaryota > Viridiplantae > Streptophyta > Magnoliopsida > Poales > Poaceae > Avena > Avena longiglumis. The sequence goes on from CP125974.1 coordinate 561,993,176, forward strand.
TAATTATTAGGTGAATCGGCATAAGGCCCCCAAACCACAGATATGCATGCGAGAATGACAATTATTATGCGACAAGTCATATTATGTTATAAAAGTAGGGTTTCGGGAAGGGTTCACACATTAGGGTTCGGCAGATCTTGGGGGTTCCGGGGTTCGAGGTTCGGGGTCGAGGTCCAGGGTTCGACGGTCCGTTCTCGGCTCCGGGGTCGTTCTCGGTAACGGGGTAGTTCTTGGCGCATCCGGGTGCGGGACTTGGGGTCATGTCGACGGTCATGGCGTTCAGGGGGGGTGTTCTCGGTGTCCGGGTGAAGCACTCGGCGTTCTACGGTTCCACGTCGACGGCCTTGGTTTCCTCGATGGAGAACTTGGGGTGTCCGGGTCGGGGTTCTCGGCCTGTGGTTCTCGCCGAGTGAAGTATTGACGTCCTCGAGGAAGTACTTTCCGTTCATGTGTCTTCGGTTCCGTGTCGATGATCCTGTCGTCCGATGTCGTGGTCTCCAGGGTCTTGACGGCTTGGGTCCGAGAGGGAGATCTTGGCGTCGGGGTTTCCGTGACGAAGATCTTGGCGTTCCGAGAGGGAGGACTTGGTCCGGCGTCGGGACAGCGGATTCACCCTGGGTCGGTGTCGTTCTTATCGTTGCGAGGATCTGGTCGGGTCTGCGTCAGCGAGGCGGTGTTAGCACTCGGGAGCGTTCTCGTGGCAACTTGGCGTCCTGGGGCGATCCTGTCGTATCCGCGGTCGTGCCGGCGGTCTGGTCGTTCGGTGAAGCACTTGTCGCACTCGCATCGACGACCTAGGTGTCCGGGATGGAGGGTTTGCCGAAACGGGGTGAAGATCTTGAAGGGTGCCGGCTTCGATTGTCGATGGCGAACTTGTCGGCGAAACGGTCTTTGAACAGTACCACCTCCACCGAATCCCTGTACCCCAGCTGGCTTTCGCGACCAACAACGGGACATGGTTAACACATATACACGCGCACCCCTGGTACTTCCTGCGCACACACGGACGACACACGAGGCCGACGCGGACGGCGAGCCGGCGGCGGCGGACCTGGACGGAGACGGCGGATGGCGCAGCAGAGCGGGCCGAGGGAGGGCGAAGGCGAGCTTGGGCCGGAGGGTGGCTTCGACGGCCGCCGCTGCTCTGGGAGGATGGCCGCGCGAGGGCGGAGACGGTGGCCGGGAGGGCCTGGTCGCTGGGCGACGGAGGAGCGCCGCCGGGCCGGGACGGGCCGGGCGGAACTCGACGGGAAGGCGCGAGCGGAGGCTCGAGGTCGCGAGGTCATGAGGCGGCCGCGGGGGAGGAGGACACGCCGGGCGGGTCGCTGCCGGCGGCGGTGGCCGGAGGGCGCGGACGCTGGGAGGAGGGCGCCTGGGGCGAGGCTGGCGAGCTCCGGCGCAGCGGCGCCGAGGAGAAGGGGGAGGCGGGGGCGGTGACGGGCGGTGGCGCGAGGCGGCGGCCGCGGGGAGACGCTGGGAGCGGCGGGCGGCGGCCCGAGGCGGAGCTCGCAGCGAGGCGGGCGGTTTGCGGCAGGCGTCAAGGTGGCGAGGCGAGGCAGCAAGGCGGGGAGCGAGCACAGCGCAGGCTTGCCGGAGGGAGGAGGCGCCACGGGAGAGGAGAGGGCCCAAGGCGAGGAGGAGGAGCCATTGGCGCTTGCTCAAGGCGCTGGGCAGCGCGGCCGGGAGAAAGGGGAGCCAGGCGAGAGGCGGGCGCGCCGAGGGAGGAGGAGGCAGGGCGCGGCGCCTGAGAGGAAGCAGGGCGGCTGGCCGGGGTCTAGGGGCGAGGCGCGCGTCGGGCGTGAGGGAGAGGGAGCCAGGGAGGAAGAGGGGTACGGGTCGTGGGGGGCAGGTGGTGGGGACGGTGGGGTCGGGGTGACGTGGGGGAACAGGGGTCAGGGGGAGGTGTTACCGGGGGAGGCAGGGAGTGGGGTGGTGTGTTTGGTGTGGTGGGGCGCGTGGGCTGAGAGAGGGAGAGAGATAGAGAGGGGTGAGGGCTGGGACAAGTGTCAGGTGGGGATTGGGTAGAGGGGAGAGGGAAGCTGAGGTGTCAGCATGTGAGTGGCCAGGGTGAGGTGGAGGGTTGGGTGAGGGTAGCTAAGTTGGTAGGAATAGGATTAGAAGGGCGGTTCAGCTGGACCGTTTTAAAAACAGGGGTGGTCGTTCGGGTCGGGTTGGCCCGTTCGACTGCCCCTACTAAAATAATTAATAATTTTATTTATTTTTAATTATCTTTTGTAACTAATTTTAGACAAACAAAATATCCGGAACAACCGGGGTTTGGCGTTTGAATAATTGTCGGGGCGTTTGGAAACTAATCGGGGTTTGAAAAATAGTTTTATGCAAACTATGCATGCTGATGACGATGCAATGCACAAATTCAGCGCGATTTTCTAGTAGTGGTTTTGCGGGATGCCACAAGGAAGGTCTTTATCGAGTACCAAACGTGAGACCGACTGCAGAAGCGCTGCCGAACGCAGCGCCGGAAGGATTGTCTACGCGATCTTGAGATCGGCAAGTGCACGACTACATCACCCACGAGAATCTGCTCTCGTTAACCGCTTTGGAATCTTCGAGGGTGAGTATTCTAATCGACTCGTTGCTACAATCTAGTAGATAGATCTTGGCTTGTTTGTGTGCATGCGATAGAAATTTTTTGTTTTCCATGCTACGAACCCCTACATGCATCACGTAGCAGACCTCCGCCTACAAATCCAGATCAGCCCCGCATGGTCCGGAATGGACCCACGGGACCCAGATCGGGCCAGGACACGAGCATCGGAGGCGCTGCGCCACAACATCGACGGGCTGGCCGCCACACATCCTGTCAGCCTCGTCCTGATGGTCCTCCGTGTCCATCGTCGGGTCCTCCACCCGCCGCCACCACCGCCGGTGCTGACGGTGGTAGCGGACTTGGACGCCACAAGTTGGTCTGCTTTTCTAGGGGACGATTGCCCTTTGCCGCCGCACAAGCGACCAAGGAGGGGAGGGTGGCGGTAAGCGACCAAGGAGGGGAGGGGAGGGTGGCGGTCAGAGGAGGAAGTTGCAGCCGCCTGGTTACATTTTTAAGTGACAATCTACTTGTGAATAGCTCTGGGCGTTCCGTTGCGTGGCACTGGCGGGGTGTCTATCTCGATCATGGTTCGTGGGATCCATTTGCAGTAGATGTTCCAAGCTCAATCGGTTTCTGCTCAAGTGCCCGTGTCCGTTTAGGGGTCGGCCGATGGCTGCCTCTGAAGTGCTGATGCCACCCATTCTCGTGCTAAGTTAGAGCATCTCTACGTTTTCAGGCCAAAATTCGGACCTATTTTGGGCAGAACGAAACTCGTTTTCGGCCTAAAAACACCGAGTTTTTTAATCGCGTTCTCAGGCAGAGTTCTCGTATTTGGCTAAAACTTAATAAAATTCGGTAAACTCTGGGGGAATATAGGTGGTTTTCATTAATTAAGGGTGAATAAATATATATTACATCGAATTCGTGCTAACACCCGAATTTAAACTGCTTCTAGGCTAAATAGTAACTAAAAGAACCTTAAAGAGGCCATCGCCGATGCTGATGCCGACGCCGCTTCTACATGCCGAAGTTGGTGTAGAAGATGGTGTAGCTAGGGTCGGCCTTGACGTCGTCATCGCCGCCGTCGTCGCTCGGTGGCTGTTGTGGGCGGGAGCTGCCTTGGCCTGGGTCGCCGCACCTCCACGGCTGGTAGGAGGGGCCGGCTTCCTCGTCATCGTCGAGGACGACGAGTGCTGCGCCCTGGTAGGCGAACTCCCAGCATATCCTGGCCATTCGAACGGCTCCGGCTTCGCCTGGCGAAGGCGTAATCGGCCAGTGGGCGACAGAGGAGCGCGAAGCTCGTTGATGACGATGCCACGCGCCCTTGTCTGTGGCGGAGAGCGGACCGGCGTGTCCGGCTCCCGCTTGACCGGCCGGAGCGGCGGCGACATCGTCGGCGTGGACCTGGACGAGCGCGATGCCGAGGCAGGGGAGGAGGAGCTGAGGCTGGCTATCCTCCTTGGCAGCCAATTGGCCGGGGGATGGCGCCTCGCCCTGGACGCTGGCGTGGGGGAGCGGGGGAAGCCGAGGCGCGGGTTATTGCCGGCGTGGATGTGCTAGAGGACGGCGGTGTGCGTCCGTCTGGGCACGCTGCACCACCGCCGTCGCTCCTCCGCATTGTTGCGCTTCGGCGACGTGCCGGGCGGCCCTTCGTGGTGGGCGAGCTCTTGTCGACGGCAGTCGGCGAAGAACTCCTCCCAGAAGAGGAGGTTGCCGGGATCTTCGGCGAGGTCGAGGTTGTCCATGGCCGCGATGGCGGCCTGGATCTCCTCGCTGGTAGGCACCGGCGGGATGGGGATGCCGCCAGCGCTGAGTTTCCACCCCGGCGGGTTCCGTGTGTCCGGCGGCGCCATGTAGCCGGCGCCGTGGAGCATGTGTGCCTCCCACGGCCGAAGCCGTGCGTCACCGCGGGATCGCCGGGAACCGCTCGCAGTGCTCTCTTCTCGTCGGAGTTGGTGTTCGCGGTGGAGGGGGAGCGGGGGAGTGGTGAGAGTGAGTGAAATGGACCGGCGAGGACGCCGACTTTTATCGGCCGAAGCGGGCGGCGAGGGCGTGAGGAGTGTAGCGGCGCCGACGGGAAAAGAGGCAACGGCGGGAAGTTAATGACCGGCGGTCCGTCGCGGAAGTCGAGGCGGTGGTGGCGCGCCATTACGACGACGCGTGGCCGATGTACGGGCAGTTATTGCCCGGCGGTCTTTCACGTTTCTGACGCTGGAGGATGACGACGACTCGGTTTTAGTCGCTGATTGGGCGGGTCCACGCGCTGGCCTTTTTTTCAGTGGATTCGTTTCATCTGGCGTCCCAGGGCGTTCCCAGCGTCCTGGGAATGGCCTGAAAAGTCCAGACCAAAGTTAGTCTAAATCCAGACGAAACTGGAATACTGAGAATACGGCTGAGCCAATTTTCGACGTCTATACCAGAAAAAAATGGTCTTTGGAACTGCCTGGGCACGAGATGCGATGGCGACTCTGATAGATCACCAGATCACCTGTAGATTTAGCACTAGCGTTCCCATTGGTTGGGGTCCTTGAGGCAATGCACATCAAAATCACACAAGTAGATCGATATCTCATCTCTCTACCTGGGGAGAACAGAATGTGCAAAAGGCCAAGCATTGCCAGAACTTGTCCAATTCAGATAGAAGATATCCCTAAACTGAGAAGAAAAATGCAAGATGAACTGAACAGTACTTGTCCAACAGGAACACTGGATGCGCAGATGGATCGAACACTGCCTTTCCAAGGGCTGCAGTACACAAAATCTACTTCGAATTGAACAAACAACCGTTTCATATATGGCAGAAGACCAAGAACGACAACCAATGGAACATCTCTTGAAGAATTTTGACTGCGACACTTACTTTATTAACTGATGAGATATCTGAGGCCCCGTTTGCTATCAAAATATTTTTAAAGTATTGAGAAAATACTTTAGTTTCTCAAAAAACTAAAGTATTAAATACTTTGAGGTGTTTGGATCCAATAAATAATATGGTTTTAAAATTGAAGTATTCTCTAAAACTATGGTTTTTTTTAAGTATTCGAGAAAGAGGTCAGACCCTCTTCTTTCTAAAACTAAAAAAGAGAAAAAACTGAAGTATTGATTTGCTAGGCACTAAAATACTATGGTATTGACATACTTCAGTTTTAAAAAAACTTTATTATCAAACTAGAACTGAATTTTGACCCGACGACTGCAATTTAACCTTGGATTATTAATTTAACTAGACTCGATAAATGAATCAATCAGATGTGTGGTGCTCCCACTCAACACCAACAAATGAATCGACTCAATTATTCAAATCGAGCTCTCGCGGCATGGCTATTCCCCCGGGAGCAAGCTCGTCGTTGGCTCTGCGCGCCACACAGACGCTGTGAACAGCGGCTGGTTGTCCCACACCAGCGTCAGGCAGCCGGCGAGCTCCTCCACATGGAAGCAGGCGCCTGAGAACGCGCGGACCAGCGAGGCCGCCCACCACGTCGCGCTCGGCCCGATCGGCACCTGGGCCAGCCCAGCCAGCCAGAGCCGGGCACGCCAGAGGTCGAGCGGCTCGTGGCGCTCCGCACGGCTGCTGCCCTCGCCGCACACGATGTCGAAGATCTCCCGCTGAAGGTACGCCTCCGCTCCGGCGCGGACGTGAGTGGGCAGCGCCTCCATGGAGTTGAACATGGCGCTGTAGTAGAAGAGAGCGTTGATGAACCGCTCCACGAGCGTCGGCTTGTTGTGGTACGCCTCCTGCTCGACGACCGTGAACACCCTGGGCTGCATGGCGGCGACAAGGCCAAGGACGGCGTCGATGGGCGACGAGAGGGAGGTCGACGCGGAGGCGTCCGGGTCCACCAGAAGGCGGTGGAGTTGGCAGATGGAGTTCACGGCCAGCGCCTCGCCTGGGACAAGCGGGAACATCCACGGCTGGAGCTCGTCGAGGGTGTCGACAGTCACCACGCAGAAGGAGAAGGGCACGTTCACGGCGAGCGCGATCTCGGCGAGGCGGGTACCCACCTCGTGCAGCGCGTAGCGAGATCCGTCGGCGGAGGGCGGAGGGACGACGCCGGTGATGCGGAGGGCCGGCGGGCCGCCGGGGCGGCAGGAGAGGGTCTGGATGAACGCCGGCCACTGCGCTCCCGTCATGATGGCGAGGTCGATGACATGCACGCGGTCGCAGCCTTCGAACGCCTCCAGGATGGCCTGGTTGGCCGTGAAGTGGGCGAACATGAGGTAGGGCTCCGCCTCGTAGAACTGTCGGAACAGCTCGCGGGCGTGGTCCGCCGACGAGGGGGCGTCGACGGCCGCGGCGCCAGAGTTGCTCGAGGACGCCGGGAAGAGTCGCTGGGCCAGCGCGGCGGCGAAGTGGCTCATGACGCGGCCGATCCCCTCGTCCGTCGAGACCGTCGTCGCAAGCGTCGCCCGGGCCTCGGCCAGGATGCCGGCGGCCGCCGCGTAGTCGCCCGCCTGGATGCAGATGGCGCACCAGACGAGGAGGTGTACCACCTGGATCGCGGAGTTCTCCTTTTCCTGGCGCCTCCTCGCGGCCTCGGTCTCCACGGGGTCCATACCTTGCTGCCAGGCGAAGGCGAAGGCGAACGAGGCTGAAGCTGGCTACCGTCCAGGCTTGCTCGCCTTTCGCACTGTATTTGTAGCGCGGGGAGAGGGAGCGTGGGATGCATTGGCGTCCGGGAGGAGCGGGCGAAGGCACACCTTGGACTGAGCCGGGCTGGGCCGGGCTGGGTTTGGGCCTATGCTCGGCCAGATAATTTAGAGCATGGACAGGATCTTAAAAACAGTTTTTTGTGTGTTGAAAATGTCACTTTAATTTTATATTAAATAAGTAAAAAATCATTTACTCACAATGTTTTGGGCTTTTAGGTTTTTCATTTTGGTCTCGGATAGAAGATAGGACCCGAGCCCGGCCCGAGTCTAGCCCGACCTGACATCGCGAGTCGCCCATGCCCATTATTGTCCATATTTCAATGCACTAGCGAAGCGAATATTATCAATGCACTAGCTACGCGAATATTGTGAAATTAATGTTAGATTTATATTTAATAAATTACTAAATATATTCTATATCGTAACGATCAATTTAAAATTATGATTTATTTTAATTCTTGAAATTAATCTCTCGAGAAACGGTCAATTCCAATTTTAAATATTAATGTCACATTTTATTTTAATAAATTACTAAAATAAATATCTACCGAATAGTCGACAAAAAATAATAGTGCTACATTTTATTTATCATACATATTTAGTTAATATTCTTTCGTATGATTTAAAATATTTATGTTCTTTATTAAATTTTCTTTCTAAGAGGAGGGGCGCAAATGGGGTACCATTGCCCTAGGCACCCCTCGGGCTCGGCCAGGCCGCGTTTGTGCCTTCCGTTCAGACAGAAAATTTAAATAGAGTTTGGCTTGGGTTCTAAAAACAGTTTTTTTTGTGTTGAAATGGTAGTTTAATTTGAATGAAATGAGTCAAAATTTTATTATTCTTATGTTGAATACAATGTCTTGGATTTATTGAGATTTAATCTTGAGGTCAGAGTATTTGCTCTGGTACCAGCTGCGGTGAATCAACATATCTCTTCATGTTGTAATACGCAAGTCCTTGATATAACGGTAATAAAACATCAATTTCACCATAATTACATACCTCGGGGTGGTAGAAGGGAAACATCACATATTCAAGTTATGACTATAGATTGCAACTTAGTGTATTACAAAAGATCTTGAGAACCTCCTCACTACACTGAGGAAAGTTTCTTTACAAATGAAAACCAGAAAGAATAACTAGTATACGGCGTCCGGGAGGAGCGGGCGCAAGGCACACCTTGGACCGAGCCGGGCTGGGCCGAGCTGGGTTTGGGCCTACGCCAGATAATTTAGAGCTTGGCTAGGGTCTTAAAAACACTTGTTTGTGTGTTGAAAATGTCACTTTAATTTATTTTAAATGAGTAAAAAAAATCATTTACTCACAATGTATCAGGCTTTTAGGTTTTTCATATTTGTCTTGGATAGAAGATAGGACCCGAGCCCGGCCCGAGTCTAGCCCGACCCCGCCATCATGAGTTGCACATGCCCACTATAGTGCATATTTCAATGCACCAGCGACGCGAATATTGTGAAATTAATGTTACATTTATATTTAATAAATTACTAAATATATTCTATATCGTAACGGACAATTTAAAATTACTATTTATTTCAATTTCTGAAATTAATCTCTCGAGAACCGGTCAATTCCAAAATTAAATATTAATGTCACATTTTAATTTAATAAATTACTAAAATAAATATCTAACGAATAGTCGCCAGAAAATAAGAAACTAATGCTACATTTTATTTATCATACATATTTAGTTAATATTCTTTGAAATGATTTAAAATATTTATGTTCTTTATTTTCTTTCTAGGAGGAGCTGCCGCAAATGGGTGGTACCATTGCCCTAGGCACACCTCGGGCTGGGCAGGCCGCGTTTGGGGCTAAGTTGAGATAGAAAATTTAGATGGAGTTTGGCTCGGGTTCTAAAAACAGTTTTTTTTGCTGAAATGGTAGTTTAATTTGAATGAAATGAGCGAAAATTTTATTATTATTATGTTGAATACAATGTCTTGGCTTTATTGAGTTTTAATCCTAAGGTCAAATATTTGCTCTGATACCAGCTGCGGTGAACTAACATATCATTTTATGTTATAATACGTAAGTCCTTGACATAAGAGTAATAAAACATCAATTCACCATAATTACATCCCTCGGGATTGTAGAAGAGAAACATCACAGATTTAAGGTATGACTATAGATTGCAACTTAGTGCACTACAAAAGATCTTCAAAACTCCTTAGTACACTGAGGAAAGTTTCTTTACAAAAGAAAACGAGAAAGAGTAACTAGTAAATTATTTTACGACTAAGTCTACTTCTAATACTATTTGGCTTGTGATTACTGCTACATCGATGCCTATAGATATATGTTCTATTATCTATAAATTAATCTCCTTTCTATTTATGGGCTTCACTTTCACTAAAATTGATGTAGACGTCGACTTCAAATATTCCATTAGATATCTTTAGCTCTATGAACTAGTTCTCCCCTAATGACATTATTGTTTGCTCCCGAATCTAGTAAGGATTAATAAGGTACGGTTAACTATGAGCGAACTCAGCAAATTTATGAAGTAGATATGTTTGCTGCGCTATCTATAGGCATAGAACATAAGTGTTGAGAATAATATTTTATGAATAATCTTTTGTGAACTATTAATTGCTAAGCTGTGGAAGCATGCTAATATTATTCGGATGGTTCGAGTAAGGTACTATTCACGAACTTATTTATATGTATCATTTATGATCAACACATGATGCAACTGCCTCATTTATTTTATTGACTCAGCTTCATGAATATGAGGATCACAACCATTAAACTAAACTTTCTCGGGACAAGCAAGAGTCTAAGCTTGGGGAAGTTGATGAGTGCTTATTTGCATCATGTTTTAGATTATTATTTTGCATTATAGATCTAGGATTTTGGTATTTTACGGCGTTCGCGCGCACTTTTTATGTTTATTCTCACCAAGATCAGATCAGATGATGGTTCCAATGGACACAATTCTTGGAGCAGTTGTACTTGAGAGAAAAGAAGACAAATACTACGTAAATCGCTTATTTGAAAAATATTAATATTACCAGAAGAAAACACGAAGCGAGCAAAGGCGGCAGAAGGGTTGACGACCAACTATATGGGCCGCCGCCGTATAGTTCCGGCCGTATAGTTGGCGATGCATCCGCCTCCTTAAATTTTTTCACCCCGTACAACTGCTTCGGAGAGACGACATATAGAACACCCAGAAATCGCCGAAACCTAACCTCCAGAAGGCATCTGGAGGAGGAACTTGCCCTAGAGATCCATCTCCGCCCTACGCAGATCTGGGAGGCCAAGGCATCGATCTTCATATTCATCAACCGCTGCATCTTCATCATCACCATCATCTCCATCCATCCCATCTAGATCTTGTTGTAATTCTTGCACTAGTTGTGAATTTATACAAGTACTATTCATTGATAATCGTTTCCATTACCATTACCATGATGTTGTTTGCCTCCATGTCTGAGTAGATCATTAGTTCTTGGGGAGATGGAGAAATCCTAGCATGAGATTAAAATAAGATAAAGTTTATTATGATATTTATCGTTGTGACCATGTGTTAGATTGTCTATATCTTGATGTTGGGATAATTCGACCTCTCCAATATTTGCCTCTTGTGTGGACTTGATGTAGGGAACTACTTGTTGGTAGACGGAGGGATGTTAGCACTTACAATGACTATAAAGCTGTTGGCACCCCTTACGTATCAACTTTGGAATAGAGAAAACTCACAAAACACTATCCATACCATGGGATACGACATGCGGGATTATGTCCCTTAATAGCGCAGTAATTCAATTAATGTTGATTGCTGTATGTTGTGGTTATGAGGATGATTGAAGCAGTGGCTGCCTCTTTGTCCAAATACGGAGTTCCTCCCACACATATATAGTTGAGAATATTCATGATAATAATCTTTAACTTAGCCCTTTATAATGCTAGTGGTGTATCCGTTAATCCCTAAGAACACATTTTCTCACTAAAGTTTCAAATCTCTTTTACATACGCGATACTTATTTTCTATATTCAGTTTTATTTACTTTATGCATTGTTCTCTTATACCAAAAACCCCAAAACAACTTTTTACACATTACTCGTATTTTATCTTGTCACTTAGGATTTTATTTAGCATTTCTATTTTCAGTATTTATTTCAAGAATTCTTGGACTTGAGACTCCTGCACCCTGTGGGATCGATATCTTTATTTCGAAACTAGCTACAACCGATCTGTGCACTTGCAGTCATCACTTGTTCTATCTATCTTTTGTGCAATCAATGTTCTAGTTCCATATGTGGTGCCCTATATGATTATGGTCATCTATATGTAATCCATTTATGGTGGATATTTGGTTTTTATGATTTGAGTATTTGAGAATGGAATTTTTAGATTGTGTTTCATGTATAAGTAGATGTATAGTATGTACACCATTCTTGATTTATTTGTTCCGATCAAACTATTATGTTCAGACATGAGAGGGGGAACATGCATTAGATAGAGTAATTTGGTAATATGAAACTGGACAATGATAAAATGTTTGGGTCCTGCTATGGTTTTTATCTTTCCGTTATTACCTCACACGGGCTAAATGAATACAAGTGTTTTGTTGCCTAGTTTTTTTTTTGATAAAGATCATATGTTAATATCAATAAGATACCAATTACACCTAACCTCTGCAACAACGCAATGCCCTAGCGTCCTTACGGATGCACACAACACAGAAAAAAGAAAAATAATTACCAAAAAAAAGTCTCGTTACAACGATCAATTTCTTATAGCAGCGACACTAACACCATCGGAACAATACCAAAAGTCCAACCTCTCTAGGGAAATAGTGCACAAGCGCCGTCATCATCCGATCAAAAATCGTAGGTTTTCATACTGGAGAAAGTCCTCTCTCACAAAATAATATCTTGAACAAGATCATTGCTAGGTACAACCAATTAAGGTCAGACCTTGGATTTTCGCCCTGCAAGGTAAGGCTATGAACTTCGCCTGTGTTATTGCCCCCACTTTTCGATGTCATTGATACAAGTCACAAATCACCAAGCCTCCTCAAATCTAGGCTTCTATGACATTCTCCCCACACAGACTTTATCATGAAACTAAAGACATCTTCCGCAATGGCAACTGACTGCAGAGCTTCGTCTCGCTCCCTCTGAAATCAAACGGTCAGAAAAAACATGGTTACGCGTGACTGAATCCCATCCGATCCAGCAATATATAGGCATAATTCATCCATAGGAGTTCACCGGCGAAGCCTTCTGGAAGTCAACACTATGTCCAGATCAAAGAGGGCAAGCATTAGATCCTCATCTTGGCACGAGAGGAACCCTAGGACTGCCGCATTTATTTTCAATGCAGACGAGCAGGCCCGCACGTCGCCATTCTCTGCCCAAAGACGACGAATGAAGTTTAAGACGCCTTCCACCGCGGAAGAAGCAGCACACGCTGATGGACATATGAGCAAAAGCCCACCGTCATGGCAACATGTGCACCAAAGAACCGAACAACTGCAACACGCAGCAGACCGCCGCCCACACATCCAGATCAGCCCCGCATGGCCTGGAACGGACCGTCAGGACCTAGATCGGTCCAGGACACGTGCGCCGGAGGCGCTAAGCCACAACATCGACCACACCGCCTGTAAGCCTCGTCCCGATGGTCCTCCGTGTCCGTCGTCGGGTCCTCCACCGCCGTGCATCCCGTCGTTACGTCACCTCCACGCGGAGAGGCTCGAAAGGGAGCACCTCCTAGCCCCCCAACCATTTGGCGGCCGGTGCCGGCGGTGGCAGCGACCTTGGACGCCACGAGCTGGTCTGCTTTTCTAGGGAATGATTGCCCTCCGGCCTCCGGGGCCGCCGTCGCGCAAGCGACCCGGGAGGGGAGAGGAGGGAAGGGGAGGGGTGGCGGTGAGAGGAGGAAGCTGCAGCCGCCTGGTGGCATTCTTAAGTGACAATCTACTTTCCGTTGTGTGGCACTGGCGGCGTGTCTATCTCGATCATGGTTCGTTGGATCCATTGGCAGCGGATGTGCCGAGCTCAATCGGTTTCTGGTCAAGTATCTGTGTCCTTTTAGGGGGCGGCCAAAAGCTGCCGCTGAAGTGCTGATGCCACCCATTCTCGTGCTAAGTTGAGGGTGGTGACTCTGATGTGGGATCACCTGTAGATTTAGCACTAGCGTTCCCAATGGTTGGGGTTCTGGAGGCAATGCACATCAATATCAAGAATGGCCTGACACAAGTAGATCGATCTCTCATCTCTGTATCTCGGGAGAACAGAATGCAGAAAAGTGCCAGAACTCCTCTAATTCAGATAGAAGACATCCCTGATCTGAGAAGAAAAATGTAAGATGAACTGAACAGTACTTGTCCAACAGGAACACTGGGTACAAGAAGATGCGCAGATGGATCGAACAGTGCCTTTCCAAGGGCTGCAGTACACAAAATCTACTTCGAATTGAACAAACAACTGTTTCATATATGGCACAAGACCAAGAACGATAACCAATGGAACATCTCTTGAAGAATTTTGACTGCGACACTTACTTTATTAACTGATGAGATATCTGAGGCCCTCGTTTGTTATCAAAATATTTTTTAAGTATTGAGAAAATACTTTAGTTTCTCAAAAAACTAAAGTATTAAATACTTTGAGGTGTTTGGATCCAATAAATATAATGGTTTTAAAACTAAAGTATTCTCTAAAATTATGGTTTTTTTAAGTATTCGAGAAAGAGGTCAGACCTTTTTTTCTAAAACTAAAAAAAAGAAAATACTGAAGTATTGGTTTGCTTTTTTCGATAAAGGATGCTTTTATTACTTAAAAGGTTTAAGTATTACACCCGGCCTCTGCATACTGAGATGCACACAACCACCATAGTTCAGAAGTCCAAACAGGAAAATAAATAAGCGAATTACATATCAGAGAAATTGTAAGACGCCTAAAATGTAGAGAGAGGGCCTATCCGAAGATTATGCTACCATCCATGCCGGGTAAACAAATCTCGTGCCGTATCCTCCAGCCGCGTACACACCTCCGTGAAAAGGTCGTGGTACTCCACACGATGTAGAAGTGACCAAGATCGCAGTGTGCTGGTACATCGGTAAATAACCTGCAGGAGAGAACAATTTATATCATTAAAAACTTTATCATTTCTACACAGCCATAGCGACCATATAATGGCAATCGCTCCAACCCGAAGAAGTAGCTTATACTTGTTATCTATCCCATGTAGCCAATTCCCAAAAATATTGGCAATACTACGAGGTGGATACAAGCCTGAAGCTGCCTGGGTAACCGACCATATAGATCTAGCGAAATTGCATTGAAAAAATAAGTGTTTGATTGTCTCATTGTGATGACAAAAAATACACATAGGATTTCTATGCCAATTCCGCTTAATAAGATTATCCTTAGTAAGGATAACTCCGCGACGAAGATACCATGCAAAAATTTTATTTTTTAGGGGTATCTTCATCTTCCAAATCATCCTATTATCTAAAACAGGCATAACCGGCTGGGCAAGTGCATTGTAAAAGGAACTCACGGAGAAAGACCCTTTCGCACTTATGTTCCATCGAAATTCATCTTGTCCAGGCGACAATTGTACATTTGCTAGGCGATGTAGCAATGCGATCCAAGAGTCCAGCCTGGTTCCAATTAAATCTCGTCTAAAAGTCACAACAGGCGGGAATGATTCTAAAACAGTGGATATCGTCGCATCCTTGTAACGAACAATAGAATACAATGCAGGATATTGTTCTTGGAGTGTAGCATTACCCAGCCACTTATCCTCCCAAAACCTTATTTGAGACCCATCCTTAATAGAAAAAGTTCCGAACCTGAAGAAAATTTTCTTCGTTGCCATCAAACCGGCCCAAAAGTGAGAGTCACCTGGTTTCCAGACCAGCTGTGACAATGCTTTTGAACCAATATATTTCCTTTTAAGTAGAGTTTGCCATACGCCGTCTTCAGAAAGTAATTTGAAGAGCCATTTACCAAGTAGGGCTGTATTTTTTATCTCAAGATCATGAATACCCAGCCCACCCTGATCTTTGGGGCGGCATAATACACTCCATTTAGCCAGCCTGTATTTTTTTTTCTCGTTATCTCCTTGCCAAAAGAATCTTGATCGGAGATAGTCCATTGTTTTCAAGACTCCTTTTGGTAGTTGGAAGAAAGATATCATATACAGTACCATATTACTTAGTACCGAATTAATGAGTACTAATCTCCCCCCTATGGAGAGCAATTTATCCTTCCAGCTGCTCAATCTTAGTTGTAGTCTTTCCTCAACGATTTTCCATTCAGCAACAGTGAGCCTCCGGTAATGAACCGGAATGCCCAAATACCGAATCGGAAAAACACCTTGACTACAACCAAAGAGATCAGCATAAAGACTAATTTCATCTCTGACCTCACCAAAACAAAACAATTCACTTTTATGGAAGTTGATTTTCAACCCTGATAGTTGCTCAAAAGCTGAAAGTATCAATTTCAGATTTTTCGCCTTTTCAATGTCATGTTCCATAAATAAAATTGTATCGTCGGCATATTGAAGTATTGATAAACCTCCATCAACTAGATGGGGAATCACACCTTCAATTTGGCCATCAAGCTTGGCACGCTCAATCAAGACAACGAGCATATCAGCCACTATATTAAATAGCATTGGTGATAATGGATCTCCCTGTCTCAAACCTTTTTTTGTCTGAAAGTATTTACCAACATCGTCATTAACTTTTATGGCAACACTACCTCCCGACACAAAGTTGTTGATTAAAGCTTGCCACTTAGATGAAAAACCTTTCATTCTAAGGGTCTGTTGAAGAAAAGACCATTTGACTTTATCATAGGCCTTTTTAAAGTCAATTTTAAGAATAACCCCATTCAAATTATTCCTATGTAATTCATGAACAGTTTCATGCAAGGTAACCACACCGGTCAAGGATGTTGCGACCTTGCATAAAAGCAGTTTGTGAAGGGCGAACTACATGTTCCGCCACTGAATTTAGGCGAATCGTTGCAACTTTGGTAAAAATCTTAAAACTAACATTAAGAAGACAGATTGGTCTATATTGTTGGATCCGTTCTGCTTCATTAATCTTAGGCAAAAGAATTATCTCTCCAAAATTCAAGCGAAACAAATCTAGCTGACCAGCGTGCAAAGCACAAAACATTTCAAGTAGATCTGAATTGATAACATCCCAAAATGTTTGGTAAAATTCAGCTGGAAAGCCATCAGGACCAGGGGCTTTATTATGTTCCATCTGGAAAACAGCCTTCCTGACCTCTTCCTCAGAATAGGGAGCCGTCAGTAGGTCATTTTCCTCGACAGAAACCTGAGACACATCATTTGTTTGAGATTCATCTAGAGAGATAGTTCCCTCCTCTGGTTCCCCAAACAAACATTTATAATAATTTGTAATATAGGATTTCAACTGCTCATGTCCCTCAATCGTCCCCTCATCTTGCGTTAAAGATCGAATAAGTTTCTTCTTGTGTCTGCTATTAGCAATACTATGGAAGTACCTAGAATTCGAATCCCCATACAAAATAAAATGGGGTTTGGAACGCTGATACCATTTGAGTTCCTCTTCACGCAGTAACCGTGCTAACTCCGCATTCGCTTGGCTTTTCAGCTCAATTTCACGCGTAGTTAACAAACGATTTTCTGCTATATTTTTAAGGTCATCAATAGTAGATGATAGCCGAAGTTTTTCTTTTTTAAGAATACCAGTTGTGTGGTGCGTCCAACCACCAAGGTGTTTGCGTAGCATACGCGCTTTATTGTTCCACATCTGGATCGGTGTATTGGTTTGCTAGGCACTAAAATACTATGGTATTGACATACTTTAGTTTTGAAAAAACTTTATTGCCAAACTAGGCCTGAATTTTGACCTGACGACTGCAATTTAACCTCGGATTATTAATTTAACTAGATTCGATAAATGAATCAATCAGATGTGTGGTGCTCCCACTCAACACCAACAAATGAATCGACTCAATTATTCAAATCGAGCTCTCGCGGCATGGCTATTCCCCCGGGAGCAAGCTCGTCGTTGGCGCTGCGCGCCACACAGACGCTGTGAACAGCGGCTGGTTGTCCCACACGAGCGTCAGGCAGCCGGCGAGCTCCTCCACATGGAAGAAGGCGCCTGAGAACGCGCGGACCAGCGAGGCCGCCCACCACGTCGCGCTCGGCCCGATCGGCACCTGGGCCAGCCCAGCCAGCCAGAGCCGGGCACGCCAGAGGTCGAGCGGCTCGTGGCGCTCCGCACGGCTGCTGCCTTCGCCGCACAGGATGTCGAAGATCTCCCGCTGAAGGTACGCCTCCGCTCCGGCGCGGACGTGAGTGGGCAGCGCCTCCATGGAGTTGAACATGGCGCTGTAGTAGAAGAGAGCGTTGATGAACCGCTCCACGAGCGTCGGCTTGTTGTGGTACGCCTCCTGCTCGACGACCGTGAACACCCTGGGCTGCATGGCGGCGACAAGGCCAAGGACGGCGTCGATGGGCGACGAGAGGGAGGTCGACGCGGAGGCGTCCGGGTCCACCAGAAGGCGGTGGAGTTGGCAGATGGAGTTCACGGCCAGCGCCTCGCCTGGGACAAGCGGGAACATCCACGGCTGGAGCTCGTCGAGGGTGTCGACAGTCACCACGCAGAAGGAGAAGGGCACGTTCACGGCGAGCGCGATCTCGGCGAGGCGGGTACCCACCTCGTGCAGCGCGTAGCGAGATCCGTCGGCGGAGGGCGGAGGGACGACGCCGGTGATGCGGAGGGCCGGCGGGCCGCCGGGGCGGCAGGAGAGGGTCTGGATGAACGCCGGCCACTGCGCGCCCGTCATGATGGCGAGGTCGATGACATGCACGCGGTCGCAGCCTTCGAACGCCTCCAGGATGGCCTGGTTGGCCGTGAAGTGGGCGAACATGAGGTAGGGCTCCGCCTCGTAGAACTGTCGGAACAGCTCGCGGGCGTGGTCCGCCGACGAGGGGGCGTCGACGGCCCCGGCGCCAGAGTTGCTCGAGGACGCTGGGAAGAGTCGCTGTGCCAGCGCGGCGGCGAAGTGGCTCATGACGCGGCCGATCCCCTCTTCCGTCGACACCGTCGTCGCAAGCGTCGCCCGGGCCTCGGCCAGGATGCCGGCGGCCGCCGCGTAGTCGCCCGCCTGGATGCAGATGGCGCACCAGACGAGGAGGTGTACCACCTGGATCGCGGAGTTCTCCTTTTCCTGGCGCCTCCTCGCGGCCTCGGTCTCCACGGGGTCCATACCTTGCTGCCAGGCGAAGGCGAAGGCGAACGAGGCTGAAGCTGGCTACCGTCCAGGCTTGCTCGCCTTTCGCACTGTATTTGTAGCGCGGGGAGAGGGAGCGTGGGATGCATTGGCGTCCGGGAGGAGCGGGCGCAAGGCACACCTTGGACTGAGCCGGGCTGGGCCGGGCTGGGTTTGGGCCTACGCCCTGCCAGATAATTTAGAGCATGGACAGGGTCTTAAAAACAGTTTTTTGTGTGTTGAAAATGCCACTTTAATTTATATTAAATAAGTAAAAAATCATTTACTCACAATGTTTCGGGCTTATAGGTTTTCCATTTTGGTCTCGGATAGAAGATAGGACCCGAGCCCGGCCCGAGTCTAGCCCGACCTGACATCGCGAGTCGCACATGCCCATTATAGTCCATATTTCAATGCACTAGCGACGCGAATATTATCAATGCACTAGCGCCGCGAATATTGTGAAATTAATGTTACATTTATATTTAGTAAATTACTAAATATATTCTATATCGCAACAGACAATTTAAAATTACGATTTATTTTAATTCTTGAAATTAATCTCTCGAGAAATGGTCAATTCCTATTTTAAATATTAATGTCACATTTTATTTTAATAAATTATTAAAATAAATATCTACCGAATAGTCGACAAAAAATAATAGTGCTACATTTTATTTATCATACATATTTAGTTAATATTCTTTTGAATGATTTAAAATATTTATGTTCTTTATTAAATTTTCTTTCTAAGAGGAGGGGCGCAAATGGGGTACCATTGCCCTAGGCACACCTCGGGCTGGGCCAGGCCGCGTTTGTGCCTATGTTCAGACAGAAAATTTAAATAGAGTTTGGCTTGGGTTCTAAAAACAGTTTTTTATGTTGAAATGATAGTTTAATTTGAATGAAATGAGTGAAAATTTTATTATTCTTATGTTGAATACAATGTCTTGGATTTATTGAGATTTAATCTTGAGGTCAGAGTATTTGCTCTGGTACCAGCTACGGTGAACCAACATATCTCTTCGTGTTGTAATACGCAAGTCCTTGATATAATGGTAATGAAACATCAATTTCACCATAATTACATACCTCGGGGTGGTAAAAGAGAAACATCACATATTCAAGGTATGACTATAGATTGCAACTTAGTGTACTACAAAAGATCTTAAGAACCTCCTCACTACACTGAGGAAAGTCGAAAGAAAACCAAAAAGAATAACTAGTATACTATTTTACGACTAAGTCTATTTTTAATACTATTTGGCCTGTGATTTCTGCGACGTTGATGCCTATAGATATATGTTCTACTTCCTCCGTTCCAAAATAGATGTCTTAGATTTGTTAAAATTTGGATAAACCTTGAATAGTGTCTAGATTTATTTAATTTTTAACAAATCTGAGACATCTATTTTGAGATCGGAGGGAGTATTACCTATGAATTAATCTCATTTCTATTTGTGGGCTTCACTTTCACTAAAATTGATGTAGACGTCGACTTCATTTATTCCACTAGATTATCTTTAGCTCTACAAAGTAGTTTTCCCTGATGACATCATTGTTTGCTTCAGAATCTAGCAAGGATTAATAAGGTACGGTTGACCACGAGCGAACTTAACAAATTTATTAAGTAGATATGTTTGATGCGCTATCTATAACCATAGACTATAAGAGGCTAATGCAAGTTTTCATAAACATTTCTTTAAATATTGTTTTTATTCTGAAGAACTATGTTCACCAACCTTCACAGGTTTATTAGAACTTCATGGAGTTCCCATATGAGAAGATGTTCGCTGTCCCGATGGAGGAGGAACCATCGTAGCCACCAACGATGAAGAACACTTGAAGATGCTCGCCTGCCTGGCCAGCTTGTACGCGCGGGATATAAAGTTATGGTGCGGTGGCACGGCACCAAGCCGTCGCAAGAGCAAGCCAGGGCAGCATCTAGAGGGGCACTACATGTTGTACGCGAACTACTTCGTCAACGATCCATTGCACGGCGAGACGATATTTTGGTGCCATTTTCACGATGGATGGAAGCACTTCATAAAGAGTGTGCATGTCATCCGGGAGTTCGACACCTACGTCAAATGTAAGAAGAACCGCACCGACGCGGTAGGATTTTCCTTAAACCAAAAGTGCACGATCGCTTTGAGGATGCTTGCATATGGAGCTCCTACTGATACACAAGATGACTATCTACGCATGACTGAGTCCACCGCCGTTGAGTGCATGTACAACTTCTACATGGCAGTGGTTGCAGTGTTTGGACCAACATACTTGAGCTCACCCAATGCCGATGACACTTCTTGGATCCTAACAGTGAATTAAGTTAGAGGATTTGTTGGGATGCTTAGAATCATCGACCGCATGCATTGGGCATGGAATAACTTTCCATTTGCTTGGCATGAAATGTACAAAGGCTACAAAGAAGCTTCAAGTGTGATTCTTGAGGCAGTGGCTACATATGATCTTTGGACTTGGCATTCCGTTTTAGGAATGATAGGATCTCATAACGACATCAACATCCTGCAGTGCTCAAATGTCTTTGCCAAGCTTGTTGAAGGCCATGCTCCCACGGTGAAGTATGTGATCAATGGGCACCACTATAACAAGGGATATTACCTGGAACATGACATCTATCCAAGATGGTCAACATTTATGAAGACTATCTCAAATCCTGTTGTGGGCAAGAAATACAACTTTGCCAAGGACCAAGAAGCTTGCTTGAAGGATCTCGAGCGGATGTTTGGTGTGCTCCAAGCCCGATTTGTTGTTGTCCGGTATCTTGCTTTGACATGGTCAAAAGATCAGATGTGGGAGGTGATGAATGCATGTGTCATCTTTGATGAAAATATGCCCTAGAGGCAATAATAAATGTATTATTATTATTCATATATTTGTTTCATAATTATGTTTATTGTTTATGCTATAATTGTATTGGTTTCGAATAAAGTGTATTTGGAGAAAAACTCTAATACATATGTGGAATAATAAACACCAACCTGACATCCATGGCCTTATCTCTGAGACTAGTTCATGTATCAATGATAGTCACGGTTTCCTGACTATGGGAAAGACGACAAAGTGTTATGGAGTTGCCACTGATATATTGATATTGGAGTTGTTAGGAGAACAACGACAATGGATATACCTAATATGATATACAGTAAGATATATGTTCTATTATTTATGAATTGTGCATGCCATCCGGGAGTTTGACACCTATGTCAAATGCAAGAAGAACTGCACCGGCATGATAGAATTTTTCTCAAACCAAAAGTGCATGACCGCTTTGAGGATGCTTGCATATAGATCTCCCGCCGATACACAAGATGACTATCTACGTATGGCCGAGTCCACTGTCATTGAGTGCATGTACAACTTCTACATGGCAATGGTTGCAGTGTTTGGACCAACATACTTGAGCTCATCCAATGCCGGAGACACTGCTTGGATCCTAGCAATGAATGAAGTCATAGGATTTCTTAGGATGCTTAAAAGCATTGACCGCATGCATTGGGCATGGAATAACTTCCCATTTGCTTGGCATGGAATAACTTTCCAATGCGTTGCGTGATTTAGGTGCAGGAGTTAGTGTAATGTCATATTCCGTCTATAAAAGGTTAGGATCATGGAGAGTGATGATGAGGCGTTGGTGAAGGAGGAGACGCAGCTGGAGGCGATTCCGGCAGTTGTTCCCCCTCCAATCTTCCTCCGGGCGACAGCCTGCTGGCTCTCTGTTACTTAATTTTCGATCTCCACCTCTATGTATGTATGTGTAAAGGAAAGGAAATGAGAAGTCCTACTAGGACTTGGAGTCTTACTTCTACTCTCTCTCTAGATGAGAGACTAGCCACACATATCACTAGTAGAAAAAAGGCTATCCGTTCGTGCCTCCTAACAGCATTAGTCCCGGTTCCGCCACGAACCGGGACTAATGCTGGTACGCATCCCGGTTCGAGAGGGCACGGGGCCCGGAGGCATGCATCCCGGTTAGTAGGGGGCATACGTCCCGGTTTGTAACACAAACTGGGACTAAAGGTTGGGCGTCAGCCACGTGGCGTGGCACACACCTTTAGTTACCGCCCTCTATAAATGCAACGCCCCAGCCCTCTGCCTCCACTATGTTTTTTCTTGGTGGAAGGTGTGAGGGGTGTGCTAGTTTTTTTCCCCTATGAATGCATTCAAGGTGTTTGATGAAATATTTGAGTGAATGATCCCGTTCAATTTCTCATATAACAAAAATATACAAGGTGTCCGAGACGCACTTGAGCTTTCTCCTCTTTATTTTCCTCGATCGAGGTTAGCAATCTTATCTTTTCTGTCATTGATACAATGCATGTGTCAATGTGAATTGGTCATTTAATTATTTATGATGTCCTGTTTTTGATAAACTTACTTATATGATGCAGATGAACGGTCGGGAATGGATGTACGGTGACCGGCGTGTACCCGGGTATATGAAAGACGTGGATAAATTTATCGATGTGGCTACGACAAACAAAGAGAATGGTTTTATACGTTGTCCATGTGTTCAATGTCGGAACAACAAGGAGTACTTCTTCCTCTAAAATCATTCGCGGCCACCTGATTATGAAAGGTTTCATGCCCAACTATAATTGCTGGACCAAGCACGGGGAAAGAGGGGTTATGATGGAAGATGGTGAAGAAGAAGATGATGATAACAACTATCATCATATGTTTCCTGAATACAGTGATACTGCAATGGAAGACAATGGAGAGGAAGGAGGTGAAGAACGGGCATCAGATGAGCCGGCTGATGAACTTGGTAGGGTCATTTTTGATGCAAAGTGAGACTGTGAAACAGAAAATGAGAAGTTGAAGTTAGAGGGCATGTTAGAAGATCACAAGAAATTGTTGTAACCAAATTGTGAAGATGGCGACAAAGCTCGGTACACCTTTGGAATTGTTGCGATGGAAGGAAGAGTGTGGTCTAACCGACTCCTCATTTGAAAAGATGTGAAAATAATGAAGTCAAGTTTCCAAAACATAACGAACTTCCCGAGAGTACCTACGAAGCAAAGAAGACTCTCCGCCTCTAGGATTAGATGTGCAAAAGATACATGCATGCATTAATGATCGCATCCTCTACCATGTAAGGAGTATGAGAATTTAGATAAATGCCCGTATGCAATGCATTGCGGTATAAGATCGATTTAGATGACCCTGGTGATGTTGAGGAGAGCCTCCTAAGAGGGTTCTGTTAAGGTTATGTGGTATGCTCCTATAATACCAAGGTTGAAACGCATGTTCGAAACAAAGAGCATGCCAGTTGTTGCGGTGGCACAAAGAAGACCGTAAGAAAGACAGGAAGTTGAGACACCTCACGATGGGTCACAGTGGAGAAAAATCGAGAGAGACTTCCTGGACTTTTGCGACGCAAGGAACTTATGGTTTGGTCTAAGTACGGATGGCATGAATCCTTTTGGGGAGCAGAGCTGCAGTCACAGCACCTGGCCCATGACTCTATGTATCTACAACCTGCCTCCTTGGTTGTGCATGAAGCGTAAGTTCATTATGATTTCAGTACTCATCCAAGGACCGAAGGTACATATTTGCATAAATGCAAGAAGGTTGTGTACCTGGAGAATCGACGATTTCTTCCGACCAATCATCCCATAAGAAAGAAAGGCAAGCATTTCAAAGGTGAGGCAGGTCACCGGAAGAAGCCTGAACTCCCTACGGGTGATGATGTATTTGGTATGGTCAAGGACATAGAAGTAATCTTTGGAAAGGGTCCCGGCGGTCAATCAGTTCCGAACGACGTCGCTACAGGACACACACCCATGTGGAAGAAGAAATCTATATTTTGGGAGCTGCCAGTCCTGCGTGTCCGCTCTTCAATCGACGTGATGCACGTGACAAAGAATCTTTGCGTGAACCTGCTAGGATTCCTAGGCGTGTATGGGAAGATAAAAGATACCCCAGAAGCACGGGAGGACCAACAAATTATGAAAGACCCAAAGAACATGCATACACAGAACAAGACGGATAAAGGGCGTCACTTAAGTCGTGCCAGCTATGCTCTTACCAAAGCAGAGAAGGAAATCTTTTTTGAAGTCCTTTACAGTATCAAGGTGCCGTTTGGCTTCTCATGTAATATAAAGGGGATAATAAATATGGCAGAGAAAAAGTTCCAAAACCTGAAGTCTCATGACTGTCACGTGATTATGACGCAGTTGCTTCCGATTGCATTGAGGGGGCTTCTACCGGAAAATGTTCGACTACCCATTGTGAATCCGTGTGGAT
The DNA here is from genome assembly GCA_030063025.1 of Avena longiglumis. Classification (NCBI taxonomy): domain Eukaryota; kingdom Viridiplantae; phylum Streptophyta; class Magnoliopsida; order Poales; family Poaceae; genus Avena; species Avena longiglumis. The sequence continues at coordinate 562,017,912 of CP125974.1, forward strand.
TCCTCAATGCAATATCTCAGAAGGTAATCAATACAGATATTCTGCCAAGGTTACAGAAGGATGTGGTACAATGTCTTGTTAGTTTTGAGTTGGTGTTCCCACCATCCTTCTTCAATATTATGACGCATCTCCTGGTTCACCTAGTGGAAGAGATTTCCATTCTCGGTCCGGTATTTCTGCACAATATGTTCCCCTTTGAGAGGTTCATGGGAGTCTTAAATAAATATGTTCATAACATTGCTAGACCAGAAGGAAGCATCTCCAAGGTATATGAAACAGAGGAGGTCATTGAGTTTTGTGTTGACTTTATTCCTGACCTTAAGCCGATTGGTGTTTCTGACTCGCGGCATGAGGGAAGACTAAGTGGAAAAGGCACGCTGGGAAAGAAAGCAATGATATGTAGGGAAGGGGATTCTTTCACTAAAGCACACTACACAGCTCTACATAATTCCACCTTGGCAGCTCCGTATATCGAGGAACACAAGAATATTGTATGCTCCAAAAACCCGGGGAAGCCTGAATCATGGATTACAGATGAACACATGAAGTCTTTCGGTGGTTGGATGCGGAAACATCTCTTGAATGACACCACTGTTGGAGATCATCTATACTTGTTGGCCGCGTCACCATCTTCTACTGTATTGAATTTCCAAGGGTACAAAATAAATGGGAATACATTCTACACGATCGCCCAAGATAAAAAGAGCACCAACCACAATAGTGGTGTCCGCTTTGATGCAGTAGACGAGAATGGACAAAAGGACACATACTATGGTTACATAGAGGAGATATCGGAACTAGACTATGGAGTCTCTTTTAAGGTCCCTTTGTTTTGCTGCAAATGGGTCAACCTGAATGGGGAAGGCATAAAGATAGACCAGTTGTATGGAATAACAACAGTGGATATCAACAATCTTGGTTATAGATATGAACCATTCGTCCTAGCCAATGATGTTTCTCAGGTTTTCTATGTGAAGGACATGTCCTCCAGACCGAAAAAAAGAAAAATATGCAAACGAATACATCATATGATGAGCCAAAGCGTCACATAGTTCTTTTAGGGAAAAGAAACATCGTGGGTATCGAGGACAAGACATACATGTGAGAAGATTATAATAAGTTTGATGAAATTCCGCCCTTCACATTGAAAACTGACCCAAGCATTCCGTTAAGTAAAGAAGATACTCCATGGTTACGTCTGAAGCGATCATAAGGAAGGACATATGCCAAGAAGTTCATGCTCATATTATGTAACTCTAGTTCATGTCTTTAGCGGTTTGTGGCTTTACCGAAGGATATCTTTCGGGGTTTGTGGCTTGACCGGGACTATATATAGGGGGGCCTTTAGTCCTGGTTTTGTAGTCTCAGTTTTTAATATTAATAAATGTCTTGAGTGTTAGTCCCGTTTTGTGGCTGGACCGGGACTATGAAGAAGTTGTCCCGATTCGTACTTACCATTAATATCCGATCTCCAAACGCGCGCGGTCACATATTAGGGAGTGCCTCTATGACCAGTTTCTTGGAGATGCCGGAGGACTGGGATCCGGCGGCATCTACCTGAAACTGGCCGTAGTGGTGTCCCTGCTCTCTAAAACCATCTTGCGGCTTGTAACTTCTCTAACTAGATTAATACACCTGGGAGCTAACTAATTTCACATAATAGGGAGTGCCTCTATGACCAGTTTCTTGGAGATGCCGGAGGTCTAGGATCCGGTGGCATCTCCCTGAAACTGGTCGTAGTGGTGTCCCTGCTCTCGAAAACAATATTGGAGATGCCTCAATCTGGCTGGAGGACTGGACTAACAAGGATGCCTATTTATAGTATAAGAAGCTCGGCATAGTGCCGACACTTAAAAAATAATGTCGACACTCTCCCCTATTATTAGTGTTGACTCGTGTTTTGTCCCGGTTGGTGACACCATCCAGGACAAGGTACACGCCGCACGACATAATGTCGACACTCACCCCTATCATTAGTGCTGCCTGGCCCAGCCTGCCGAAATCCCTCCAACCGGGACTAAATCTGAACCTTTAGTATATTGAAAATCCGAACAATGAAAATCCTTCGCGTGGTGTCATATTATGTGACATAGTTGAAAGGAAAAATACCAGACTTGGCATATTATGTGGCATAGTTTGTGATGTTGTGCCCATATTATGGCATGCATGTGCACATTCGTATGGAGAACAATATTGCAGGAGGAAGTTTTCCTTTTTGTCGCACGGAAAAGCCCTTTTCCATTTTCCGAGCGCAAAAAACGGGTCATTTTGTGAAGTAACCACCAAAATGCTGTTTCAGAATGCTACCGTCCCATTTTCCTAAAATACTAGACCACCTTCATGGACTATCTCCCAACCGGGACATCTCAAACCTTTTCGTCCATCACGGGTAAAAAGGACAGATGTCTGCCGAATCGGTAGGAAGTGGGTCCGGTTTGTACTACAGGTACATGATCTATTGCCCGTGATTTTTTGAAAAAATCATTTTTAGACTCGCAATATGTGGTTTCTTCAGAGATCCAATGCAAGTTCTAACGATGCTCGTCCCCTATCTTCATGCACGCCGGTTCGACCATAGTTAGAAATTCAGAAAATTCAAAACAGGCATAATAAATTCAAAAAAAATCTGAACAATGAAAATCCTTCGCGTGGTGTCATATTATGTGACATAGTTGAAAGGAAAAATACCAGACTTGGTATATTGATCATGTCTCGAAAAAACCTTCACAAAATGACCTATCATGTTCGAGGTTTTATGGCTTTTGGTCCAAATGACCGATGTTATGTGCTGAATCACGACATAGTTTGTGATGTTGAGCCCATATTATGCATGCATGTGGATATTGGTATGGAGAACAATGCTACAGGAGTAAGTTTTCTTTTTTGTCGCACGGAAAAGCCCTTTTCCATTTTCCGAGCTCAAAAAACGGGTCGTTTTGTGAAGTAACCACCAAAATGCTGTTTCAGAATGCTACAGTCCCATTTTCCTAAAATACTAGGCCACCTTACATGGACTATCTCCCAACTGGGACATCTCAAACCTTTTCGTCCATCCCGGGTAAAAAGGACAAATGTCTCCCTAATCGGTAGGAAGTGGGTCCGGTTTGTACTACAGGTACATGATCTATCGCCCGTGATTTTTTGAAAAAATCATTTTCAGACTCGCAATATATGGTTTCTTCAGAGATACAATGCAATTTCTAATGATGCTCGTCCCCTATCTTCATGCACGCCGGTTCGACCATAGTCAGAAATTCAGAAAATTTAAAACGGGCATAATAAATTCAAAAAAAATCCGAACAATGAAAATCCTTCGGGTGGTTTCATATTATGTGACATAGTTGAAAGGAAAAATACCAGACTTGGTATATTGATCATGTCTCGAAAAAACCTTCACAAAATGACCTATCATGTTCGAGGTTTCATGGCTTTCGGTCCAAATGACCGATGTTATTTGCTGAATCACGGCATAGTTTGTGATGTTGTGCCCATATTATGCATGCATGTGGACATTGATATGGAGAACAATGTTGCAAGAGGAAGTTTTCCTTTTTGTCGCACGGAAAAGCCCTTTTCCATTTTCCGAGTGCAAAAAACTGGTCGTTTTGTGAAGTAACCACCAAAATGCTGTTTCAGAATGCTACCGTCCCATTTTCCTAAAATACTAGACCACCTTACATGGACTATCTCCCAACTGGCATATCTCAAACCTTTTCGTCCATCCCGGGTAAAAAGGACAAATGTCTGCCAAATCGGTAGGAAGTGGGTCCGATTTGTACTACAGGTACATGATCTATTGGCCGTGATTTTTTGAAAAAATCATTTTTAGACTCGCAATATGTGGTTTCAGATATCCAATGCAAGTTCTAACGATGCTTGTCCCCTATATTCATGCACGACGGTTCGACCATAGTTAGAAATTCAGAAAATTCAAAACGGGCATAATAAATTCAAAACAAATCCGAACAATGAAAATCCTTCGCGTGGTGTCAAATTATGTGACATAGTTGAAATGAAAAATACCAGACTTGGTATATTGATCATGTCTCGAAAAAACCTTCACAAAATGACCTATCATGTTCGAGGTTTGATGGCTTTCGGTCCAAATGACCGATGTTATGTGCTGAATCACGACATAGTTTGTGATGTTGTTCCCATAATATGTATGCATGTGGACATTGGTATGGAGAACAATGTTGCAGGAGGAAGTTTTCCTTTTTGTCGCACGGAAAAGCCCTTTTCCATTTTCCGAGCGCAAAAAACGGGTCGTTTTGTGAAGTAACCACCAAAATGCTGTTTCAGAATGCTACCGTCCCATTTTACTAAAATACTAGACCACCTTACATGGACTATCTCCCAACCGGGAAATCTCAAACCTTTTCGTCCATCCCAGGTAAAAAGGACAAATGTCTGCCGAATCGGTAGGAAGTGGGTCCGGTTTGTACTATAGATAATCTATCGCCCGTGATTTTTTTTTAAAAAAATAATTTTTAGACTCACAATATGTGGTTTCTTCAGAGATCCAATCCAAGTTCTAACGATGCTCGTCCCCTATCTTCATGCACGCCGGTTCGACCATAGTTAGAAATTCAGAAAATTCAAAACAGGCATAATAAATTAAAAAAAATCCGAACAATGAAAATCCTTCGCGTGGTGTCATATTATGTGGCATAGTTGAAAGGAAAAATACCAGACTTGGTATATTGATCATGTCTCGAAAAAACCTTCACAAAATGACCTATCATGTTTGAGGTTTCATAGATTTCGGTCCAAATGACCGATGTTATGTGCTGAATCACGGCATAGTTTGTGATGCTGTGCCCATATTATATATGCATTTGGACATTGGTATGGAGAACAATGTTGCAGGAGGAAGTTTTCCTTTTTGTCGCACGGAAAAGCCCTTTTCTATTTTCCGAGCGCAAAAAACGGGTCGTTTTGTGAAGTAACCACCAAAATGCTGTTTCAGAATGCTAACGTCCCATTTTCCTAAAATACTGGACCACCTTACATGGACTATCTCCCAAATGGGATATCTCAAACTTTTTCGTCCATCCCGGGTAAAAAGGACAAATGTCTGCCGAATCGGTAGGAAGTGGGTCTGGTTTGTACTACAGGTACATGATCTATCGCCTGTGATTTTTTGAAAAAAATCATTTTTAGACTCGCAATATGTGGTTTCTTCAGAGATTCAATGCAAGTTCTAAATGAGCCATTTTTCTTCACGCCATTTCTTCCCGCCAATTTTCTTCCCGCCATTTTTCTTCCCGCCAGTTCTTCCCTCCATTTATCTTCCTGCCATTTCTCACTATATATATGTAGGGTTGGCCTCGATTGTCATTGCACATCTCTAGACTCATATCTGCAACCTCATCACTCTTTCCTATGACTTCCACCGTAGCACTAACTCCCAGGGAGGCGGAGGCGCTTTGCGCCTCGAACTACCCCTGCCTGCCGGGCTACTGTGTCCTCGTCGGATGGATGCTGAGCGTCGGAGGCATGCCGGTTCCTCCTGTCCCTCTAGGTGTGGCGCGTCGGATGGCCATCACGAACCACTACTACTTTGAGCTCACGCCGGAGCAGCGGAGGAATCCCAGATGGCATCCCAACTATTTCCCGACTTGGGAAGCCTTCTTCGTGGATCGGCGTGAGAGGGCGCTCGCCAGGCACAAGGAGGACGGCCCTCCTCCTCCGAATTTCAACGAGGCCGGCCGTCGGTTGTGGTGGCGCGGTCATACTCTCCAGAGCGTCATGGCCTACGACACGGCCGCCGACTCTAGCCCTCGCCTGCGCTACCCTCAAGTCCATCCCACTCGTACTCAGCCTTCAAGGTTCAACTACAAGGCATTTACAACGACGAGGTCATGAAAGTACGACGACTACAGTGGCGAGTATTACACGTGTAGGCAGGAGCATGACTGAATCACTCCAACATTGCAAAACAAGTTCGGCCGAATGTGGCTTAATTTGGCCATGTATCTTAATTTTCAGTTTTTCTATGTAACTTTGTGTTAGTTGCGTTATGTACTTTAATTCTAGTTCTATCCTAATAAAATTTTCTTTCCACCCATTATTTCCCGTCCTTTTTTTCCCACCCATTAATATATAAAAAATATAAGTTAATTCAAATCCAAATTAAAAATAGAAAATGGTTTTGAATTATTTATTCAAATCCAAACACATTTTATGTTAAAGTTTTTCTAAATTCCAAATTAATATTCAAAAAATATAAGTTAATTCATTTTTAATTTTCAATAATTCATAGTTTAAATGGTTACATTAATTATTTTTTAAAAACAGAAAATGGTTTTGAATTAGTTATTCAAATCCAAACACTTTTTATGTTTAAAGTTTTTCTAAATTCCAAATTAATATTCAAAAAATATAAGTTAACTCATTTTTAATTTTAAATGGTTCATAGTTTAAATGGTTACATTAATTATTTTTTTAAAACAGAAAATGGTTTTGAATTATTTATTCAAATCCAAACACTTTTTATGTTTAAAGTTTTTCTAAATTCCAAATTAATATTCAAAAAATATAAGTTAATTCATTTTTAATTTTAAATGGTTACATTAATTATTTTTTAAAAATAGAAAATGGTTTTGAATTATTTATTCAAATCCAAACACTTTTTATGTTTAAAGTTTTTCTAAATTCCAAATTAATATTCAAAAATATAAGTTAATTCATTTTTAATTTTAAATGGTTCATAGTTTAAATGGTTACATTAATTATTTTTAAAAACAGAAAATGGTTTTGAATTATTTATTCAAATCCAAACACTTTTTATGTTTAAAGTTTTTCTAAATTCCAAATTAATATTCAAAAAATATAAGTTAGTTCATTTTTAATTTTAAATGGTTACATTAATTATTTTTTAAAAATGGAAAATGGTTTTGAATTAGTTATTCAAATCCAAACACTTTTTATGTTTAAAGTTTTTCTAAATTCCAAATTAATATTCAAAAATATAAGTTAATTCATTTTTAATTTTAAATGGTTCATAGTTTAAATGGTTACATTAATTATTTTTAAAAACAGAAAATGGTTTTGAATTATTTATTCAAATCCAAACACTTTTTATGTTTAAAGTTTTTCTAAATTCCAAATTAATATTCAAAAAATATAAGTTAATTCATTTTTAATTTTAAATGGTTCATAGTTTAAATGGTTACATTAATTATTTTTTAAAAATAGAAAATGGTTTTGAATTAGTTATTCAAATCCAAACACTTTTTATGTTTAAAGTTTTTCTAAATTCCAAATTAATATTCAAAAATATAAGTTAATTCATTTTAATTTTAAATGGTTCATAGTTTAAATGGTTACATTAATTATTTTTAAAAAATGTAAAATGGTTTTGAATTAGTTATTCAAATCAAACACTTTTTATGTTTAAAGTTTTCTAAATTCCAAATTAATATTCAAAATATATAAGTCAATTCATTTTAATTTTAAATGGTTCATAGTTTAAATGGTTACATTAATTATTTTTTAAAAAAAGAAAATGATTTTGAATTACTTATTCTAATGCAAACACTTTTTATGTTTAAAGTTTTTCTAAATTCCAAATTAATATTCAAAAAATATAAGTTAATTCATTTTTAATTTTAAATGGTTCATAGTTTAAATGGTTACATTAATTATTTTTAAAAACAGAAAATGGTTTTGAATTATTTATTCAAATCCAAACACTTTTTATGTTTAAAGTTTTTCTAAATTCCAAATTAATATTCAAAAAATATAAGTTAATTCATTTTTAATTTTAAATGGTTCATAGTTTAAATGGTTACATTAATTATTTTTTAAAAATAGAAAATGGTTTTGAATTAGTTATTCAAATCCAAACACTTTTTATGTTTAAAGTTTTTCTAAATTCCAAATTAATATTCAAAAAATATAAGTTAATTCATTTTTAATTTTAAATGGTTCATAGTTTAAATGGTTACATTAATTATTTTTAAAAACAGAAAATGGTTTTGAATTAGTTATTCAAATCCAAACACTTTTTATGTTTAAAGTTTTTCTAAATTCCAAATTAATATTCAAAATATATAAGTCAATTCATTTTTAATTTTAAATGGTTCATAGTTTAAATGGTTACATTAATTATTTTTAAAAATAGAAAATGGTTTTGAATTAGTTATTCAAATTCAAACACTTTTTATGTTTAAAGTTTTTCTAAATTCCAAATTAATATTCAAAAAATATAAGTTAATTCATTTTTAATTTTAAATGGTCCATTGTTTAAATGGTTACATTAATTATTTTTAAAAATAGAAAATGGTTTTGAATTAGTTATTCAAATTCAAACACTTTTTATGTTTAAAGTTTTTCTAAATTCCAAACTAATATTCAAAAAATATAAGTTAATTCATTTTAAATTTTAAATGGTTCATAGTTTAAATGGTTACATTAATTATTTTTAAAAAATAGAAAATGGTTTTGAATTAGTTATTCAAATTTAAACACTTTTTATGTTTAAAGTTTTTCTAAATTCCAAATTAATATTCAAAAAATATAAGTTAATTCATTTTTAATTTTAAATGGTTCATAGTTTAAATGGTTACATTAATTATTTTTTTAAAAAGAAAATGTTTTTGAATTAGTTATTCAAATTCAAACACTTTTTATGTTTAAAGTTTTTCTAAATTCCAAAGTAATTATCATTTAAAAAAATTACAAATTTAAACCCTAAAATAAAAAATAAGGCGGGAACAGAGAGAAAATTCCTGAATTTTTTGAACACAGGGTCATATGTCCCGGTTGGAGCCACCAACCGGGACAAAAGCTCCTTCCTTTATAACTTGCACGCATGTTCTTCTTCTTCTAGATCTCACTTCTGCAACTCGACACGCCAGCATGCAGTACGGAAGCCGCCACCGATCACCCCGGCCGCCCGTCGTCGTCGGCTGCCTGCGTCAAGTGGAGCCATGGCGAACCGCCGCCCGTCCCACGGAGAGGAGCTTGGCCTATCCCGATCGTGGCGCCTCTACGCCCATCCTGCGGCCACTGTCGTCCCCGTCGGCCGCCCACAAATCCGCCTAGCCGCCGCCCACATTGTCCCGTCCCCGCCACCTCCACGCTGCCCCCATCGTCGGGAAGCTCACTGTTTGTGAGCTCCACTTTTAATTTCTCTGTTTTTATTTTTTTCAGTTATTTCTCGATACACTTGCAAAATATCCCGAGAAAGTATATAATCTTTGGATTTTAATATTCTTGGCAGGATTACGTATACAAAATGTTAGCTCAAATGTACAAGGTCCCGCATTTTGACTGTTATTTAGCAATCAAATTTAGAGACATCAAAATTAATACTCCCTCGGTTCCGAATGAGATGTCGCAGATTTGTTTAGATTCACATGTATCTTACCCTAAAACGTGTCTACATACATACGAGTCTAGCCAAATTTCTGATGAGTAATTCGGGGCGGATGGAGTACATGAGTTCCAGCAATATGCATGATAAAATTTACTAAAATAGTTTTGTCCGTTAGAGTACAATGATGCATTTAGTTTTGTATTGAAAAATAATTCTTCGGTGTGTAATGCTTTTTTGATAGTTAATTTATTCAAACCATTATCATTAATTGTGTCTCCACGCTTGCTCTCCTTATTTTTGTATATTTTCAAAAAATGGCTTAAATCTTATAAAATCAATAACTTATTAAATATAAGTCAGAAAAATATGAATAATATATCAAAATGTTTAGAAAATTGAGACCTACCTATCTAAGCTATCATCATACATTGTCAAGCAACTTAAAAACCATATCTTAGATAAGGAATCATCAATACCCCTTAGGTGCATGTCGGTTCGACGATGTGCCTTCGCCAGGGCATTTCGAACCCTCTTAAATCGATTCCAATATGGTATTTTGTTAGTATCTAGTGTTACCTATCTTCTGGATAGTTTCCCTTTTGTAGCCTTATACTCATGTTCCCCTCTCATATGCATCCAAGGTTTCTCCGAACTAGGTTTTACACCCTGAACTCTAATATTGATTTTAGTTGATTTTAGCTAGAGTTACCTATCTACTACACAGTTTCGTTTTTGTAGCTAGGTTTAGGGTTTCTCTTCATTTTTATTATTGTGTATGTATATATTAGGGTTTCTCCGAATTAGGGTTTATATATCTCAACACCCTACCTAACATTCTCCCTTAGCCGCTTTGACTTATCCGTTTTTCCACCTATGCAGAAAATATGGACCCACACGACAGAGATGAAGAAAAGGAAGAGTTGATCCAAGGTGTGATCCGTGGGGAAGAAAATTTAGATGTATCGATGTTTCTGAACAACTCCGGTGAGGGTGATCCTCTTTTTGCCGGAATAGACGACTTGTTTGAGGTTGAAGGTGATGCCTTCCGCGAGGGACAAGGCGATGCCTTGTGTATCGAGAAGACGACCGCTCCGGCAAGGTTCATGTAATATAATTAATTCATTAATTAATCATCTGCTATCTATATAGAAATAGAAACGACGATCTTTCTTCTTTTAGCCCTCCGGATCGAACAAATATACTGAAAAGAGCGGACGAGGCCCAACCAAAAATTTGGAAGACCATGAGAGGTTCAGGATCGAAGATATCACTGAAGACGGCAAACCGACGGCTCCCGAAGTTGTCGCAATCAAATTTGTGGAACAATGCGGAGTAATCGTTAGGGACTTAATCCCGATCACCACTCAAAATTGGAATAGGCCTGCTGATGCGGAAGAAGAGGGAACATGTTTGTTTGTCCCTAACAAGGCCAGAGATTTACTGTGGAAGAGGCTCATGCTTAATTTCAAACTACCGAAGATAGAGCTGGATCCAAATGCGGATGATCCAGTTGAGGACGCCTTAGAACATGGGAGAGCCATGGAGGCTAAGGTCAGGGAGTGGGCTTTGAAGAAGATGGCCAAGTGTTTCACCAACTGGAAGAAAAGATTACACCTTGACTATGTCGTGAAAGAGAAGACTCCGGATTTCAAGAATATTCAGTTTGAGAAGATAAAACCATTCTGGGCTGAGTTTGTGAAATACAAGACATCAGAAAAAGCTAAGAAAATGTCTGCAACGAATAAGTTGAATGCTTCTAACAAGAAGTATCACCATACTATGGGGCAAGGTGGCTACAGGGCTGGCATTCCTAAGTGGGAGAAACTTGAGAATGAACTGCGTGCTAAAAAGATCACCCTAGAGATAGACGATTGGGTAGAACATGCAAGGAATTGGTTTTACGGGCATGGGGGCACGTTGGACTCGGAAGGGATGTGTATATATAACATACAACATAAAGAAGACCCCTTGCCAATCGAGAATATGAGAAAAGCAGTAAAGGCTGTTAAAGATGGGGACTTCATTCCCGATAGAGAGAATGATGAGCTCACACTCGCCCTTGGAAATAAGGAACATGATGGACAAACACGAGGCACAAGCGGATCCAAACCATGGAAGACTGGGTTTCCCGAAGAGAGGAAGAAATATCCTGATAGAAGCCGTCAGAGGAGAAAGGACAAGGCGGAAGTTGAAGCAGATATTCAGAAAGAGCGAATGTGTATAATTGAAGAACGAATAAAGCAACAACAAGATGAAATTAACGCACTTAAAGAGCAAAGTACTACCGGCCCATCTCAGCAGCACACTGCATGCGATGCTACCGGCCTATCGAATAATCAAAAAAGCAGTGTGTCTTCCACCGAGGTCTCGGGTGATGACAATGACGATGGTGCACCGACGATGGCTCCTGTTGGCTTCCCAGTGGATGATATCACACAGATGACACACTGCGAGCTACATGTCAAAGTTGTGAACATATAAATGAAGGTGGCAGTCGGCTATGCCTTACCAATTGGACCCACACCAACTTACCACTGTCGTCTGGTTCCACAGGGCTACGTTGTTGTCGGGGTGGATGAAATCATGCCCACCTTTGAAGTTTTGAAGCTTGACTACCCTGCAGGTGAAGGGGATGTGACTGAACTGGGGGACGCAACAAACGTCACCATTCTATGGCCAAAGGAATGTATCGTGCTTCGAAATCACACGACAAGGCCATCTTCGCCGCCGCCTCACCCGTCTCCAGCGAGGTCGTCGCCGCCGTGGCAGCCGTCTTCGTCGCCTCACCCGGCTCCGTCGCCTCACCAATCTCCAGCGCAGCCATCGCCGCAGGAGCCATCGTAGGCGCCTCAGGATAAAAAGCGTAAGCGTATCGGTACTCTGCGTCGTGGTAAGCGATCGCCGAAACGTAAACAAGATCCTCTTCCAAAAGTACCAAAGGTTCCTCCCAAGAGAGCTTATGACTATACTGAAGAGGAGACTACGGCGATCGTTGATGCGGAAACGACAACGTTTTTCGCTAAGCTGAGGCGGCCGAAAGAGCCAGAGTTCCCCAGCACCAAAGAAGAAAAGGCCAGAGTGTTGAAAATGCTAAAGACTCTTCATCAACCCGAGCCAAAGCTGTCATCAGACTATGAGTGTTCTATTCTCAAGTCACATGCGACACAACAAGCCTCGAAGAGCAGTACTGATGCAAGCGAGAAATCTGTTGCCCAGCTCGGAGAACAAGCAAAACAGTCTTGCGCCCCTCTCAAGGTGATTTCCCATACCAATGTGGGGTCGAGCAAATATGGGGCCGAATAGCAGTATGATCCAGAGGTAGTTGCACAATACGGAGAAGCTACCGCTTCTCAAGGTATGAGTATTGCCCAGTACTTATTCCAGTTAGAGTACTTCCCCGTGAGTGAAGTAGCATACAAATACCAGTACGACAAACCTCTCGTCAAACCTGAGGAGGTAAATAATCTTCCAACAAAAATGCAAAGATTGCATAACTAGTACATGCATGCCACAAAGGCCGGGGCTAACTGGATAGTGCTGAAGGTTACAAAAAAGCATTATGGGAAAGAAATATATGACATGATATCCATTGAATTTGATGAACTATTTGAATTATTCAATCAAGACGCCTTGGATAAATCGATCATCAGTGCCTACTGTCTGTAAATACTAATTCTGTAATTAATTTAGTCTCCAGCTATCTCACCTTGTTTATTGCATGTATATAATCATACTGTAATATGCAGAATGAAGATTCTCGAATGCAGCAGAGGACAAATCTATGACATTGGCTTCATTGACCCATATTGGGTTCATCAAGCTAATCTCAAAACAAGCCCTGTGATACAGAGGATAATATAGTACGCGCGTTAAGGTTTCAAAAAACCAGAAGGGAAATACTTTTTTCTTACAACTTCGAGTGAGTGTTATTGTCTTGTATACATTTTCTATTTCGCTTACTCGATGTTAAGTATATAATTGATTAGTTATGCATTCGCAGCTTCCACTATATTCTGTTAATCATTCAACTTGACAAAGGGCGTGTACTAGTCATGGACTCGAAACATAAACCCCTTGAGCAGTGGAAGGACATGCAGATGCTTCTCTAGCGGTAATTCTAATAATTACGACACTATATCGGCAACGTTCGTGAATTTTATGATATCAAGTAATTAATAACTTATTTATTCATTTTCTTCATCGGGCAGCGCTTGAAAACGGTTCACCAACAAGGCTAGGGGTGTTTGAAAAGCGGAGCTTACATTTGAAGCACTAGATGTAAGCACCACTAGCTATATCCGCGTATCTCTTTGATTCTAGTTTTGATACACTTATTATCATGCTTGATTATTATTTTGATTGAACTATGTTCTCGTAAAGTGCCTGACCCAGGGACCAGGTAACAATCTATGTGGATACTATGTTTGCTTCATCCGGCAGACGTGCGATGGGAAGGGCAGAAATTTAGAGCAACTCCACGTGCGTAAACAATTTCTATAGTTTTTAATTACGATCAAATTGTGTTTAGTTTCATTGATATAGGCTGACTCCTTTTTTAAATCAGATCAAACGTCTACGGGACGATCTTCTGCCAAAGGATCGCGTACGAGCAATTCAGGAGGAATTGGCGGGATTCTTGGATGCAGAAGTCTAAACCCAAAAGGAGAATACTATTTGGCTGTGTATAAACAATATGGATTGTAGAAAGAGCAACTTTTGTATGTAGTGCATGAACTCGATCCATGTATTGAATGTAATATTGTCATGATGATCTTGTGTAATATAATGGTTCCTTCATTGATGAGTGCAAAACACTAAATAAACAATAAAACAACATAAATGAATTCTCTGCCGCGGCACAAAAAGTGGCCAAAATGCTGCCGCGGCAACAAAAGTTGCCAAAATAAATTCTCTGCCGCGGCAGAAGGTTATTTCTCCCGGTTCGTGTTACGAACCGGGACAGTTGCTCCTTCCCCTCGCACGGAGCAGCGACCACGTGTACGCTCTTTTGTCCCGGTTGGTGAGGCAACCGGGACTAAAGGTTGGGGCTTTAGTCCCGATTGCCCCGTCCCGGTTGGGGAACCGGGACTAAAGGCCCTTACCAACCGAGACATATGGGCCGTTCTGTACTAGTGTATATATGCGGTTCTAGTGTTCATCTAGATGGCTTACTGGTTCTAGCTGATTCCTAATTACTACTGGATGTTGGCTAGTGGTTGATCATTCATACATTCTAGCCATGTAGCACAAAGTACCAAAATAATAGAAAAAAATAGGATTTTCTATTCTTGCATTTTTAATAATTTTAAAAAATAGATTTTATTTAGCAAAGCACTAGCCGCAAGCGCACGTGCAATATAACAGTATACTTCATGTAGTACTACTAACTAGAACGGGACAAAAGGCTTCTCTTATAAGTTGGTATCCACCTTCTTGATTTAGCCACGTGGGACTAAACATTGGAGTGGCACACACATATGGCATATGCTATGCCAGTTATTGTTTTGGGTTTTGTCTTATTTGGCAGGTCGGCAGGAGCCAAATAAATTGCCTTGTGTATGAAATTAGGATACTCGCTGGATCTAGATGGAGACAAGCCTCTTCTGTGATGACTAACCTAGATGGAGATAAAACTCGATCCTTAAGTTTTCATGCACACGATAGCTTTATATGTGTACTAGTGTCCCTTGTGTTGGTTTGCTCCTACACACATGTCCAGACAATGTTGGAATGACCCGTAAGCATCTCTGAAGCTTTCACCAAGCACAATATTCTACTCCTTTCATACCGGTTTAAAGGACCAGCACGTAGTCCAATAAAAAAAATTATCATAAGTTTGATCAACAAAATATGAATTATAATTTTTAAAAATTATACCATTGTATTCATATTCAAAATATCTTTTCAGTGGTATAATTTTTGTGACATACAATTCATGTTTCGTTGGTTAAATATATGATCAAACTTTTTTTAGACTACGTGATGGCCCTTTAAACCGGTATAAAGGGAATACTAGAAGTTCTAGCCGCGGTCCCCACCGTGGTAGAGCCATGTCATGAGCATGCAAAGCTAGTCATGCATATATCAAGACTCTAACCTACAATACGGTATTTTTTGCCAAATCTGACCTTTTGGTGAAACTAATTCCATGTCTGACCCCTTCACGAAACTAATTCGAAATCTGACCCCTGGGGTCGGCGCCATTTTAAATGGCGCTGAAGTTGTATAGTTCGGCGCCAAGTCGCAGCAGCCAGGGAGCAGGCCAGAGGGGTCGGCGCCGTATCAAATGGCGCCGACCCCTCTGGCCTGCTTCCCGGCTGCTGCGACTTGGCGTCGAACTGTACAACTTCGGTGCCATTTAAAATGACACCGACCCGAGGGGTCAGATTCCGAATTAGTTTCGTGGAGGGGTCAGACTCGGTTGAAGTTACCAGATTTGAGCATATTTGGCAAAAAATACTATATATATACTCCATGTTGCTCCATTTCCTTTTTGGTGTCGACCGAGGCTAGTAATTTGGCTTCCTCGGTACAAAATCACGTCAAACATCGCCACCACCGTCATAGACTATCTTTATGCTAGCAAGCGGTTACGAGGATATGCAAGTTGCCTTTATGAAGGATCATCTATAGTGTTGGAATGATCACGTGGACATCTATAAAAATTCCTTGTGCTTGTAAATATTTTTTGCGGGTGTGCTTGTGAATATTGATATCATATAAACTTAATCTTATTGTTAAAACATACACAAAGTACAACACTTATTGTGGCATCATGCCCACATGCTAAACACTATCGCGAACAAGTCGAAGTTAAATCTCAGGTGTACTATGATGTCTAGGCCTCCAATGGTGACTCGTGGAAGCGTCATATGAACGTGTGTGTATCATTAAGGATGACGTATGGCATGCGTGACTAGCAACCTAGCGGAAGCCCACCATCTGTGCATGTAGCTTGTTATAAAGTTTTACATGCAAGAATAACTAAAGCTACCACAATACAATATAGCGTGCACCTGAGTGTGGTGATATATACATGCGTGATATATACATGCGCGTGGAGTTTTCAACTTGTCCTTCTCTAGGAATGAGCTAAGATTGACGGTGGGTGGGCGAGACATCTACAATCGATTTGCAAAAAGTTTAGACCATGTTCATAATATATCGAGCTCAAGTTTTAAGTTTTGTTCTTAAACTTAAATTAGCAGGGCTCCCACTAAAAAAAAAGCACCCCTCTATTTTAGTGATCACATGATCCCATTTTACTATATCATCCCCCAATCGTCATGGACGATGACATAGCTTCAAAGGCAGACATTCTGAATGTCAATCACATCCCCATGTGATTCATGCTCGACCTTTTGGTCTCTTGTGTTCTGAGGCCATGTCTGTACATGCTAGGGTCGTCAACTCAAACTTGTGTGTATTGTCGTGTAACCTTTCTTACACCCACTATATGCGAACGTAAGTATGTCTGACACCCCATCGTAATGGTGTCGGCTCACATCTCCAACCTCTCCAACATCGTCATGATGAAGATGGAGTAGTCCACCCCGCACTGTGCATTTGTGAAAGTAGCTTGTTCTCTCTCTCATGCTACAGTATTTTAGTGCTATATGAACTTACCTACATGATTATGGCCATCTATATGTAATTCCTTTGTGGTGGATCTTTGGTTTTTATGATCTGAATATCTGAGATTGAAATTTCAGATTGTGTTTGACGCATAAGTAGATGTATATTATGTACCCCGTTCTTGATTACCTAGTTTTGGACAAACTTGTATGATGGGACATGAGTGTTGGATTACTGTTTATTATGGTAGCATAGGATAGATATATGATACGTTTCCATAAAGTCCGAACTTGACTTATTCTCCAAGATGATATAGCCACCTATATATACTCGCCCAACATGACCTCTCTAGGACACCACTGGTTTCGCCACCTTCTACGTGTTCGTCCAGTACATCTTTGTCGCTAGCGTCATCGTCTCGTCCTTGACTACATCACATGCTCATCTACTCCGACAACCGTGGTGCATCGACACCTCTTCCTCTTTTCCACTTTGTACTTTGCAACCGTTTGGAGGCCTCCTCTGCTAGTCTCTTTGACATGGCACAAGTTCATGGTCCCTGCCCTCGCACAACCGGTATTGGCAACACTGGTTCATGCCTTCGTCCTCGACGTGTCCTCGAGTTTGACAAGTTCGGACTGGCACCTCATCTTCATCGGCATCGACAACATCTTCTTCGACATCGACTACCTCCTCTACGACTTCCTCGATCGTGTCACCGACGAGTTCTTATTTGCTTACTCGGTTTTAGTACAACCGGACTATGCCCTCGTTCCCGACATGCGCCTGGTTCTAGGAAAACTATGGTTGCACCTCGTCCTCGACGGCTTAGACTGCATCGTCTCTGGCATCAACATCCTCGATAACTACCTCTAAGCATCTTCGTCATTCTCCTCGCGTACTATACGCATGCGGCTTCATGTGTGGCTACCTCGACACCGGCACCCCACCATGACATCTACCACGACAACCCCTTGCACAAATACCTAGACCAAGGTTGCAACGCTCACCGCGTCAATGCTTCCTCAACATTAGGCACAAACCACTACCACCTAGCTTGAACCTCATCAGCTTCCTATATAGTCCAAGCTACCGCGACGTGACATCATCCACGACGTTCCCGCTCATACTGCGAGGAGATGTCAACCCACTATTTCTATTTCGGTTTCTCTCCAGTCTAACCGTCCACGAAGTTCTAGCTGTTCAACATGCTAATGCTATGACCGCGGGATGTTAGCTCACTACTACTAAGAAAAACTATGACGACACCTCTGTTATCGCCATATTTTGGCCAAAGGAGGAGATGGGCTGTAATCAAGATGGGCTTGGAAGATACATATATGCAACGTGTTGTTGAATCGGCCTTGTACGTGGATTTGGGCTAAATTGCCCGTGTATCTGTATATTGTAGTAGTTACGTTTCGGTTTAGGTAAGAGATAGAGTTGTAGAGTTATTCCAAAGATAGAAAGTCTCCGGACTATAAATATGTACCTAAGGTTATTGAGAAAAAGAGGACAATCACGTTCACAACAAACACAATCTCGGCGCATCGCCACCCCTTGTTTCTAGGGTTTCTTTCGGGTAAGTGTCATGCTGCCTAGATCGCATCTTGCGATCTAGGCAGTATCTGCTTATGCGTTATTTGGTGTTACTCGTACTGAAGCCTTGTTGATGGCGAGTAATACTATTATCATAGATTTGTTTAGGTTAGCATCGGTACTTTTCGCTATGATTGTTTAGTTATGCTACCTCTAGTTACCTCGCTACCTTTGCACCTTTTCCCGAGTGTAAGGGTAGCATCTTGCTTGATCTTTATTCAGTTGATTTGATCTGTTATGGTTATGCCTTGTTTTCCAAGGTTTAGTTTGATATCCATGTAGTCAGGCCTTGCAAACGGGTTGAACGATCCAGTAGTACGTGAGGATATGGTTTGCCAATTCGAGAGGAGTTGTTCCGGGAATTGACTTTACGTCGGTTGTTAGGCCTTCTCTAGGGTTAGTTTTCCATTATCTTTTGTATCTACCAGGCTCAATTACGTGTAGGATGTTCCAATTACGTGGTGAAAACGTTAAACCGTGAGATCGATTTAACTTGTATTGATGAAGCAATACCCCATGTTATCATAGATCTAATGCAGCAACCATGGGACAATCGGCTCAGGAGCCGATTGTGGAAACCTGGGAGCCGGTCACGGCTCGAATTTTACGTATACTTGTTTACCATGCAGGAAACTGATCGAAGCAATCCATCACCTTCCTGACCAGGTATAGGTCAGGTGGCACGCCCTTGAACCAAGCCAGGACGTGTGCCGGAGTTTTGCGGGCCATTGCCCGAGGGACCAGGGCCCACCAGTTCCGGAGCCTCCGGCTCGTGTTGCTCGTCGCTGCTCGCCGGTGGGTTTTGACAGGCAACACATTCTGGCACGCCCGGTGGGACTTTCAACAGCATCTGCATCAACATCCGACGCTGAGATGGGGGACAGACCGGTCACGTACGACGATCTGCCTGAGGAGCACAAGGCGAAGTATGATGATATCAAAGCTCTCTTTGAAGCCGATCTCATCGGCTCTTTTGAGAGGACCCGTAAGCATGGCATCAGGTGGAAAGGGTTCTCACCCGAAGGTGCTCTTGATGAGGTGGATCATTTCCTTCGAGGAGCGCACGAGCTCTGCGACGAAGTCAACTACATGGTGGCTCATTCTCTCCACCGCCATTCGAGAGCCCGTGAACGCTTTCGAGCGGATCGCAGTCATGTAGTTCAGAGATCATGAAACATCGATTCTCCGTGGGCCTACTCTAGGGACCCACCAGGGAGAAAGACCGCTCCAGACCAGGCCACAGCTGCCATTCGCACTTGCAGCTCCGGAGCCACCAGGGGCAGCGGCGTACGTCGTCTACAAGGTCGGAGGTGACCTAGGCGATTGCCGCCTGTTTGAACCACCTAAAGAAATCCCACATGGATATGTGTGCACCTACGCGGGACCGCAATAATCGACACGCACGAACCAGATTGCAACCGCAGGATTTACAGCGGGGAGTTCCGGGCAGGGCTTCAGAGCGGTGTTTCGGAGCAGGATGTCCGGGATGGACGCCGATAAACAGGCGTGGCTAGCCAAGTATGCCACCGAACGAGTCATGAGAATCTAGCCCTGCAGCTCAAACGGTGGAACAAATCCGTACCATCTTGAGAGACCCGCTTCGCGTCAAGAGAAGGACAATCGGCTATTCAAGCCGTACCCCAATGAGTTTGATCGATTCGCTGCCGCCAAGTATCGACTCCCGAGTTCTCAAGGTTTAGCGGATCGAAGGGTCAAGCTCGATCGAGCACGTGAGCCGATACAGCACGATTAGGCATGATTTCAGCATCGGATCGATTCGCGTAAGGTTCTTTGCGCAATCTATGACAGACCAGCTTTTGGGTGGTACACTGCCGCCACCGATTCGATCCAGACTGAAGCAATCGGAAGAGCGGTTCCACATTCGGATTCATTCGGTTACCGAGGGCGGCATTGCACTGCACAAAGTGCAAAAGCGGGAGAGGCAGCCGAGTACATTCAGCGTTTCAGACTGTCAAGAACCGATGTTACTCATCGTTTAATCGAAAAGAAGCGGTGAGCCGGTGTTGGGTCTCTCAGACCTATCAAAGATCCGCTTTCCAAGTAGAGTACAACTCATTGGCACATGGCCTGTTGACAATGTATGAACAGCGCCACCGAGTTGTACCAAGACAAGTTCAAACGTCCGATAGGCTGGTCGATCTGTAAGAAGAAGATCCTACACAAGACCAGGAGGTGGCCGTGGCTGAATGGGCTCGGGGGGCAGATCCTGTGTCCTGCAAATGGGTGAAGCAGCAAGGGCCTGCAAAAGGGTTCGACTTCGATGTGAGCAAAGCTGAGCAGATATTCGATTTACTGCTGAAGGAAAAGTAGTTGAAGTTACCCGAAGGCCATAAAATCCCTACGGCTCAAGAGATGAACGGGAGACCATACTGCAAGTGGCATCACTCGTTCACCCACACCACCAATGACTGCAAAGAGCTACGTCGCCAGATCCAAACGGTGATAGAACAGGGCCGTCTAATCCTGGGGCAATTCGCTATGAAAGTAGACACAAACCCGTTCCCCGGCGTCAACATGGTAGAACACAGCCACTCCGCGAGGCGTCAGTTAGATTTCTCGTTCGATGTCAACATGGCAGGGCCTGTGTACCACCATGGCACATATAAGGAGGAAAGCGGTCGCTCTCGGGGCAAAGAAAGAGAGGAGGCCGGTCCACGTGATCGGCCCCAGTACGATGACAGGCGGTATTTAACTGAGGAGCAGGTGAGAAGTGTGTGATATCAGAAGCCACACTCCACGCATCTCCTTAACAAGTATGAGCGTCAGTATGACCGACGTCGCCGGCGCGATAGAGACGGTGAAGGATATGAGCACCTCGCTAGGGGAACGTCAAAAGAAAAGGAAGGCGTAGACAAACATTGGGATTGTCCTTTCTTCAAGTATTGCTGGGATGCGGGAATGAGCCGATTGCCTACAATCGATAACTGCCCGTAATGTGGACAGCAGAAGGAGGACACGGGGCCAGTTTCAGTGTTCAAGCGTCTAGGGCCTCTCCCACCTCAGAGCCGACACAGGGAGTCCGCTCGAGCAAAAGATCTCGAGGAGCCAATGGATGACAAAGAAGAAGACAGATATCACCGTCCAAGGTGGTGTCCCGATGGACTCAGACACACCCAAAAGCGTAGAGTTCAGCGGCTGCGTAACTTGGAGGAAGCTGAAGCGCAGTACCTCCACGCTTTAAGGAAAGCACGACCCGATCTGGCCGTTAAAATTCGGCAGACCTTGGAAACGGAAGATCGCCCGAAAAGGAAAGAGTGGCGCCCCAAACCGGTAAAAGCCGATGCAAAGACATCGGCTGGCACAAACATGGTGTTCATACTTCCGTCAGAGTTTTGCGCTCCAAGAACCAGAGAGCTGCCAGTGGGCTGATCGCGCCCTGACCGTTATCTTTGAAAAGCCACGTGAGAAGGGCCACAAACATCTGAAAGCCCTGTACCTGCGAGGTTACATCAATGGGCAGCCTATCAGCAAGATGTTGGTTGACACCGGAGCGGCAGTAAATATAATGCCATACTCCATGCTATGGCGCTTGGGACGCTCCACTGCAGATCTGATCAAAACCAACGTCATGTTAAGCGACTTCAACGGCCAAACTTCAGAAACGCAAGGCGTCAGCGTGGATCCGACTGGGCAAAAAACCATCCCACGTCATTCTTCGTCAGGATGACAAAAGCACCTACGCTGTCTTGCTAGGGAGAGATTGGATTCACGCTAACTGCTGCATTCCATCCACGATGCACCAGTGCCTAATACAGTGGGATGGAGATGAAGTGGAGGTCATTCATGCAGATGACTCGATCGAGATCTCCATAGCTGGCATGAGCATCTGGGAAGCAGAAGACCAAGAGCCGATCTCTGGAATCAGTCTAGACGGCTGTGAGCGCATTGAAGCTACAAAAAACGGGGTGAGGCTGGTCTTATCCACTGGCCTGACAGAGTAGCAAAGTCCACGATCAGATGTGGTATGGCCGATCCTGCGATCGCCACAAAAATAAAAAGCAATCTTACGACAAGCGGATCATGCGATGTAGTAGGGAGATTCCTGCCATTGTAAAGCACAAATAAGGTGTAAACCGTCCTTGACTAATGCAATCAAAAGGGGCGATTCAGCAATCGCCCAAATTATTTTTGTTATCCTCACCAACTGTTGCCTGTGTTTAGCATCGATTTAACAGTGACGGAAATCTAGGGTATGGGTTTACATCCGATGAGCTGGAGGAGATTGACATCGGTCCCGGGATAAGCCACGACCAACATTTATCGCCAGGAAGTTAGATCCGAATCTCGGGTCCGATGATAGCTTTGTTGAAAGAATATCCATCGCTTCAGGACTATCTGAGAGATGCTCAGGTTAGACAGAGCATCATTGAGCATCGACTCCGCTTAAAAGGATTTCGCCATTCCAGCCGAGCACGATGATGAATGCCGAAATTTTGGAAGAAGTCAAGAAAGAGGTCGAGAAAATGTTGACCAAGTTAATCAGCCATGCGGTATGCCGAGTGGATTTCTAGTATCGCACCAGAGAAAAAGGATGGCCGGGCGTGTTGCCATAGATTTTCGGGATCTCAATAGAGCTACTCAAAGGATGAGTATCCGATGCGAAGAGAAACGTTAATCAATGCAGCAGCTGGTCATAAGATCTTAAGCTTCATGGATGGCAATGCCGGTTACAACCAAATTTTTATGGCTCCAGAAGACATACACAAGACTGCATTCAGAGTCCCAGGTTCGGTGGGGTTGTTTGAATATGTAGTCATGACATTTGGACTGAAGAATGCCGGCGCCACGTACCAAAGAGCCATGAATCACATTTTCCATGATCTGATCGGCAAGCTGGTGGAAATTTACATCGATGACGTGGTGGTCAAGTCTGCTTCAGTACAAGGACACTTGGACGATCTGCAACGCGTCCTGGACCGAACAAGAAAATTCAGACTCTGGATGAATCCAAAGAAGTGCCTTCGGGTGACGGCGGTCAGTTCTTGGTTTTCTTGGTCCATGAACGCGAATTGAGATCGGCCTGAAAAGTCGAGGCGGCGAACAATGAAGCCACCTACCACGAAGAAAGAACTGCGGTCTCTCATCGGCAAGATCAACTTCGGAAGATTCATCTCAATCTCGGGAAGAACAGAGCCGTTCATGGGACTGGTGAAAATTAAATCTGACGAGGAATTCCGCTGGGGGGCAGAACAACAACGAGCCTTCGACGAGATCAAAGAATATCTGACGAAGCCGCCAGTGTTGGTTCCGCCCCAGCCGGATAGGCCGTTCTACATTTACTTGTCAGTAGCTGACACGTCCATCGCCTCGGTGGTGGTGCAAGTTTATGATGGTCTGGAGCGAGTCGTGTTTTACATAAGCAGAAGGATGCTGGATGCAGAGACAAGGTATCCTGAGATCGATAAGTTGTGCCTCTGCCTGTTTTTCACCTGCACCAAGCTGCGCCACATCTTGCTCTCAGCGGAGATTATCATCATATGCAAATCAGATGTCATAAAGCACATCTTTGTCGGCCCCTATGTTGAAAGGCCGACTTGGCAAATGGATGTTTGCGTTATCGAATTTGACATCCGGTACCAACCCGAAGCGGTTAAGGGTCGCATTGGCCGACCTTATTTGAAAGGATCAACACTAATATAGCATACTGTCCATACGAGCGTGGGCTATGTTTTTCGATGGATCGGTTTGTGACGATGGTTGCGGCATCGGCATTCTACTCGTGTCGCCTGGGGCAACATTTTCCTTCTCCATCGGTTATCTACCCTCGCACCAACAACGTCGCTGAGTATGAGGCGATACGCAAGGGAATGGAGTTGCTCATCGAAGCTGGAGCAGAAGCGGTGGAAATTTTTGGAGACTCCAAGTTGGTGATTTCCCAACTCACGGAGGAATACAAGTGTGAGAGCGAGTCACTCTTCCCATTATGGCTGCAATGCCGTGAGCTGATGGCACAGTTCCGGTACATAAACTTCACCTGGATCCCGCGGTCGCAGAATACCGAGGCAAATGATCTTGCACAAATGGCTTCAGGCTACAAGGACGTAGCAGAGGGAGCTGATGTTCAGGTACAGTTCCTGGAGGCCAACGACTGGAGAGCCGATATCTTCAATTACTTGAAGGATTCGGCTCGGGGGGCACCTAAACGGATAAGGTACAAGGCCATGAAGTATGTGCTTATTGGGGACGACATGTGTTACAGGACTCTGGAGGGGTTACTGCTCAAATGCCTAGGGCCGACCGAGGCCAATCGGCTCCTACACGAGGTACACGAAGGCGCCTGTGGAACTCACCAATCGGCTCACAAGATGAAATGGTTGATCAGGCGATCAGGGTTCTATTGGCCCACCATGCTTGAGGACTGTTTCAAGTACTACAAAGGGTGTCAAACATGTCAGAAATTTGGGAAAATTCAGATGGTACCCGCGTCAGCAATGAACCCCATCATCAAGCCTTGGCCATTCCGAGGTTGGGGCATGGATATGATTGGCAAGATCAATCCTCCATCAAACAAAGGCCACATGTGGATTTTGGCCATTACTGATTATTTCACTAAATGGGTGGAAGCTGTCCCTATGAAGTCAGTGAACTCGAAGGATGTTATCAATTTTGTGAAAGAACACGTCATTCATAGATTCGGGATTCCCCAAACTATCACGACCGATGGAGGTTCGGTCTTCATTTCTCATGAGTTTAGAAAATTCTGCGAGGACACGGGAATTAAGCTGATCCGATCATCTCCATACTATGCTCAAGCAAATGGGCAAGCTGAAGCATCCAACCAGAGCCTTATCAAGCTGATCAAGAGGAAAGTCGACGAGCACCCTAGGCGTTGGCACGAGGTTTTGTCAGAGGCTTTATGGGCTTATCGCATGTCATGTCATGGAGCGATAAAGACCTCGCCATACCATCTAGTCTATGGACAAGAAGCCGTATTGCCCTGGGAGATTACGGCTGGATCGAGACGTGTCACTTTTCAGAACGATCTAACAACCGAAGAATATGCGGCCTTGATGAGTGACAGTGTTGAGGATTTAACGGAGCTTAGGCTGTGGTCGCTTGATAAAATCAAAGAGAACAAGGCCAAGGTAAGCTGTGTTGCCATTAGGGACTAAGGATGCAGCATATGGTAAATGGTCTCCAAATTGGCACGGGCCATACAGGGTCGATCAAGTTTTAAGGGGAAACGCGTACATGCTTGAGGAGCTGGACGGCGTGAAATTACCAGTGGCTGTCAACGGTCAACATCTCAAGAAATATTTCCCAAGCATGTGGGATGATGGACAGTGAAATGTGGGGGCCGATACATGAAATCGGCCAAATAAAAAAGAAAATATATAGCCGATGCACAGTCATCGACTCTAGAGGTTCAAACTGTTACAAGCAGGTGCCAGTTTACATGAACGAGCTACTGAAGGAATGCCTCGAAGGCGTGAAGGGCGCCAAGACGACACGATCCACCTCGGCGATCTAAACGGTCATCATCTTCGTCCTTGCCCGTCACTAGCTGCTTGTTCAGGGCACGTATTTCTGCCAGATCGGTTTTCAGTTGAGCTTTGAGGCCTTCTGCTTCGTCTTGGGAGCGGGCGATGGATGCTTCCTTGTCGCGAATGAGCTGTTTAGTCGCCCAGACCTTCTCTTCAAGATCCTCCAACTCCCTTTTTAAGGATGCGAGCTCGGTGGTACTGACAGAGGTGTCAGTTTTGGCATCCAGAGACGCCTTTTTCGTTGAGCTCTTGACATCCATGCGCAATATTGGCCTTCAGCGGAAGTTGGGCGCGGCGCAGATTGATCCTTTCACGAGCTAACTTCACCCTTGACCCGTAGAAAGACAGAGTTACAACTGGCCAAAGCTTCACCTGCAATGCTACCGGGAGTTGGTCCTTGATTTCGGCAAGAACGCTCTTCACCTCCTCAGAACCCTCGATCAACTCCTCGATCGGGGAGGACAGCAAGGCTTTAAGACGCTGGAATTGAGGTAGAACAGCCCTGGCTCGTGGTTCATCGTTGGCAACAGAGGGAGTTGGTTCGATGGATTCAGGGTCGAACGCCGCAAGCCTGAAATATCACAACCCCGACACCCGAAAAGGCGTCAAGACATTCCAACATGTAAGGATGAGCCGAAGAAGCTAACGACTCTCCTAAGATCGAGGGATAGCGGATGACGAGACAATCGGCTTGTGTGTGGTTGTTGGGCTTGGCCAAAGTGGTAGCTGTTTCATCCGCACCTTCGGGATTGCTAGATCCGGCTTGGCTAAAGGCATCTAAGACGGCCCGGCCTTCCGCTAGAAGCGTCGGCCTGCATGAAGGTGCTTAGCCGATGCAAATGGTGATGAATCGGCGATGAAGAAACAAGTGGTAAGAGCATGAAGGGTGATGACTTTTGAAACCTCTTGGCTCGATGAAGAAGTTTGCGGTCCTTGCGAGCCCGCTTGGGTTTCCACGGGCCCCGACCGGGTGCTCGGGGCGAGGTTCAGGAACCGGCCTTTTCCTGGAAGCCGATGGTGGTGAATCTGGCTGGCTCGGTGTAATGGTCCTCTCAGAGTCTGTTGGGCCCAATTCTCCTCGATTGGTCTGAGTGTCCTCGCTGGAGGTGTCTTCAACGGAAGCCTGTAAGAAAGGAGAGCTAGTAAACACGAGCAAGTTTGTAAGGATGAGAAAGATCGACCAAAGCATGGGTCAGCGTACATGCGAACTTTCTGGAGAAGGGCTCCGGCGCCTCAAAGTCTTCCTGGCGGCTAACTTCCTCGCCACCGTTCTTGTTTTAGTTGGAACTCGAGGAGCAGCTGACCTTGAAGTTACTTGGTTCTTAGAAGCCGATTGTAGTAATATCGGCTGGTTCTGCATCACGACCTTTTTCAAAGGTGGCGAGTTTTTGCAGAAAAGGACCACTGGAGCTGGTGGGAAGAATTCGAAGGGGGAGCCATCACCGTGTGTAGGTTCAGGACCATCTTGTTGCTGCAAGGAGACAGAGCGAGTTATTATAAGAATCATTGGTGAGATGCCTCAAGAAATTTTACAAGTAATGGTACCTGTTCTACGGGGATATCATATTCAGCATCGAGCTGTTTCAGCAACGGTCCCAGAGCTCTCCTGAAGGCATGAGTCTTCCACATCGACCACCAGTCTTCAAATCCATCGGTTGATGAGGCGAAGGTGAGGTCGTTAGGAATTGGGATGGTCAGAGCATCGAAGAAGGAATAACACCTTTGACTGGTGAGAGTATCAGGCAGGTCGGCTCTGCTCTCTGTAAGATGGTGGAGAAAGAAATGGGGAGGTAATTGTCCAAGGCCAAATTGCCGAGCCACTACGACCGGCTGGTAGAATTCATACCCAGGCTTGATTATTCTGTTGGATGTACTCATGCCAACTGGAAGGAAACAGGGACGGATCACAGTGGAAAAGAGCTGCCGAAAGTCTTTGGTGTCATCGGCAAAGTTGTCTAACTCAAGGAGATTGGATTTTCAAATGTTCGATTCTTCTATGTAAGGAAAGAAGATAGGATTGTCCGTGCCTTGAAAGAAAGTGCTGAACCACTTGGATGCTTCCTGAGGATCGTTTACTACCGCAGTCTATACAAAGCTTGGCCGTAGGTGCATCAGATCTGCTTCCCTTTGACATCTGGAAAGGTGCAACTCGCCAAAAGGGGGAAGTTTGGGACGTGGTTTTGAAAATACAGCTGAGCCCATAGCTGAATGAACCACCAAGGACCTCCTGTTTTGACTGCTATGCCAGAGAATAGTTTGACAGACATCAACTGGAGATATCGATAGACCTCTCCAAGGAACAGTTTGTCGATGCCAAGTTGAGTGCCTTTGGCAAGCTCGTAGGCTAAGGAGAGATAATTCTTGGTTGGAGCAAGGGAAGGACCATGAATATGAAATGTTCGGCCGAAGTTGAGAAAGGCTATGTGTTCTTTCTCCGTGATAGGCCTTTAGTTTTCATATGGCGTTGGAGGTAGGCACCCGATTAATGCGATCTGCTTTGGAAGACAGCTTAGGGGACCTTGGTCACTTAAAAGCGGAGGGCTGGGTGATGTAACATCCAGACCAGAATCATCACCACGCCTAATGTAGTTGGTGACATGGGGCCATGACCGAACATGAAGCGATTCGAGCGTCACTGAAGTAGCCGATGGTTTTTAAAAGATTTTCATGTTTCTCAAGGGGAGACAATGACAAATGCAAGGCATCAGCTATTCCCGTGGTTTCCCATTGGGATTGGTAAGCTCTAGCTACCCTGCTGAACCAAGAGACCCAATGTTCAGGGGGATTAGGCCAGGCTCGCAAGCAGTCGGCCCAAGAGTTCAAATCTAGGTCTTAACTTACGAAGGGGATTCTGTTTGCTTCGCAAGAGATCAGATGGGCAGGACTAGATTCTGTACGGAGGCCAAGACAGAGAGAATTTGGGAGAGAAGGATGCGGCAGCAGAATGTCTGAAACCTAAAAATTTTAATGGTGGAATAAAGCATTAATTCAGGTGTTTGCCATTAATTCTAGCATCGTGTTCGGACGACGAGGAGTAGGCGTACCTTCAGACCGGAGACCTCTGGGTTGGTGTTGGACGATTCCGCCATCTAGTTTGCCGGCGGAGATGTATCTATGCAGTTGGGGATCGAGGGTTCTTGTCGCTGTGAGCTCGATCTGGTCGGTGAGCAATTGGAGATCTGGGTCGCCCTTTTTTGAAGAGGGTCGCAGGATACCGTTTGAAACTGGAAAGTGGCCGCTCAGATTTGTCTAAGTATGCGACCAAATTTGACCTTGTCAACGTTTTTGGGAAAGCCTATGTTTTACCATCGGCTCTTTGAGCTTTGATTTGGTTGACTGTATGAGCGCAGTGTGGTGAAAGTCGATACATTACTATCGGCTTCTGGAGCATTGACCTATTTTGACTATCGGCAAAATTGAGTTGGAAAAGCAATCTTCGAGTTGAAAAAAGCAATCTTTGTTCATTCAAAAGACGATTGTTTACAATGGAGCAGATTGCTTACAAAAGGAAATCTACTACTAGTACTACTATTACTAGTTCCTAATCTAGAGGCCGGTGTCGTCGCCGCTGTCTTCACCGTCGTCTTGTTCGCTGTCATCGCCATTCTTTGCGTCGTCTTATTCTTCTTTGAAGATGCCAATGGGCCTCCTCGTCCTCGTCGTCGTCTTGGTGTCCTCGCTGGACCCGGCGAAGCGCTTCACCGTGGTACTGCTTGAGGAGGTGTCCTCCTCCGCTTCCTCCTCCTCGTCGGAGGATTCGACGACATCCCAGGACCAAGCGTCGTCGGAGCTCTCCACCTCCAGTTCCCCGTCAACGAGGAACTGCAGGCCCTCCTCGCCGTCGGTCAGGGACTCGTCGTCCTCCGACCATGCGGCGAAGTTCCAGTCCCTCTCGTCCCACCATTGTGGGGCGAGAGCCTCGTACGCCGCCATTGGCGGGTGCTCCGGCGTCGGCTCTCGGTCGCTCATCGTGTTGGAAGACTGGGAGGAGAGGGAGGATGATTTGGAGGAAGAAGAGGCGGCCATGGCGGAGGAAGAGGGTTTTTTCGGCGGAGAAAGAGGGTTTTTTGGCTACTGGAGGAAGATGGGGCTGCAAACTGCTCAGATGAATTTAAATAAGGGGAATAGTGGGAGGTGGTTCAATGCCATAGCGGTTTCCCAGAATGCGGTGCCAAAATTTTCAAATCATGCACTGCGGAGAAGTTGAGAAGACAGGGCATCATGATGAGGGGGTGGCGTGACGATTCTGCTCTGCAACGCGTAACCCGATATAAAAAAAGGGGGGAAGAAAAAACATCAACAGAGTGGTTTTGGAATTATTATTGCCAAAACCAGGGGGGCATGTGTTATCGCCATATTTTGGCCAAAGGAGGAGATGGGCCGTAATCAAGATGGGCTTGGAAGATACATATATGCAACGTGTTGTTGAATCGGCCTTGTACGTGGATTTGGGCTAAATTGCCCGTGTATCTGTATATTATAGTAGGTTACGTTTCGGTTTAGGTAAGAGATAGAGTTGTAGAGTTATTCCAAAGGTAGAAAGTCTCCGGACTATAAATATGTACCTAAGGTTATTGAGAAAAAAAGGACAATCACGTTCACAACAAACACAATCTCGGCGCATCGTCACCCCTTATTTCTAGGGTTTCTTTCGGGTAAGTGTCATGCTGCCTAGATCGCATAGGCAGTATCTGCTTATGCGTTATTTGGTGTTACTCGTACTGAAGCCTTGTTGATGGCGAGTAATACTATTATCATAGATTTGTTTAGGTTAGCATCGGTACTTTTCGCTATGATTGTTTAGTTATGCTACCTCTAGTTACCTCGCTACCTTTGCACCTTTTCCCGGGTGTAAGGGTAGCATCTTGCTTGATCTTTATTCAGTTGATTTGATCTGTTATGGTTATGCCTTGTTTTCCAAGGTTTAGTTTGATATCCACGTAGTCAGGCCTTGCAAACGGGTTGAACGATCCAGATGATGCGTGAGGATATGGTTTGCCAATTCGAGAGGAGTTGTTCCGGGAATTGACTTTACGTCGGTTGTTAGGCCTTCTCTAGGGTTAGTTTTCCATTATCTTTTGTATCTACCAGGCTCAATTACGTGTAGGATGTTCCAATTACGTGGTGAAAACGTTAAACTGTCGTAGATCGATTTAACTTGTATTGATGAAGCAATACCCCATGTTATCATAGATCTAATGCAGAACCATGGGACAATCGGCTCCGAGAGCGGTCACATGGAAACACAGGGCGGTCACGGCTCAATTTTACGATACTTGTTTACCATGCAGAAACTGATCAAGCAATCCATCACCTTCCTGACCAGGTATAGGTCAGGTGCGCATGAACCAAGCCGGGGCGTGTGCGGAGTTTTGCGGGCCGTTGCCGAGGACCAGGCCCACCAGTTAGGAGCCTCCCGGCTCTTCGTGTTGCTCGTCGCTGCTCGCCGGTGGGTTTTGACAGGCAACAACCTCGTACTATTATTCTCTAGTGACAATCTACAAATAAATAGCTCTGGGCGATTCCGTTGTCGTGGCAGTGGTGGCGTGTCTATCTCGATCATGGCGCGTGGGATCCATTGGCAGCAGATATTCCGAGCTCGGTCGGTTTCTGGTCAAGTGCCTGTGTCGATTAGGGGGGCGGCCGATGGCTGCCGCTGAAGTGTTGATGCCACCCATTCTCATGCTAAGTTAAGGATCGTGACTCTGATGTGGGATCACCTGCAAATTTAGCAATAAAGTTCCGCACTGATTGGCTGGGGTCTTTGAGGCAATGCACATTAAAATCAAGCATGATCTGACACAAGTAGATCGATCTCTCATCTCTCCACCTGGGGAGAACAGAATGCGCAAAAGGCCGGGCATTGCCAAAACTCCTCCAATTCAGATAGAAGACATCCCTGATCTGACAAGAAAAATGCAAGACGAACTGAACAGTACTTGTCCAACAGGAACACACTGGGTACAAGAAGATATGCAGATGGATCGAATAGTTCCTTCCCAAGGGCCGCAGTACACAAAATCTACTCAATTATATGGTACAAGAATGACAACCAATCGAACATCTCTTGAAGAATTTTGACAGGGACACTAACTTTATTAACTGATGAGGTATCTGAATTTCATGTCATTTTGACCTGACGACTGCAACAACTTAACCTTGGACCAATTTGAATCGACTCAATTATTCAAATCGCGCTCTCACGGCATGGCTATTCCCACGGGAGCAAGATCGTCGTTGGCGCTGCGCGCCACACGGACGCTGTGAACAGCGGCTGGTTGTCCCACACGAGCGTCAGGCAGCCGGCGAGCTCCTCCACATGGAAGAAGGCGCCTGAGAACGCGCGGACCAGCGAGGCCGCCCACCACGTCGCGCTCGGCCCGATCGGCACCTGGGCCAGCCCAGCGAGCCAGAGCCGAGCACACCAGAGGTCGTGCGGCTCGTGGCGCTCCGCACGGCTGCTGCCCTCGCCGCACACGATGTCGAAGATCTCCCGCTCAAGGTACGCCTCCGCTCCGGCGCGCCCGTCAGTGGGCAGCGCCTCCATGGAGTCGAACATGGCGCTGTAGTAGAAGAGCCCGTTGATGAGCCGCTCCACGAGCGTTGGCTTGTTGTGGTACGCCTCCTGCTCGACGACCGTGAACACCCTGGGCTGCATGGCGGCGACAAGGCCAAGGACGGCGTCGATGGGCGACGAGAGGTAGGTCGACGCGGAGGCGTCCGGGTCCACCAGAAGGCGGTGGAGATGGCAGATGGAGTTCACGGCCAGCGCCTCGCCTGGGACAAGCGGGAACATCCACGGCTGGAGCTCGTCGAGGGTGTCGACAGTCAGCCCGCAGAAGGAGAAAGGCACGTTCACGGCGAGCGCCGTCTCGGCGAGGCGGGTACCCACCTCGTGCAGCGCGTAGCGAGATCCGACGCCGGTGATGCGGAGGGACGGCGGGCCGCCGGGGCGGCAGGCGAGGGTCTGGATGAACGCCGGCCACTGCGCGCCCGTCATGATGGCGAGGTCGATGACATGTACGCGGTCGCAGCCTTCGAACGCCTCCAGGATGGCCTGGTTGGCCGTGAAGTGGGCGAACATGAGGTAGGGCCCCGCCTCGTAGAACTGTCGGTACAGCTCGCGGGCGTGGTCCGCCGACGAGGCGGCGTCGACGGCCGCGGCGCCAGAGTTGCTCGAGGACGCCGGGAAGAGTCGCTGGGCCAGCGCGGCGGCGAAGTGGCTCATGACGCGGCCGATCCCCTCGTCCGTCGAGACCGTCGTCGCAAGCGTCGCCCGGGCCTCGGCCAGGATGCCGGCGGCCGCCGCGTAGTCGCCCGCCTGGATGCAGATGGCGCACCAGACGAGGAGGTGTACCACCTGGATCGCGGAGTTCTCCTTTTCCTGGCGCCTCCTCGCGACCTCTTAAATAACAAAATGAGACCGGCAAAAGAGAAACCCTATCAAGAACATACCTTTGTCTTAAGCATTCCACTTGAGATTGATGTAGACCATCTTGACCTTCTCAAGATGGAACACA
This sequence comes from Avena longiglumis, assembly GCA_030063025.1. Classification (NCBI taxonomy): domain Eukaryota; kingdom Viridiplantae; phylum Streptophyta; class Magnoliopsida; order Poales; family Poaceae; genus Avena; species Avena longiglumis. Next base: position 562,051,436 of record CP125974.1, read on the forward strand.
TTTATTTTGTGCTCTTGCTCGCTCTTGCTTGATTAAGACTTGCAAATTGCTCCCCCATACTTCATGGGAAAACCTATTCTTTGGACTTATCTTCATAACTCCATGATCACCGAGGATGGCAAGCTCCAAGCATGAGATCTTCTAGAGAAGAAACATCTTGAGCTTCCACTTCTTCATTCCTTCCTGAGTGTTGATCCATCGAGAGAAGATCCTTCTTTCTTCATGATACCAATCGGCACAAAGCCCTTGGACATTTCTTCTTATCCTTCTTCATTTCTTCAAATTTCAACCTTGAGACCAACACATGGTCCAAACGATGCCAATGGACAAACCTTCAAGTGAAACTCAATTTACACATTAATGCATAGAGATTGTCATCGATTAACAGAACCACACATGGAGGGCATACATGCCCTTTCAGTAGCACTTCATATTTCAGGAGTATCATTGTTCTCTAGGCGACAGCAATAAGCAAAGTCTATTACAAATTCAAAAGGGATAGTCAAGTGGATACACTACTGCATTATCCTACGCCACGGTTTCTAAGGGCTTGGTGGATTTGGCTGGTACACCAGCCAGGACCAGACACTCTCGCTCCCTATTGTACTCCTCAACAAGGGAAACCAGGCGTGGGCCGTACTTCCTCGCTTTCTTGGCAAAGGGGCGAAGCTCTACCTCCTGGCCATCGGACATCGTGGGCATGGAACCTGTGATCTTCTCGAAGTCAATCGCTACGTCATGCCAGGTAGCCATCGTCAAGGCCAAGAAAGCACCGGATGCCGCCTGGGGCTGCTTGTAGGCTTTCGTTGGGTCCATGAGCCCCCTCTCTGTCGTCGAGGGCAACAACTTTCTGGCAGATCTCCTTGTGAAAGCGACCAAGTACTCCCTTCGCCTTCACCAGCAAATCCTTCGAAAGGGCGCTTTGATCCTCAACCGCTACAATAACATATGTGCCCCAGGATTAGCCATGTGAGAATCCCTTATGCATTACACCACAATCCCATGATCAGTTTGTCGTGCTGCATAATCGACAAGGTATCAAAGAATACATCCATTACATACCGAATACATGTCTTACATCAATGCCTTTATATTTATACCTTACATAAGCCTCATTAGGCTAACACCCATTAGCGACAGCAGAACTTCATCAAAGAGTTGGGCCCAAGTCACGCCTTAACCCTACAAGCAACTAGCTGGGAGACCGTCCTAGTTCGCATAGTCGGCAATGTTTCCTTCTTCTTCTTCTTCTTCTTGATCCTTCTCAAAGTCTGACCAAGTAAATAGCTAGGGACAATGCCATTGAGTATATCTGAATGTAATCGCAAACCACTTAAGAAGAACCATAGTAAAAAGGATATACAATATGGTAGTGGTAGTAGGATGTCTCTATGTAAGGTTCCCGTCATAGCCATGGAGCAATGTTTGAGGATCCCGCCACGTGCATATTGTATCCAAGTCCATATAAGTATTACGATCAAACGATCTTATAGTAACGGTAATACTTGTTATGAGAAGCTAATGATAACAATATTTATGATTTGTTTCACCGTATTTGGCTTTATCCATCATCATTATTTTCTCAACAACTTTGATCTAACATATCACTAGCAACACTATAACACTTTGATGTTTTTCCTAGTAGTTAGGAAATCAGGACTATTAGTGATATATGAACTAGTCTTACACACATGACTAGATATATCTTAAAAGTGTTTACAATCCCACACAAGTATTAGTGTTCACCTCCAAATACTCATTATCCGGAAGTAATACAATTATAGCGTAGAACAATATACTTAATTATAAAACAAAAATATAAATAATAATCCATTTATTATTTCTTTTAGGGCATATTTGCATCAAACCACAATGTATTTTGAATTTCCCACACTTCATAATTAACTGGAAATGGACTTTTACCTACCATCGCCTAACTTATTATGATTTTTTTTGTTTTCCCCCTAAACATATAGAATTGATCTAAATCTCATACACAAGAAGGGTGAGTTACCTATTAGAATTGGCCATTGCAACAAAGAGTTTTTCACTATTTTTAAATAAAAAGTAATAGTAATTTCCGAGAATCATGAATATGGAAATTGTGGTAGGCATTAATTTATAAAAATGTACTAAAATTGATACTTTTCAATTCTAAATCGACTGTTGAAAAAGAGATCAATTTAATAAATATATAAAATAATATAATATTTTTATTCCCATTATATATTCATTTACTTAATTTAGTAAAATAAAAATAACATTATAATCATAATTCAAAAGCGACCGTATCAAAACATATTCACTAACTAATTCGATATATATTCATTTCATTTATTTTTTATTTTAGATTGAACCTTTCCACAGATATTCATTTACATTAATTTACTACAATAAAAATAACATTAATATTTAGAATTCAAATGTGACCATATCAAAAATATTTATTTAGTTAATTCGAAAGATATTGATTTCATTTAATTTTTTATTCTAGATCGGCCCTTTCGACAGATATTCATTTCCCTAATTGAAAAGCGACGGTGTTGAAAGATATTCATTAATTAATTACTAAAATAAAATATAACATTAATATTTAGAATTTAAATTCGACCGTTTCGATGGATATTAATTTTAGCGAAGCGATAAAATCAAATATAAATGAGAATTAGCTGGCATGATATAATGTGTTTGGTTTATTAAATGTAGCATTAGTTTTGCAATATTTCGCCGCTAGATCTTTGTAATACATATTAAACCTAGGCGGGCACGGCCCACACGGTTGGGCAGGGCTTAGGGTCTTATCTTGGGCCCGAAGCAAACAATAAAGAACCAATACAATATATTTTATTTCGAGCATATATACTACATTTTACTTTAAAACATATAAATATTGCATTTATTCTAAGTTATAATAATATTCCAGGCACAAAAAATTCAGTACACATACCAGGCCCCACATTTTATGTCCAGGCTTTGGCAGCCCATGCTCAAGCTCGGCTCAACTTGAAGCCCGGTCCGGCCCAACTTGAAGCCTGGCCCGGCCCAGCCCGGGGTGTGCCTAGGGCAACGCGGACCACCCATTTGCGCCCGCTCCTCCCGCACCCACAGTTTCCCGGACGCCGGTGCATCCCGCGCTGCCTCCACCTCCACGCGTGTACCTTTAACGTCACGCTGCGGCGGGGCTACAAATAAGGGGAGGCGAAAGCGTGGACGGCGGACACACACAGCCTTCACACACACTCAGCGATGGCGGCTCCACCCTCGTTCGCCTCATGGGCCACTTCGCCTTTGGTATGGACCCCGCCGTCGCCTCCTCCCTTGTCGGCGCGCTGCCCCACCCGTCCGCTCAGGGCGTCGCCGCGATGACCAACAAGCATAACCTGCACAAGATTCTTGGATGGCCTTGATATCTTGCGGGTTACCCTCATCATCCTCCTCGGCAATGCCCTTGGTGACGTGCCAGATTTCTATCTCTCTATGGTGGCTCATCACCATGGTCAGAGCTATTTGTGCAGCAGTCCGAGCGTAGGAGATCTTCCAGTCCTCAATCAACTTCGAAATCTCCTTCACTTTGTCCCTCACCTCGTGCACTGACATTTTGTGCAAATCGGAAAGCTTGATGGCTTCGCCAGCCTCTTCTAGAGTTTGGCGGAAGTCGAACAAGACATCTCCGACGAGCTTAATACGCTCGAGGCGAGGTTCGGAAGTGGAGGAGTCGGAAATATTCAAGGGGGCTCGGAAAAAACCAAAAGTCAAATTCTGGCTAAAATGAAAGTCGAAAAAAGAAAAACACAAAGTAAAAATATTCGGGAAATCTTACCAAGCACAGAGTGATTCTATTCAGCATGCTCCTTGCGGAGGCTGTCTAGTTCACTTGCTGAGGCCTGGGCAAGATCCTTCTGAATATCAAACTCCTTCTGGAGATCAGCAAGTTGTTTATCTCGGAGGGCTAGGAGCTTCTCGATCCTCACGGTCTCGTGGTTGCTTGATTCCAAAACCGCAGCTACGGATTTATCTGACTCCACAGTTAGGGTCTCAAGTTTCGCCCGAAGTTTAGTGTTCTCTGCCTCCAAGACCTTGAAGTTTTCGGCCTGCTCCACCATCTTGCTGGATTGGCACAACAATTCTGCAAAGGCAAAAATATCAGTCGAATAAAACACATTCGACTATGACAAAACATTTAAACTGAAAAAGAGGAAGCCGGAAAAGTTTACCTTCTGCTTCATGTTTTTCAACTTTTAACTTTGAATTTTCAAAGCGCAAAGCTTTGATTTCTTTGCGCTTGTTGGAAATATTCTTGAGCAATTCTTGGTTGGAAGATGCATTTTTCTGTAAGTTTAGAGACGGAATACCGTCAGACGGCTAATAATACTCGGGCTGCAAATTTAATTAAGTAAAATTACAGCACGAGCCTTGGGGGCTACACTACATCGTTCTTTTGCAACCTAAAACCATCAACCCATATCTAATGATGTTTATCCGACTTTATGCTTGGGGGATAGAGGATATGATAATAAATGCAAATAAGAATCGGAAACTTACAATGTGTTCCAGATGCAACTTTTCAAATCCGAGCTTGGTGCTGTGAAACACCTTCTCGATAAGGGTGAGGGACAGAACATCCGTTGCTGGAAGTTCGCCAGATGCGACTTTAGCATCCCAGACCAAAATATGGTCCAGGAGGCTAACCAGCTTGGCGTCTTCCTCCTCTTGGCTCGCTACCTCTGGAGTCAAGGTTTGCTTCTCAAGACTGGTTTGAGCCAGCCTGAGGATCTCTTCCTTATATTTCCTCTTGAAGCCAGGGACAGCTGAGTCAATCACCTTATCCACAGTACCTATGGTCATAACCATGGGATCATTACCCTTTACGGGTTCACCCTTGTCAGTTGCCTGGTCATCAACGATGAACAGGGATTTCAAGATTTTACCAGCGTCATGGGATGTAGAAGCTCCCTGCACTGATGGAGCACTGGATGGGGTCGACAGCGGCACAGCTGGAGAAATGACAAGCTTCTGCTGACGCATCTACTTGCCTGGCTTGCTTTATAGCTTAATCTTGCTCTTCAACGATGATTTACTCTAGAACACCGAAATCTGAATATTAGGGGTGCTCTGAAAATATAACAAGGGTACATGAGTACTAAAAATGAAAGGTGAGGTGCTTACTTTTTAACTACTGGCAGCACTTGGCTACCAGCAGCGACAACTTCCTTCGCCATGCTTCTTGGAGGCGGGGACATCAACTTCTTGCACCTCATCATCCTCCGTCGCCTCTGGGTCATCTGAAGCATAGCCCTCTAGTGGAGCTAGCTGGGACTCGGAGAGTTTCTCGAGCTGAAAGAATCGGAAAAGCATCAATGAAAATAGAGTCGAAGAAAGAACCAAAGAAAATGATGAAACGCGAAAGCAGAGTTAGAATATTTACCGGAGTCAGAGGACGGCTGGATGTATACATCTTCATGGAAACTTTAGGAACTTTTCGTTCCACTCTTTCCTTGACCAAATATTGCATGAGGGTCTTGTAGTCCTTCGGCGAGAGCCGGTTCGGGCTAACCTTCATGCTGTACTTTTTGTCACCGGTGATTTGGTGCATGAGGCAGTCTCCGTGGTGCTAGAGAGGCTGAATCCGGCGCTCCATCCAATAGTGGATCAAGTCGGATCCACGAAGCCCCTCATGCTTCATGAAAAATTCGATCCGTGTGGCGCCCCGCAAAACCACTACTAGAAAATCGCGTTGTTTTTGTGCATTGCATCATCATGACCGCATGATCATGTCATCATGCCACATTGCATTTGAGCATCGTCATCATCATGCATTTGTTTGTCTGAAACTATTTTCGAAAAACATATTTTGTTTTCTAAATACCCCGCCTTTATTTCAAATCCAAAACCCGGGTCTCCGGATTATTTTGTTTTGTCTGCCAACGGATTTCAAAAGCCCTGTTTTAAATAAATAAAATATTTATTTTATTTTTAAGGGGCAGCCGATCCAAATCGACCACCCCCAGAACAAACCAGCCTACCCTAAACCTTTTTCCTACCTAATCCTATTCTACCCACTCTGCCTCCACCTCACCCCACCCAATAGCCTGCCGCCACCTCACCACTCCCTTCCCCCTATCCTATCCTATGCCGCCACCTCACCAACCCCACCCCAATCCCCAACGCCACCACACACACACCACCATGCCACATACCCCAGCACCCACACCTCCACCTGCCGCCCGACCCACTCCCCCAGGCCCCACCTTCCTACCTCCCGCAACCCCACCCCGACCCCGCTCCTGGCCCACGGCCCCATCCCCACCGCCACCACTTTCCCTCTCTCCCTGATTCTGACCCCTGCCGCTAATCCCGTCCGCCCTGGACCCACCACCTAGCCTCGAGAGACCCAACATCCCCACACACCGAACCCGCACCTTCCTCGCGTCCCCATGGCGCCGCCGCTGCCAAGGACCCTCCTCCTCAACTCGCCCGCCGCCAGGGACCCCTCCCCCCTCGATCTCGCCTCGAGCATGGCGCCATCGCCTCCTTCCCCAGGGCGCCACCGCCGACCTCGCCTGCCTCCTCCCCGTCGCCCGTCTTCCGGCGTCGCCTGCACAAAAAGCTCGACACCGACGCCCACGGGCCCCTCTCTAGCTGTCCTCCTCCGCCGCCCGATCTCTGCTGGCAGCAGGCCTCTGCCCCGGCGTGCTCCTCCCCGGCCCGAGATTCCCCGCACCCCTCGCCGCATGATGCGTCGCCTCCGCCGGCCACTCCCTGCACGAGCGCGCCGCCCCTCTTCGTCGTGCACCTCCTCGCCTCCACCCACCTCCAGCCGCACCCAACCCTGCTCCCTCCTCTTCCGGCCGCCAGCAGCATCGCCTCCCTCCCTCGACTCTCACCCGGCATCGTCCCGCGCTGCGTCAGCCTGGACCGCCGCGGCCACCTCAAGCCGCGTCTCCGCGTCGAGCCAGCCTCCTCTGCCCCTGCAGCCGAGCCCGCTGTCTCGTTTCCCATCGCCCTTGTCCCTGCCGTCCCTACCGCAGCATCGCGGCCGACCCTTCTGCTCTTGCTTGGTTGCTGTCGTTGAGCCTCCCCATGTCGCACCGCAGTGTCGTATGACTGCGTTTTCTCTGATCTCCTTCTTGGCCTTGTTTGTGTGTGTTGCTGATGCAAGTCACATGTGCTTGCATTTGCGCATACCTATGTCGTTCATGCTAGTAGCAGGGTTCTTCCGCCCCTGGTTACCGACAATGATTTTGTTGTAATCTTCCTTTCGGCAAGATCTTCCAAGACTTGACTTCTGCTTCACAACCGAGCCTGATGCCGACAAGTGAATTTGGAACTGCCAAGATCTCCGTCCTAGGACCCGAAGACCAAGCCTCGACACCCCGAACTCGGTGCCGCGCCAAGACCTCCTATCCGGATCCGAAGACCGAACCCGGGCATGCCAAATTCTTCGGCCCGAAGGACACAGAGGCGACAAGTACTTCTCCCCGGATCTGATGCCCGAAACGGACGCCAGTCGGCGACTGAATACGCCAAGTACTTCCTCGAGGACGCCAAGTTCTTCCTCTCGAACCCGAAGACGCCGAGATCCGGGACGCCAAGATCTCCGCCGTGAAACGACAAGACCAACGACACGACCCGAGGACCGCGGATGCGACAAGATCGTCTCTCGGACGCCAAGTCTTCGACCCCTGAGACCGATCCATCGGAACGTCAAGACCTCCTTCCGAACCCCAGATCCGGACCCCGAGACTAAGCCCCAGACCCCCGGAACCCAAGATCTGCCGAACCCAGATGTGTGATCCTAAGCCCTATTTTTATAATATGACATTATCAACTGATGCATATTAAATTGTTCATGCATGCATATTGGTGTGGTTTGGGGGCCTTATGCCGATTCACCTAAATTAAATATGGGATCCATATGCGGGCAAATCTAGTCGTATACTGGTCCCATTTAAATTGGTGTAGCAAACCGGTGCTATCTTTTGCCATGTTAAGACAACATTTAAATTGCAGGGTATCTAAACAACTTGAACCACTTAAATATTGTCGGAACCCCGGTTTCACTTAATATTGCCTAATTGCATCGCATCTTTGCCATGCCATACATCATGCATGCATCATGCCCGATTTTCTACCGTAGTATTAAATAGTGCATCCGGTGTTTGTGCTAGTGTTTTGCTTCTTCACGGACTAGGCCGATGAGTTGATGCGAGTGTCGACCCGATCTTCGAATGAACCTTCAACAATGTTTTTCAGGCGAGCATCTTCCCCTTTCTACCTATCTTACTTTTATAGTATTTATTCCCTCCTGTCGATCTTTTGCTATCTGTGTTGCGATGCTCTAGTTTTCGTACCCGCGATATCCCTTGCAGCCTTATATTGCCTTGGACACATCCTATTACCTGTTGTTTGGTAGATAATTGGACTTGCGCGTCGTAGTCGCTTGCTCTAGTGCTGTTGCGTCTCGTCCAGAACCACAGTTGTTGGAGTTTTGCCGTGTGTTTAATGTTGGAGCTGATCAAGACTTTAATTACTGTTTAATAACTAAAATTGAAGTAGGTAAATGCAGAGGCATAGGTGGGCAATAGATGTTATTTGGTTTTTGACCGTCCACTTGTGTCCCGTAGGACCCCAAGTACTTGATACCTGTTACTTGAATATTCGCGCTATCCACATCCGGGAGGATTATGGGACCCCCCTGAGCTAGAGCTTGATTCATTCTTATTTCTTGGGGCCACAAACTAGTTTGAGGTTTTATTTACTATCCTGTACTTATGCCATGCTTTACTGCTTTATTTAAATTGTGCGATGTCTGCTGTCTTTGTTTAGGATCGGGACACGATTTAGCGGTATCGACAAGCCAGTCACACTTTCGGTTTCCCGATCGTTTATCGTCCACCCAAACCTTGAGTCCGTCTCGAGTCAGCTAACTTCGCTATGGTAGCTTAATGGGGTGGCCCCGAAATATTTCTGAATCCTGTGATTGCTTTGTCGTGAAAGCCTCGTTGGGTTTTGATTTGGTTTTCCGAGGTTGATCGAGTGTGTGTTGCTATTTGTGCACCTGCAGGTAAAACTTTCAAAGCCGTGTCCGCGGTTATGGACGACTTGGAGCACAGTATCTCGATCATAGACAACTATAACTAAAGTAGTGCTATAAATTTGACTTTATAATGACTAGTAATCAGCTTCACTATAATGGAATGGCTAAATAAAATTGCCAACAATTGCTTGTTTGGGTTGACGCTTGCTACCATTGTATCTGACTAGTAAGTATTGCAACTATAACGGAATGGCTAAATAAAAGTACCAACAACTGCTGGGTTTGGGATATCTCATGCTAATTGTATTTGACTAGTAAGTGTCGCAACTACAACGGAATGGTTAACTAAAACTGCCCACTGCTTATTATATCAGGATGACTATCTAAACTTGACTAGTAATTGCTGCAACGATAACTGAATAAATAAAACTGCCAACTGTGTGAGTTCCTCGGTTGACTTCCTCGTTTGGTCTCGAGGGGGAAACACCAGGATGGGTTTGTTTGATGGTAGCATCAGGTTGGTTCCGAATAGGTCTTTCTTATCCCTCTCTGATAGCTGTCAGTTATATCGAGTCTCTATAGGTTGTTTAGTGCATGCTGCGTTGCCGCTGCAGTCCACCATACCTGTGTAGGCGAGGACCGCCGAATTCTAGTCTCGCCGTGTACTGGCCTCAGTACTGACCGCTCTCTCTTTTCCTTTGCCCTTTTCGGCACCTTTTGTTTAAGCAGGTTTTGAGATCGGCGTCGTTAGCGGGTTACCCTTCCGGCTTGGGCAGGGTTATGGACGCCATTGGTTATTCTTCAGGGCTCTTAGCCCCATTTGCATCTTGTCCGTAGCTGGACGCTCTATCGTTTTCAAGGTGATTTGGATCTTTGTTCTGTATATCTGTATTCTTGACTCATGGAGTCGTGTTGTATATATATATCTGTTCTGTGGTTCCCATCGAGGACTATTGTGTAATGATGTTACTTCGTATTCCACCCGCACGAAAGTGCCTGGTGGGCACCTTTGAATCGTTTCTATGCGGGTTTGGCGGGAGCGCTGAAACTTGCATAGGGCCGATTCTGAGGGTGTTACAATCCGCCTCTTGGCAAGGATCAAAATATCTGACAGCTCTGGCGCCTCTGCATCCCATGAATCTTGGTGGGGAGCGGCGCCATTGGCGAATGTAGGAAGACCTTCCGCCTTACCCGGAGCCGGAATATGCTTATGATAAAAGAAAGTTCCGGCCCAGCGTTTGACGGATTCACTAGCATTAATCCTAGGATATATGCAATTCCTCCTAAGGACTAAGCTAAGAGTGTCGGTGAGATAAGGCACACCGGCACTGATGGAATTCTTTCGAGTACCAAAACAGTACCGGAAAAGGGTGAGACTTGGCCTAATGCCAAGAAACCCCTCGCACAGAGCTGTGTGAGCACTAAGCTCAAGCAGAGAGTTGGGAGGAAGATTGTGGAGTTGCATACCATAATGGTTGAGGACCTCGACATAGAAGTCCGACGATGGCAGACTGAGGCCATGGCCGACGTGAGTGTTGAACAGCACCCTCTCACCATCTTTCGGCGCGGGGATGGCGTGTCCAGCAGCGCTCCGCCACGCGCCGACAGCGATGAACCCTCCATCCTCCATGACTTGGAGCTCCGCAGTGTCCATGGCGCTGTGGATCCATAGACCCCGCATCTTTTTCTCATCCGCCGCCGACAAACCCGTCGCCGCTCCAGAAGACGAGGCAGACGCCATAGTTCTTGGAGGAAGATGGGCTGGTGGGGGGAGGAGATATTTTTTCTCAAACGAAGGGCAGATGGGAACTGGTGCGGAGAGCTCGAGGAGTACGAGGAAGCAATGAATGAATCGACGGAGAAGTGAATCTGATAAGAAGGGTTTTCTCTCCTCTTATTTGCCTCTGCGCCAAGATTCGTGCGATGAGACGCGTGATTATCACCACGCGTATAGGAGAGGGGGAGTTAGCTTCCATGCGACTCTTCCCCCCTCGATTTTCACGCATGCATTGAAACGGCGTTCCGTTCTGTAAGGAACGTATCCACCAATGGTCGTGCTGATGGAAATCCTTTTAGTGATGGGACCTGGCCTATAAAGTTGTCAGTCAACACACCACCGTAAAATCCGGCTTATGTTTCAAATCAAGCAACGGAAAGATCAAGGTTAGAGCAGAATATATCCGACTCAACTGACTTGGAATCCTACATCAATGAAAGAAGTTTCGGGAACCCTTCAAGATTCTCATGACGAAGAAACCATCAAGCTACACGATTTATCCGACTTCAGATCTTGGAGACTTTCGGGGGATACTGTTGGGGATATACTTTCCGGGTATACCCACAGGACTCGCTGACTAGGGTGGCCCACCAATGGGTTAGAGCTTTGCTTCACGGGTGGCCCAGTCAGAGAAAGATGAGGAGCCAGTATCGGCTACGGCAAGGCCCAGAAGAGTTACCGACTTAGGCCTACAGTATTACTTATAGTCCAAGTTGTACGTAGTTACCGACTCTATAACGTAGCTGGATATGTCTGTCCCTGTAACCCAGGTCCCGGTGACTATATAAACCGTCCCTTTGGGAGCCTTTAGGGAAATAACCAAAACAACAACCACAACCAACTCACACAAGCGAACCTCTCTCTTGTAATCCATTGTAACATCCGGCTTACGCCGATATATTACTGGTTTGCTAGTAGGAGTAGGATCCGATTACCATAGTCGGATCTGAACCTGGGTAAACTTGTGCTCACCGCTCCTGGAACATTCGACGTTTCACACCCCATCTTTCCAACGCCACTAGGACCCCCTATGGCGTACTTGTCGACAATCCGACGACATGGAGGATTCCCTTTCTTGTGGAGTATAAGTAAGATTGATATTATCTTTATGTTAGGACGTTATGCCCATATGAATGCTTATCAAACACATGTAGAAGTTCCATGATTGTTCATCATTGAGAAATTGTTTTGTGATCACTACAACTTAAAAAGAGAATAGAAAAGTGAACCCATGAACCCCGGTTCAATTTTAATCATAAGAAACAACTTTCCATTGCCATTACTATCTTTTATATTTTCTGCACTTTATTATTTCGAAAGTACAAAAATACTTTACATACTTGCAATCACTCATAAAACCCCCAAAACAACTTTATTACTTTCCATATCATCCCATTTGCATTTAGATACTTTATTTATTTCAGTTTTGCATTATGTTATTGTGTTTACTTTATTTAGTTACATTTTATTTGCATTGTTATTTATTTACTTTTATTATTATTATTATTATCATTTCATATTACTAATATGAAACCTTGTGCTTGACAACCACTTGGTGGAGTTGGGGACACAAGACATCTTATTTGCTTTTTCATATTGCTTGACGAGGACAAGACGATTTAACTTCCCACAACTAGTTCCCCGAGAGTTCGATATAAACCCTCGAGTCATCCTTGTGGAGAAAATAAGCTTGCTACAACACTCTGCACTTGGAGTCCCAACGAAGAGCAAAGGTTGTTGCCATCAAGACCATTTTCTAGCGCCATTGTCGGGGAGCTAGCGGAAGGACATCACAAGAGGAACAACTTCATCAAGCTAAGTACATCACAAGTGTCATCATTTTCTGGAGCCAAGGAGCACCATCTTCTAGGCGCCACCATCTTCGTAAACTTGTGCAACAACCCAAGCTTGGGGAGTTTGCACCACTGTGAGCCTTTTCTTCTCCTTTTAGATTTTTAAAGCATTTTATTTTGTCTTGTTTTTAGTCTTTTTAAGTTTTCTTTAAAACACAAAAACACATAAAAATTATTGCTTCTTGCAAAATCATCATGAATAGATCAGGTCACACCATTAGTTTCACCTCTACTTTTAAACAAAATCTGGGAGAAAATTTGAAAGAAGCATGGGAGAGAATTCATAAAATGCATAAACAAGACCCTACCCCATGTTATGATAATGAATTAAGGCTTAGATTTTAATTTTGATTAAACGAATGGTATCGAAATATTTTAGATAAGGCCACAGAGGGGAATTATGTTTTATCTAAACCTGAAACCACTTTTCAGTATTTGTAAATATCTCTGGTAGTTACCATGGAAATGATGAGGACACGGAAAGTTTTATGGAAGTACTTGAATTAGCAAAATGTAAAATTGAAACTTGCATCTCACAACTCCCTGAAAAAAAACTTTGGACAACTAGAAAACCTCATCAACAACACTCTACCTGATATAGACAAGAAAATGACTACCATCCTCCAAAAACTACAAATAAGTGAAAGGGAAATTATGAAAGATGATGAACAATTACTTAATGCTGAGGAGAAGGTAACCAAGTTAAGTGATATACTAAAAGGGGCAGCTGTATGCCAATTCTTACCAAAGACTAAACTTTAAAAGTCAGTCACTCAATTTGCTAAAAAGGAAAGTAAGGAGATATGGGTTGTTAAAAATAAGCAACTTAATATGCAAGAAGAGGAAGAACCACTAAAATATGATAAAGAAATTATTAATGAAAGTGAAATTACAAATGATAAAGAAGCAGAAGAAGTTAAAATGCTTAGTGAACCAAAAGACTCTCTACTTGATCTTGATAAATGTAGCTTGCATGAACTTATATTAAAATTGCAAAAGTTTGCACATGATACTTCTTTTAATGTTCATCAAGCAGGTTTTGGTTCATATATTGCAAATTATTTTATAAAATAAAATATTGAAAGATATAATAATGAATCTATGATACCACCTAAGCTTGGGGATGCATGGCTCCCCAAGATATTAATCACTATTGGAAAAGAGACACATCATGTTGTTCTTGATCTAGGATCTAGTGTCTCAGTTTTGTTTAAAGATTTTTATGATTTACTTGACTTGAAACCTATGGAAAAATGTGCTATAGATCTTTTACTTGTTGATGATTCAACTAAGCATGCTTTAGGAAAACTTAAATATATCATGGTTGAATTACATATGACTTTTGTGCCTGTTGATTTTATTGTAATGGACATGGGGAGCAATACCTCAAGTCATATAATACTTGGTAGACCTTTCTTGAGAACCACATGTGCAGCCATAAATGCAAAGGAAGGGAATGTGAAGTTTCAGTTCCCACACAAGAAATTTATGGAGAACTTTCCAAGAAAGAAGGAGGTAGAAAATAAGCACAAGCTACCCCATGAGTTCAATATCACTTAAACAAGTAAGTAAAGCCTAGCTATATGGCTAAAAAGAAAGCGATTTTCGGGAGGCAATCCGGTCTTTATATTTTTATGTTTTGTTTACTGTTAATAAGAGTATTATTAAGTGTATTTTATGTAGTTATTAATAAAGTACCAAGTTTAACCCATCTTGGATGTTAAAAGCTGTTAAAACATATGGAGTAGCAAATTTCCGCAGAACAGTTTTTAGTAGAAATATTCTCTAAAATTCTCTATAACTCCCTTTGCGCTCATATTTACACACCATTTACAAATTTTCATCCTTTTTACGCACGTAAATTGGATTGATTTTCTGACATGTCTAAGTGGCCGAAATAAATTCGTTTTGCTGATGCTGAAAATTTAGACAGATTCTGCCATGTTTTGTATTGACCACTCCCAAGTGTTTACAAATGGTTGCTATGAGTCATATTATATGGTAGGGACATGTAGAAACATTATATTCTTGCTAGAAAATTTTAAAAGAATTTTGTCTTTGATATATATGCAACAACTATTATACCTTTGTGCCACTAATGTCACCTCTCAAAAACGAGATGGGAGAAAAAGTTTTGTGTTGAAGTTTTTTGATAGGGAATAGAGTAACATCACACTAAGAGTAATCCAAGGATGGTAAAAAACATAAGCTTGGGGATGCCCAAGGCACCCCACTGGACTTATTAAACTCTCGGTTTGCAAACCTCTAAACTTTGTTTTTCGAGCAACATAATCTATCGCATAAACTTGGAGCGTCTGTTTTTATTATTTACTTTTGTTTCAATTTAATAAGACCACCACCATCATCATTATGCATGTTTATGATTGATCTACTGAAAAGAATTAATTATACCATATTAAAACTAAATATGAATGCCATGATATAAAATAAAAGGGGGGATAAAAGCAAAACGTAAAATTTGTGTTGTGCCTAGTTCTTAAACTCAAGTACTTTCTATGAACTATGATTTGTCTATGCCTATTATTTTGTACATTTTTCTCATACTTATTCATATTTAACTTTTTAAGTAGCAAAGTGAGAAAGTAAATGTCTTGGTATTATGAACTAGAGTGCACACTTTCCTTAGATCTCTTTTTGCTAAGCCTTTTAGGTTTGAGATTCCATTCCTAAAACATAGTTTAGGCACATCCACCTATTATAGAAAAATCTATTTCCAAGTATAATATGTATGTTAATCCTCCAAACAATTAAAACCTTCATTTTTGTGTATTTTAAAGCTCATAAGAAATTAAGGTTTGGGGTGATACCACTATAGAACTTTTTGTTTTTCACACCTTGCATTTTGTCTTGCTAGCCAAACCATGCCTCCTGGTACAAGCTCTCAGTATTTAATGATGATCATCATGATAATCCCTGAGTATTGATCACATGAATGTTTAAGTTATGGATTGTATCGCTGTGAAATAAAGTGTGCAAACTGGAGTAGGATAAGTCTGATGATTGTAACTGGGCTGCCAGTCAAACCCATGCTTCCATGGTGGAGGCTTCACACGATGATAAGTCCTAATATAAATGGACTGAGCATGATTCATGTGAGTATTCTTGTTCCGTATAAGTAGCGAGTCCACTACTTCTCTTTGAATTATGACAAATACAAGAGATAAAGGGCAACCAACCATCATCTTGGTCATTTACCCAAAGGCACTACAAGGGGGAGTGGGCTTCAAAACTTGGACAAGAGGTACCCCTATGAGACATTCTATGACGGCTGACGCCTATTATAAAGGTCCTAAGTTGAGTAACAGCGGAGTGTACCTCATAATTTTGGTTTTCATGGGTAGCAACTTATAAGGTGTGAGAAAATAAACCATATGAAGCTTTGAAATAAAAGATACTTGGAACCCCATCCTTGTTAGTATTGTTGACATGAACTGCATTACTTAAAACTTTTCCATTGGAGGTTTAACATATATATTGCAAATACTTACTTTCGGTTCGGGATGCAAAATATCCCAAGGGAATACAACCTAAGCCAAGAGGCATGTTATTCCGTCGGGTACTAAACTCAAGAAGTGGACCCAAAATACCACCAAAAAAGCAATGAAGCAAATATACCTTGCCAAAGTGTCTCCAATTCTATAGGTTCATCTAAAGTGTGCTTGAAAGATTGTTGTGCCTTTCATTTATTTTATTACTCCATTACTTATTGTTCAACATGCTTATGGAGGAGTAAAAGGTATCACTTGATAATACACTTGCATATTATATTTCATTGAAAAGATTCGTCTTTATGAACATTGCATGATATTAATATAATTAGAGTAACAAACTTCAAAGTTCATGTTTATTTTTGTCACCTTTATGCTCGAGGACGAGCATAGGTTAAGCTTGGGGATGTTGATGCATGTAAAATTCATACATGAACTTTGCACTTTGTTAGCATGTTTACCCACATATTTGCACCATATATGTTGTTATATCCATGTTTTACATTGATTTATGGGGATTTACCAATGATCCCCCTTATTTTGGTTATAACCCTGCAGGGCAGAAAACCCTGTTTTTCATGTTTTTGATGTTTCAGGACCTATACGGAGTCAAAAAGATCTCATCTTCTGGGAACATCATTTTTTATCCACGATAACCACCCGAGGCACGAATAAACACCCAAACTTGGCCTCGAAGGAAAAAATAACCCATAGGGCGCGCCCAGCAAGGGGGCACCCTCCTACCTCTTTTTGCCCTCGGTCGTCCGATTCGCTTCAATCTTTCGCATGCGGAGTTCTTTTGACCTAAAAACCACTATATAAGGACCCCCCAGGGCGTCCTCGACAGAGAGAACACCAGAGATGAAATCACCACCAAACAGAGTTAGATTCATCCAAGATTGGAGGGGGAAACTCCATCGGAGATGCCTCCGGAGGGATCTCCATCTCCACCAACGTCTCCAACATCATCACCATGATGAAGAGGGAGTAGTCCACTTCTGTACTATGGGTTTTTGGTAGTAGCTTGATTTATTTGTCTCTTGTTCTTCATATATCTAGTACCATATGAGCTGACCAACATGATTATGGTCATATATGTAATTCCTATGTGGTGGATCTTTATTCTATGATTTGATCTATGAGATTGGAACCTATTTTGTGTAAGATGTACTGATAGATGCATATGATCTACTCTGATCTAAATTACTTGTTTTGATCCAACTTGTATGCAAGATCTTGTATGGGGATAAGTGTGTATTATATGGAGTAGCATGGTGGTAGAGATTGATTTGTGACAACTATATTTAAGATCTACTTTGGTTTTTTACCTTTCTTTTGCTGCCTCTCTAGGGATAAAGTGAAATCATGTGCTATAATTATCATGTGACAGTGTGATAATCTTGTTAGATCAAGGTAGCATATTTGTATTTCAAACATCATGTCATATTACTTAAGGCTATACTTCGATCTATTTATTAATTCAAGATTGCATGGAGGATTCCCTTTCTTGTGGAGTATAAGTAAGATTGATATTATTTTTATGTTAGGATGTGATGCTCATATGAATGCTTATCAAACACATGTAGAAGTTCCATGATTGTTCATCATTGAGAAATTGTTTTGTGATCACTACAACTTAAAAAGAGAATAGACAAGTGAACCCATGAACCCCGGTTCAATTTTAATCATAAGAAACAACTTTACATTGCCATTGCTATCTTTTATATTTTCTGCAATTTATTATTTCAAAAATACAAAAATACTTTCCATACTTGGAATCACTCATAAAAACCCAAAAACAACTTTATTACTTTCCATATCACCCCATTTGCATTTAGATACTTTATTTATTTCAGTTTTGCATTGTGTTATTGTGTTTAATTTATTTAGTTGCATTTTATTTGCATTGTTATTTATTTAATTTTATTATTATTTCATATTACTAAGACGAAACCTTGTGCTTGATAACCAATTGGTGGAGTTGGGGACACAACACATCTTATTTGCTTTTCATATTGCTTGACAAGGACAATATGAATTAACTTCCCACATCTAGTTCCCCGAGAGTTCGATATAAACCCTCGAGTCACCCTTGTGGGGGAAAGAAGCTTGCTACAACAGTCTGCACTTGGAGTCCCAACAAAGAGCAAAGATTTTTGCCATCAGCCGCCGACAATGAAGAACACTTGAAGATCCTCGCATGCCTGGACGGCCTGTACGCGTGATAACCCCCAAGTGCAGGGGATCACCATAGTACCTCTCAATGTGGAAGTAGGGTCTCGATCCACATGAGCAAGAAGGAAAATCTATCTATTCTTCAACTAAAGTGTCACAAGTTTTAGTTTATTATGCACTAAACAAGTTTTAATGAATAAGATTGTTGTTTTAATGGTTGGGAGTTTAATGTAACAAAACAAGAATATAAAAGTGTCCCAATCCTCTTCAATGCAAGAGGGCAAGACAAGTGTTTTCTTTTATAGGAACAATGGATATGAGTTTGTGGGTTCACTTAATCATGTTATACATAGTAAAAGTACACACATTGCAATGTTTTAATGGTACTTTTATGGTGTCTACATGTCGTAAAACACATAGGTGAAAGAAGTACTGCTTTGTGTTGCTAGGTCACTCTTGCAATAAGGCTAGCATTTGGTTTGTGTCACGTCACACATCATACTTCTCCCATTTTACCCCTAGATAAAGTATGTTGGGTTGCATTGCTATCACTCAATACATATGTCGTTGTCACTCGGCCGCCCATTACCTACATACATCATACTTATCAATGTAAAACATTCTAAACACTAGTGAAATGATTCATATGTTGTGATGTGTTGTTAGTATTATCACATCTCTCTCATCTACCCCCACTTGGTGGTGTCAATCACCTCATGATATGGGTAAACAAGGCATTATGTATAGATCTAAACCATTATATGCATCATAGTATGACAAACCATACAAGATCCAACACAACGGGAAATGAATAACATATACTATCTCATAACACAATATCCACCATATGAATTACATAGATAGATCCATACTCATACAAGTCACGTCATATGGACTTCAACAATGATCATACATAGAGAGGTTAGATCAACTTACCACCATAAACCCAAATTCTAGGGGGTGGACTACTCCCCTCTCATCATGGAGAGAGATGAGGAGGCATTGGTGAAGGAGGAGACGCAACTGGAGGCGATTCCGGCAGCAGTCCCCCCTCTAATCTTCCTCCGAGCGGCGGCCTGCTGGCTCTCTGTTACTTTATCTTTGATCTCCACCTCTGTCTGTCTCGAGAAAGGCCACCAAGGGGTATATATAGATGGTTTTAGGTCAAAACAAAGCGAATGGAGGTGGAATCTACGACATCGGAGTTTTGACGGCAGAGATAGCCTAGTGGCGCGCCTTGTAGTAAATGGGCTCCCATTTTCATCTCGTTGGGCCCCTTGGGCTCTACTTTAGCTTGTTAGATTCATATGGAAATTTTCTGCAGAGAATCCGGCCAGTGTCCGGGTGGTGTCCGATGTGGGTCACTGGCTGGCTGCACACTTCGGCGAAAACTTGAGGAAATCCCCATGCCGGACACTCCGGCTGGCACCGATCAAACATTCCGTCTTGGCCGGTACTCCGGTCGATAGCAGCCGGATAGTCCGACAGAAACTTGATTTGCACATAATAAAATTCTAGGAACCTCTTTTCCCTTTGAGATAGTAATAGCAATATTTTGTTGACAATATATATATATACCCTGAAACATTTAGCAGCCGATTAAAAACATCCTAGTGTTGTCAACAACATCAAAACAATATGAAGGGCAAAAATGCCCTTTTAGAGTTGTTATGAGAACAACGACAATGGATAGACCTAATATGATATACCGTGAAACGCATCGTCAATATATGTTATCGGTAGTTTCTCATAAACAAAGTATTGTCTTTACTGAACTTTGTTTGACCACAATACACATGTGACATTGGGTACATTGTGGCGGGATTCTTAAAACATTGCTCCGAACATGAGTAATTATAAAGTCGGTCTTTGCTCTTATCGGATGGTATGCCAATTATTCACATGGTGTGCTTGTGGGAATTGCTACTCCTAACGATGGAGAGATACACTCTAGGCCCACTTATGTACTATGATGTCCATCATCGTCTGGCCGGATATGTCAACAAAAAGTTCTTGATCACATGGAGATCGATAGTATGATATGAGTAAAGAGTACATGCCAGGTAACAAGAATAACCTAATGTTTCATCTCGGGCAATGTAAAGTATCGATGAAGAAATTTGATATATATATATCAGATACCATGGTTCACACGACTTAGATCTTCGTGTTATTTGTGGGGATTACTACATGTATCAAGACGCTAATAGTAATCATTATCGTGGAAAGAGTTTTAGACATGTCCGTAAATATCCGAACCCACAGGATCACACACTTAAGACGCTATCAGCATTTAGATCGTGATTGTGATTATTATAGTTGAATGAAGTAATCCCGAAATAAAGTTTCAAAGTGTTTCAGAATGTTCCGAAGGTGTCCCGGATATCACCGAGAATGAATGGAATCGTTCCAAACATGTTATGGAAGACATTGGGAATATTTTAGGAAGGTTCCGGAAGTAATTCAGATGAGTTTGGATTTTTTTTTTGGAAAGCTTCTTAATAAATATTTATAATTAAAGCAATTGTCCTGGTTGGGGCACCATGGACCGGAGGGGCCACATGGGCCCCACCGGGATGTGTGCATAGGAAGGGGGGCCCTGGCCGAGTGGGCTAGGGCCTCCCCTATGCCAACGGGTGGCGAGAGGCGGTGGGGGAGGAATCCCTCCAGGACTCGTACTCCCTCCCTAGTGGAGTTGGAGAAGGAATGAGGAGTTCTTCCGGGACACGAAGTCCTACTTCTACTCTCTATATGTATGTGTAAAGGAAAGGAAAGAAAGGAAAGGAGAAGTCCTACTAGGACTTGGAGTCCTACTTCTACTCTCTCTCTAGATGAGTGACTAGCCACACATATATACGGGGACAAGGCCAAGGGAAAAACACACAAGTTTTGGAGAGCCACGCACCAGCCCTGCCCACACGCGTCGCCTTCTCCTTGACACCTCGGAGTCTTCCACCCCTTCTTCACATTGGGCTTCATCTTCGTGGAGAAATTCTTCTTCATGCCGGAGCACTACTTGTCTTCTACCTCCATCTAGACCTAATCTAGTCGGACAACGAAGTGCCACCGGATCTTCATTGACACTATCCTGCTTCGTCCATGAGCTTGATGTCACTTCGACACGGTGTCGTTCTCGTTACACGTGTGGATACAAGTGGGGTGCGAAGCTTAGAGAACTTGATCGTTCGAGGCATCTGTGGTATATTACATCTCCTCGCGACTCGCTAAGGCTTGTTGCAGGGATTGACACACGATCAACCTCGTCATAGACAAACTTATGGTAGCTCGATCTTCGAGGGTATGATTTGTTACCTCCTCCCACTACTAGGAAAAGGGTTATAGCTAGATCGCATACCCATGGCGCATCACTCAGGTGGTTTTCGACGGGTAAATAGTCGTGGTGCATCTGCTAGAGGTGCCCCAAGGGTAGCACCCTTACCCGTGGCGCATGGGCACAGTTGTGCGCCACGGGTAAGTTTTGCCCTGGCTGAACGGGAGTGGCCACCCATACCCGTGGCGCATTGCACTATGGTGCCCCACGGGTATGTTTACTACCCGTGGCGCACCACTGTGCCCATGTGCCACAGGTAAGGGCGCAACCCATTTTCAACTCCCCCTACCCGTGGATCTCGTTTTTAGTTTTGCAAAAAATAAAAATGAAAAACACTTCAAAAACTAAAATCCTTTAACATGTAGGTAGATAATTTGGTCTACTTTGTAGGAAAATTAACAAACATGAATTTCGACTTTGAATCCCCACCCGACCACCTACCCCTTCTTCCTTTTCTTTTCCTCCACCTTCCCCTCTCATTCTCCTCCTTCTCCTCTCTTATTCCTCCTCCCTCTTCTCCTTTCCTATGACCCTATATCCCTTCTCCGATCGCACCTCCTTCGACCGCGCCCTCCTCTGGCAGCCACGGATGCCACCTCCACCGCCTGGGCCCGCCACCTCCCATACACACCCGCTCGACGCCGACGAGGACTTCATCCTCCCGCACCTCCATGCGGTGGTAGGTTGTGGCCGCGGCCACGACCACCACGCTCCGACGAGGCAAGGCAACGGTGGCAAGCACGGGATTCGATTTATTTTCTGATTCAAAACGAGGGTGTTTTCTAAAAAAAGTTATTTTTTCGAAAAACATACCCACCCGGTGAGCCACGGGTAACTTTTACTACCCATGGCGCACCACCTAGAACCACTGCTAAACTTTACCTACAGCGCGGGCTTCGTGGTGCACTACTAGTGTGCCACGGGTAGTCAAAAACAGTGCACCACAGGTAAGGCTTTCCCCGGTAGTATCCCTCGCATTGGATGTTGGTTATGCGCTAGAAATATTTTATTTTGTGTATCGCGCTCTCCAACAATCTTGCACAACATGATTATTGAGAGTGACCAGGAGGAGCCGGTGATTAAGAGTGAACCATATTTCAGTAGAGTCCTCTTACATTTGTTGATCACAAGGTGTCGATATCATGAGTTGCCTACGTTGATATGCGTCAGGGAGATCCAAGACCCATATATGCATCAACAATTGCAACAGGATCTAGTGAAGCACCTGTGGAGGCGCAAGGGCAACATCTAGTTAGATGTCTTTTAATTTATGTTTCAAAAGTTGAATTCATGCCGAACTATGAGTTTTGTTGTACTATTTTGCTAGCTTTGGTCGAAAATTTGGCTGAATTTATGGAAGCGATGAATTTAAACCGAAATTGTACTGTTTTTCTCATCAAAAATCGCCGGCTGGGTGGCCGAGCCGGGGACGCGGCTGGGAATTGGCACCCCCACGCTGAAAATTTGCGCTGGCGCCATCCCGAGAGGCTCATTTTATCCCCCAAAATGTGACAGGGGCACTACGGCTGGAGATGCTCGAAGACCTTGTAGCAAATATCACACGTATGTTGGAGCTAAACCCCGTTCGTCGTCATCGTAGCAGATAGATGGAGCTTGGCAGGTTTGTGGGTCAAATATACGTATGTCCGTGTAGGGGCCGGCCAATGACTGCTGCTGAAGTGCTGATGCCATCCATGTTTGTGCAACGGATGGTTACTCTAACAGTCGGCACTTGTGCACCCTCACCTGCAGGTTTCTTTTGCCCTGAATAGTTAGCATGAGCGTTCCCAGCTCTGGTTCGTCGGGGCCCATTGTGGCAAACTGGCATGTGGCAATGCTGAGAATGGAGGGAGCAGTATGACAGAGCTCAGAAACTCCTTGATCTGACACGAGTCAGTCGATCTCTGGATGCATGCTGGCGAGAACAGAAGCTGCAAAAGGACCGGCAGCCATACTATGCCGTGGGGTCTGAGCAGAATACTAGTGCAGACAGCCGATCGTTGTGCACGGATGGATGGCATCATATTTGACAGGTCTGCTAAGGCATCCTTGGTCTGACAAGAAACCTGCAGATGAACTGAACAGAACTTGTCTAACAGGAACGGAACCCACAACACAGTCCTGTACATGGAAATTGCAGATAAACTGAAGACTGGCTTCTTCTCTAGGGAACACGGTACAAGAGATCCACTTCGAATTGACCAAACAAATGTTTCATAAGACCAAGAACGACAATCTCGAGAATAATTTGACAGCGACACTTATACTTTCTTGACTTGGCGAGATCTCTGAATATATCATGTAATTTTGACCTGACGAAGACTGCAACTTAACCTCGGACCAATTTAACTAAACTCGATGAATCAAACAACTGTTTCATAAGACCAAGAACTCGACAATCTCTCGAAGAATTTGACAACGACACTTACACTTTACTGACTGGCGAGATTTCTGAATATATCATGTAAGTTTGACCTGACGACGACTGCCACTTAACCTGGGACCAATTTAACTAGACTCGATGAATCAATCAATCAGATGTGATGCTCCCACTCTAACACCAACAAACGAATCGACTCAATTATTCAAATCGCGCTCTCTCGCGCGCATGGCTATTCCAACGGGAGCAGAGCCTGCTGGTGGCCGCTGCTCTCGCTGCTGCTCTTCCTGTTGTAATCCTGCTCGTCCACCATGCCGCCGCCGCCGGCAGTGATCGTTGGCGCTGCGCGCCACACCGACGCCGTGAACAGCGCCTCTTTGTTCCACATGAGCATCAGGCAGCCGCCGAGCTCCTGCACGCGGTACCCGGCGCCCGCGAACGTGCGGAGCAGCGCGGCCGCCTGCTGGGTCGCGCACGGCCCCAGCGCCACCTGGACCAGCCCGGCACGCCACAGACGCTGGCACCAGAGCTCGATCGTCTCGTGGCGCTCCGCGCGCCCGCTGCCCTCGCCGCACACGATGTCGAAGATCTCCCGCTGCAGGTACGCCTCCGCGCCGAGGCCACCTCCGGTGGCGAAGGTGCCGCGTTGAACGGACATCGCCTCCATGGAGTCGAACACTGCTGCGTAGTAGTAGAGCGCGTTGAGGAACCGCTCCACCAGCGTCGGCCTGTTGTGGTTTGCCTCCTGCTCCACGACCGTGACCACCCTGGGCTGCATGGCGGCGATCCAGCCGAGGACGGCGTCGATGGGCGAGGGCAGGGACGTCGACGCCGCGTCCGGGTCCACCAGGAGGCGGTGGAGCTGGCAGATGGAGTTCACGGCCACCGCCTCGCCGGGGACGAGTTGGAACATCCACGGCTGCAGCGCGTCGAGGCTGTCGCAGCTGACCGCGCTGAAGGAGAAGGGCACGTGCACGGCGCGCGCGAGCTCGCCGAGGCGGAGGCCCACCTCCTTGAGCTCGCCGAGCGCGGGGCCGACGGCGGTGATGCGGAGGGAAGGAGGGCCGCCGGGGCGGAGGGAGAGGGTCTCGATGAGCGCCGGCCACTGCACGCCCGTCATGATGGCGAGGTCCACGATGTGCACGCTGTTGCAGCCTTCGAACGCCTCCAGGATGGCCTGGTTAGCCGTGAAGTGCGCGAACTTGAGGTAGGGCCCCGCCTCGTAGAACTGGCCGTACAGGTCGCCGGCGTGCTCTGCCGACGAGGCGGCGACGGTGTGGCTCGGAGACCCCGGGAAGAGGCGCTGCGCCAGTGCGGCGGCGAAGTGGCTCAAGACGCGGCCGATCCCGCCGGCCGTTGAGACCGTCGTACCGAGTCCCATGCGCGCCTCATTCAGGTTGCCGGCGGCCGCCGCGTAGTCACCCGCCTGGATGGCTCTGGCGCACGCGACGAGGAGGTTCACGAGACGGATCGCGGCGTTCTCCCCCTCCTCGCGCCTCCTTGCGGCCTCGGCCTCCGCGACGGTGGGCGGGACCGGGACCGCGGGCAGGACGAGCGTGCGCATGGACGGGTCGACGCAGTACGATAGGCCGGCGCCGTTGGTCATCGCGGCGACGCCCTGAGCGGACGGGTGGGGCAGGGCGCCGGCAAGGGAGGAGGCGACGGCGGGGTCCATACCAAAGGCGAAGTGGCCCATGAGGCGAACGAGGGTGGAGCTGGCTACTGCGCGCGGGGAGTGTGTGAAGGCTGAGCTGTGTGTGTCTGGCCGTCCACGCTTTCTCGCCCCTCCCAGCTTATTTGTAGCCCCGGCCGGCAGCGTGACGTTGCAGTGTACACGTGGAGGTGGAGGCAGCGCGGGATGCACCGGCGTCCGGGAAACCGTGGGTGCGGGAGGAGCGGGCGCAAATGGGTGGTCCGCGTTGCCCTAGGCACACCCCGGGCTTGGCAGGGCTGGGCCGGGCCGGGCTTCAAGTTGGGCCAAGCTTGGGCATGGGCTGCCAAAGCCTGGACATAAAATGTGGGGCCTGGTACGTGTACTGAATTTTTTGTGCCTGAAATATTATTATAACTTAGAATAAATGCAATAGTTATATGTTTCAAAGTAAAATGTAGTATATATGCTCGAAATAAAATATATTGTATTGGTTCTTTTTTGTTTGCTTCGGGCCCAAGATAAGACCCTGAGCCCTGCCCAACCATGTGGGTCGTGCCCGCCTAGGTTTAATATGTATTACAAAGATCTAGCGACGAAATATTGCAAAACTAATGCTACATTTAATAAACCAAACACATTATATCATGCCAGCTAATTCTCATTTATATTTGATTTTATAGATTTGCTAAAATTAATATCCATCGAAACGGTCGAATTTAAATTCTAAATATTAATATTATATTTTATTTTAGTAATTAATTAATGAATATCTTTCGACACCGTCGCTTTTCAATTAGGGAAATGAA
Organism: Avena longiglumis; assembly: GCA_030063025.1. Taxonomy (NCBI): domain Eukaryota; kingdom Viridiplantae; phylum Streptophyta; class Magnoliopsida; order Poales; family Poaceae; genus Avena; species Avena longiglumis. Next base: position 562,077,958 of record CP125974.1, read on the forward strand.
TATCTGTCAAAAGGGCCGATCTAGAATAAAAAATTAAATGAAATCAATATCTTTCAAATTAACTAAATAAATATTTTTGATACGATCACATTTGAATTCTAAATATTAATGTTATTTTTATTGTAGTAAATTAATGTAAATGAATATCTGTGGAAAGGTTCGATCTAAAATAAAAAATAAATGAAATGAATATATATCGAATTTGTTAGTGAATATGTTTTGATACGGTCGCTTTTGAATTATGATTATAATGTTATTTTTGTTTTACTAAATTAAGTAAATGAATATATAATGGGAATAAAAATATTATATTATTTTATATATTTATTAAATTGATCTCTTTTTCAACAGTCGATTTAGAATTGAAAAGTATTAATTTTAGTACATTTTTATAAATTAATGCCTACCACAATTTCCATATTCATGATTCTCGAAAATTACTATTACTTTTTATTTAAAAATAGTGAAAAACTCTTTGTTGCAATGGCCAATTCTAATAGGTAACTCACCCTTCTTGTGTATGAGATTTAGATCAATTCTATATGTTTAGGGGAAAAACAAAAAAATCATGATAAGTTAGGCGATGGTAGGTAAAAGTCCATTTCCAGTTAATTATGAAGTGTGGGAAATTCAAAATACATTGCGGTTTGATGCAAACATGCCCTAAAAGAAATAATAAATGGATTATTATTTATATTTCTATTTTATAATTAAGTATATTGTTCTACGCTATAATTGTATTACTTCTGGATAATGAGTATTTGGAGGTGAACACTAATACTTGTGTGGGATTGTAAACACTTTTAAGATATATCTAGTCATGTATGTAAGACTAGTTCATATATCACCGATAGTCCTGATTTCCTGACTACTAGGAAAAACATCAAAATGTTATAGTGTTGCTAGTGATATGTTAGATCAAAGTTGTTGTGAAAATAACGATGATGGATAAAGCCAAATTGATATTACCGTGAAACAAATCATAAATATTGTTATCATTAGCTTATCATAACAAGTATTACCGTTACTATAAGATCGTTTGATCGTAAGACTTATATGGACTTGGATACGATATGCACGTGGCGGGATCCTCAAACATTGCTCCATGGTTGTGGCGGGAACCTTACATAGAGACATCCTACTACCACTACCATATTGTATATCCTTTTTACTATGGTTCTTCTTAAGTGGTTTGCGATTACATTCAGATATACTCAATGGCATTGTCTCTGGCTATTTACTTGGTCAGACTTTGAGAAGGATCAAGAAGAAGAAGAAGAAGGTAACATTGCAGACTATGCGAACTAGGATGGTCTCCCAGCCAGTTGCTTGTAGGGTTAAGGCGTAACTTGGGCCCGACTGTAGGGTTCGCAGCATAGAAAACAAAAAAAATTCTACGATGGGAACAACTATGTACCAAGATCTATCTACTAGATACAAACAACGGGCGGATGTATATCCGTAGAGAACATATCCTTGAAGACCGCCAAAGCTTAACGAGTCCAAACTCGTGCTTGATGTAGACGATCTCTTGCCGATCTCAAGATCGAGAGGAAGTCCTAGCGCCGCAAAACAGCAGCACATCCATGCTCTCACACACGTTCGAGGCACCGAGCAACCTCCGCCTCCTCGCTCTAGCGATGCAGCGGAAGCACAACTCTTTCATGCCGAATAGCCACCGGGAACATGTATCTCGCTAGTCCGAGACCATGGGGGATAAATTCTAGAGGGGGAGAGAGATCCTTCACGAGGAGGTGCGAGTGAGAGAGAGGGATGGGGCTCCTTTTATAGGGAGAGGGGGGCACCCAAGGGGCCATGCTCCCAGCCATGGGGCTGCCCCCACCTCTTCCACATTCATGTGGGTGGACACTCCACTCACTCAAATGCCTTTCAATTCCCTCCACTCAAAAACCCACTCAAATTCCCATTAAATTTCCACCAAATTTAATGCAAACTCTCATTAAATAAAACTCTTTTTATTTATTCAGAATTTTGTCAGTTACTTTAATGACAAACATTCACATATAACCCCTTGCTAGTATTTCATTTCACATGCAGAAACACTTTCTGCAATTTCACCTGAAAACCCATTTCGGTATCTAGTGAAATAAATTCCTCCGCGTGTTATTCTTTTCGGCATGAAACTTTTGCTCCAAATGGATGTCGGTGTCTCTTAAGTGTGTCACCCTACAGTTCGCGAATAATGCGGACATGGTTGAGACCCCTCTCGGATCAATAATCAAAAGAGGGATCTGGAGACCCATACTGACTCCCACACATTCAACGATGACTTTCTTGTGATCGTCGGAACCTTTTACGCTAGTATATTAATCCTTTTGTTTCGCAATATATTACATGTCCGAGATTCGATCATCGGTATCTCCATACCTAGTTTGATCTCGTTACTGACATGTACTCTTTTCTCGTTCCCGTGATATAACATTCTAGTGATCAAATCACTTGCTTGCAAGCTAATCAATGTGATATCATCGAGAGGGCCCAGAGTATATCTATCCGTCATCGGGATGAACAAATTCCACTCTCGATCCATGGACCTCAACATAACACTTTATTAGTTCTAAATCCATCTTTATAATCACCCAGTTACGGTGTGACGTTTGATGTTATCAAGAAACTCTTCTAGTGTTAGTGATTGACATGATCTCATGGTCTAAGGATTAGGATCACTTCGTAAGTTGTTATAGCAATATAAACTCAATGACTTTGATCGTAATGCTATACTTCGGATGAATGTTCATCACATCATTACACTAATGTTGTGACCTCGTTATTAACAACATCCAATGTCCATGATCAGGAAACTTTGATCATCTTGTTAATCAACGATCTAGTTTATAAGAGAGGCATAACTAGGAACTTCCTTTTTGTTTATTAAACACACATGTATTAATGTTTCCATATTAATACAATTATAGCATGCAAAATAAACATTTATCATAAACTAGGAATACGATAATAACCACTTTATTATTGCCTCTCGGGCATATTCCCTTCAGTCTCCCACTTGCACTAGAGACAATAATCTAGTTTGAAAACTTTGCGTATTGAACACCTATGGCTTTCTGGTGTTCCATATACGCAATTGCAAGTGGTTAACATAATCTACAGATCTGACGCCTCGGGTCCATGTGTATTTGCATGTCTTTGCGTCTTCACACATCACTCATTCTTCAATGAGATGGCATTGTATAAATTTGGTCTTTTGGTGAGATATTTAGTTCCTTGGGGTTAAAACATGTCGATACTATTGTCGTACAATATATCTTTAGTGTTAGCCCGTTGCGAACCACACCTTACTTTGATAACAAACTACTTGACACAAATTCCCTCCTTTGCTGCTACTATAGCAGTCATATACTCCGGTGTGAAACACTACTTCGCCGATTTATCTTACATCAAGGCTTCGACATCATCGCCGCCACAAGGGGTGCCTTCGAGCGACGATCATCGCCGACACACCTACTCCTTCATCGCCAACACATCATTGCCAAGGTCTACATCTACGTGGTCTTCATCAACATCTTCGTCGACACATCGCCGCCGCTATACCCGTCCACATGATGGACATACAACTACGACGCCCTCTGACAATATAACTGCAAGGCATGACGACGGCATCGCCGCGTCCACGACCCCGACGACTGCATCAACAAACCGGCATCACAATTGTGACGCCCCTACGACCACGCATACGGTTCTGGCAAAACCGTGTGTGCTCGGTGACTTCCTCCAGTCCTGGCAAAACTGGTGGTCTCACTTATGACCGCGTCCAAGAGACGCCCCGATGGTACCTCTATAAGGTGCAAAACGTCCACAATTGCAGCTTCGTCAACAACAACAACAACAACAACAACAACAACAACAACAACAACAACAACAACAACAACAACAACAACAACAACAACAACAACAACAACAACAACAACAACAACAACAATAACAACAACAACAACAACAACAACAACAAGAAAAACACGCATTTTTTGCGCCTCTGGCAATGGCGGCCACACCACTACGACGACTACAACATCGACCACACCTACATCGACTATGACTACTTCGACATCGACATCCACAACAACGTCTACATCAACTCAAGAACTCCAGTCAACAGTGTCTGCATCGTCACTTGCGTCCACGCCACTCCTGTTGTGACTGCGAGAGGGAAGAGAGTCACTAGAAGGGAACACAGTCACCGTCCCTAGGTGTCAGCCATGATCATGTCCGTGCAGGTGATGATGACAAGGAAGAGAAGACGACAAAACCGCAAGACTTCAAATCCAGTCGCAAGCGTTCGCTTCACTCCCGCTTCGACTAAGGGGGGATGTTAGGATACGTACACAACTAGAGATAGACTAGGACTTTAGAGATCATCTTGTATTCCAAGTCATAGGCTTCTTGCCCTCCAAGTTTGTACGTATATATATACTCTCCGTGAGGGTCAAATCAATACACCGAAATATTAGGGTTCCACTATTTTCCACACGCACCTCTTCAACGGAGACATAGCTTCCTTGGAAGTGAACTTTGGGATAGAAATTTTTGTCTTTGCGTTCATAGGTTATCTCTTAACCGAGCCCTTTACTTATGCACTTTACTTTGGGATAGTCATCGTGCTTGAAGTATTTCATCTTGCTATCACCTTGTTGCTTAGCATAGGTTGCACTTAGGTGAACCTAGTGGTTAGGTTTTATGCTCAATAAATTAAACGTTAGTTTTTATTCCGCATTTATTTAAGCCTCGGTCGTAATAGTTTTAAAAGCCTATTCACCCCCTCTAAGTGACGTCCATTGCACTTTCAGCTACTATTTTTTACTTCTTATGCCTTTGTTTCTTCGTCGAGCCCCCGAGCATATGACACAACTCGAAGAGGGTATCATGTGCTCGGGCTACTCTTTGAGTGCTTTAAGTAGTATTTTATTATGTTGTGCAGGGTGCAGCCGATGGTTCTCCGAGTGCGACGGATCCTAACACTCCAATCTAGGTGCAACCGCCAAGCAGAGTTGCGGAGCTGTTGTTGTTGTCGTGGATGCGTGACCGCGTAAAGGAGTTGGAGAAGATGCATGCGTCTGGAAATCCAAGACTGAGAAAACAACTGAGCGAGAAAAGTATCTCCTTGGTGATGTGACAAAGATCAATGAGAAATTGCAGCGTAAGCACTCGTGAAGCCCCTTGAGTCTTGATGGTTTCCTTTGTTTTTGCTTTACTTGACTCTTTTTCTTTTGCATTTGTGAACCTCACTCTTGGGGATGAGGAGCAGGGCATCATCATCCGACTGAACTACCTGAGCCAAGTTGACCTGGAAGCTAACGGGTTCTTCTGGTCGGATAGGAATCGAGGTATTGAACAATGGTTGATCGATTTTGAGAAAGTGTGTAATGGATTTGCGCCTCTTTGAAGAAGACCATTATCTTAATGATCTTGGTGCTCGAATGAATGTCTTTAATTTCATTTATTGCTATGCTGAAATGTTGCAAAACACCAATGGTGTAGGCGCCATATAACTTATGCCATATTCATGTTGGAATTGTATGCACTAGTTCTATTTAAGATGGAATTATGAAATTCAAATTCTCTTGTGCATATTGGAATTGTCCAATGAAAAAAATGATGCAAAAGTTGTGAATGAAATTCAATGAACTTGCAAAGATGGATGGCAAATGAAATACGTAGTGAATTTTACTAATGATTGAATGGTGTGAGAAAATTCAATAGGGTAATATTCTAAAATAATTTGGAAGTGTTCAAATAAATTTGAGACTAAGTAATTCTTTTCATAACTAAGTTGTTTTGATCCATGCAATATAAGTTTTGCTAGTGGTTAAAAAAATGTAGCGATCCTTTTTTTTTTGCGGGAAAAATGTAGCAATACTTTATAGTAATTATAGAAAGAGTTTTAGGAATTGGGATAACACTAGAAGGGCCATTGGGATTGAGGGGAAGTAGCAAGCTCTTGATTCCACTGGGATTGCTGCATGCGAATCAAGAAGAGCCGTTCCCTGATTCATCCATGTCCCAGTGTTATTTTTTTTTGCTACAAATCCCATCATCACGAGTGTCCGCTGCTACGAGTTTAGGGATGGTGGACACGAGGCTTCCGTGACAATCGGACGGTGGACAAACACGCAAACGTGGGAGCCACGTCTGTTTGTTTTGGAAAGATCCCACAAATACAGAAAAAATATGGAAAGTCGAGTCCGATATGAGGAGGAAGAGGCGAATCAATCCGACTTCGGGACAAGCAGCCGCGCGCGCGCGCATATATACCTCCCATACTCAGAGTCAGACACAAGTAGCAGCAAACTCTCGGTTCCATGGCAATCAAGAAAGCAAGAACCACCATGAAACGAACCTTCGCCTCCGCCAACGCCAGCTCCGTGACCATGGTGGAGATGGTGCCTCCCCACGGGCCGGGCGGCGCCAACCACATCCAGCCTCCCCCGCCGCTCCCTCCCGGCGTCTACTTCAGCCCGACGCGGGACGAATGCCTGGGATTCCTCAACCGGTGGATCGCCGGGGACAGCGAGATGGCCGACACGAAGGGATACATCTTCGGCGCCAACGTCTACGGCGAGAGCCCCGAAGCGCTGCGCAGCCGGCACCCGCCGGCGAGCATCCGCGGCCGGGGCGAGCACGCGTGGTGGTTCCTGAGCGAGACGCGGTTCCAGAGCCTGACCGCGGGCGGGGGCGCCTCCAAGCGCGCGGACCGCCGCGTCGAGACGGGCGGGTTCTGGCGGCTGGAGCAGAGCAAGGAGAAGCTGGAGCGGAGCAAGAAGCGGCCGAAGCTGGAGCAGAGCGAGGAGGAGGAGGAGCTTGAGGAGGCCGACGGCGCCAAGAACAGCTTCGGCTTCTACGTCGGGTTGTCCAGAAAGGACGACAAGACGCCGTGGCTCATGCAGGAGTTCACCAGCGCCAACGACGATGGCGCCGGCAAGTTGGGCGTGCCCGCGCTCTACAGGGTCTACGTCACGCCGCGCGCCACCTCGGACCAACTGAGAGCCGTCTTTGGGGAGCACGGCGTGAAGAAGGGGCCCGACGGGAAGAAGTTACCTGCCCGAGCCATGGTCCCGCAGGAGTATTTCGACGGCATCGCCGAGCTGCTGCCGGAGGGGAGTGTCCGTGGTGGCGTCGTCCAAGAGCACGTACAGGCGCCGCCGTCTCCGGTGGGTCTTCTTGGTTACTACGGCCAGCAGGAGCAGTATGTTGATCAGTACCAGCAGCAACAGGAGGAGGGGCAGTATCTTGGTCAGTTCCAGCAACAGGAGGAGGAGGGGCAGTATCTTGGTCAGTTCCAGCAGCAGCAAGGACCCTTCTCGACGGTCGTTCCACCGGAACCTCTGCTGGCATCGGCGGGCTTCATTGGTGATTTCGCGGCGGACGACTATCTCAGCATGCCCATGGAGGAATTCCTCGGGATGATTGGTGAGCATCCGGCGGAGACTGTCAAGGGGGAAGAACCGAATTGGGGATCTTTGGGCAATATCGTTGGTGATGATGAGCTCGCCAACTTCGACAAGGAGGATTAAGCATAGGACAGCGGCAGTTCCTCTTAATTAGACTGACAGATTGATTGATCTGCTTGAGACGAAACTTCTGCAGTGTTCTTGCAGTTGGCTTAATTCGATACGTACTACGTAGTATGATTCATTTTTTAGACTGTTTGTATTTGACAATTGAGCAAAACAAATAGTATTGATTTAGTACTCTCTTTTGGAATTCCTGCAGCATTACTTTTGGCATGTCTCATGACAGAATTGCATGAAAAACGCATGAACAAGGAATCAATGACGCTAGGCAGAAGTTTGAAAATAGTTGCATAAAATTATTTAACCGCCTTTGTTGTTGTTTGCCCACAAGAAGAACAATTTATAGGTATATAAGAGAAACACACTTGAATGAAAACACAATTGATACGAACTTCTGAATAATGAACATGCCGCATCTACAATTCTCCATACACCGCGGGATGTTCAGTCACGTGCTACAGCCGCTCGTCCAGACTTCCATGGCCAGCTATCTGTCCACTTGAATTCTTGTCCCATGCATTGGCAAACTTGAAAGGTAGATAGCCGCAGATGCATCTACTACCATTTCCTAACCAAAGATATGCCCTGGAATAGCTGACATCATGGGCAAGACACGGCTTGAGTACTGCTCCCAGGATGTATTCCCATCCTGAACCAGCCAATGTAAAAGACTAAGCATAACAACTACAGAACTCCGACAATTATGGGGTTCTATGTTTTTTCCTATCCTAGTACAACATCGTTAAGCAATCTACAGGTTGCGTCAAGCACCATAAATTGACGAGTAATTGGAATAGTCTTCAACTAGTATTCAACAATCGACAAACCACTACACTGCTGAGAACCAAGAACCTGCTCAAGTTCAGTTAGGCGTTAAGTAGCATCACAGGGCACAATCTGAGTAAGACCTCCGGCTATGCAGACGGCACTCTACATGGTTAGACAGTAGCGTTGTGTAGCTTGTAACAGGGCTGTAATGACACTTCAGCAGCAGCTTTAGGCACAAGAGTTAAATGGCACAGAACTACAGAGTACACAAGGAAGTAGATTACATACTGAATAATATGAAACTAGATTGCACATTGATTATTCTACATAAGGCGGTCCGAATTACACAAAGAAATGTGCAAATGGCGATCCACACAAACCGGCAATGTTCTGCTTACAACAGTCAGCTACTTGTCATTCCCTACCAGACATGCTGGTTACATCTTATGTCAGAAAGTTCAAAACTGAAGTGATGGATACCATGCATATGCAGATTCTCAACAGATTATTAGGATTTAGGAGTTCCTCTGCAAACCGAAGCTCCTGCAAATATCAGTTTTGGTGTCTGAAAACATATATGGATATCTATGTTCTATGGAGGTCACTACTTTTGTTGAAATCTTCAGTTGACCACAACGCTCTCAAGAAATATTTCATACATTGACCCAGCAAGAGTCGGTATTAATCCACTAGTAGTATAAAGTGCTCTCAGCTTCTCATGGAGGTTTGGTCTAGACAAAGTAGTGTTGTAGAACAAGCACAAAAAACTATCTAAATGTCAAGGCTCCAAACATCAGTACAGAGCCAGTATTATTCCATCACTATACTGAGCTGAAATATGAATATATGATACATAACCAGATGAATATTACATAATGTGTTGTACTGTAACTTATAAGAGATGCATGGCAAAATGAAAGAAGTCAAGATCACTGCAGTTAGGCAGATAAATTTGCAAATATACTTTCAGCTCAGTTGCCAAACTGTTTGGAGATTATGCTGCAAAATCCGACACAGGACAGTCTTGTCAACCATGCTGATGGCTCCTAAATGGGTCACCAAGGAGGTGCCCTTTCCATTTTCCCCAGGGTTTCTGGACATTTTAGGTCCAATTGTAAATTCAAGTCGTAAATTTACTTATTTTATCATGAACCCTAGGATATGAGTTTCGTATTAAAAATTATAAAAAAGATACCAGAGGGGTATTTGCTCTCATGAGGGGTTGAACCCAGCTGGCTCGGAGTGCTAGATAGTGGCACCCCCGAATGACTTCATATTCGGTAAGAGTAACACCTAATCCGATGATTCAGGAGCCATTTTTCTCGCTACCTGTTGTTCCTGCATCGACTACCCTAGAGGTTGTGGTGCAAGCACCTGTTGTGACTCCACCCGTGACAACAACGAGTGAGGATCCGAAACTTGTCCGTCAGGAGCCGACCGAACCCACTGTTGAGCATGAAAGGGAGCAGCAACAGCCACCATGTGCAGATTTTCTTCAAAACTTCTTACAAACGTTGCAGGCTGTTATATCTGGCCATAGTGTGGTTGATGCTAAAGGAAAAGGCCCTATGTTCACTCAGATAAGAGAGGAGGCTCATCTGAATCAGTCTGACCAACAGGTTCAGTGGAGGAAGCCGGAGACTGGCTGACACAGAATCAATGTTCATGTTAGTTACATAAAGGAAACGGGCAGAGCGTCATGAGGAGCGATCCTTAGAGATGACAAAGGGAGCAGACGTTTGGAGGGGGGTTAACAGCATCACTGGGATCACTACTCTACTGGTGATTATTTTGAGGGGGGTTGTGCAGAAATTATTCGTGAACTCGGCCAGCCAGAAACCTCGCGATCAGTGACTTCAGGAATCCATACAGATATTCATCTTCTGTTAAAACACTTGCCAGGCTACAAGTTTAAGAAAGTAGATAGACGAGCAAACGAGGTTGCCCACAGTTTAGCTAAATTTTGTATAGAGGGTGATGTGATGCTGTTATGCAAGGTGCAGCCCTGTCGAAGCTGATTTGCACGACTGTAATGATATGATTCTAATTAATTAATATACACCAGTTAAAAAGATAGATAGTGCCGCTTCAACTGAGCAGGCGCTTGGTCCACACTGACATAGCCAGTAATCTCAAAATATTGGAGTACCTAGTTTCACAAATACACTAATTAACATGAAACCAGCAAAAATATGCAGCTCCAAAATGATACAGGGTATAGTTGACACTTGTCAGGCATTACAATTACAGTTATTCCTATTGGACAAAACATCATGCAATCAACTATCCTGCCCTTCCTTACTAGATTAAGCTTACTTGGTTTTTTCTGGCAAGTTGTCGGAAGAAAATATCACCTCCAAGAAGCAATTCATCAGGAGACTGCAAGGAAGGAACGATAAAATAATTAACAAAGGAATAACAGGACCTTTTGTAACTTAAATGATAAAAGGAGAAAAAGAAATAGATTACATTCTGCAAGGTCAACATATGTAGGAGCTAAATTCCCAATATCTCGGGTAACTTTTCACCATCTTTTGCCATGTACCAAGCTGTAAATTTGCATTGAGCTTCTACATATAACCCGAAACATAAGCTATGTTTATCCAAGCAGCAAGCAGTCTTGCTGGTGGGCATGGTGCCATATAGAAGCTGTCCTTATACTTGATATTGACTATATTGCTATATCAAGTTCACAATGCTTGTTGCAAAAGACTTCTGTACTGGTGATTTGGAACCGAGGTGAGTATTTGCACTTGGCCACATATTATACTGTCTCCTTAGCCTGAACCTCCGCACGAACAACTTCCATCCCTAAAATGGTGGAATTCCTTAGTATCCCTGACAGTTATCTCTCTTCGAACAATCTTAGATATCATCCTCAATATACCATGACAGCTGTGACAAGTGTACTGGTTCTTTGTGACAGAAATAGAGGTGCCAGGTGTGGTATTGATCAAACCAAAAGCAACAGCTAATCTTTCACTATGGCCACATAACACGTCATCCTTGGATACTTCTTTATCTTCTAAAGAATGAGATTCAAAAGGATCAAAACCAGATGCTTTCATCCGCTCATATATGCCATGTAGAACAGCATTTATTTCTTTGATCTGTGGATGTGTCTCATCATCTGTAAGAAATGCATGGATATCTCCTTTAACCTCAACCCAGCTACATCCATAGTCTTGCTCCAATCCCTTCTCTCGCATGGTTTTTCTCACTCTAGCCACTTCAGCCCATCTGCCAGCATCAGCATATAAATCAGACAAAAGAACATGATATCCAGCGTCATTAGGTTCCAACTCAAGGACAAATTTTGCAGCAAGTTCCCCAAGTTCAATATGCCGGTGTATCCGACACCCATTCAATAAGGCACCCCATACAGCAGCATCTGGTGTGATAGGCATTCTACCTATGAAGTCGTAAGCTTCCGTTAATCTCCCAACACGGCTCAGTAAATCAACCATGCACGCATAGTGCTTGAGATTTGGAACAATTGAATATTTCTCACTCATGCTGTGAAAAACATCCCAACCTTGACTAACCATTCCACCCCTACTGCAACCACACAATAGAGCAACAAATGTAACGTCATCCGGATGCTCTCCAGCTTCTAACATCTCACTGAAGAATGATAAAGCAATATCGCCATGTCCATGAGAAACAAAACCAGTAAGCATGATATTCCAGGATACAACATCCTTTTCACCATGCGCACTGAACTGCGCCCAAGCATAATCTGTCTGGCCACACTTCACATACAAGTCCAAAAGAGCATTGGGTACATAACCTTCAGATGCAATACCTCGCCTTAAAACATGTGCATGGATCTCTTTACCACACTTCAAAGACCCAGTAGCAGCACAAGCAGAAAGAGCAGCGATGAAAGTAACAGAATTGGGTTTTACATCTACCATCATATGCCGGAAATAGTACAGAGCCTCAAAGCTCTTATGGTTAAAGGAAAAGCCTGCAATCATTGAACTCCATGATATTACATCCTTATCTGGCATGTACTTAAAAACTTCGATAGCTTTATCAATGTGCTTGGACTTCGCATACATCTCAAGGAGTGCGTTTGCAACTACAATATACCTGATGAAGCCCTTGCTCGCAGCAATCTCATGCAACTTGATGCCAACATCTAGTCGCCCCAAGGAAGCACAAGCAGCAAGAGCGCTTGCTACAGTAACATCATCAGGACTTACATTATTTACTTCCATTAGTGCGTACACTTCAAGAGCTTTGTCTGGGAAGCCATTTTTCTCGTACCCTGATATCATGGCTGTCCAAGACATGGCGTCTCTGGTCTCCATTCTTGAGAATACTGTGCACGCTTCCCCCATCCTCCCAAGACTTGAATACATCTGAATCAAGGAGTTACAAAATGCAACATCAGAGGCAAAACCTCTCTTTACCGCTAATGCATGCATTTCCTTTGCAAAATCAAGATCAGCCAACAATCCAGAAGCAACAATGACACTGGTTATCGTCATGAGATTTGGCTGCACTTCATCATCCAGCATGTCAAGAAACAGCTCCAGCCCCGCTTCACATTCCTGGTTCTCAAAATGCCCAGCAATCATCGCATTCCACGAGATGCAGTCCGTCAAGGCCATACCGTCAAACACCTTGCGTGCGGCCCCAACATCCCTGCACTTGGCATACATGGTCACAAGCGCATTCAGCACGTCGACCTCGACACCAAGCCCGAACCTCAGGACATGGGCGTGCACCTCCCTCCCCATCCTCCAGTCCTGGATGCCCCCGCAGCTCCGCAGCACGCAGGGGAACGTGTAGACGTCAGGCCTGCTCCCAGCCCACAGCATCCTGTGGTACAGGTCCAGCGCCTGCTCGAGGAACCCGGCCTTGCCATAGCCACCGATCATGATGTTCCAGGAAAAGACGTCACGCTCTGGCATTTTTGCGAATACCCTCCAGGCGTGCCACGACTCCCCGAACCTGACGAGCATGCTGAGCATGGCATTCCCGAGGCGGAGGCCGAAACTGGGGTGCACGGCGTCGGCGTGCTCGCAGGCCCGCATACCGGCCTCCGCCGCGCGGCGCCACTCGCAGAGATGGAAGAGCGCCACGTAGGCGTCCTCGTCGGGCGGCTCCGGGGAGGATTCGAGCAGCCAGAGCGCCTGCGGCAGCTGTCCGTGGACGCACAGCTTCCGCAGCGCCGCGCTATGGTCGGAGAACGTGGATTCCGCCGCCTCCGCTGCATATACGGCCACGCTCGGCGGGGCGGTGGTGGAGGAGGAGCCGAGGCGCCTGTTCCGCGGGGCGAGGTGGCGCGCGGGCGGGAGGAGGTGCGGGGTGCGGAGGAGGGGAGGGTTCAGGTGCGGTTTGGCAGTGGCCGGAGGGGGCATTCTGGGAGGCAATGGTGGAGGTGGAGGTGGAGGAGGAAGCGGGCATGGCCGGCGGGGTTTAGGAGAGGTTTGGAGGAGGAGCTGGCGCCATGGTGGCCGCTTGCTTCCGGCGCGCGAACGGATAAGCCGTAAGCGTGGTGATTAACGACACGATAATGGGCCTCGGGCTGTGCTGGGCTTCAGCGGGCTTGGCTCTGGCCAGTGAGGAGGACGTGGAGTCTTCTTGGCCCGTTAGGGGAATTCACTGTCGCGACTCTCGTCAGTGGACGGAGTTAACCGGAGAGGAGAAAGGGGACACGAAACAACAGTTGCTGCAATGGCGTCGCCCGCTCCCACGAAGCCGATCGCTCTCCTGCGGCTGCCGGCCCCAGTCCGCTGCGGCGGCGGCGGATGCGGATTCAGGCCGGCGCGGCCGTCCCTGTTTGCGGGGACCGGCCGGTTGAGAGTCTCCGCCTCCGCTTCCGCCTCGGACGTGCCGGACTTCCTCTCCTCCGACTGGTCGGTACTCTCCGTTTTGCCTGCGATTATGGTTTCGTGTTACATTTCTGGTACTGGATGCGCGCGTGTGCAACTATAGGGCAATTAGATTAGATTACCTGGTGGCAGATTGGGGGATTTTTATGGTAGCATAGCGAGGCAATAATTTGAAGTGTAGGGTGATAGAGTTCTTCTTTTCTAGGGATGTTCATGTCATCACGTCTGGCATTTTAGTACGTGTGCCTTAGAATGGAACCTGACAGAATAAGAACAGTCACCATTTAGAAAGAAAAAAACTGCCATGTTCTCAACAGATTGTGTATTCAGATGCATGTCTTGAAAAAAGTTTTGTATGCCATTAGAAATCATGGTCACATTTCATTTATCTACGATGATAAGAATCAACGCCCTTCCTGCGGTAGCCATGTGAAGGTTTGACGAAGGCTGACAGACTAATTGAACTGCTGGCTTCACATTTTGGTTAAGTCGTTTTGTCACAACAAAAGGCCTGATGAAGTAGGCTAACACCAACGCCACTGTCCGATGATGCCATGCCACCTTTCACATACTAATACAGTGTCACAACCTTACAGCTATAGATAGTACTACAGGCACTGCTGCAGAGTGCAAGGCATTAAGTCAGATGCATTTGTGTGAGTAGCCATGCCAACAATGTGACAGTTAGATCTGAGAAGCATGTTATGTGCTGGTTGTGTCAGACTAAGGAAGCCGTGAAGTATGGGGTTAATAGGGGGAGGATGGCGTTTGGGGGTCATCTCTTGGTAAGCCGATTCAAGTCTGTGCATCCAGCCCAGGTTACGAGGGAGGCCCGGTTCTGATTCTTGGTCCCCACTTCCGCCTTGGACATGTTGGACTCCCTCTTCTCCGGTTGGTCGGTACCGCCCTTTTGCCTGCGATTGTGCTTTCGTCTTTCCATCCTTGTTCCCGGTGCATGAATGCAACTCTGGTTAATGAGATTACCTGGTAGCAGATTGGGGATTTTTTTTGGTAGCATAGCAAGGCAGGAATTTGAATATGTCCCAAATAAAACGGTTACTGCCATGTTTTTTTAGATTGTAGTTTACCATGGGGTATATGATGTGGATTGGACCAAAACTAGGAAAAAAGTATGCCATTTCATGGCAAGAATGGTGTATTTAGTGATTCAATTGCATATGCCATTAGAAATCATAGTGACATGTTATTCTCACCGATCATGATAAAAATCACCATCCTTCCTGCAGTTGCAGCGTGTAGGTCTCCCAGAGGCTATCAGACTAAATGAACTGCTAGGTTGACAGTTTCCTAAAGTCCAACTATCAACCATGGTCCTTCATGTTGTCACAAAAAATGCCTAGATGAATTAAAGTGACACCAACGCCGCAATTTGGTGTCCTGTCAAATGATACCATACCAATACTAGTTATGCCAGAGGCCAATTTCACGCCTACTAAAACAGCTACAGCCTTACAACTATATTAGTACAGGCATGGCTGCAGAGTGCAAGGCATTATTCCCAGCTACTCATTCAGTTAGATTTGTTTCACTAGTTGTACCAACTATATGACGGTTAGATCTGAGAAGTATGTTATGGACTGGTTCTGTGTGTCTGAGGAGGTAGGGAGGATGTGGTTGATAGGAGGAGGTTGTTTGGGTGTCCTCTCAGCCCTACCTTAGAATTGCATAAATAACTGAGAAGCAAAGGAGTTTACTGAGAACATCTTCACAAATTACAGCGAGAAAATAACTAGCAGTTGTGACATATGTAACTTTGCCTATGAAGTATGCTTGTAGGCAAGAAGCTAATCGAACATCCTGATATGTAACAGTTAGGCTGGCATTGCACTTGTTGTGTATTACCATAGGAGATCTTTCTATAGTTTCCCGGTCTTATTTGTTCCATTCTACTTCAGGCTTGAAACACGCCAGAAGAAGCCTTTCGGACCCAGGTTGAATGTAATTCCCTAACTGAAAAAAAATTCAGATATCATAATATTCCAGCTCATACATTTAAAATGATATTCCATCTTTCAGTATAATGCAGAAGAAGCAGTGGAATACCAGCTTGAGGCCTTGAAATACAATGATAAACCCCGCCCAGATTATGGGGTAGAGGTCATGTACCGGGTAATAGACTAATTGCACAGGCATGAGAATTATTCATTTTCTCAGGAATTGTGCTGATCAAAACTAACCATATCAATCTAACAGTCTTACTATCTCTAGTTTGCAGGCTTTGATCCATTTGAAAGGTCAACTTATTTTGGACGACAGTTTGATCTTGGACAGGTAAAGCTAGAAACATTTTCATGCTGATCTATATTGACTGGTAGTCAACAGTAGTCATCTTTACTAATTGCTGCTGGTACTGTTTTTCAGTTCGAACGTTTCCGGCGGATATTTCACCATTCCACTTACAGGGTGTTGCTTGCCCACAAAGAAAGAGAAATATTGAGCAGATTATGGGTTGAAGAGGTTTTCCACCTGACATCCTTCTTTTTTGTTTTGAACGAGTCAAAGTAAACCAATAAAGATGAATGTTACCATGCTGAAAAAAATTCAAAATTAGCAGCCTCCTCTGTCCAGCTTTTAACGAAGATTATGTCGTTTATCCCCATTCTGCCGACAGAACCAGTTTAAGCAGAGAGTCTGGGTCCGAGGAGCTCGTCCGGAGGAAGAAGAGATATTCCAGTTTACAATGGTTCAGGTACCTATCGGCATATCTCTCTGTTTCCTACATTCCATCTACCGGTAATTTTGAATTGGTTGCTGTTGTAGAGAGTCGGAGGCTCGTGGGATGGTTACTGGTTAACCGAGAGCTTGACCAACGATGATGGGGACGCGTTCTCAGGCGGGGTCGCTTATTGACAGGCTTGTGCTTATACGTACACTCCAATGAAGTTGTGAACCCCCAATTACATGTAGCAAACTAGCAATGTGACGATTAAGTATGAGCTCATGCGCACCGCCAGATGTGTATAGAAAAGGGTATCTTTCGAAAACAAAACGTTGTATCGAAAAAGGGAACTTGTAAATAGAGTAGTACTAGTATTTTTTTGTTTCTTGCTTGTGCAAGTTCATATAGACCACTCGGATTCTGGATTATCTTTCGATTGCACAAGGGTTGTTGAGCCAAAGACACGGCGCTGTCGGAAGAAACCTCAGCCATACACCAAACACAACTTTTACTGCCCTGTCATTCTGCGTCGGCCAATCAGAAGGCTGATGAGTTGCTTGTCTGCGCAAGCACCTGACTTGTGAGTTCGTCTTTGATGCTTATTATTCCTTCCCCCTGTTTTGGTACTGGGTCGGTAGAGGCTGCCGTTGACGGGATACCTTCCGGTCAGCGTGGGTTGCTGAGACCTACCAGTACTAAATAAAACTGGAGACATGGACCGCGAGGCTACCGCTCAGTTTCACTTGGTCAGGGCGGGTTTTTTCTTTTTTGCTTAGTGACAGGCACGAGACATGTACAGTACACACTCTCAGCTGTCAGCATCTTGGTCGATGTAGTACATACGAGCTTAAGGTACATGTAGCGAATCCGCGAATCTGACTTTGAGGCACGAGCTGGTGATTCATCTCTGTGAGTTGTCGCTATGACGCTGTCCACGCAGAGTAGCACACGAAACGAATTTGTGGTGGAATCATGCTTGTGTAGTACAGTATTATTGTTGGTGTCGTACTAAGATCTACTAGCGCGGATAATCCTGCAGAGGTTGCTCAGCCGTACGCCTAAACTTGCTTGCACTCTTCTTCTACTCTAATCATTCTGAATTGTCCAAATCCGAACGCCGTCGGGTTGTTGGTCTGCGCAAGTACCTGACTTGCGAGCTCATCTTCACTTGTAAGATTGTGAAGTGGCATTGTGTCATGGGCTTGAACAATTCAAAAATTACATCTGAAGTTTGAAAATCTTCCGAGCAAAAAATTATAGTATAGATAGAAAATAATGTACTCTACCAACGTGGAGAAAAATTCTTAGCTCGAGATACCATGTATTTTGGGCTGCAGGAAAAAATGGCAAAATCTTGCTTCTAAAATAGTGAACCGTGCAGGATTTCAATTCATCCGCCAGATTTTGTCGTCTTTGTTAAGCTGTAATATTAGATAATTTCGGTGTTGAGATTTTGTATGTTGATAGAAAACACTAGTAAGTACTATAATGTACTACTTCCGTAAGTTGATAGAACACTCGGATTTTGGATATATCCATGTTGCAATGGTGAGCCAAAGACACACGTCGATGTCGGAGGAAACCAAACCTCACCCAGTCTCGTCCTTTTCTTTTTCGGAACCTCAGCAAATCACTTTTTCTACTGTAATCATTCTGAACTGACCAATGAGGAACCGGTCTATTCACAAAGAAAATGTAACTCCTTTCAATTCAAATTAGTTAATTTGGTTTTGCCTAAATTCAGATATATTTAGCACTAAAATAAGTCTAATCGAATCTCAACAACTCTGAGTTAACTAATTTGGATCGGAGTGAGTACATAAAAGTTTACTCTTTTCTACCCCAATCGTTCTGCATTCCGAACTGACCAATGAGAATGCCATCGAGTCGTTGATCTGCGCAAGTACCTGACTTGAGCTCCTCGCAGCCGTCGTCGTTTCGGCTACCGCTCAGTTTCACTTCTTCAGGGTGTTTTTTCTTTTTGCCTAGTGACAGACACGAGACATGTGTACACTCTCAGCTGTCAGCATCTTGGTCGATGTACACATGAGCTCAAGGTACATGTAGCGAATCAGCAATGTCTATGAGTTGTCGCTGCACAGGTAGAGTACTAGCACACGAATACCAAATCTGTGGTACTAGAATAATCACGCTTGTAAGCTTGTGTAGTATTGTTGGTATCATACGTACTTGCGTAAATCGGTGGAACGCTAGGATCGTGGATATCCTGCAGAGGTAGCTGAGCCATACACCTGAAAACGCTTACACTCTTTTTCTACTCTAATCGTTCTGAACTGTCCAATCAAAGCTCCATGTGGTTGTTGATCTGCGCAAGTACCTGACTTGCGAGCTCATCTTCACTTGTAAGCTTGTGAAGTGGTACTAGTGCGGACGTTTTGTGCCATGGGATTGAACATTTCAAAATCTTTCGAGCAAAAAATTATAGTAGATAGAAAATAATGTACTCTGCCAACGCGGAAAAAAAAACCTCAGCTCGAGATACCATGTATTTTGGGCTGCAGAAAGATGACAAAAACTTCTAAAATAGTGAAAATCGTGCAGAATTTCAATCCATCCGCCAGATTCTGTCGGATTTTGTCGTTTTTGTTAAGCCCGTACTATTAGGTAGTAATTGGGGTTGAGATTTTGTACATATTCCCTGTGTCCTGAAATACCCTGTATTCTGGATTTAGTCAAGGTCAAACTTTATAAAGTTTGACCAAACATATTGAAAAAATTATGTGTACCTATAATTCAACATAAATACCATTAGAATCGTCTTAAAATATATTTTTATAATATGTACATTCGGTACTATAGATGTTTATAGTTTTTTCTATATATTTTATCAAACTTTATAAAGTTTGACTTTGACTAAACCCAGAATACAATGTATTTTTAGAACAGAGGGAATATGTTGCTAGAGAACACTAGTAGTATATCCACCTTGCAATGTTGAGCCAAAGACACACGTCGATGTCGGAGGAAAGCAAACCTCAGCAAGTCACGTTTTGTACTCTAATCATTCTTAATTGACCAACGATCGAGGAGCCTGTCTATTTCACAAAGAAAATGTACGTACTTAAAAAAAGTTTATTTTTTTTTCTACTCCAATCATTCTGCATTGACCAGTCCGAATGCCATCGAGTCGTTGACGGGTTCCCTTCCGGTTCCGGTCAGCGTGCGTTGGTGCAAAGCTGCTAACTGCTGCTACTTAAAAACAATGTGATGATATTGACGGCGAGGCTACCGCGCTCTCTGACCTGCTCCGGTTCACACTCACCTGAAAGTGGAGGAAGCTTGCTGGAACGGTTCCCGCGTGAGAGCGATGATCAGTAACTTGCCTGCGTTACGAAAGCGACGCGAGATCAGTATACTGATAATCAATGTATTTTCAGCACGAGTAATATTATCGATGAGAGGATCATTATTCAGATTGAGGCCACGGTAAAAAGTGTGTCGCCCACCGTGTTTAAGCTGATGATGAGACAGTGCACGAACCAAGTCCAAAACTTGCGCGGGTTTGCTAAGCTACGTGCGGCTGCGTGGCCGAGACCGATGACCGCCCGAGAGCGACGGGGGAAACGGCCCCGAAATAGCCCGGAGCGGCGAGACGTAGTACGCACGTACGCTCCACCACGCACCTTCCTGCCGCGCCCGGTACACCCGCCGTGACGCAACGCGCGCGACGCCATTGCCGCTAGAGAGGTACCACGGCCACCGCCACCGCCACCGCCACCGCCGCCGGCACGTCGTGGTGATCAGTTCACGTTCCCTTCCCCTCGGCGCCCGTCCCGCGGCCGCTCTGCGTTTCCCGTCGCGCGCCCTGTCACGCGGAGGGCGTGAGCGGCGTCTCCCGGCAGGCCGGCACCTCCCTGCCGCAGTGCCGCGTGTTTCTTATCCGTGCCCGCCGGGATTTCGTTTCCGGACCACGCGCGTCCCTCGGGTCCGTCACGGTCACGCTCCACAGCCGATCAGGTCAGCTCCGAACCCACTACAGATTAGTGTACATAGTAGGTCGCCTAATCAACCAAGTCGTTCGTACGTACGTGTCTGAAACTGAAACTATTATCCCTGTCACTGCAGGTCTCTCGCACTCCACCCCCGACTAGGATTGGAAAGCCGCTCCGCCGGTCCATCTATATAAGCCGACGGCCGCCCGTTTCGGCAGGGCCAACACGTACGTACGTCCAACCACCCTCGCTCCCCACCAAAGCCGCCGAGCCTTCCGATCGATCGATCTCGGCGACAGGAGCCCGCTCCCGGCGGTCTCTCCTCGCCAAACCATCTTATCTTTGGACGACCAAGCCGGACACCATAGGCAACCTTTGCTCCTCCCGCGGCACGGCCGCCGCCGCGATGGCCGCCGCGACGAGCCAATCAACAACCACACCACAGGGCCCTCCGGCCCCGGCGAGGGCGCCGGACTTCACGCAGTCGGTGAAGCTCAAGTACGTCAAGCTGGGCTACCACTACCTCATCACCCACGGCGCATACCTGGCGGTCCTGCCCCTCCCGGGCCTCGTCGCCGCGCACCTCTCCACCTTCACCCCGCGCGACCTCGCCGACCTCTGGCGGCACCTCCAGTACAACCTCGTCTCCGTCCTCGCCTGCTCCGCGCTCCTCGTCGCCGCATGCACCGCATACCTCCTCACCCGCCCGCGCCCCGTCTACCTCGTCGACTTCGCCTGCTACAAGCCCGACGACGCGCGCCGCTGCAGCCGGGCGCGGTTCATGGACTGCACCGAGCGCCTCGGCACCTTCACGGACGACAACGTCGCCTTCCAGCGCCGGATCGTCGAGCGCTCCGGGCTCGGCGAGGACACCTACCTGCCCGAGGCCGTGCTCAACCTCCCGCCCAACCCCTCCATGGCCAACGCGCGCAGGGAGGCCGAGATGGTCATGTTCGGCGCCCTCGACCAGCTCTTCGCCAAGACCGGCGTCAAGCCCAAAGACATCGGGATCCTCGTCGTCAACTGCAGCCTCTTCAACCCGACCCCGTCGCTGTCCGCCATGGTCGTCAACCACTACAAGCTGCGCGGCAACATCGTCAGCTACAACCTGGGCGGCATGGGCTGCAGCGCGGGGCTCATCTCCGTCGACCTCGCCAAGGACCTGCTCCAGGTGTACCCCAACACGTACGCCGTGGTCATCAGCATGGAGAACATCACCCTCAACTGGTACTTCGGGAACGACCGCTCCATGCTCGTCTCCAACTGCCTCTTCCGCATGGGCGGCGCCGCCATGCTGCTCTCCAACCGCCGCGCCGCGCGCAGGCGCTCCAAGTACCAGCTCGTGCACACGGTGCGCACGCACAAGGGCGCCGACGACAGGGCATTCGGATGCGTGTACCAGCAGCAGGACGACGACGGCAAGACGGGCGTCTCCCTCTCCAAGGACCTCATGGCCATCGCCGGCGGCGCGCTCAAGACCAACATCACCACGCTGGGCCCGCTCGTGCTCCCCGTCAGCGAGCAGCTCCTCTTCTTCGCCACGCTCGCCGCCAAGAAGCTGTTCAACGCCAAGGTCAAGCCCTACATCCCGGACTTCAAGCTCGCCTTCGAGCACTTCTGCATCCACGCCGGTGGCCGCGCCGTGCTGGACGAGCTGGAGAGCAACCTGCAGCTGTCGGAGTGGCACATGGAGCCGTCCAGGATGACGCTGCACCGCTTCGGCAACACCTCCAGCAGCTCGCTCTGGTACGAGCTCGCCTACGCCGAGGCCAAGGGCCGGATCAAGAAGGGGGACAGGACGTGGCAGATCGCCTTCGGCTCTGGGTTCAAGTGCAACAGCGCCGTGTGGAGGGCGCTCCGGTCGATCAACCCGGCCACGGAGAGCGGGAACCCCTGGGCCGACGACATCCACAGGTTCCCCGTGCCCGTGCCCAAGGTCTCCGCCATCCCATCCTTCATCCCAGCAGCCAGCCAGCCAGCCAGTGATTAATTAGCCACGTACGTACGTCAGCGAGTATTTTGATCGGATCGAAAGTGTGTACCTACTATTTTGGAGTAGAATTAAAGTAGCTAGCTAGCTAGGGATTTATCATTATCATTATTGTTGCTGATTGATGATTTTAAGTAACGAAACCTGTAATGATTGATTGGCATCATGCATTGTGTGTGTGAGTTCAGTCGTACAGGAACTATTCAGGCATTGAAATTTACACCTAGTACGTGTTCAACTGTTCATACATGTTTGCTTCAGTTAAATAAACATCTTAATTCCAAAATTTTCTGGCTGTACCTTCTTCTTGATATGCTAGTAGTGATTTCTGTGGTCGTGTTATGAGAAGTTTATTTGCGATGACTATGACGAATTACTACGTACTATGCACAATAGATTCAGATGTTTTTCCTGTTCCCGACGTGAGGGCGTAAACCTGTGCCAATGTAACCAACTTTTACAATGCTCTGTGCGTGTCTACTTCATACTTGCGCTGTTCTCGCTCATTCATTCCCATCCTCCCCGTTCATGCACAGTGTGCTCAAACTGGTTTCCATGTAGTTGTGATGTTTGTTGCGAGCTCTTAGAGCTTCTCTAGTAGACACCGTAAATGCGTGGCATAGAAAATGCTTTACAGGCCACGCAAAACGTGGGTCTGTTCCACGGGAGACAAACTAAGATTGAAAACCATCTTTTAAGTTTAAATAATATCTTCACACAATATTCATATGACAGCAACATATATCAAAGTAATGAATGTTTAAACATCACATAGCACAACAAATAATCAAATTACAACAATAATTATTCAAATCAAATTACAAGAATTGTTTAAATCAAACAAATCAATAGTTCATCGCCAATGATGCACTCATCAATGATTAAAAGGGGAGTTCATCGTCCATGTCGCTGCCAATGATGCACTATGAGGTATTTTTTAAGCTGACAATGTTTGGAGGAGTTTTCAATATCCTGATACGCCTCAAGAAAAGCTTGAATGCAATCATGGTTGTGTTGTGGCCTCGGCTACGGACATTGTCAAAGAAGAACTCCAAGTTTATATCTTCATCTTCGATGATCATGTTGTAGAGAATGACACAAGAAGTCATGATGTTGTTTAGGGATTTTTTTTATCCCAAAACGAGCAGGACCCCGGAAAATAGCAAACCTAGCTTGCAACACCCCAAAAGCCTTCACGATGTCCTTGCGGGCTGCCTCTTGTGCTTGTGCAAAAATAGCCTCGGTTCTAGTTGTTGGCTTTGGAATGATCTTCACAAATGTTGACTATGTTGGGTATATGTCATCGGCAAGATAGTAGCCCAAGATGTAGTCATTTTTCATGACTTTGTAGTTGTAATCCGGTTGTTCTCCTTTAGCCATCCTAGCAAAAGGATAGGACCCATGCAATGCATTGATATCATTGAGTGATTCCGGCAGCCCAAAGAAACAATGCCAAGTCCACAAATCTTGCAATGCCAAGCCTTGAAGCACAGTGGTTGGATCACGACTTTTCCCACAATGTTACCCATGCCATCACAGAAATTGTTCCACCTTCACTGCATACAATCGATACTTTCTAGCATTGCTCGGCCAACCCCTCGTTTCTTTCATAGCCATGAGGCTCTTTGTGCCTTTTTTGTTGGGAGCTCGAATATAAACATCACCGAAGACACGGATCATGACATTTGCAAACCTTCGCACACACTAGTGTTGTGTCGTGGTACTGTCGACAATGATGGGGGTTTGTGGGAATTTAGTTCTATTATTAATATGAAGCTCAAGCTATACTAGTTTAGTTGCCTTTTCAGTTGTAAATTCACTAACCGGTATTTATGTTTTTTCTGCTTGTTTGGTTTAGCATGTTTGGCGACTAAGGTATAATAGAGTATATGCTTCCAGGATCATGCATGAGAGCTTTCGTGCAGTGCTTGGATTGCACCGTTTTGAATTTCTAAAAATTGATATTTTAAAGTTTCAAAAATATCTGAAAAAAATCTCTATATGTAGATAACTATGACTTCTATCTGTGTGCAAAAACCAATGCTATACATTGTCAACATCAAGAATTTGAGGTTGTAAAAAAAACCAATGCTATGTGTAAAAATGATAAATTTTCATATTTGAGGTTGTAAACAATGTAACTTCAAAATTGTCAGAATTTGTCATTTTTGTGTAGGTCGGGATACAAACTATTTCGCGCTAAAATTTTGCAGAGCTATACATTGTCAACATCAAGAATTTTATTTCAGATTTTTTTGAAACTTTAGAATGTCGATTTTCAAAAAAAATCAATGGAGCCCGTTCACTAAAGTCATTTTTTGCATTGTTCGATCGCTACATAACGGCCGCCGCCACATTGATTTCCAGTAAGAGCGGATGATCACCGGGCACCGCAGAGGAAGCAGCGATCCTAAACGAATGAATCTGGCCAACTGACAACGACATGTGCAGCGAACATTACTCACTAAAGCTTGGAACAGGAATTCGGGTGGACAATTGTTTAGAGTAGAATGTGGAAATGCAAA
This sequence comes from Avena longiglumis, assembly GCA_030063025.1. Lineage (NCBI taxonomy): Eukaryota > Viridiplantae > Streptophyta > Magnoliopsida > Poales > Poaceae > Avena > Avena longiglumis. The sequence goes on from CP125974.1 coordinate 562,103,267, forward strand.
TGGTTAGAGCACAATTGGTGGTTTGTGGAATGTTTGCATTTCCAACCATTGTGCTTCAGGGCTTGGCATTTCTACTCTAAACATTTGCATTTCCAACAATGGCAAGTACACAAATCTACCATTGGTGGTTCAATTCGAGCACAATTGGTGGTTTAATTTGGAAATGCAAATGTTTAGAGTAGAATGTTGTTGCCATTGTTGTAGTTCTATCATTCTGTTTTAGTTTTTCTCCTGCATTTACTAGCCTACAATACAGTCTACCATTGTTGTAGCAACTATGATTCAGATAATGTACACACAGTTGATTCTATCCGCTTGTGAATCTTGTACATGGTAGTACCAGGACATTGAATTAATTAGTTGCATAGGGAGTGTTATGATCAGTTGCCTATAATTAATTAGTTGCATAGGCCAGTGAGATCCCACTTCCTGCAAGTACATATCCTCTTGACCAAGTTCATTGCAAGCACTCTACCACTGTTGCTGGTCACATGCGAAAGGAAAACTTCACATAGTTTGGTAGTGCATTCTCTTGACCATATTCTGGACTCCTCTAATTTCTTAGAATAGAATGGGGTGATCTCCCACCTACTTTCTTCTACCTTCTGTCTTTTACCACTGTACTTGACCATCAACTTGTCCCTTATACCTTCCAGCATTGTCATAATTGGCTTGTTCCTCACATTAAGAATCATTCAGTTGAAAACTTAACTTATTTTGTTGACAACTAGATTAGTTTTTCATATTGTATCAAATAGATGTCTGGCCCAAGCCTCATGTGGTATCTTCACCAGCCAATTGTATGCCTCCTCATAATCATATTTCAAAGCTTACATTGCCAGATCAAATCCATGTTTTGTGTAGGAGTAGTTGGCAGCATCCATGTGCTTCTTGAGCTCAGGACCTCTAAAACCATATGACTAGAAATAGGCATAAATATGCCTTGACAGTACCTTTGAGCTGAGTTTGTGTGAGATCCAAGCACATGGCTTAATAGGATTGATATGATACTCATACCAACAAGTTGCAACTTTTTTTCGGAAGCTCATTGACATGGTTATACCCTACGGGTACGTGACTTTAGCATACCTGGTCCAGCCCAAGGAAGGCCCACAGCAGATATACACTGGCCCATAAAGATTTTCGGGTGGCCAAGGCCCATGACGCCTTCGGATCCTTGGAGAACAAGACTAGCGGAGATAGGAAATTCAAAGGGGTAAAACCCTAGAACTTGTAACCGACTAGGACTATGCCCGAGACCTGCCTAAGTCTATATAAAGGCCAGGAGGGCACGTCCTAGAGCCAACTCGACTCATACTCTCGCACACGCATCCACGCCAGATCGAATCTGCGCACCCTGTAACCTTCGGTTTCGCTGTAATCAAGAGCAGACAAGCAGGAGTAGGGTTTTCCCTCCGGGGGCCTAAACCTGGGTAAATCTCGTGTCCCCTGGTTGCTTGTCTATTAACCGTGCCACGATCTCTAGCATCCCCATCTTCTCCAAAACCCAAGTCCATAACAATGGGCATTTACGAGATTAAACCTCGTCAATTGGCGCCGTCTATGGGAATTGGGGCTGCTGATTGTGCGGTCGTGACGGTTCCGACCCGATCGATCTACAACTCCGCGGTGATGGAGAATCACCTCCTCTTCGGCGCTTTCGACTTCACCGCCCACTCGCCGGCCACCATGAAGGATTTCGAGCCCGTAGGCGACGGACTCGAGATTTTGTTCGGGAGTTTCTGCTTCTAGGTGGGACAAACTGGCACCCTCCGCCTCCCTGAGCGGGTGCCCGTGCTGTCAATCAGGCCCGCCTCGTGGGCTCCACACCCTGTGCTACGCACGTCACCATCAACAGATGAGTTTTACGACAGCAGCAGCTGTAACTCCGATCTATGTGATCCACCTTCGGATGAAGGGACCTACGGTTCTGGATCCGAAAGCTGTGGCAGCAGCCGACCAATCTGCAAGCGCTATCTATGTGCCGCAGTCATCCAAACCGACGAGGAAACACCTAACCTGCCGCCCAACCGAAATGGCGAAAATGGCCAAAACATAAGAAGCCAGTCCCCCCCACCCAACAGGGAAAACAACGGCCACGTCATCCAACTTAGCAAAGAAGGATGGGTCCAGCGTCAAGCGATCGCGGCGACATCGTCTTACCTGGCGCCCACGTGACCTCGATGGCATACCACTACCTCCTCATCGAGGAACACAAGAAGCAAGTCAAGATGCGGAGACGCCGATAAACGCAAAGCAAGCAGCCTCCGAGTCCAGCGACGAGTCAAGGCGCTCCGCCATGGCACCCGGCTCTAGCACAAACGGAAACCAGGGAAACAAGCACCGCTCACGGGTGGAAAACATGGATCCCAAGGAGCGGCGTGACGTGACCCGAACTCTCCACACATCGTTCATGGATATGGATGCCGACGGCAACATCATCCCGAAGACGCCACAAGCTGCGATCATGGCAGCCACTGCGTATCTCGCGGCTCACCCACCACCGGAGGGGGACCCGAAAAGGGCCATGCATAGGTCCGCACTCACCGGACTAGGACTAATCGGAGTTGCGCTCCACGAATATGCTCCTGCGGAGCCGAAGAAGAAAGCTCCGGCCAGGCGCGACCGGAGCCCCATACCCTCATCCGAAGAGGAAGAGGAGCACGATCTTCCTCGAAGGAAGAAGAGCTCACACCGCCACAAACGCGACTACGATGCTAGAGACAAGCTTACACAGCGCAAGATCGACAAAGCACGCGCCAAACGCGCATGCTCGTCTGAATCTAAGATGGATGAAGACGAAGGAGAACTCTGCGGGGCCCGATGCTTCAACAGATCTGTTCGGCGAACACAGATGCCACGCAACTTCAAGCTTCCTTCGGATACTCCGAAGTTCAACGGCACGCAAGATCCAAAATCCTGGCTCAGTGACCATCTGTCATCCGTCAAGCTTCACGGAGGCAACAAAGAAACCGCCATGCAATGCCTTCACCGCATGACAAAGGGCGCGAAGTCTGCTCGAGAGCCTATCATCGGGATCCATCCGAAGCCGGGAGGAGCTCGCTTCAGCTTCATCCGAAATTTCAAAGGCACCGCAAGAGGCCGCCTCAATCAAGAATTGTGAGCCCGCACTCGAGAACGGGTGAATCTATTCGCCAGACATACTATACGCCGGGTCTACAACCAAGAACTCCGCAGCACACATCTCCGAAGAGAGGGCCATAGACGCCCTGAGGGACGGCGTCAAGCGCCAAGACTTCAAGGAGGAACTTGGGTGTGTAAAGCCCAAGACACTCGACCACCTCATGGAAATCGCCAACAGTTGGGCAGACGGCGAAGATTGCATCCAGCGACCGCAATCAGATGAAGAGGACGATTACGGCCGAAGACGTGAATGCCGCAGCAAGAGGAGATCGCGCGTCTACGAGGACCGCGATGGACCCGACATGGTCGCGGCTGGCTACGCCGACCGCCGTAACGACAACAGCCGCAACAGCGGAGGATACCGCGGCGGAAACTTCCGCGACAACGGACCACCAACGCAGTCGTGGCAACTTCGCGACCGCGACAACGGACCCTCAACATTAGACAAACTTTCGGGTCCATGCACCATCCACTTCTACATCGACAAACAGGATGGCAAAAAGAAAGCCAGCCACATGCTCAAGGACTGCCGCGAGTTCCAGAAACTCAGCGAAGGCATGGTGCAGATGAGGCAACAAGCTCCAATTCCTGCATTCGGAAACGCACCTGCGCCAGGTGAAATAGCACACGGAGCTCCTCCACCGCCGCCTATTGGAGGCCCAAATCAACCAGTCGCACCAGCGCAAAACAATGCCGGGGTCCCATACCCCCCACCAAAGGGAGCACTAAATATGATCCAGAAGGGACGCCCCACAAACAGGGTGTAGAAGAAAATCACCCGACAAATCAACTTGGCTGTGGCAACTCCACCTGCAATCCCTGAGTACCTCAGCGGATCGGAGTCCTTCATCACGTTCACTCGCGCGGATCACCCTTGCTAGATCCCTCGCCCAGGTCATGCTGCCCTGGTGCTGGAGGCGCAGATCGGAGGCTTCGAGATGAGTCGCGTCTTCATGGACGGTGGCAGCGGCATCAACCTAATGTTCGCAAGCACCCTGGCAGCTATGCGGATCCCGCAATGCAGCCTGGAACAATCAGACACAACGTTCCACGACATCGTACCAGGAAAATGCATATTCCCCCTGGGAAAAATAGGACTCGACGTCATCTTCGGAAAGCCGGACAACTTTCGGCAGGAGCGACTTGAATTCAAAGTGGTGTACTGGCCGTCGCAATACCACGCCATCCTGGGGCGTGTAGCATTCGCAAGATTCCTGGCCGTCCCACACTACGCATACCTACTACTCAAGATGCCAGGACCAAGGCCATCACACCACGGAGCTTCACCCGATCGGACCAATGCGACAGCGATTTCAACAAAATCTCCCAGTCTTTCGGCATGCAAGACGAGCTTGTAAGGCTCCGCGAGGTGACGGACAATGGGCTACCCCCGGTCACAAGGCAGAATGCACCTAACATGTCCTTCGACTCCACCGTCAACACCAAGAAAGTGCAGGTCCATCCGACGGATGCCTCTAAGACGGCGCTGATCGCCAATGACCTCAGCGCCACATAGGAAGGCGCGCTCGTCGAATTCCTCCGTGAGCCCTGGGAAATCTTCGCCTGGTGTCATGCGGACATGCCAGGAGTTCCCAGGGAATTCGCCGAGCACGCAGTCAACGTCTTTCCAGACACCAATCCAGTCAAGCAGTCCATCCGAAGACTGTCGGAGCCACGGGCCGAAGCTATTGGCAAGGAAATCAACAGATTACTCGCATCAGACTTCATCCGGGAAATCAAGAGCGAGTGGCTGGCAAACACGGTGATGGTCCCGAAGAAGGACACGGACATCCTGCGGATGTGCGTAGACTTCACGTCACTAAACAAACACTGCCCAAAGGACCACTTCCCTCTTCCTCGGATCGATCAGATCATCGATTCGACTGCAGGTTGTGAGAAACTCTCCTTCCTCGACGCCTACTCAGGCTATAACCAGATTCGACTCAAGGTCGAAGATCAAGAGAAAACGGCGTTCATCACACCATTCGGAGTATTCTGCTACAACACAATGCCCTTCGGGCTAAAGAACGCGGGTGCCACGTACCAGCGATGCATGCAGGCCTGCCTTAAGGACCAGATCGGTCGCAACGTCCAAGTCTATGTCGACGACATAGTAATAAAAACCAAGGAGGCAAGGACACTTATCGACGATCTCGGCGAGACGTTCGACAACCTTGATCGCTATAGGATCAAGCTCAACCCAGAAAAGTGCGCCTTCGGCGTCCCCTCGGGTCAGCTGCTCGGGTACTTCATCTCTCAACGAGGGATTGAGGCGAACCCGAAGAAAATCAGAGCCATCATGACAATGGAGAAGCCGAAAAACCTCAAGGGCGTCCAGCAGCTCGCAGGACGAGTAGCGGCACTAAGCAGGTTCATCAGCCGTATGGGCGAGAAGGCCCTACTATTCTACCAGTTGCTGCGTAAAGCAGAGAAGTTCGAGTGGACACCAGAAGCCAACGACGCATTCTAAAGCCTCAAGCAGCTCCTCTCCACCTCGCCCGTTTTGGTCACGCCAAAGGAGCGCGAACCCCTGCTGTTGTACATAGCAGCCACACACCAGGTGGTCAGCACCGTACTCGTGGCCGAACGACTCGAAGAAGGCAAGACCCATGGGGTCCAGCGCCCAATTTACTACCTCAGCGAGGTACTGACACCAACAAAGCAGAGGTACCCCCACTACCAGAAGCTAGCCTACGGCGTGTTCATGACGGCTCGACGGTTGAGCCATTACTTCCAGGAGCACCAAGTGATGGTCGTCAACGAGGCACCCACAAAGATCCTGAATAATCCAGAGGAACAGACGGGTTTCCACAGGGGGCATCGAACTATCACCCTTGGACATCGCTTCACGAAGCGACACGCAATCAAATCTCAAGTCCTTCCGGACTTCTGGTGCATCGGATGGAGCTGCAGCCGCGACACCCGCACATGTCGCAGATCTGGACAATGCATTTCAACGGCTCCAAGCGCCGTCGAGCAGGCGAGGTCATACTGACCTCCCCGCAAGGTGACAAGATGAAGTACGTTCTTCGGATGAAATTCAGAGCCTCCAACAATGAAGCTGAATACGAAGCCCTCATCCATGGCATGAGGATGGCAAAAATATGCGGCGCAACGCGCCTGGTCATCTACGGTGACTCCAACCTCGTCGTCCAGCTGACGATGAATGAGTGTGACGCAGACGCCGAAAACAAGATCGCGTACCGCGCGCTATACAACGCACTCGAAGGAGAATTCGATGGCTGCGAACTTCGGCACGTTGGAAGAGAGAGCAACGAGGAAGCCGATAGACTCGCCAACATGGGCTCCACTTGCGCAAAGGTGCCACAAGGTGTGTTCCTCGAACAAATCTGTGTGCCATCCATCAAGCGGAAATTCCCCAAAGGATCACCCGAAGAAGCAGAACACTCGGGGGCTACGCTACCCGAAGGACAAGAAGGACCCGAGAAACTGGACACAGAGGTCGCTATGGTCAGCCTGATGCAGGTCATGGCAGTCGAAGAAACCTGGACACTCCCATACCTTCAGTTCCTGATAAATGGAGAATTGCCCAACAGCCCGACAGATGCCCGGCGCATATCTCGTCGGTCAAAAGCCTTCACCATCATCAACGGCGAACTGTACAAACGCAGCATCACGGGTGTACTACAACGGTGCGTCACCATCGACGACGGCAAAGCCATACTCCAAGACATTCACGAGGGCATCTGCGGCCACCACGCAGGCAGCCGCTCCCTTGTCGCCAAAGCTCTGCGAGCAGGATTCTACTGGCCAACGGCCATGAGAGACGCGAAGGACATCGTCCGAAGATGCAACGGGTGCCAACGGTTCGCCGACAAACCGCACGCACCCGGGTCCGAACTTAGACCCATACCCATAGCTTGGCCTTTTGCTCAATGGGGCCTCGACATGATCGGCAAACTGCCAAAATCCTCAAAAGGGGGACATGTCTTCCTCCTGGTCGCAGTCGACAAATTCACCAAGTGGATAGAGGCCATGCCAGTCACCAACCAGAAGGGCAAAACTGCCGTCAAATTCTTCGAATCCATTGTCTACAGGTTCGGGTCGCACAAAGATCATCACCGACAACGGATCGAACTTCATCTCCGAAGAATTCCGTGACTTCGAAGGCCTCGGGATCAACATCGCAGACGCCAAAGGGCACACCCAAACAAACGGGCAAGTGGAAAAGGCCAGCGCCATCGGCGCCGGTATCAAGAAGCGCCTCATGAGCTCACCGAGCAAAAACACGGAACCGGACGAAGAGCTACCGTCCGTCTCTGTGGAGCTTACGGACTCGCCAAACAGCTCCACCGGCTACACCGTTCTTCATGGTGCACGGATGAGGCCGTGCTACCCGGCACGCCACCAGCTCCACGAGTCGTCACATATGGCCGAATCCACGGCTGCACTCGAAGACGTCGTCGACACACTCGACGAAGCGCGGGATATAGCAGCAGCTCGATCAGCGGTGTACCAGCAGAGTCTCCGCAACTATCACAGCCGCCGGCTGCGCCCAAGGTCCTTCGTTGAAGGAGACCTCGTCTTACGACTCAAGCAAAAGCGACCGAACAAATTCGAGTCACCATGGGAAGGACCCTACGTCATCACCGAAGTCATCCCAGGTGGCGCCTATCGCCTCAAACACGTGGAGGCTGGAGTCGCATACTCCAACCCATGGAACATCTCGCACCTGCGACGATTCTACCCATAGCAACCTACTCCCCTTTTACTTTCAATAAGGATTTCAGCCAAGGCTACTCAGCCGAACCATGTACCTCCTCCATTACGATATAAGTAAAGCTAAGTGTCTCGCCCCCAAACTTTGGTTGACTCTTTTTCTGCAACTTTACTACATGCTACAAACGCACTCGGGGGCTCCCCCCACCTCATGATTTCATCGACTGAGGACCAAACGTGTACACCTGAGTAGCTGACCACGTCAGGCAAACGAAAAGGACACATACTCAATCAGAGCACTGCGTGCTCACAAACAAGAAAACCTTTACAACAAAGGGCACAAACACGTCCAGCCGAAATATACAAATTTTACATCTATCTGTTTATTTTCAGGTCCTACCTATTCTGAAGAATAACCTGAGCACGCTGCTCAAACAAATCTACAATCTGTTCGGCATACTGCCTTACAGCCTTGTAATGCGGACGCATGTTCCACTCGTCACCATCCGGTCGAAGAGGCGGCCTAGCTGCCACAGCAGCCAAATTTACGTCAGGGCGGTGCACCCTCACAAGAGATAAAGCAACCTTCACTCCTGCGACGAGCTGCTGCCGCACCAGCTCCTTGACATTGCTGGCACTCCGAAACTTCGACAGAAGACCTGCAAGGGTCGCCGGCACGGCATCCAAAGGAAACATGACGTGCAGCACCGAGGAAAGTGATGTCTGCACCTGGCGGATCACCCGCGAAACTTGATAGACACGATCCTGCACCGTCGCCAGAACCACGGCGCGATCGCGATCCATCCAGAAGAATCCGCCGGCCTCCATGTCCTGCTGAGTCAAGCAATTGACCCGAACAGCGACACGCTCTTTTTCTTCCCTCGGAGCAAGATTCGCACCTGCGACAATCGCACAAGACAAGAATAAGGCCAGCAGGCTCACCCGAAGAACTAAGCTACAACCCGAAACAAGGATCAACTTACATTGCAGCTGCTCGGATAGCCGACCGAGCTCCGCCATCAAGTACTCCTCTCTGGCTGCACCACGATCCGCCTTGGACTTCCAAACGTCGGCGCGGCCACGCAACCCGAGCAATTCCCTCTCCAAACTGCGCACGCGATCTCGAAGGAAAGCGAGCTGCGAGGAATCATCCAACGATGGTTGCACGGGCTTTGCGGATGAAGTGTCAGCTGGGTCAACACCCGAAGGAACCTATAGCAGCAGAAAAAAGAAGGCACACAGACATTCAACCAAGGATTGAGCACAACTCGGAGGAATTCATTAAAAATATAAGGCCACTACGTGGAACAAGGACGGTACTACAAAAGATATTTACAACAAAAGCAGACTACACACTACCCTACGTCTACTATGCCTAAGGTGCAGGACACTGAGTCGCCTCGGAGCCAGACTGTCTAGCTTTGGCCTCGCCCTGCTGCCGCAGTGCGTACTCAGACAGCAAGTCAATGAGCTTGGGCCCATATAGTCTGCATCGAGCGGAGTAGGCAGCGAAGGCTACCTCGGATCCATCCGCAGTCGTCGGCATCCGAGAGGTGATCTAGGGCAAGTCCAGCTCCGCTCCAGCCGCCAAGGCCATCGCCAGCCCGACGGACGTTGCCGATGCCCTTCTCGCTTAGCTTGCGCCGCAGCGCTTCGGCTGATAGAGCCTCGGCCAGGGCATCCACATCTTCAAGGGCTGCGCCCTTCGGGAAGAGCTCCTGGTAGAAGCGACCAAGGACCTCTTTAGCCTTGGCAAGGGAGTTGACGACGGTGCCGCAGGGGTCTGCGACTGCCACAGTGGCATCATCTAGAGAACTCCCGTGCTCCAGAGCACCGCGGTCGAACTCGATGCCCATGCATCGAGACAAAAATGAAGAAAAGCATGAAGAAAGGCAGCATCGAAGAAGACTCGTAGAAACAGAAACAAGTGAAAAAATTAGCACTCACCCGAAATAGCCTTGGCAGCAGCCATGAGCTTCGCCGCCACCCCTCTTTCACGAGTAGCCGCAACGGTGGCCAACTGCTCCTCACGATCTGCAGCCTCCTGCTGCAGATGCTCCTTCGCTTACCGCCTTTCGGCTCTAACTCAAGGCGCTTCGCCGACGGCTTCCGATTGGCCAAGGCTATTTTTAAGAGCGTCAACCTCATGGAGAGAGCCGTTATGCTCCTCTGCATTTAAGACAAGCAAGTGTCAAAAGAACAGGACCAGATAAACAATAGAGGTATTAAAAGGCAGACAAATACCTTGAAGCTGTCGAAGTTTCGCCTCCAGCGCCAGGCGCTCCCCCACCAGCCGCTTGGCCTCCTGTACAAAAGGCTGCAGAAAAAGGAAACAGCAGTAAGAAAAGGACTTGGGGGCTACGCCCAACACAAAGGAGCAAAAACAACATCAGCACACGAAAACACTCGGGGGCTTCCCCCATGACATGAAGAAAACTTACATGTTCCGACGGCGACCCCGAAGCCTCACAAATTTCGAGGCGCAACCACCGCGCCTCCTGCAGGAGGATCTGAGCGCGCCACCAAGTCGCCACCGTCCCGAGGAGGAGGCGACGCAATGTTCGACTCCCCATCATCTCCCGCGCACCATCACTAGAGTCGTGGGAGGATTGCTACACTGAACCAATCAACACATGTGCAAAAATCAGGGAACAAAGGACAAAGGTAACAATAAAACTTACGAGCCCAATGCGCCAGGTCGAAGATAGGAGAAGCCCTTCGGCCCTCTTCTCCTCTTTCTTCTCTTCCTTCTTCTCCTCCTTCTTTCTTCCTTCTTCCGCTTCTTTCAAGGTGCGACAGCCCCCACAGGAATGGTAGGAAGGGGAGAGGAAGAACCTCCATAAACATCATCATGACGCTCAGGGCCCAGAGGATTTCTGGGAGTCGGAGGAGTAGAGGCATCCGAAGACTCGCTGGAGCTCCGTGATCGCTTGCGCGAATGGTCCTCACTCGACTCGTCGGCATCCTCCCTAGAGATCGCGCTGATGGTAGCTCGGACACGGAATCCACCACTTCATTGTCCGGGGCATTCGGATACCTTTTGGGCAACGGTGGTACCATGCCCGGCACTTTGAAGCGCTGCAAGATGAGAAGGAACTTTGTTAGCAAACAAAGGAAACAAATACACAGCCGACAAAAACAAAGGGGGAGCACTACGTGCGCAAATCTACACCTTCAGATGCGACCAACGCCAAGAAAAGGGAGGAGTCGCCGACTTCCGGATTTTTCATCGGCCTTGAACTTCAACAGCGCGCGAAGAGCCTTGTCAAGTTCCACCTCGGAGATTTTCTCACCCGAAACCCTCGTCGGATCACGGCGCCCAGAATAAAGAAACATCGGGTGCGCCCTCGCTTGGAGAGGCTACACCCGACGCTCAAGAAACGTTCGGATGATGTCCACACCATTCACCTCCTTCTCAGGAATCAGTTGGAGATCCTCCACCCGACGGTACAGGGCCTCTATCTCCGCCACCTCACCGTCTAAGATTTGGTTTTTCCAAGACCTTTTCTTCTCAATCATTTGGGAGGGGTCAAAGGGAACAAGACCAAAATCTTGCTCAGGCACTACGGAGTCACGGATATAAAACCATCGCCTCCGCCAGTACTGGACAGATTCAGACATGGAAAAAGAAAAGAATTGCAGATTGGGACTGAGGGAGATGATGAAACCCCCAATCGGATAAACACCATCCAAACCAGATTGCCTCTTCACGGAATAGAGCTTACGGAAGAGGCCAAAGTGCGGCTCAATGCCAAGCCAGCACTCGCAAAAAGTGATAAAACAAGCAATGTGGAGAAGAGAATTGGGAGACAGATGATGCAACTGAACCCCATAGAAGAAGAGCAGTCCACGAAGGAAGTCATGGACTGGATACGACAACCCACGCAAGACGAAGGCGAGAAACATAACCCGGTACCCAGATGGGGGACGGGGGATTACCTCATTGCCGGGGAGTTTGACGGCCGTATCTCTGCGGATCGAGCCCGCTTCAGCTTATTATGGAGATCGCTCTCCCGCGTCTCTGATCGCCGCCAGCCACCATCGGTGACGCGAGCAGCGGCGGTGCTCTTCCTGCCTCCGGCGGCGCTAGTCCCAACCGCAGATGAGGACTTCTTTGTCTTCCCCATGGCGCTACAGCGGTGGTAGCGTTGGCAACAAAGAAGGACAAAGGAAATGTGGAAGAAACTCTCAGGGCGCAGCAAGAATAGCTCAAGAACGAGGAGGAAGTGAATAGATGAACTGCTGCGGTGAAAAACAAACCACGATTTCACCAGGGATTATAATAAATAGACGCTGCCGGTCGTCCATCGAGAAGACCTAACGCCAACGGTAGATCTGGCTGTACACGTGTCAGCACCAAAACGAACCGTCGTTACCACGTCGTCCACTACGTGCGGAAATCGAGGAGACACCGTAATCATCTCCACGCCGCGCGTGACCGGTCAATTCAAAGTCAGCAAGTGGGACCCACGCTTAGTCCAGTCAAGTCATCTCTGGTGTAGCAGACGCTTGAGGTCATCGATCGTAAGCACTGACGTCATCAAAAGCTATACTAGCACCACTTCGGCTCCATAGTTAAAAGTACTCACTCGAATCTATGATTCGACTAAATACTTGGGGGCTACTCCTATCAGGAGCGCTGGCCGCGCACCCGACAGACAAATGAGGACAAAATTACTTCTCTGAGTCCTATGTCGAGTCTACGACTCCACTACGGACTCGGGGGCTACTTCCATAGGGAGGATGGATTTAAGCAGCCGAAAATTTTCGAGTCCTGCGAACCTAATGATTGAAACAATGCTTGAACTGAAAGTCTCCGCTCGAGTCTACGACTCGAACAGACACTTGGGGGCTACTCCCATAGGGAGCGCTGGTCGCGCACCCTATGAAATCTTCGACTGCGATCTTCCGGATACGCATGCAAAAACTTTTTGGCAACTCTGCCCCAACAAAATGCTAAGTGAGCAACAATCTCCTTGGCCACCCGAAGCACCTCCGAGGTGATAAAGGTTCGGATGTTGCGTCTGCGACGCAAAGATAAGACCTACAGATATCATCGGATGGCCTAGCAACGCACCGATCGCTCGCTAGTATGAACTGCATCACAGTACGATGAAAAATCCTGACGGACGCGTTGGGTACACCAATTAAAATCACTGGAATTCCACTCCTATAAGTCCTCCGCGGCCTGAGTTGAATTACGCCGGCATATGTTCCAGGCCCGGGTTAAGGGACCCGAACCTGAAGAAGATCGTGTTGTTTCGTCCTAAGACAGTTAACTGACCCTGATCCGTCGGGTGAGTCAGGCGCACGCATCAACAATCCCTACACACATATACTATTAACATATAGCTGCTCCCGAAGGATGGAAGAGTCCTCAGCCGAATCGACGATTCGACCGATCACTTGGGGGATACTGACATGATTATACCCTACGGGTACGTAACTTCAGCATACCTAGTCCAGCCCAAAGAAGGCCCACGGCAGACATACGCTGGCCCATGAAGATTTTCGGGTGGCCAAGACCCATGACGTCTTCGGATCCTTGGAGAACAAGACTAGAGGAGATAGGAAATTCAAAGGGGTAAAACCCTAGAACTTGTAACCGACTAGGACTACGCCCGGGACCTGCCTAAGTCTATATAAAGGCCAGGAGGGCACGTCCTAGGGCAACTCTACTCATACTTTCGCACACGCATCCACGCCAGATCGAATCAAGACTCAGAACCTTCCTTCGGTTCCGCCGTAATCAAAGAGCAGACAAGCAGGAGTAGGGTTTTCCCTCCGGGGACCTGAACCTGGGTAAATCCCGTGTCCCCTGGTTGCTTGTCTGTTAACCGTGGCACGATCTCCAGCATCCCCATCTTCTCCAAAACCAAAGTCCATAACAATGGGCATTGACGAGATTAAACCTCATCAGCAGCAAACACACATGTAGCAGGACTGGTCGTAAACGGTGTTTCAATGCTTAGAAACAAGGACTAGGGATCATACTTCCACTAGTGGACACTCTCATATAAATATCTTCTCTTCATGATGCTACTCTGATATACTCTTCGGTTGGATAACTCCAATCCACGGTAGAGCTACAAAATCTCTCCTTAAAGTTCACATTCCCCATCTAGGTAACCCCACACTATCACCTTGAGCGCTAGATGGTTCCAACAAACACCACAATTTCATAGAGATATCCAACTCAAAATATAAATCATGATAAGTATTTCTGTAATATTTAGCCTAAGTGCCACACGGTGTGCACACTGTCAACTTCACACACGTGGGGATAACCTGAGATTACAATTAAAGCACTTGAATAGCAGAGTAGATCTACTTGATTACAAAGCTCATGACCACAATAAGATCACGCATAGAGAGAGAGAGAGAGAGAGAGAGAGAGAGAGAGAGATGAACACATAGCTACTGGTAGAGCCCTTAGCCTCGAGGGAGAACTACTCCCTCCTCAACATGGGAATCCGCAACAGCGATGGAGATGGTGGTGGAGATCGATGGATATGGCTCTGGGGGCAATTCCCCGTCCCGGCAGGGTGCCGGAACAGACACTTCTGTCCCCCGAGTCTCCTCTTCGGTGGCGGCGGTGCTGTGGGACTTTTCATGGATTGAGGCTGGATGTTTTAGGGTTTCTACGTCTAGGGTTTTATATAGGCGTAAGGGCAAGGTCGGTGGGCGCCCTAGGGGCCCACACCACCTGGTGGCGCCACCCCCCTAGCCGCGCCTGAAGAGAATATGCCCGAGAGGCAATAATAAAGTGGTTATTATCGTATTCCTTATTTATGATAAATGTTTATTTTGCATGTTGTAATTGTATTAATACGGAAATGTTAATACATGTGTGTTTAATAAACAAAAAGGAAGTTCCTAGTTATGCCTCTCTTATAAACTAGCTCGTTGATTAACAAGAAGATCAAAGGTTTCCTGATCATGGACATTGGATGTTGTTAATAACGAGGTCACAACATTAGTGTAATTGTGTGATGAACATTCATCCGAAGTATAGCATTACGATCAAAGTCATTGAGTTTATATTGCTATAACAACTTACGAAGTGATCCTAATCCTTAGACCATGAGATCATGTCAATCACTAACACCGGAAGAGTTTCTTGATAACATCAAACGTCACACCGTAACAGGGTGATTATAAAGATGGATTCAGAACTAATAAAGTGTTATGTTGAGGCCCATGGATCGAGAGTGGAATTTGTTCATCCCGAAGACGGATAGATATACTCTGGGCCCTCTCGGTGATATCACATTGGTTAGCTTGCAAGCAAGTGATTTGATCACTAGAATGTTATATCACGGGAACGAGAAAATAGTACATGTCAGTAACGAGATCAAACTAGGTATGGAGATACCGATGATCGAATATCGGTTATATCGCGAGACAAAGGGATTAAGATACTAGTGTAAAAGGTTCTCACGATCACAAGAAAGTCATCGTTGAATTTGTGGGATTCGGTATGGATCTCTAGGTCCCACTTCTGATTATTGATCTGAGAGGGGTCTCGATCATGTCCGCATTATTCACGAACCTTATGGTGACAAACTTAATAGACACCAACACAATTTGGAGCAAATAGTTTCATGCTAAAAAGAATAACAAAGCACAGGAATTTATTTCACTAGAAATCGAAACAGGTTTCGGGTGAAATTGCACAAAGTGTTTCTGCATGTGAAATGAAATACTAGCATGGGGTTTATATGTGAATGTTTGTCATTAAAGTAATTGACAAAATTCTGGATAAATAAAAGGAGTTTTATTTAATGAGAGTTTGCATTAAATTTGGTGGAAATTTAATGGGAATTTGAGTGGAGAAAATTTAAGGGGCATTTTGTGAGTGGAGCTTCCACCCACATGAATGAAGGAGGGGAGGGGCATCCCCCATGGACGGCGGCCACCCCCTTGGGTGCACCCCTCCTCACTTACCACTCACACATCCTCGTGAAGGATCTCTCTCCCCCTCTAGTATTTATCCCCCATGGTCTCGGACTAGCGAGATACATGTTCCCGGTGGCTTTTCGGCAAGAAAGAGTTGTGCTTCTGCTCCATCACTAGAGCGAGGAGGCAGAGGTTGCTCGGTGCCTCGGACGTGTATGCGAGCATGGATGCGTCGCTGATTTGCGGCGCTAGGACTTCCTCTCGATCTTGAGATCGGCAAGAGTTTGTCTACATCAACCACGAGTTCAACCTCGTTAAGCTTTGTCGGTCTTCAAGGGTATGTTATCTACGGATGTATATCCGCCCGGTGCTTGTATCTAGTAGATAGATCTTGGTACATAGTTGTTCCCATCGTAGGAATTTTTTTGTTTTCTATGTTGTAAACCCTATAGTGCCACCACTAGGTGTGGCCACCTCGTGGCCCCCCTTCGGCTGCCCTTCGGACTCTGTGTTCCTTCTGGTAAAATATTGACTTTGGCTTTTGTCCTGTCCAATTCCGAGAATATTTCTTTACTAACTTTTCTGAAACCAAAAAACAGCAGAAAATAGGAACTAGCACTGTGGCATCTTGTTAATAGGTTAGTTCCAGAAAATGTATAAAAATTCCTCAAAGTGTAGACAAAACATAAGACAAATGATATAAAACAAGCATGGAGCATCAAAAATTATAGATACATTTACGACGTATCAAGCATCCCTAAGCTTAACTCTTGCTCGTCCTCGAGTAGGTAAGTGAAAAAAGAATAATTTTTGAGGTGACATGCACCATCAACTTCTTGATCAAACTATTGTAAAGCATTGATAACTAGGATCAAAGTACTCTAAACATGAGCATGAAAGATGTAGCTCTAACAATAAGACATAGCAACTATGTTGTAACATGAAAAGGTACAAACAAAGATCATGAATAGCAATGCATTGAAAGACGTTTGTTTGTTTCACATATAGAAAACATAGCAAGAGTGGTATTCAGCTTGTACCTCATATAGTAGCAAAACATAAAACATTATGAATCAATCAATAGGTTTTGGGATAATGCACATAAAACTAAGAATGACAACTATGCTCTCTTAATTGGTGCATAAAGATAGAAGGTGGAGACTCAAAAAGTAAGAACAAAGGCCCTTCATAGAGGGAAGCAGGGATTTCAAGTTTCATAAAGAGCTTCCAAAAATTATGGTACTTATTGGCTTTTAGTTCTCATTGCCTATCATAAGCACCTTGAAGTGATTAAGGTTAAAGTGAAAGAAATATAGAGTATATGCTTGACAATCATAAGTTGGCAATCTCATGTCCCTTGAGTAGGAGGGTCGTTCCTCATGCTACTCAACTTTATTCACAAGCAAGTTCTCGTCATTGTAAGTATATGTGTATCATAGAGAACTGCCAAGGGTACCCCTTGCCCTATGACACATGAGCTATCCCATATCAAAATGACAAGGCAACAAACAGTGAGCATCTCAGTGATCTTTTTATTTGCTATTTGCATAGGTTTTTATTGAGGATGCTTCACAGATTTCTCACTATGGTTATGCTGCAAGTTTCCACCATGATTAGGCATGGCTTAGGATAGCCGCACAGGCGTTTCTCTAACACATATACATAACTCCATAGACTTACAAGCTCCCCTTTTATTTCACACAGCCGACATCCGCAAACAAAAGATCATGATATCAACTGGGTAATATGTAAAGGTGTTGAAAGCGTTCCCCATGACAACATGGTTCTACTAATTCCCAACTTATAAGTGCAAGCATATACAACATAGATGACACAATAGTTCAAGCTTATTAGGTGCAAAAAGTAAAGTGTGCCATCAAGTTTGTGAGAGCTTTAATCACCAATTTTCTCATAATAAGTTTAATTTGGAAGATAGATAAAAACATGAATATACTTGGAATGTTGTAACACGCCATGCATAGGAATTTATAGTGGACACTTTAGAATAAGTTGGTTTGTTGGGAATTGGATGCATGAGTAGAGCATACTCAGTACAAGTGGAGGCTAGCAAAAGACTGAGAGTGACCAACTAAGAGAGCAATAATGGTCTAATCATGCAGAGCTACAAAACATTATTAATCAAACCATAAAGTGATATCACAAGTCATAAAGTAAATGATCATAGAGGCTAAGGTTACTGGTTCATAGTCATAACATGGTGTAAGCATGTTCCAAGTCAACCCAAACAAAGCATCAAAGGAGAATACCACAATACTATGCTTTTCTATGCTAAAACAACGCATGATTCTTTCAAGGCACATTAAGCAATCTCAGTTGTTTGGAACAAGTCATGCTACAACAATAATCACTAAGCATAAGTCAAAGCAACATCTAACATGACATGATAAAGCCTAAGCCACAGTCAAAACAAGCTCCTTTTTGTACCACCTAAGCATGAAGCCTCCTACTCTTTTCCAACACCAATCGACTTCTTTGAAACAACTCACAAAGATAATAATCAATAAAGATCAGTGAGCATGTCTCATAATTCCACAAAGAAGAACTAAAAAGTTCTAAGCAAAAAATCAGAAGAAAACTAAGGTTAAACATAGTGCTAGCAAAAGAGAACACTCACAAAACAATAAGGGTGAAAACTAGAGTGTTCTAGGCAATGAAAACGGAGCGTGTCTCTCTCCAAAAGAAGTGTTGTAATCCAACAAACTTATTGCAGAAAAAAAACAAAATAAAACTAAAAACAAAAACAAAGATGCTCCAAGAACAACACAATAGTGCATGAAGCAATAAAAATAAAGTGTTCTAAAAGAAAAACCCGAGATTTTTGTTGATGAAGATGGGGATGCCCAAGGCATCCCCAAGCTTTGACGCTTGTACCTCTTTAATATTTCTTGGGGTGACATGGGTGGCATCCCCAAGCTTGAGCTTTTGTCCATACTTCATCTCATCGCATCATTCTTCCCCTACACTTGAAAATTTCCTTCATACAAAACTTCACACAATTATTCATTAGCAACATTAGTGTATTCAAGATAATAAGCCCTTGGGTTTAGTTTCAACACAATTAAAACTTACATTAAAACACAAGCTACTATAACAATCCCTTTTAAAAGCTCAAGTGATCAATGAGAACTCAAAAAGAAACAGATTAAGAGGCAAATGCAAATAATGGCAGAAATCTGTCAAAACAAACCAGCAGGTAAAAACCATTTTTTTAGAAGACTTTATGTTTCTCAAATAGAAAAGTGTTCAATTAACGAAAGTTAGATAATAACCTGGGGCATAAGGTCAGAAAAGTACAACTCAATCCGACGTACTGGGATTTTTCACGATTTTTTACAGTGAAGCACAAAAATTTGTTTCGGGACAGCAACTTCCCAAAATCTTACTTCTCTCTCATTAGAAGTTATTCTTGGCATAAAAACCACACAAAAAGGATAAGGAGAGGTTATTATAGAAGCAATAACTTCCAAGACTCAACAAAGGAAAAACCTACTGAAATTTGGGTTATCTCCCAATTAGTACTTTTCTTTGATGCCTTTAAGTTAGGTATGCTAATTTTGATGATGCTCACATAAGAAATATGAATTGAAGTAAAAAGAGAGCATCAAGAAGCAAATATAAAACAAATTTAAGTCTAACCCACTTCCTATGAAAAATAATCTTGTAAAGAAACAAGTCATGAAAGCACAAAGCAATAAGCATAGGAAAGCAAAACAAGTGCAACTTCAAAAATTTCAACATAAAGAGGGGAAACTTAATATTGTTGAGATACATAAAACCATGTTTCCCTCTCTCATAATAACTTTCAGTAGCATCATGAATAAAATTAACAGTATAACTATCACATAAAACATTCTTATCATGAGCCACATGCATATAATAATTATTACTCTCCACATAAGCATAGTCATTCTTATTAATTATAGTGGGAGCAAATTCAACAAAATAGCTATCATTATTATTCTCATCACCATAAACATCAAATATAGGAGGCATATTGTAATCACAAATAATTTTCTCCTCAATAGTAGGTGGACTAAAAATATCATATTCATCATTGTAATCATCATATATTGGAGGTAAAGTATCATCATAGCAAATTTTCTCCTCTAAATCTAGGGAAGTAAAAAGATCATTTTCATAAAAACTATCTTACCCAAGCTTACACTTTTCCATAGCATCAGCAATAATGGTGTTCAAAGAATTCATACTAATAACATTGCTATTAGCATGCAAATAAAGTTCCATAGGTTTTTAAATTTTCTCTTCAAACACTTCATGTCCTAACTAAAGATAAATACTATAAATCTCTCTAATTTTGTTGTTGTTTTCCATTAAGCCTAACTAGTGAAAATAAAAACAAGAAACACAAAGATATAATTGCAGAATCTAAAGGAAATAACTTCGAGCACTCACACACCAGCAACAATACTAGAAGATAGCTTTGTAGACAGAGGATGTGAGTACCTTTTACCTTACCTCCCCGGCAACAGCGCCAGAAAATAGCTTGATGTCTACACACGCTTCTATTCTTGTAGACAGTGTTGGGCCTCCAAGTGCAGAGGTTTGTAGGAAAGCAACATGTTTCCCTTAAGTGGATTACCCAAGGTTTATGGAACTCAGAGAGGAAGTGGTCAAAGGTATCCCTCTCAAGCAACCCCGCAATCAAGATACAAGAAGTCTCTTGTGTCCCCAACACACCCAATACACTTGTCAGGTGTATAGGTGCACTAGTTCGGCGAAGAGATAGTGAAATACATGTAATATGGATGATTATAAGTGGTAATTGCAATCTGAAATAAAAGTGGCAGCAAGCAAACATGTATCAGGACTGGTTTTAAACATTGTTTCAATGCTTAGAAACAAGGCCTAGGGATCATACTTTCACTAGTGGCCACTCTCATATAAATATCTTCTCTTCATGATGCTACTTTGAACTACTTTCCGGTTGGATAACTCCAATCCATGGTAGGGCTACAAAAGCTCTCCTTAAAGTTCGCATTCCCCATCTTGGTAACCCCACATTGTCACCTTGAGCGCTATATGGTTCCAACAAACACCACAATTTCATAGAGACGTCCAACTCAAAATATAACTCATGATAAGTATTTCTGTAATATTTAGCCTAATTGACACACGATGTGCACACTCTCAACTTCACACACGTGGGGATAACCGGAGATTACAATTAAAGCACTTGAGTAGCATAGTAGATCTACTTGATTACAAAGCTCATGACCATAATAAGATCACTCATAGAGAGAGATGAACACATAGCTACCGGTAGAGCCCTTAGCCTCGAGGAAGAACTACTCCCTCCTCATCATGGGAATTGGCAACGGAGATGGAGATGGTGGAGATAGATGGATATGGCTCCGAGGGCAATTCCCTGTCCCGATAGGGTGCCGGAACAGAGACTTCTTTCTCCCGAATCTCCTCTTCGGTGGCGGCGGCACTACGGGACTTTTTGTGCGTTAAGGCTGGATGTTTTAGGGTTTCTGTGTCGAGGGCTTTATATAGGCGGAAGGGCAAGGTCGGTGGGTGCCCGAGGGGCCCACACCACCTGGTGGCGCCACCCCTGGCCGCGCCACCACCAGGTGTGGCCACCTCGTGGCCCCCCCTTCGGCTGCCCTTCGGACTCCGTGTTACTTTTGGTAAAATATTGACTTTGGCTTTTGTCCCGTCCAATTTCGAGAATATTTCTTTACTAACTTTTCTGAAACTAAAAACAGCAGAAAACAGGAACTGGCACTGTGGCATCTTGTTAATAGGTTAGTTCTAGAAAATGTATAAAAATGCCTCAAAGTTAGACAAACATAAGACAAATAATATAAAACAAGCATGGAGCATCAAAAATTATAGATACGTTCACGACATATCAAGAAGCACTAAGACAAGTGAACATGCCATGGAATGTTGGGTTTGGGATAGGGTGCTCAACTAGCTGTTTTGTTGTCACAATACATCTACTACCTGGGTTTGTATCTAGAATAGCCTGCAAATAAACCCTGACAGTAGCAAATGCTTTTTTCCTGGATTTTTATGCTTTGCTCTTTGGCACTTCCACACCATACTTATGTTTGCATATATTGTCAATCAGGGTATCAACACAAGTATTAGGGTCAGTTCTAATTTCTTGTTTGGATTGGGCAGTAAGCCAGTCAATTGTTACTTTGGAGTTCTCACCATGAGGTATGCATGTGTGTTGCGGCATGAACTTCCTTATGCAAAAGTTCTTCTCATGGGCAACCTTGGAGGCAGTGAGGAAGAATATATAGCCCTTTTTCTTGCCTTCTTCAATGCACCAAACAATGATTCTATCACTACAATTTATGTGATAATAGAAGTTCCTAAGCTGGGCAATGTGGTAACTCCTAAGTGGTGTTCTTAATTGGTACACATCTTTAAAGCACAACTTAATGCATAATTGGTCATGAGGTTCAGCCCTATTTGGATCATACCAAATACTTTTATTCATCTTATTTAACTTCCTCTTCCTGCGAGATTGTAGTTTGAATTTAGGTACACTTACATCATCATCATTGTATCCCACATTTGCTGGGTTGTTCTCCTCATCACTAAATGGTATAAAATCTTCCTTTTTTTGTTCCTCTAACTCATGGTAAGCTCTAGCAGTTGGGCCTAGCCTGGATGGCTTCATATTTTTGGGAAGAAATAATCTGGTTCTTGAATTTCTTCACCATCATTGTCATTATCTGCTTCTTTTGGCTTAAACATTTCCTCCACATCAGTATCCCCTTCAAAGTGAAGATAAGGGTCATCTCTTTGCTTCTTATGTTGCTCAATCTACTTGAGGATTTCTACATACTCAGGGTCTAGTTCCTTCTCTTTTTTCTTTCTCTTCAATTCCTGTATCGGATGTAATTCTTCTATGACCTTCCTGTTGTGCTCCTCAGGGTCATACTAACAAGGATATAAGAAATCCTCATCAGCTGAAACCACATCAATAGGGATAGCTTGTTTTCCCTTTTGAAAATTGGAGCTCTCTTGTGTGCCCCAAAACATCACATCTGACAAGTCTATAGATACATGAACAATGTCTTCATCACCAACTCATATGTAATTCACTCCTTCACTGTCAACTGAAAACCTCAAAAGCTGAGTCATGATTTCTGCCTCTACATCATCAATGTTAATATATGATGGCCATACATAATCCTTCTTGAGGACAGTGATATTCAACACCTTCTCCCCCTCATACATGTCAAGCATGTTGGTTAGATAATCAGGCTAGCCTAGCTAATTCCCGGGCTACCATGTTCCTCGAAACAGGCATACACCCAACTTTATAAATAAAGCAACATCTATACAAGATCCAGTACAAGTCAACAAAAATGAGTCCACTACAACACAACACACAAGCTACACTAAGCAGAAAGCCCACGCCCCACGCCAAACAAGCGGTGAGCGAACACACAAAGATAACAGAGGCCACTCCCTCGAGGAGAAGCACTCAGCGGACGAATGATGTAGCTAGGCGGCGGGCCGCCACTATCAGGTGCTCCATCATCTCATCTAGTTGCGCCCTATCCTGTTGTCTACACAACGGGTACCAATGCTGCAAAAAGGCCAAAAAATTGAAGATTAAGTTAGATGCACGACGTAGGAAGACACGCTCTATGACCATCTTGTTACATATACTCATAGGGTCCAGGTCATTGCCGCAAACATTAACCAGAAGAGGCGCCTCCTCTTGCTAGTACAGTTTGCAGATGCCTCCAGGAACTGATGGCTGCAAGTGCACAAATCGTTTGTAGCTAGTTTTAAAATAAATATATTGATCCCATAGGGAGCAGGGGTCTGGAGTCTAAATAACTCTTAAAATAAATACTGAAATAGTATTACTAAATAACATTCTAAGTAACAAGATAAAATGCGACTTTTGTGAAAAAGATATTTTTGGGTTTTCAAATAGAAGAATAATAAGTAAACTAAATCTATAAGTAAACAAGTGAAGGGTTTCGCAGCATAGTAAATCAAAAAAATTCTACGGATGCGAACGGGAAAGCCAAGATCTAATCTAGGAGATGCAAACAACGAGGGGGAATAGATGAGATCTTCATACCCTTGAATATTCACACAGCGGAACGTTCGACGGAACATGGGTGATGTAGTCATACTCGCTTCTCCTCCTCGCGATCCGATCCGATCTAACACCGCAAGTGGCGATGCCTCCGAGAGATGCACACGTGCGGCACCTCGACGTCTCCTCCTTCCTCGGTCCATCAAGTGGGGTGGAGAGATGGATTGGATCTACAACGCTACGGCGCGGTGCAAGCGGTGGAGAGTTTCTGCGGCAGGGCTTCACCTACGCGCAGTCGGGAGGGAGAGAGAGAGGAGGGGCAGCAGGGCGGCTAGGGTTGAGGAGGAGGTGTAGGGGAGGGGTGCGCCCCCAGCCCTCTTTATATAGAGGGGTGGACGGCCATCCCTAGCCCCTCCCCAAAGCCCTAGGCCGGTGGCCAAGGAGGGAGGAGTGGGGGGCAAGTTTCCCCCCTCCCTTCTAGAAGCTCCCCTTGGGTTTCCTAGGTGTTTGGCCGGCTGGGCCCTATGGGGCCTTGTGCCCCTGGACCAATGCGGCCAGGGCACTCCCTCATAGGCCCATGACCCCTCCCGGCAGGTGGGGCCACGTTGGTCCCCCTCCGGAAGGTTCTAGAAGCTTCCGGTACAATATCGACTAACCCGAAACAATTCCGACCTCCAAAAACTGCATTGCCTTATATGAATCTTATTCTCCGGACCATTCCGGAACCTCTCGTGATGTCCTAGATCCCATCCGAGACTCCGAACAAAAACTCATAAAACAATTATCCAATCTATCCTAGCGTTGAGACACGTTAAGTGTGTGACCCTTCGGGTTCGAGAATATGCAGACATGATCTTATATCAATAATCAACAGCGGGGTCTGGAAACCCATATTGACTCCCACACATTCATCGATGACCATATCGGATGAACCACGATGCCAAGATTCAATCAATCCCATATATATATATATTCCCTTCGTCGCGCGATATTTTACTTGCCCGAGATTTGATCATCGGTACCATCATACCTAGTTCAATCCCGTTCACAGCAAGTACTTTACTCGTTCCATAATCCGATATCACTTTGTGATTAACTCCTTAACCACGTGCTTGCAAGCGGTGTTGATATCGATTACCGAGTGGGCCCGAAGTATATCTCTCCGACTTGGGCGGGACAAATCCCATCTCGATACATACAACCCAACAGGTACTTTCCGATCACCTGAGAGACACCTTTATGATCACCCTCTCATAGGATTACGTTTGATTACCTCAAAGCTTTCTTCCGATACCAGGGAGTTATATTATCTCATGGTCTAAGGAATACAATATTTGACATAAGAAAAGCTTCGCAAAGATGAACACGATGACACGATCTAATTGCTCCGCTTAGTTTGGGTTTGTCCATCATACCATTCTCCCAATGATATGATCTCATTATTAATCGACAAATCATGTCTATGGTTAGGAAACCTTAACCATCATTAATCAATGAGCTAGTCCATAGAGGCGTACTAGGGACACGGTGTTGTTCACAAACCACACAAGTATTAAAGTTTCCGCTTAATACAATTCTAGCATGGAATATAAACTTTATCATGAACAAGAATTATAATAATAACATCTTTATTATTGCCTCTAGGGCATAATTCCAACAGTCTCCCACTTGCACTAGAGTCAATAATCTAGTTTACATCTGGCAACGATCTAACACCCATGGCACTAAGGTGCTGATCATGTTTTGCACGTGGAAGAGGTTTAGTCAATGGATCTGCGACATTCAGATCTGTATGTACTTTGCTAATCTTTAGATATCCATCTGCTATATAATCTCGGATTATATGAAACTTGCGGTTGATATGCTTGGTCTTTGGATGATATCTTGGATCCTTAGCTAGTGCTATGGCGCCAGTGTTGTCACACAATATCTCCAGTGGGTCCAAGGCACTTGGTGAAAAGGATACAGATGTGTAACGCCCTCAGAATCGACCCTATGCAAGTTTTAGCGAAACCCGCCAAACCTGCATAGAAACGATTCAAAGGTGCCCACCAGGCACTTTCGTGCGGGTGGAAAACGAAGTAATAACATTACACAACAGTCCTCGATGGGACCCACAGAACAGATATATATACAGCAGCGACTCAAAGAGTCAAGAATACAGATATACGGTACAAAGATCCAAATCACCTTGAAAAGATGGTCGCGTCCGACTACGGACAAGATGCAAATGGGGCCAAGAGCCCTGAAGAATAACCAATGGCGTCCATAACCCTGCCCAGGCCAAGCCGGAAGGGTAACCCTGCTAACGGCGTCGATATCAAAAACCTGCTTAAACAAAAGGGGTGCCGACAAAGGGCAAAGGAAAAAGAGGAGGCCAAGATCGAGGCCAAGACACCATGAGGCTAGAATTGCCATCGCCTACATAGGTATGGTGGACTGAAGCGGCAGCGGCAGCATGCACTAAACAACCTATAGAGACTCGATACAACTGGCGGCTATCAGAGAGGGGTAAGAAAGACCTACCCGGAACCAACCTCGGAGGCGGCCGGGCCAAGCTCGGCGGCGAGGTGGAGAAGAGGGTCGGGCGGTGGCCGAGGTCGAGGCGGCAAGAGGGGTGGTGAAGGGGCCCTGGCCTGTGCAGGGGAGGGCGACGACGCCATGGGCACGCGGCCGAGGCGCGGGTCAGCGGGCGGCCGTGACGAGGTGGAGGCGGAGGCAGCGACGGCGACGGTGGAGGCGGGTGGTGGTGGTGAGCTCTCATGGTGGAGGCGGGCCATGAAGGGTGGTCGGGAGGTGCGGCCGGGGAGGCGCGGTGCAGGCCGGAGGAGGCGGCACGGAATCTGGCCGAGGCGGGAGGAGAGAAGATGGAGAGGGGGACCATGAGGCGGCTCGAAGGTCTGAGGGCGAGGCCACACATGAGGCGCGCCTGGGAGGGAGGGTCGACGCGGAGAGGCGCTGAGGCGGGCCGGGAGAAGGGCGGCGGAGGCTGCGGTGGCGCGGCCACCAAGAGGCAGGGAGGAGAGCCGGGAGAAGGGGAGCGGAGCTGAGGTGAGGACGCGAGGGAGGCCGGTGGTGGGAGAGAAGAGAAGGGAGAGAGAGGAGAGAGGGAGAGAGCAGGGGGCACGCGGGGCCAGGGGTGGGGCCGGGTGCGGGGTCGCAGGTGGGGACAGGTGGGCGTGGGGATCAGGGCAGGGGCGGGCCAGGTGGTGGTTGACCAGGGGGGTCGGTTTTGGGAGGGAGTGGGGAGAGGTGGGACTGACGGGTGGGGTTGACCCAGGAGGTGGGGTCCGGTTGGAAGTGGGAGGGGTAGAGAGGCTGTGGGTGAAAAGAGAGAGGGAGGGGGCTGGTGGAACGGTGAGGTGGCAGGTGGGTAGGAAATGGGTGAGAGGGTGAGGTGGCGAGCTGTGAGAGGTGGGTAGGAATGGATTTGGTGGGACTAGGATTTAGAGGGGGCTGATTAGGTGGACCGATTTATTCTGGGGTGGTCGTTCGGGTCGAATCGGCCCGTTCGACTGCCCCCACTAAAATAATTTAACATTTTATTTGTTTAAAACAAGGCTTATGCAAACCGATATCAGACAAAACAAAATAATCCGGAGACCCGGGTTTTGCGTTTGAATAAAGACGGGGCGTTTAGAAAACACAAACAGGTTTTTCCGCAAATAGTTTTATGCAAGCAAATGCAAGATGATGACGATGCTCAAATGCAATGTGGCATGATGACATGAGCATGCGGTCATGATGATGCAATGCACAAAATCAACGCGATTTTCTAGTAGTGGTTTTGCGGGATGCCACAAGATGCCGCCTAGAGGGGGGGTGAATAGGCGGTTTAAAACGTTTACGAGATGGACTTAACAAAGGCGGAATAAAACTAGCGTTTACTTTGTCAAGCACAAAACCTATATAAACTATGGTTGACCTATGTGCACCAACAACTTATGCTAAGCAAAACAAGCAACTATGTGATAGCTAGATATAATAATTCAAGCACGAAGGCTATCACAAAGTAAAGTGCATAAGTAAATAGCTCGGTATAGAGATAACCGAGGCACGCGAAGACGATGATTTATTACCGAGTTCCTCCCATAAAGAGAGTACGTATCGTTGGAGAGGGGGTGGTATCAAACCACCTACGCCACAAAAGGCCTCCCTTATTCTCCGGTGAATCTCACCCCAACGGGATCGATCCACACTTCCACTATCGGTGCACTTGTCGGTGGCAACCGGAACCTCTCACAAGGTTGGGGCACTTCTCCACAACTTAATCGGAGGCTCCCAACAAACGCCACCAAGGACACAACTTGCAACACCAACAAACCGTCTAGGGTTCCAAGAACCCAAGAGTAAAAATCTTCTCAACTTTCACTCACCAAATCCTCCGAGGAGAACTCAAACCGATGCACCAAATGCAATGGAAAGAACACATGAAGTGCTCAAGTCCTTCTCTCCCAAATTCCACAAAAGCTACAAAAGCTAGTGGGATAATAAGAGAGGAAGAACACACGAGGAAATCCACAAAAGAAACCCCAAGATCTAGATCCCAATATGTTCCCCTCACATAGAGGAGAGATGGATTGGTGGAGTTGTAGATCTAGATCTCCCCTTTCAAATCCCCCAAAAAGATTCAAGAAATATGGGAGGGATTGAGAGTATTTGCAAGCTCTTGAAGGTCAAAACAATGGAGGAGAGAGAGAATGCAAGTCACAGGCCTAAGGAGGAAGAAGGGGTCTAATTATACCCCTCCCCAAGGAAATATGACCGTTTGAGACCTTCCAGGCCGGATAATCCGCCCCTCCCCCAGATATTTCGGGTTCCCCGGACCAAAAAAATGGCTAAGGAATTCGCGGTGCGACCCTCAGTATAGGGGCGGATTTTGGGGCGGATAATCCGCCCCCATGGCCGGATAATCCGCCCCCCCTGAAAACTGGCAGGAACAGCAAAACTGAAACCATCATACCTTTTTCATTCGGACTCCGATTTTGATGATCTTGGGCTCGTTTCGAAGATAGTAACGATCTCTACAAGATAATTTAGGGAACCATCATAGTCCAGCAATGGAGGATAGAACCAAATGATGAAAGGTATAACCTATCTATAAAAGACAAACCGGTAAAACCTCCAATATCGAAAACACAATAGAGAGTGCATAAGAAATCCGTTTTCGATGGACTTAAGCTTGTCATAGAGATTGACACAATATATAAATCCTCTCATGGATAAGAACCAAACAAGAACCAAGAAATATGATGCCAAGTTTGCAAAAGTTTGAGATCTCACCGAGGGATATGATCAAGTTACTCACTTGAGAGCCCCTCTTGATAGTACGGTTATCTATCCAATAAACCGGTCTCTCCAACTAACACCACGAGACCAGTTAGAAAGAAACCCTATCAAAATCAAACCTTTGCCTTGTATATTCCACACCTTAGGATGGAGCACCTTTCTTGATTGCACTAGCTTGGTGAAGATGCTCCCCCATACTCCACTATGGAAGAGCCTCTCTTTTAGGCATATCTTCACATATCCATGATCACCATAAGGATGGCACGATACACTTGAGATCATCTTAAGAAACCTTGATCAACACTTGATCTTCTTCACTTTATTCTTATTCCAACCTTGAAGCCACCATATGGTTCAAGCATTGTCTATGGACAAATCCTACAAGTAAAACTCAATGCAAATATAATTCCATAAAACATTATCATTAATTACCAAAACCACACATGGGGGCACACATGTTCTTTCACTTGGAACCACGCCAAGCTTAGTGATGAAGTTCCTGATCCAAACTCCTTCACTTGACGCTTCTGCAGCAGCCATGTATTCCGCTTCTACTGTAGATCCCGCGATCACGCTTTGCTTGCAGCTTCTCCAGCTCACAGCTCCTCCATTCAAAATATAAACGTATCATGTCTGAGATTTAGAATCATCCTTGTCGGTGTCGAAACTAGCCGACGTAACCCTTTACGAGTTGTTCATCACCTCCATAGACTAAGAACATTTCTTTAGTCCTATTTAAATACTTTAGGATGTTCTTTACTACCGTGCGAGGTTGCACTCTGGATCACTTTGGTATCTGCTCAAAACTAAGAGCATTGGACACATCCGGTCTAGTACACAAGATGGCATACATGATAGAACCTATGGCCGAGGCATAAGGCACTTTGCTCATAGCTTCTCTATCATTTACCAGAATGGACACCGAGCCTTGCTCAATATCTTACCGACAACATAGGCACCGAACCTTTCTTTGCCTTATCCATTCTCGAACCTTTTCGAACTTTATCTAGGTATGTACTCCGGCTTAAAGCTATCAAAGGCCTTTGTCTATCTCTATAGATTTTGATGCCCAATATATAAGCAGCTTCCCCTAGGTCTTTCATTGAAAAACATTTGTTCAAATAACTCTTCACATCGTTAAGCATGTTAATGTCATTTCCAATAATCAATATGTCATCCACATATAGTACCAGAAATGTCACTGAGCTCCCACTCACTTTCTTGTAGATACAAGATTCGTAGCAATTTGGAACAAATCCAAAGCTCTTGATCACTTGATCAAAACGAAGGTTCCAACTCCGAGATGCTTGCTTCAGTCCATAAATGGAACGCTGAAGTTTGCACACTTTATCAGCATCCTTACGATCGACAAAACCTTCGGGTTGCATCATATACAACTCTTCATCAATGTTTCCACTGAGGAACGCAGTCTTGACATCCATCTGCCATATTTCATAATCATGAAACGCATCAATTGCTAATAAAATCCGAATGGACTTAAACATCGCTACGGGAGAGAAAGTCTCATCGTAGTCAACACCTTGAACTTGTCGAAAACCTTTCGCGACAAGTCGTGCTTTATAGACGGTAACATTACCATTCGCGTCCGTTTTCTTCTTGAAGATCCATTTGCACTCAACGGCCTTTCGGTCGCTAGGAGGGTCCACCAAAGTCCATACTTGGTTTTCGCTCATGGATCCCAATTTGGATTTCATGGCCTCTAGCCATTTCTCAGATTCTGGGCTCATCATCGCTTCCTCATAGTTCGCAGGTTCACTGTCATCTACTAACAAGACAAACTAAGATGGTTGCCGCACCACCTGTGAGGGGCACGCGACCTTTTCGACCTGCGACGTTCAGTAGTAACATCGTCCGAAGCTTCATGATCCTTGTCGTTAGCTTCCTCTATTGTTGGTGCAGGCGGCACTGGAACAATTTTAGGTGTTGTGCTACTCTCCAACTCAAGAGAAGGTTCAACAACCTCGTCTAGCTCTACTTTCCTCCCAATCACTTCTTTTGAGAGAAACTCCTTCTCAAGAAAGGATCCGTTCTTTGCGACAAACACTTTGCCTTCGGTTCTGTGATAGAAGGTATACCCAATAGTTTTCTTAGGGTATCCTATGAAGACGCATTTCTCCGCTTTGTGTTCGAGCTTGTTCGGCATCAACTTCTTGACGCAAGCTTCGCATCCCCAAACTTTAAGAAATTACAACTTAGGTTTAGCACCAAACCACAGTTCATACGGTGTCGTCTCAACGGATTTAGATGGTGCCCTATTTAAAGTGAATGCAGCGGTTTCTAATGCATAACCCCAAAATGATAACGGCAAATCAGTAAGAGACATCATTGATAGGACCATATCTAATAGAGTTCGATTCCGGCGTTCAGACACACCATTGCGCTATGGTGTTCCGGGTGGCGTGAGTTGCGAAACGATTCCGCTTGCTTTAAGATGCGTGAGAAAATCATAACTCAAATATTCACCTCCACGATCGGATCGTAGAAACTTAATTTTTCTGTTACGATGGTTCTCCACTTCATTCTGAAATTCCTTGAACTTTTCAAATGTTTCAGATTTATGTTTCATCAAATAGATATACCCATATCTACTTAAGTCATCGGTAAAAGTGAGAAAATAGCGATATCCACCGCGCATCGAAACACTCATCGGTCCGCATACATCGGTATGTATGATTTCCAACAAGTCCGTTGCTCGCTCCATCATTCCGGAGAACGGGGTTTTGATCATCTTGCCCATGAGGCATGGTTCGCATGTGTCAAATGATTCAAAATCAAGAGACTCCAAAAGTCCATCAGAATGGAGTTTCTTCATGCATTTTACACCAATATGACCTAGACGACAATGCCACAAATAAGTAGTATTATCACTATCTACTTTACATCTCTTAGCCTCAATGTTATGGATGTGTGTTTCATCCCTTTCGAGATTCAGAAGAAATAAACCATTCACAGCAGTTGCATGACCATAAAATATGTTACTCATATAAATGGAACAACCATTATTCTCAGATTTAAATGAATAACCGTCTTGCAATAAACACGATCCAGATATGATGTTCATGCTCAACGCAGGCACATAATAACACTTGTTGAGGTTTAAAACTAATCCCGAAGGTAAAACTATGGAGAGCGTGCCGACGGCCATCACATCAACTCTTGATCTGTTGCCAACGCGCATCGTCACCTCATCCCTCGCAAGCCGCCGTCTATTCCGTAGCTCCTATTTCGAGTTACAAATATTAGCAACTGAACCAGTATCAAATACCCAGGCACTACAACGAGGGCTAGTAAGGAAAACATCAATAACATGTATATCAAATATACCTATGATTGTGCCAGCCTTCTTGTCCGCTAAGTACTTCGGACAGTTGTACTTCCAGTGACCCTTGTCCTTGCAATAGAAGCACTCAAGGTCCGCTTAGGTCCGACTTGAGCTTCTTCTCGCAGGGCAACACGCTTCACGCCTTTCTTGAAGGCCTTCTTTGCACCCTTACCTTTCTTAAAGTCGGGGCTTGTTGACCATCAACACATGATTATCCTTTTGATGTCCACCTCAGCTTAGCGAAGAGCTCGGTGATCGTATCAGTGGAACCAATCTGATTATGAGTCACTACAAAACTTTTGTAGCTGGGAGGGAGTGATTGCAGAACCCTGTCAATCTTGAGATCCTCTGGAATCTTGCAGTCCAGTTGCTCAAAGTGTTGAGTGTAGCCCGACATCTTTATGGCGTTCTCACTAACGGAACTCCCTTCCTCCATCTTACAATTAAAGAATTTCTCAGAGATCTCATATCTCTCAGAACGGGCCTGAGTCTGAAACATAGTTTTCAGCTCCTCAAGAATCTCAAAGGGCCCGGGATAATCTTCAAAACGATTTTGAAGGTCCGATTCCATAGAAAACAACATGGTGCTCTTAATCACACCATAATCATCTTTGCGCGACTGATAAACAACTTTCATCACCGCATCTACAAAGGGCCACCTAGCGCATCCTCAAGGACATAGTCCTTTTGTCCGCCAGCGAGAATGATTCTCAGATTGCGGAACTAGTTGGTGAAGTTAGACCCATTGTTTCTAAGTTTTTTCTTTCTCAGCAAAAAAGTTGAAGTTGAAGTTGGACTTAGCCATTTGATCTACAAAATTTGCAAGTACAATTTAGACTATGTTCATGATAACTAGTTCAACTTAATCAAATTACTAGATGAACTCCCACTAAATTCAACATCCCTCAAGTTGTTTAGTGAACACGATCCAAATTCACCACACCTAATCCGATCTTCACGAGAAGAGATGTGGTTTCAATGGTGGACAACGAAGTGTCGATCATATCATTCATATGACTCATGCTTAACCTTTCGGTTCGTGTGTTCTGAGGCCATGTTTGTACATGCTAGGCTCGTAAAGTCAAACCCAAGTATTTCCGCGTGTGCAAAACTGGCTTGCACCCGTTGTATGTGAACGTAGAGTTTATAGCACCCGGTCATCACGTGATGCTTGAACACGACAAACTTTCGCAACGGTGCATATATGGGGAGAACACAGTTTTATCTTGATCTTTAAGTGAGGAATCATCTTATAATGCTACCGTCGTGATCTAAGCATAATAAGATACATAAAAGGATAAACATCACATGCATATAACTTTATGTGACATGGTATAGCCAATCTTCGCGCAATGATCTCCATCTTGTGCGTGCCGGCATGATCTCCATCACTCCACCATGATTGCCTCCACCACGAATAGCAAATACAACTATTTCTAACTACTTAGCGATAAAGTAAAGCTATTACATGGCGTATAAGAAGTTGACACACAGGTCATACACAATTATAAAGACAACCATATGGCTCCTGCCGGTTGTGTACTCATCGACATGCAAGTCATGAAACATTACAAAACATGATCATCGCATAAAACATACACATCACATCTTGGGCCATACCATATCACAGAAAACACTCCCTGCAAAAACAAGTTAGACGCCTCTACTTTGTTGTTGCATGTTTTATGTGGCTTATGGGAGTAGCAAGCTAAGAACGATTCTTACCTACGGAAAGCCACAACGGTGATATTATGGTTGCCAAACTCCGGTGTAAATCCCATGACAACTATAGTGAGAGAAATGACAACTATAGTGAGAGAAACTCGCATCCACCAGCCGCATGTATGGAACAAGCCACACGTCAAGTGCAGAGCCGGTCTCGCGAACGAGGTCGCGTAAGGTTGGCCTGGACCGCTTCGATCTCACTATCCCGCGTCATAAGAAGTACACAAACAAGAGGCTTGCAACAGAAAACATCAACGCCCGCAACAACCATGTTGCGTTCTACTCGTGAAACACATCTACGCATAGATCTAGCTCTGATACCACTGAAGGGTTTCGCGGCATAGGAAATCAAAAAAAATCTACGGATGTGAACGGGAAAGCCAAGATCTAATCCAGGAGATGCAAACAACGAGGGGGAATAGATGAGATCTTCATACCCTTGAAGATTCGCACGGCGGAACGTTCGACGGAACGTGGGTGATGTAGTCGTACTAGCTTCTCCTCCTCGCGATCCGATCCGATCTAACACCGCAAGTGGCGATGCCTCCGAGAGATGCACACGTGCGGCACCTCGACGTCTCCTCCTTCCTCGGTTCATCAAGTGGGGTGGATATATGGATTGGATCTACAACGCGACGGCGCGGTGCAAGCGGTGGAGAGTTTCTGCGGCAGGGCTTCGCCTACGCGCAGTCGGGAGGGAGAGAGAGAGGAGGGGCAGCAGGGCGGCTAGGGTTGAGGAGGAGGTGTAGGGAGGGGTGCGCCCCCAGCCCTCTTTATATAGAGGGGTGGGCGACCAGCCCTAGCCCCTCCCCAAAGCCCTAGGCCAGCGGCCAAGGAGGGAGGAGTGGGGGGCAAGTTTCCCCCCTCCCTTCTAGAAGCTCCCCTAGGGTTTCCTAGGTGTTTGGCCGGCTGGTCCCTATGGGGCCTTGTGCCCCTGGACCAATGCGGCCAGGGCACTCCCTCATAGTCCCATGACCCCTCCCGGCAGGTGGGGCCACGTTGGTCCCCCTCCGGAAGGTTCTAGAAGCTTCCGGTACAATACCGACTAACCCGAAACAATTCCGAACTCCAAAAACTACATTGCCTTATATGAATCTTATTCTCCGGACCATTCCGGAACCTCTCGTGATGTCCCGGATCCCATCCGAGACTCCGAACAAAAACTCATAAACCAATTATCCAATCTATCCTAGCGAGACACGTCAGTGTGTGACCCTTCGGTTCGAGAATATGCGTACATGATCTTATATCAATAATCAACATCGGGTCCGAAACCCATATTGACTCCACACATTCATCGATGATCATATCGTATGAACCACGATGCCAAGATTCAATCAATCCCATATATATATTCCCTTCGTCCGATATTTTACTTGCCCGAGATTTGATCGTCTTGCATCATCATACCTAGTTCAATCTCGCTCACGGCAAGTACTTTACTGCTCCGTAATCCGATATCACTTTGTGATTAACTCCTTAACCACGCTTGCAAGCGGTGTTGATATCGACACGAGTGGGCCCAAGTATATCTCCGACTTGGGAGGGACAAATCCCATCTCGATACATACAACCCAACAGGTACTTTCCGATCACCTGAGAGACACCTTTATGATCACCCTCTCATAGGATGACGTTTGATGACATCAAAGCTTTCTTCCGATACCAGGGAGTTGTATTATCTCATGGTCTAAGGAATACAATATTTGACATAAGAAAAGCTTCGCAAAGATGAACACGATGGCACGATCTAATTGCTCCGCTTAGTTTGGGTCTGTCCATCATATCATTCTCCCAATGATATGATCTCATTATTAATCGACAGCACATGTCTATGATTAGGAAACCTTAACCATCATTAATCAATGAGCTAGTCCATAGAGGCGTACTAGGGACACGGTGTTGTTCACAAACCACACAAGTATTAAAGTTTCTGCTTAATACAATTCTAGCATGGAATATAAACTTTATCATGAACAAGAATTATAATAATAACATCTTTATTATTGCCTCTAGGGCATAATTCCAACAATAAGAGCATGCGATTATGATTACGAAGGTTTGCAAGATGATGGAAAGAGTTCTCAAAATTATTATAATGAATAAGACTATTTATTTTATGTGTGGGAGGAGCTCCATATATGGACGAATATGGAGAAACCACTGCTCATATCATCCTCATAACCACAGCAAACAATAAGAGACAACCATCAAATTACTGCGCTATCAAAGGATTTCTCCCGTGGCATGGACATGTCTTGATGAGTTCTCCTTGATTCCCCAAGTTAGTACGTAATGAATGATAACTAATTTATAGTCACAATAAGTGCTATCATCCTTCCATCTACCAACAAGTAATCCCCTTCAGCAAGTCCCCACAAGAGGCAAATATTAAGGAGGTGCACAACTTCCAATATCAAGATAAAGACAATTAACACATACACATAATGAACAATATCACATAATAATCTTTATCTCAATTCAATCACACACTAGGGTTTCTTCATCTCCCTAATAACAAAGGGAACTACTCACACATGAAGTCAATCAACATCATGGATGAAGTATGATGATAAAATTGAGAACAAGTGTAAATCCAAGATTCAATCTAGAATTATAACAAGTAACCAAAGGAGATCGGTGATGGATACGTTGTTGATGAAGATGATGATGTAGATCGATGTGGATGCCTTCAAGATCCTAGTTCCTTCTCCTCTTGTGTGATGGTGATGGTGTAGATCTGATTGGAGGAGGCTATGGCGGTGACACGGTGGAAGGGCTCCGCCGTGGGTGAGAATATGGATTGGTGGCTATCTCTTGGC
Organism: Avena longiglumis; assembly: GCA_030063025.1. Taxonomy (NCBI): domain Eukaryota; kingdom Viridiplantae; phylum Streptophyta; class Magnoliopsida; order Poales; family Poaceae; genus Avena; species Avena longiglumis. The sequence goes on from CP125974.1 coordinate 562,140,231, forward strand.
TCCTCCCCTCTTTATATAGACCTTGAGGGTGCCCTAGGGTACCCCCAATACCGACATATGACTTGGGGAAGGTACTGGAGCTTCTCTAGGGAAAAATCCTGTCGTTGCTACCTTTTTACCAACTATACGACGAGAATCTTCCGCTCCGGCCGTATAGTTGGTCGTCAAACTTTTAGGTCCCGCAGTGTTTTGGCCGTCATTTCTTCATACGAACTCCGTTTTGGGTGTTCTTAGACCCGTTGGATTCGCCTCGTCGAGGGATACAACCCCATGGTATTGGATATTTATTTTGAGAAGTTGGAAAAAAAATCACTTTTCCAACCTCTCAAATGGCTAAGTCTCGTCCTCGCAACTCCTCCATACTATTCTCTCTTTGTTCCTTTTTATCCGTAATCTTCACCAACACCTACACACATTTCATAGACAAGGAAAGTGATAAAATTCTACCCAAACTACTAAATGTGCAAAGCTCATATGAAAGTAAATGAGAACTAGTAGTCATGCATATAAGGCATAGCTATAGCTAGAAGAAAAATGATATGCGAGATAAATGGCACATTTTATATGGCTAAAATAGGTGGTATTTCACAGCCATCAACTTCCCCAAGCTAGACCTTTGCTTGTCCTCGAGCAGGAAGGGTCGATAATAAATTAATGGTCGTGAAATAGGTTATCATTGGAAATCAATGCCTTGCATCCTTATTTCTTCTACAAGCTCGAAGAGAGAAAACATGTATTCATACAAGACAACACAAGCTCAGTTATAAAGACCACTAAAGATTCATCAAAACTTGTGTGCTCCATGTCAATAGTGAATCTAACTTGCAAACAAAATTGTGATCCTCTTATTGCACCTTTTCATATCATTATTTTTATGAGACAAAACTTACTCACAAATAGATGTCCAACATAAATAGGAACAGAGTTTATCAATTCTACCCAATCATTTCATCTAGTTAAGACTCTCAAGTGAAAACATTATATTTATGCCAAAAATGAAATGCAAGAACATTTCGAAAGAAGCATAGCATTATAGTGTCTCATTTGGTCATCCACATCAATGAATCATGGCTATCAAACACTCATTTTCTATTCTTTGTCTTTCTAAAACTTCAGTTCATCGGCAATGAGATCATGCCAAAACTTAGTGTGTTTAATCAGACTGTACATGCTAAGAATGGATACTCGTGACTATTACCAAGTTTTCCCTTTTTGGTATAATGATTTCTTATAACGGTCAGAGGAGTATTCCCTCTTTTGCTTTGAACGCAGGCCCATGAGAATACCAATGCATGCCTAAATATAGCATTTCTGCTACATATGTTGGGCAACTCATAGCCAAACTCCAAGAGTTTCCTCCCTTTGGATTGTTCAAAGGCCAGCAGAGTTGTTAGCATCCCATGTTGTGCGACAGTGGTGTAGACACGCGTAAAGCAATATCATACTTTAATCAACAAGTCAAGATTTGGCATGCATCTCAATTACCGCTAAACATTAGTTTCTTCAAACAAATCCATTCAAAGAGTACTATCAAGTCGATCATCACATATATGGTTTTGAGTATCTTTAAGTCTAAACTCTTAAGACAATTAAACAACACCTTATTTAGCATATAACTCAAAACTTTGAAATATCATTTCCAATTGTCAACGCCTTCTATAAGCAAACTATCAAGTCTATTGTTTTGACGCTATGGTCGAGCATAACTTATTTATTTAAGACAAAGTTATTAGGTGACAACCAACAAATTTCAAAAGATCTTGATCAAGTATTCATTCTTTCCAAGTGTAGAGATTGTGGCAATGTTTTATAGAGGATCACAAATATTGTCACAAGCTTGATAAACAATTTGGCAAGATGCATACAAGATCTAAGTCAACTCCTATGGTGACTATCATGAGCAAGTGTATCCCCATATAAATACAAAACTCACATAAGCAAGCATTCAAAAACAATGGGATACATGATTGCATTAAACCTTCATCGAATATGAACATTGCACAAGACTCTACACATGCAGAGTAACCTCCCTAATCTTAGAACTTTGCAAGAACCAAACTTGAGTGTATCACCAAAAGAAAAAAGAAAATACAGTTTCCAAAGAGAGTGTGATAAGTGGTTACCTCCCCAAGCTTAGTTGAAAACAAGGGTGACACACTTTACAATTGAGGTACAAGTAACCTCTCTTTTGATGGACAAAGAACCTTTGCTTTAACGTATATTTCTTGATATAGCCTGGTGGTTATCTTTCTTGAGAACCTGCTTGGAAACTAAGAAGAAAATAAAACATTTTGTATTTTTGAAGACACGAGGATGAGCTCATAAGTGATAAAAGTACAAGTCCCACTGAGTCGGTTCATCAACCTAAGCACTAAGCTTAAGTCAACAAACTAGGTCCAAGAGTTGTACATACTTCCAGATTTTGATGAAGTGCAAGTGAGACAAAATATGAAACACGAGCGTGCAACCCCTATGTGCTTATTAAAAGAGGTTCGAGTTGGAAAGTTCTACCAGACTTTAGTATGTAGGCATGTTGAATTAAAGCAACCAAGTGGCTCATGCGAGTGTTTGCACGGTTGACACTACCGTACACGTCATCACACAAGGTTGAAGTCCCTGCGAAAATAACACACAAAATAAAAGACATCGGTTTGGTGTACGAACGTAGCTCGTTTATCTAACCGACAAAAATAAAGTAAAAAAATAAAATATGAACTTCTATAGAGAATTACAGTCTAGGAGGTTTCTGAGGTAGAATTTTATTGTTTACATATACTCAGCTTCTCTAGATCATGGGAGAAGCTCACAAGTGGTGTTTCGAGGTTTTTAGAAGAAGAAAGAAGAAAATTTTGAGCAATGGTTATCTTCCAGTTGGCGTTTGAGAGGTTTTCCCAACTATACGACCGGACCAAAAAGGTCCCGCCGTATAGTTGGTCGTTAAATTTACTGTACCTTGGAAAAAGAAATTTGACGAAGGCATCAATATCTATATGGCCGGAACTATATGGCCGAAATTTTTATTTCCACCGTATAGTTGGTCGTTAAACCTTTTGTATACTTTGGAAGAAATTTTACAAAGGCATCGATATCTATATGTCCAAAAAATTTATTCCCGTCGTATAGTTGGTCGTTAAACCTTCTGGGCTCGCCAAATTTACCTATTTCTTCGAAAATTCTTTCTTAACCTGAAACTTAGCAAAACACCATGTTTTGATAGTAAAATAATAATTTTAATTTTCGACCAACAACAACATGTATAAAACAGGATTTAAGTACAACCGAGTTATGCAACACATAGTAACAATAAATTCTACCTTTTTAAAACTACAACAAGATAACTCTAATAACAAATCATGCAAAGAATAAAAATGCCAATGCAACATGAATGCATCAAGACTCAAGACACAACTAAGAAAGACACCTAATGACTTCCGGGTTGCCTCTCGAGAAGCGCTTTCTTATAACCAAGTAGCCAGGCTTTCCTCCATTATTATTTCAATAGATAGGAGCCAGAGAATTATTTATTCTTACCTCCAAAAGAGGTTTGGAGCACTTACTATTATAGCCTGATCGAATTCTCACCCGCTTGCGATGCATCGGAGTCATGTAGACAAATGGGTTGTTGCTCACAAGTGATGATTGATGCGCCATGTGTGGTGAGCATACGTCCCTAGATAGCTTCAACAAAAAGATTATATATTTACATGTAAATTCAAACATTTTACCTTTAATAGCATCAGCGGGATACAATTCATAGTACTCTTCTTGGGCTACACTATCACGAGGGAACACTTCATAATACTCATCTTTAGCACCAGGGAGAAATTCAAAAGTGTCTCTATCCTCTAGTTCATCACTCTTGCTAACAAGTTCATCGGTTCTAGAGTTATCAATCCACTCACAAAAAGAAGCATCATCAACAAGTATTTCATTAAATATGTGCTCTCCCAAAACCTTCTCATTGATACTATAAGGATTTATCTCGAGTTCATCATTATTAGTATTCTCCAAATGAGTATGTAGGCATAAAGCCTCCACAGATAAATCATCTTCAGTTTCAACACAATAGGAATCATTACTAGAGACTGAGGCATCATAAACAAACTTATTATTAGTAGAATGATGTTTGTCTTTATCCTCACCTTTTTGGTGTTCCTCCTTGTTATCCGGTGGTTCCTGCAAAATGTTAGTTTCAGAAACTATTGTTTTACATAGCTCCTTACTCTTTATCACAAATGCATTCCCACTAAAATGTTATTGACAATAATTGACAATATATTCCATAATATTATGGTACCTTGCTAAATCCTCATTATTGCTACTTTTCATAATAATTCCAATTTTCCTAAGCAGCTCATGAGACCCTTCATAAACTATGTATTCCAAGAGTTTTACATTATTACCGTTTATGTGTGTATTGATTGATAAAAATTATTTAAAGAGAGGAATGCATTCATAATCATAAAGCTTGTTAGGCTTACCATTATATTGCATCATCCCTTCGAATAAACTTAACGAATTACCAGAACAGTAATCCACCTGCATCCACATGTCCAGTAGTTGTATCCTCAAGGATTAGAAGTTCTTCTTTGTGTTCATCCTCTTCTTGGGAAGGAACTTCATCCTTCTCTAATGAGATTTCCTGCAAACAATTAAGTTTATGCGCTACGGGTTTTCTCCGTGCCTTACTCCTCATAATAAGTGTATTCTCACTAAAATGTTCATGAGAATACCAAGAAATACGTTGCAGGATTTCATAAGCTGTTTTTATGAGAACACCGTCTTCACTATTAATACGTGATATGACGTGTATTATCAACTCATGGGCACCTTCAAATATAATATACTCCAATACTTCACTAGTAACATCACCATTATTATAAGACACTAAAGATTGATTAAAGGTACCAGAGCATTAAAAACTAAAGTAGTGCCCAAGTTTCATACATTGAGGACATATTATTGGATCGTCTATCGTATCCAAATAAATTAACTTTTTAGCATATTTCACTATTTGGGAATACATTTCTCTTACCGTCATATTGCTCACTTGTTCTTCAAAATACTCATCCTCCTCTTCCAATGAGGATTCCTGTCCCATGTTAATAACATCACAATATTCATAGAAGGATTCATCTTCTAGTCCCTCACCAAAGTCCCCAAAATCACTATCTAGGCACGAACCCTCCTCGGAACAATCATGATAATTTTGGGACTTATAGAAATCATTACTAGATAATGAGATATCGTTTGCATGCATACTATTTGTGTGTGGAAAGTTATTTTCAGAAGTAGGAGATTCAAGTGGTTGAAGTTGCTCCTCTTCATTCTTACTAAGATAATTCGCGAGTAGCTCAGCGATAGTTTTACCTTCGGGCTTACCTTCCATTAGTTGAGAGGGTGAAACGCCAAGCGTCACCTCTTCATTAGCAATATGTTCATGCGGTTTTCGTGGAGGTTCTTCGTATGATGTTGCCTTCTCTTTAGCTTTTTGATCCTGCAAAAGGTTATGCTTTTCCATGGCGGCTGAAATTCGCTCATGAACAGTGATCACTAAAGCATTATCTATAAAGTTCTCATAGAAAATGAATATATGGGATAAACTTCTTTATAGATGTCATCAAGCTTCTGGCATCTTTCTTGAATATTTTTCATAGAATTAATCAACTCTAAACAACTAGTAAAAAGTGCAAATTCTAGAACCTTCATATTAACTAAGCTTTTAAACTCATATCTATTATAAGATTCTAATGCAGGATCAATGTTATACTTATTTTGGTAAGCGACATGATCTTTGGATCCGCAGTATTCACAAACAAACTGGTATGAGGCACATAGTATGGATGAATAATCATTCACCAAAATCAGCCATTTATTCAGTGCCTCTCGCTTCTCTAATTGATATTTAGGAGTACCATTTTTATCCTTCTCCGTTGCGAGCTTCACCTGTTCAAAATTAGTCTCCTTGGAAGACATGATTAGTGACATATATTTTTATGGGTTTTTGGTTTGTAAACAAAAGCAAAAATACAAATGCAATAAAAAGAAAGCTTAAAACAAAATCTAGCAAAACTAAAATAAATAAACAAAATCTAAAACACCTACAATGCTTAGCTCCCCGTCAACGGCGCTAGAAAATAGCTTGATGACTGCAAGTGCACAGATTGTTTGTAGCAAATTTCGAAATAAAGATATCAATCCCACAAGGAGCAGGAGCTTGAAGTCTAAATAACTCTTGAACTAAATAATAAAATAGTAATGCTAAATAATGTTCTAAGTAACAATATAAAATGCGAGTTTTGTGTAAAAGATATTTTTGGGTTTTCAAATAGAAGAATAATAAGTAAACTAAAGCTGTAAGTAAACAAGAGTATGTGATTATGATTATGAAGGTTTGCAAGATGATGGAAAGAGTTCTCAGGGAGTAGTGGATCAACCGTTAGTAATTAGAAAGAGTGATCAAAATTATTATAATGAATAAGACTATTTATTATATGTGTGAGAGGAGCTCCATATATAGACGAATATGATCATCCTCATAACCACAGCAGACAATAACCGACAACCATCAGATTATTGCGCTATTAAGGGATTTCTTCCGTGGAATGGACATAGCTTGATGAGTTCTCCTTGATTCCCCAAGTTAGTACGTAAAGAATGACAACTACTTTATAGTCACAATAAATGTTATCATCCTTCCGTCTACCAACAAGTAATCCCCTTTATGAAGTCCTCGCAAGAGGCAAATATTAAGGAGGTACACAACTTCCAATATCATATTAGACAATTAACACAGACACATAATGAACAATATCACATAATAATCTTTATATTAATTCAATCACATACTAGGGTTTCTCTATCTCCCTAAGAACAAATGAAACTACTCACACATGAAGGCAATCAACATCATGGAATAAATATGGATGAAGCATGATGATACAGTTGAGAACAAGTGCAAATCCAAGATTCAATCTAGAATTACAACAAATAACCAAAGGGGATCGGTGATGGAGACATTGTTGATAAAGATGACGATGTGGAGGCCTTCAAGATCCTAGTCCCCTCTCCTCTTGTGTGATGGTGTAGATCTGATTAAAGGAGGCTATGGCAGTGGCACGGCGGCAGGGCTCCGCCGTGGGTGAGAATATGGATTGGTGGATCTCTCTTATCTTCCCCTCTTTATATAGGCCATGGAGGTGCCCTAGGGTATCCCCAATACCGTCATATGACTTAGAGAAGGTTCTGGAGCTTCTCTAGGGAGAGATACCATCGTTTGTGACCTTTTTACCAACTATACGGCCAAACTATACGGCGGGAATTTTCCGCTCCGGCCGTATAGTTGGTCGTCAAACTTTTAGGTCCCACAATGTTTTAGCCGCCATTTGTTCATACGAACTCCGTTTTGGGTGTTCTTGTTGGAGATATGCCCAAGAGGCAATAATAAAGTGGTTATTATCATATCTTCATACTTATGATAAATGTTTACATACCATGCTATAATTGTATTAACAGGAAACATTAATACTTGTGTGATTTGTAAACATAAAAGAGTCCCTAGTAAAGCCTCTTGTTAAACTAGCTTGTTGGTTAATATATGATCATGGTTTCCTGATCATGAACATAGAGATGTTATTAACAACAGGGTCATATCATTAGGAGAATGATGTGATGGACATACTCCTATAGTTAAGCGTAGCATAAAGATCAAGTCATTTAATATAGTTCATTTGCTATAAGCTTTCTGATACATAGTAACCTAATTCCTTTGACCATGAGATCATGCTTATCACCATCACCGGAATGATGCTTTGATGACATCAAACACCACATCATAACTGGGTGGCTATAAAGATGGCATTGAGTGTTCGGAAAGTATGGGTTGAGACACATGGATCAAGAGTGGGATTTGTCCATCCATATGACAGATAGATATACCCTGGGCCCTCTCGGTGGAATGTCATCCAATTAGCTTGCAAGCATGTGACTAGCTCACAAGGGATCACATACCACGGGAACGAGAAAAGAGTACTTATCGGTAACAAGGTTGAACTAGGTATGCAGAGATACCGACGATCAAAACCTCGGATAAGTAAACTATCGTGAGACAAAGTGAAATTGGTATCGTATGTAAGTGGTTCATTCAATCGCAAAGTAATCGTAGAAATATGTGGGAGCCATATGAATTTCCAGATTCCTCTATTGGTTATTGATCGGAGAAGTGTCTCGATCATGTCCGCATAATGCACGAACCGTAGGGAGACACACTTAAGGATTCGATGTTGTTGAGTAGTTATGGAATGATGAGTAAGAGACTGAATGTTGTTCGGAGTCTCGGATAGGATCCGGGATATCACGAGGAGATTCGGAATGGTCCGGAGAATAAGATTCATATAAGGAAAGTCCTGTTTCGGAGTTGGGGAATGATTCCGGTGTTTTCATCGGGAATGTTCTAGAAGGTCCAAGGTCCAAGACCGGAGGGGAAGGGTACATGAATGTGTCATAACAAGTTGGAATGATTGCATCATGTACTAGGTATCATGGCTGAGCAAAATAAAGGGGTAAATCAATTCCTAGTTTGAAAAGTCAAACGCCAATTTGAAAAGTCAAACGTCAAGTTTGCTTGGTGGAGAGAGAGTAGGAAACCTACTTAGGAAGGAAGTCCTACTCCCTCCACCCGCCGGCCAAGGAGGAGGAGTTGGAGGAGGACTCCCTCCTCCCAACCGCGCCTCCCTCCCACCTATAAAAGGAGGGGCAGGGGTGCCCCTCTTCCCTACACCTCTCTCCTCTAAACCCTAGCCCTAGCCGCCGGCCTCCACCAAGTCGCCGTCGCCCCTAGGGTTTGCCTAGCCGCTGAGTTGGGGCCCTCCCCTTGACCTAGCCGCCAGCCTAGCTCTCTCTCCTTGGTGCCTCTAAACCCTAGATCGCCAAGGCCTCTCTCATAGTCCACCATACTCGCTCCGGCTTAAGGTGAAGCCCTGCGAGATCTCCCCTCTACTTCCGACACCACGCCGTCGTGCTGCCGGAATCACGAGGAGAGTGCTACAACCTCCGCTGCCTACTGGAACAAGGGAGAGGAAGGTCTTCATCGAGTGCCGAACGTGTGATCGACTACGGAAGCGCTGCCGGAACGCAGCGCCATAAGGATCGTCTACGCGATCTTGAGATCGAAAGTGTACGACTACATCACCCACGAGAATCTGCTCTCGTTAACTGCTTTGGATCTTCGAGGGTTAGTATTCTATCGACTCGTTGCTACAATCTAGTAGATAGATCTTGGCTTGATGATAGATTAGATCTTGATTGTGTGTTCATGCGGTAGAAATTTTTTGTTTTCCATGCTACGAACCCCTACAGTGGTATCAGAGCCGTGTCTATATGTAGATCTGTTGCACGAGTAGAACACAATGGTCATTGTGGGCGTTGATGCTTTTGTTGTCGATTGCTTCTTGTGTACTTTGCATCTTGCGAGATGGTGGGATGAAGCGGCCCGGGCTAACCTTACATGACATCGTTCATGAGACTTGCTCCACGCTTGACATGCAACTTGTATTGCATAAGTGGCTTTGCGGGTGCCTGTTTCTCCCAACATAGTTAAGATTCAATTTGCAACGGGTGATTGACAATACTAGTATCAATGTTGTGGTTCCTGTTCGTAAGTTAGAATGACACTTATTGAAAGCCCCAAACCACGTAAAACATGCAAAGAAAATTAGAGGCGTCTAACTTTGTTTTGCAGGGGTGTGATGTGATGTGATATGGCCATGATTGTGATTATATTTGATGTATGCAATGTTCCTTATTGTAAGTTGACAACCGGCAGGAACCATATGGTTGTCTTTAAATTCTGTTAAGACCCGCGTGTCTATTCAAAGTAGTTGTAATAGTTGAAGCTGGTGGACGACAACCATGGAGCGGCGTCATTGACCTTGATGCAATGCCGGTGATGATAGAGATCATGTTCGTGCTTGAAGATGGAGATTGAAAGCACAAAGAAGAAAGGCCATATCATATCACATATTATGAATTGCATGTGATGTTAATCCTTTTATGCATCTTGTATTGCTTAGTTCACGACGGTAGCATTATAAGATGATCCCTCAAGCACACAATTTCAAGTTTTAAAGTGTTCACCCTTAGTAAGCACCGTTGCTAAAGCTCGTTGTTTCGAAGCACCACGTGATGACCGGGTGTGTTAGGTTCTGCGAGTGTATACAACGTGAGCAAGCCAGATTTGCTCATGCGGAAGCTAAGGTTTGATCTTGACGAGCCTAGCATGTACAGACATGGTCTCGGAACACGGATCACCGAAAGGTAAAGCATGAGTCATATAGTAGATATGATGAACATGTTGATTGTTCGCCGTTGAAGCTACATCAACTCTCGTGATGATCGGTTTTGATGTGGTGGATTTGGTTCGTGTGATTACTAAAACAATGTGAGGGATATTGTTTTGAGTGGGAGTTCAACGGCAATATGATTAAAAGTTGAACACTATTTATCATAAATTAAATCAAAGTGAATTTGCATAATTGTTGTAGTCATTGGCATCTGTTTACCACCTTGCGCTTAGTTATAATTGAGATGATAGAACTATAGAATTCTGGCTAGTTACTTTACGAACCGGTATCGTATTGTTTTGAAGTGTTAATCTAAAAAATTTAAAAGTCCTATTGCAAACTTTCAGTAAGTTCCGGTTACTCCATGAAGTTCAATAATTGGTATTAAATCGAGAGTGAAAATTCCAAGAGTTAGTGTATGAGTATCATGTTTGTCTCCATGATTCTTGATATTCAAAGAATTGTCTTAATATCAAGGTTATCTAGGATTTGAAAGAGTTGTTTCAGAAACCATGATGTGTGGAAGATATTGTGATATCTGAAACGAATTTTTGGTTGCAACATGATAGAGTATAATATGGCAAAAGTCATGTTCTCATATTTGATGAGAATTTGCAAAGGGTTGGAGACACTAGTTGTCCTAATCCACCAAAGGGTTTTGGAGAGCAACATTATACTCGCGATTCATCTTTATAAGCTAAAAGTAGCTTGATCATGAATAATTTCATGATAAAGGTGAATATTTGATGTAGGTAAAATATTTACTACACCAAGAGATTACTAAAGAATGGAATTTGAAAGCACACCAAACATTTGATGATGGTGATCTACTTCAAAGTGCAAGTCCAAAGACATTGGTATTTAATTATACACGGTTTGGACTATGTGTCATATGTATGACTCCACTATTGATGTTGATAGATTCTTTCAAACAGAAAAGGAAATACTGAAAGAGAATCTCATAAATATATAGCAGAAAAGAAAAGACTAGAATTGTTCAGTTTAAGTATATAGATGATATACATGTTATGGCTATATTCTTTGCTTATTAAACAATGTGGTTCTTAAGTATTTGATACTGAATTTGTTGGTGTGAATCGTCATACGAAATAACACAATTCATGAACTACAATGGCCTAAGTAACTAGCAAAAGAATATGTGATGATGTTTATCGAGAACAAATAAAGGGTTATTGTGTTGCTCGTTAAAAGCTTGCCTTCAAGATTTGTTTTATAAGGTATTATGAGAACAAAAGGGTTGTTCAAATAATTGCCGTAATCCATAAAACATGGATGATTCACAAATCTCGTTGGAGAAATCACATCCATAAAACTAGTGCTAAAAATGTCGAAAGACAAATTGATTGAAAGATCACTTAGGAAGTGACATCGCCGTTTAAATTATATTGGAAAGAAAACATGAAGAAACTTCATGTGGATGGAATTTTGGAGTCTTTTGATTTTTGATCAAATGACGCTTGTGAAACTTTCCTAGAGATAATTAAAACTTCGTTCATAGGCCAAAAGGGAACGAATGACTAGCTTATTGGAACTTGTACATATTGTTGTACGAAGTCCATTATGTGTAGTCAAGAGCGATGGATTTCAACTTTATATGCTTTCTCCAAAAATTTGAGTGAATATATGAATATTTACTTAATAAGGATGAAGTATGAAACATTTGAAAAGTTCAAAGACTTTCAAGATGAAGTGCAAAATCATTGTAACAAGAATATAAATAGTTTATGATAAGATCATAAAGGAAGATATTTGAGTTACAAGTTTAGCATAATACGTAAGATTTAAGGAATCGTTCCGTAGATTTGTATGTCCCGAAACACCATAAGAGTATGGAGTGTTCGAGATATGTAATTAAACCTTGTTTGACATGGTAAGATCAAAGGTGTAATTCATAAAACTACCATTATATTTTAAAGATTAAAAGCTTTAGAGACTACCGTTTTTCCACTGAAAAGAGCTCCATCATAATCCGTTGAAATGACACCATATAAAGTTATGGTTTGGGATAAAACCCAAGTTGTCGTTTCTTAAACATTGGTATGCTATGCATAAGAAAGATGTTTGCAACCAAAGTCGGATGAACCTGTCTTTGTATGTTATTTCGAATAACTGTTAACTAATCCTCCATAACATCAGAGACAAAAGTATTTGTCACTTAGAACGTCAAGTTTCTTTGAGAAGGAATTTTCGTGAAAAGATAAGTGGGAGGACAATAGAACTTTGATAAGGTTAAAAGAACCTTAGCTATATGTGCAAAGTTGCGCAACGCCGAAAAGTGTTCCGGAGGCAGCAACAATGCTCATGGCTCGCGTGCCTCAAAGGTTGTGGTTACGAAGGTCAAAGTTTCTATTGAACCAAGTAGGTCGAGTAAACAATCAAATACCAAGATTTGAGGGTTGAATCATTATTTGAGAATAATGAACGTACTACATGCAAAGAAGCGATGATGGGCCCTGACTCCATAAAAAGGCTTGAAGCCATAAAATCCGTGATAGTTCCATACACGAGAAATCAAGTTTTGAACTTGAAGGACCCTCGAGAAAGGTGTAAGACCTAACAGTTATGTTTGGATCTATAAATAAATAGACATGGATGTTTCACGTCTATGAAATAGTCGACATGTTGGGAAAGAGTTCAGAACAATGTTCATAGGTTGACTATGACAAGATTTGATCTTTCATAGCGATATTTAGTCTAGACGGATTAATGTAGCAACCACTACATATATTTTTGTTATGTGGTAGTTGAATAAACAAAACAAGTTCTTCAAATAAGATGGTTACCAAGGACGTGTGCATGACACGGTCCAAAGGGTTTTGTTAATTCAAAGGATGCTAAAAAGTATATGCAAACTTCAATGGTTGAAGTAAGCATCGTGGAGTTGGAATCTTCACTATGATGAAACTGTTAAAGAGTTTCATTTCATCGGAGACGATGAAGATGCTTGCATTTGCAAGAAATTAAATGGGAGCGCTAAGACATATTTCTAATACATTATGTGGAAGACATATTGTTGATTGTAAATAATGTATATTTTATTAACACAGGATAAGAATTTCATCTCGATGAAAGACTTAGGCAAAACCCAAATATTTGGCATCAATAGACGCTAATATGGTTGTGCCGAAAGTACATAGATGATATATTGAATGAGTTCAATATAGAAACTACAAGAAAGGTTCTTGACACACAGAAAGGATTGAATGAGTTCAATATTGATGATAGATTCAAGTATAGATTGATACTTGATGTATAAAATCACAAAGAGTATTTTATCAATCATGTTGTGATGTGTACAAATCCAGATATGTCCTATGCTCTAAATGTTATGAGCATATACCAGAATGATTCATAAGATGATTATTGGACAATAGTAAAGATATTCTTATGATCTTGTAGAAGAAATAAGAATATATTATTTTATAGAAGTGACAAATAGATGGTTAGTTCATTGTAAATGAATTACATTGATACTAGTTTTGTCACATTAAGTTTATCTCAATCTAAACTAAGGGTGGCACAATATGATGGAAAGTAAGTTCCATAATGGATTTGGATGAGTTCCAAAGTTGAGACATTGTGACGGATACTACAACAAAAGGCTAAGTATATAACTGCTGTTATAGCAGCAAAAGTGGGCATTTTGTGTCAAGTAGTTTCTTATCAAACTAAGTGTAGTTCACAGCAGGGATAATACTATGAAGATATATTGTACGACAATATTATCAACATGTTTTAACCCCAAAGAACTAAAGGTCACACCAAAGGACCAAATTTGTACAAAGCCATCTCATTAGAGAATGAGTGATGCGTAGAGACGCAAAGACATGCAATTACACACGGATCTGGAAGTGTCAGATCCGGAGATCAGTTTACCACTAGCAATCGTGTACTTACAACACCGGAAAGCCATAGGTGTTGAATACACAAAGGTTTGAAACTAGATTATTGACTCTAGTGCAAGTGGGATACTGTTGGAGATATGCCCAAGAGGCAACAATAAAGTGGTTATTATCATATCTTCATACTTATGATAAATGTTTACATACCATGCTATAATTGTATTAACAGGAAACATTAATACTTGTGTGATTTGTAAACATAAAAGAGTCCCTAGTAAAGCCTCTTGTTAAACTAGCTTGTTGGTTAATATATGATCATGGTTTCCTGATCATGAACATAGAGATGTTATTAACAATGTAGGTCATATCATTAGGAGAATGATGTGATGGACATACTCCTATAGTTAAGCGTAGCATAAAGATCAAGTCATCTAATATAGTTCATTTGCTATAAGCTTTCTGATACATAGTAACCTAATTCCTTCGACCATGATATCATGCTTATCACCATCACCGGAAGGATGCTTTGATGACATCAAACACCACACCGTAACTGGGTGGCTATAAATATGGCATTGAGTGTTCGGAAAGTATGGGTTGAGACACATGGATCAAGAGTGGGATTTGTCCATCCATATGACAGATAGATATACTCTGGGCCCTCTAGGTGGAATGTCATCCAATTAGCTTCCAAGCATGTGACTGGCTCGCAAGGGATCACATACCACGGGAACGAGAAAAGAGTACTTATCGGTAACGAGGTTGAACTAGGTATGCAGAGATACCGACGATCAAAACCTCGGATAAGTAAACTATCGTGAGACAAAGGGAAATTGGTATCGTATGTAAGTGGTTCATTCAATCGCAAAGTAATCGTAGAAATATGTGGGAGCCATATGAATTTCCAGATTCCTCTATTGGTTATTGATCGGAGAAGTGTCTCGATCATGTACGCATAATTCACGAACCGTAGGGAGACACACTTAAGGATTCGATGTTGTTGAGTAGTTATGGAATGATGAGTAAGAGACTGAATGTTGTTCGGAGTCTCGAATAGGATCCGGGATATCACGAGGAGATCTGGAATGGTCCGGAGAATAAGATTCATATAAGGAAAGTCCTGTTTTGGAGTTGGGGAATGATTCCGGTGTTTTCATCGGGAATGTTCTAGAAGGGTCCTAAGGTCCCAAGACTCCGAGGGAAGGGTACATGAATGTGTCATAAAAAGTTGGAATGATTGCATCATGTACTAGGTATCATGGCTGAGCAAAATAAAGGGATAAATCAAATCCTAGTTTGAAAAGTCAAACGCCAATTTGAAAAGTCAAACGGCAAGTTTGCTCGGTGGAGGGAGAGTAGGAAAACTACTTAGGGAGGAAGTCCTACTCCCTCCACCCGCCGGCCAAGGAGGAGGAGTTGGAGGAGGACTCCCTCCTCCCAACCGCGCCTCCCTCCCACCTATAAAAGGAGGGGCAGGGGTGCCCCTCTTCCCTACACCTCTCTCCTCTAAACCCTAGCCCTAGCCTTGGCCTCCACCAAGTCGCCACGCCTAGGGTTTGCCTAGCCAAGTTGGGGCCCTCCCTTTCCCTATCCGCCGCCTAGCTCTCTCTCCTTGGTGCCTCTAAACCCTAGATCGCCAAGGCCTCTCATAGTCCACCATACTCGCTCCGGCTTAAGGCGAAGCCTGAGATCTCCTCTACTTGAGCACGCCGTCAGGTCCTGGAATCACGAGGAGAGTGCTACAATCTCCGCTTCTCTTTGGAACAAGGGAGAGGAAGGTCTTCATCAATCTGAACGTGTGACCGATTACGGAAGCGCTGCGAACCTTGGCCGGAAGGATCGTCTACGCGATCTTGAGATCGGAAGTGTACGACTACATCACCCACGAGAATCTGCTCTCATTAACCGCTTTGGATCTTCGAGGGTTAGTATTCTATCGACTCGTTGCTACAATCTAGTAGATAGATCTTGGCTTGATCATAGATTAGACCTTGATTGTGTGTTCATGCGGTAGAATTTTTTTGTTTTCCATGCTACGAACCCCTACAGTTCTCGGGCGGCTCGTTGGATTCGTATCATTGAGGGATACAACCCCATGATTTTGGATATTTATTTTGGGAAGTTGGAAAAAATCGCTTTCCCAACCTCTCAAATGGCTAAGTCTGGTCCCTGCAACTTCTTCATACTATGCTCTCTTTGTTCCTTTTTATTCGTAATATTCACCAACACCTACACACATGTCATAGACAAGGAAAATGATAAAATTCTACCTAAACTACTAAACGTGCAAAGCTCGTATGAAAGTAAATGAGAACTAGAAGTCATGCATATAAGGCATAGATATAGCTAGAGGAAACATGATATGAGAGATAAATGGCACATTTTATATGGCTAAAAGAGGTGGTATTTCACAGCCATCAACTTCCCCAAGCTAGACGTTGCTCGTCCTCGAGCAGGAAGGGTCGATAATAAATTAATGGTTGTGAAATAGCTTATCATTGGAAATCAATGCCTTGCATCCTTATTTCTTCTACAAGATTGAAGAGAGAAAACATGTATTCATACAAGGCAAGGGGGCCTTCCAAAGAGGGGAGGTCCAAGAGAGAGGGGGCCCACTAAACATGGCCCTATACGCTGAACCCACCGTAAAGGCCCCTGAGGGTGAAAGAACATGTTGGGCCCCCATGTGTGGTTTTGGTAATTATTGACAATTTTTATGGACTAATGTGTGTATTAAGTCGTACTTGTAGGAATTGTCCTTTTGTATCGCTTGAATCATGTGTTGTCTTCAAGATTAATGAAATGAGGAGAATATGTGTTGTGCAACCTCAAAATGCGCCATCTATAGAAGATCTCATGTTTGATGCTTGCCATCCTCGGTGATCATGGATCGATGATGAAGAATCAAGAAAGGCGTTCCATCTTGAGAAGGGCAAGATCGTATACATCAAGCTCAAGTGGAATGCTCAAGGCAAAGGTATAATCTTGATAGGTTTTCCCTTTTGCCTCGCCCCTGCCCGCGTGCATTGCCTGCATGGCTCGTGAGCGCTGGGCCGCGTTCGCTCGCGCCACTCTGCCCGCATGCATCGCTCGCTCAGGTGCGCCCGCGCTGCCACCTCGATCGCTACGCGCATGCTGCTCGCCTCGCTCGCGTTGAACTTTCTGCTGTCCCGTGCGCGCTACGCCCTATCCCGTTCGCTTTTTTCCTGGCACGTGCGGTAGTACCGGTTTGGTCCGGTACTACCGGTCCGTTTATTAAAATTGCCCCAACAGGCAGAATCAGCCCGACCCTTTAAGTATGTTGTCCTTTTTCTTTTTGAGAAGCTTCTTCTTCTTCTTCTTCTATTAGTCTAAGATTTGCCCACATTTGCTCTAGATTTTGAAGCTTGATTAATCTCTTCCCCTCTGATGATTCTTGCCTATATTTGAGTGGAAGAGAGAGGAGATCTAGATTCACGTTTTGACCAAACCAAAACATCTCCTTGTGAGTGTATCTTTGGGGATCTAGATCTTGGGGGATTTTTGTGTCCCTCTTTGATTCCTCCTCTCTTTTTCCCCCAATAGTTTTAGTAGCTTTGTTGAAACTTGAGAGTGAGGGATTGGAGCACCTTTGTGGTTTTCTTACCATTTGCATTAGGTGCATCAGTTTGAGTTCTCCTCGGAGGATTTGGTTCGTGGTATTCGTTGAAGCTTGTCACTCTTGGGTTCTTGGAAACCTAGACGGTTTTGTGGCCTTGATGGCGTTTGTTGGGAGCCTCCAATTAAGTTGTGGAGAAGTGCCCCAACCTTGTGAGAGGTTCCGGTTGCCACCGATAAGTGCACCGATAGTGGAAGTGTGGTTCGATACCATTGGGGTGAGATTCAGCGGAGAATAAGGGAGGCCTTTTGTGGCGTAGGTGGTTAGATACCACCCCCTCTCCAAACGATACATACTCCATGTTGGGAGGAACTCGGTAAAATATCGTCGTCCCCGTGTGCCTCGGTTATCTCTATACCCAAGCTCTTTACTTATGCACTTTACATTGTGATAGCCTTCGTGCTTGAAGTAATCTATATCTTGCTATCACATTGTTGCTTTTATGGCTTAGCATACGTTGTTGGTGGACATAGGTGAACCCTAGTTGTTCTAGATTGTGCTTGACAAAGTAAATGCTAGTTTATTTCCGCCTTTGTCGAGCCACTCTCGGAAAAGTTTTAATCGCCTATTCACCCTCCACTAGGCGACATCTGTATCCTTTTAGAGGTGGTTAAGCGCTAAGCCACACTATCCAGGGACCGAGACATGGACATCAGGAGGTTGTCCCGCATCTCAACCCAGGTAGCCTGCTCGTCTATGCTAAGATTCCTACGGAACGTGACCTGCCACGTCCCCCTAGTAAGGTTCCGCTACCAGGAGCATAGGCTCCACGCAAATCGTGAACAGCTCAGGAGCCTCGTGCCATAGCGGTCGGGCACCACACCATGGGTCCAGCCAAAACAGGGAGTCCCTTCCATCGCCTATGGAAATGGACAACCCTTTTCGTATTTATGGCTTGATATCCTGGATGGGTCTCCAAAACTGAGATCCCTCCCGACGTTCACAAGCCAGTAGCGGTCGTCCCCGGAGGTATTTCTCTTTTATAAGTTGTAACCACATGCCGCCATCATCGTTTAGAATTCTCCACACCCATAAGATCATCAAATCCACGTTCATGTGACGCGAGGAAAGGATACCTATGCCCCCGAGATCTTTGGCGGCGCAGATGTCGACCCATTTAACCATGTGGTATTTCTGATGGACATCATTGGCCATCCAAAAGAACTGGGAGAGCTCCTTATCGAAGTTCGCATGGACGCCTTCCTGGAGAAGGTATAACCCCACAATATACATGGGAGACTAGAGAGGCAAGCGTCGATGAGGATGATCTTGCTCCCTTTTGAGGTGAATATCCCCTGCCAGGGCTCGGATCTCGCCTTGACCTGACCCATGAGGGGATCCAAGTCCTTGATTAGGATCCTAGTGTCCCTCACTGGCATACCGAGGTAGTTTAGGGGGAGTACCGCCAACCGACAGTTCAGGTTATCCGTGATCCTCTACTGATCTTCTGCGGAGTACCCGAATACCATCACTTCGCTCTTCGACATGGCCTCAAAGCAGAGAAGCAGAAACTTCAGGTTAATAATATCCTGTTCCCCTCCACCATGATCATAATGTCATCCGCATATTTGTGGCATCCCGCAAAACCACTACTAGAAAATCGCGTTGAATTTGTGCATTGCATCGTCATCATCATGCATAGTTTGCATAAAACTATTTTTGCAAACCCCGATTTGTTTTCCAGACGCCCCATCTCTATTCAAATGTCAAACACCGGGTCTCCGGAATAATTTTGTTTTGTTGTTATCGGGTTGCAACGGCCTAATTAAATTAAATAAAAGATTTATTTATTTTAGTAGGGGCAGTCGAACGGGCCAACCCGACCCGAACGACCGCCCCAGATTTAAAAAAAAACGGTCCAACCTGCCAGCCCTACCTAAAACCTATTCTACCTAAAAATCTACCCACCCTCCTTGGTCACCTCACCCGGGCCAATAGCTTTGCGCCACCTCAGCTGACCCTCTTCCCTAACCCAATCCTAAACTGCCACGTCACTCCCTCTCTTCCCCCTCTCTCTAACCTGCCCACACACCCACTCACACAAGCCACACGCACGCACACCCCCAGATCCCAACCCCAGCTGCTCTCCCCTGCTGGCCCCCATGCAGCCAGCGCCCGGACCAGTCCACCCTCAGCGGTTGGCACCTCCCTAGAAAACCCCTCCCCCCAGGTCGAACCTTCCCCCCACTGCCCCACGCCGTCCCGTCGCTCCTGCCTCCCCTCGGCCTTGCGCCTCCTCTCCTCCGTGATAACACCGCTGGCTCACCTCCGTGGCCGACCTCCCTCTTCCCAGCCGACCTCGCCTGCCACTGGCTACCTCCTACTCCTCCCGCTGCGCCTCGCCCTGCTTCTCGCAGCGTTCTCCCCGCGTCCCCCGCCTCTCGGCAGCCTTCCGTCCGTGCGCCACGTCTCGAGCCGGCCTGCTCCTCCGCCTCGCCGTCCCGCTCCCGCCCCAAGCTCCTTCCCAGGAGCTCCCTCTCGCCGTTCGCGAGCTCCGGCCTCCGTCGCGGCCGCGCGCCCTCGACCTCGCCTCCCGGCCGCGCCCGCTCCGCCTCGCCTGCCCCGGCCCCGCTCCGCCTCGGCCCGGCCCCGCGCCTCCACCCTCGCCCGTGGCCTCGCCTCGCCGACCACCCGCGTCCCGCGCCGCGCCTTCCGCCAGCGTCGCTTCTCCAAGACCGCCCAGCCGCCCCTCCCCGCCGCGGCTCTCCGCGGTCGCGCCCGGTTCACCTCCGCAAACCAGCTCGCCGCCAGACCCTCCTCCCGGCGTCCGCGTCGGCCGCCTGCGCGCAGCTGCCGCTGCAGCGCCTTCGCCGACCTCTGCCTAGCCCGGCGGACCCACCTCGCCCGTCAAGCTCGTCCCTGCGCGTCCGGCTCGCCCATGACAAGCGAGCCTCCTCCGGCCACCGTCGGGCCCTTGGCGGCCGCCTCCTCGCCTTGGCGCCTCACGAGCGCCACCGGTCCCTCGCCTCGTCTTTGCGCCGACCCTGCTGCCCCTGCAACCTCTCTCGCTGCGGTCGTCGTTTGCGAACGCAAGCGACCCTGCCGGCCTCGCAGATCCTACCGTGGCTAATCAAGAACCGCCGTGAACCGATCGACAAGAGGACCGAAGGTCCTAAGAACCCGACATCGACTTCATGCTCTCCTCCACGGACCCAAACGACACGGCGATGCAAGCGCCGACCCGTGTTCTCCTCTCGCGCCATCAAGCACTCTTACAAGGATCGAGACGAACCCTAACCAAGATCGTCGATCCCTCGACCAAGGACCGATCCCGAAAAAAAACACGAGCTTGCGGCGACCGATCTCCGTGTAAAGACAAGACCGGCGGCGAGGACCGATGACCGCGGATGCGACAAGATCGTCGCTCGGACGACAAGACCGCCACATGGAGCGATAAGCGCTTCATCTCGGATACGCCAAGAACTTCAGCCAGATGCCAAGACCGACTCGATGGCGCGAGCCCGACAAGACCGTCGCAACGGCAAGATCGACCCCGGAGACCGAACCTGAGATCACCGCCACAGATCGTCAGGGATTCCACATGGATGCGACAAGTGCATCATCCCGAACGACAAGATCTACCCCGCTATCCGAGAACGCTTCCATCGAACCCCGAACCCAGATCCGTCGAACCCCTGGACCCTGACCCCGAACCCCGGAACCCCAAGATCGTCGAGACCCCTAATGTGTGAACCCTTCCCGAAACCCTACTTTTATAACATAATATGACTTGTCGCATAATATTTGTCTTGCATGCATACATCCATGTGGTTTGGGGCCTTATGCCAATTCACCTAATAATTAAATATGGGGCCCATATGCGAGCAAATCCAGCCTCATATCGGCCTCATTTAAACTTGTGTAGCGAACCGGTGCTATCTTTTGTCTTGATAAACAACATTTAATTGCGGGGGGTTCTAAATAACTTGGACCTTTTAATTAATTGTCGGGACCCCGGTTCCGCTTAATACGACCTAATTGCATCGCACCTTGCCATGCCATGCATCATACATGCATCATGCCGATCTTCGCCGTTGTATTAAATATTGCATCCGGTGTTTCTTCTAGTGTTTTGCTTCTTCGGATAAGGCCGTTGAGTTGATGTGAGCTTCGTCCGATCTTGGGAAAACCTTCGACAATGTTTTCAAAGAGCATCTCCTCTTTCTACCTATCTTACTTTTATAGTCTTTATTCCCCTGTTGATCCATTGCTATACGTGTTGCGATGCTTTAGTTTCGTGCAGTGATATTTCCTGCAGCCTCATATTGCCTTGGACACATCCTATTACATTGTTTGGTAGATAGTTGGACTTAGCGTCGTAGTTGCTTGCTCAAGTCTTGATGTGTGTCGTCATATGCCACGATTCTTGATGTATTGCCGCATGTTGATGTTGGAGATGATTCTAGTTTTACTTATCGTCACTTTAATTTCTGTTTAACAACTAAAATTGAAATAAGCGAGAGGCATCGGTGGGTGATAGATAATATTTGGTTTCGAACGCCCACTTGTGTCCGTAAGACCCCGAGTACTTGATACTGTTCCTTGATTTTGCGCTATCCACATCCGGAGGTATATGGGACCCCGAGCGAGCTTGATTCAGTCTTATTTCTTGGGGCCACAAACTAGTTTGAGGTTTTATTTACGATCCTGTACTTATGCCATGTTTACTGCTTTATTTACGATTGTGCGAGGTGCACGATGTACTGTTTAGGTAAGCGGGATGTTTTCGCGGTATCGACAGTCCCCGATTGGGGACTCTTTGTCGTTCTGACCATCGACGCAGACCTTGAGTCCGTCTCGAGCTTGCTTACTCCGTTGGGTATACTCAAGGGTGGCCCCTGAAATATTCTCAATCTGTGATTGTTCGTGAAAGCCTCGTTGGGTTTTGATTTGGTTTTAGAGGTTGATCGGCGTGTGTTGCTATTGGTGCACCCGGCGGGTAAAACTTTCTGAAAGCCGTGTCGCGGATATGGGCGACTTGGAGCACTGATATCTCGATCATAGACAAGCATAACTAAAGTTCTTGCTATAAATTTGACTTATAATGACTAGTAATCAGCTTCACTATAATGGAATGGCTAATTAATACTGCCCACAATTGCTTGTTTGTTTGTCGCTTGCGACAAATGTATCTGACTAGTAAGTATTGCAACTACAACGAATTGGCTGAATAAAAGTACCAACAACTACGGGGTTTATGGGTTATCTCATGTTAAAAGTATCTGACTAGTAAGTGCTGCCACTATAACGGAATGATTAACTAAAAGGGCCCAATGCTTATTTTATCAGGACGATTATCTAAACCTGACTAGTAAAGTGCCGCAACTATAACTGAATAAGTAAAACTGCCAACTGTGTGAGTTCCTCGGTTGACTTCCTCGATTGGTCTCGAGGGGGAAACACCAGGATGGGTTTGTTTGGTGATAGCTTCAGGTTGGATCCGGATAGGTCACTCTTACCCCTCTCTGATCACCGCCAGTTGTATCGAGTCTCTATAGGTTGTTTAGTGCATCTTTGCCTTTCGATCCACCATACCTATGTGGCGAGGACCGCGAATTCTAGACTTCATGTGTCTTGGCCTCGATCTTGACGCTCCTTTCTTTTTCCTTTGCCCTTTCGGCACCCTTTTGTTTAAGCAGGTTTTGAGATCGGCCGTTAGCGGGGTTACCCTTCCGGCTTGGCACAGGGGTTATGGGCGCCATTGGTTATTCTTGGGGCTCTTAGCCCCATTTGCATCTTGTCCGTAGCTGGGCGCTCTATCGTTACAAGGTGATTTGGATCTTTGTATATATATATGTATTCTTGACTCTGGAGTCGATGATATATATATCTTACGTGGGTCCCATCGAGGACTGTTGTGTAATGTTATTACCGTTTTCCACCATGCGAAAGTGCTGGTGAGCACCTTTGAATCGTTTCTATGCGGGTTTGGCGAATTTTGCTAAAACTTGCATAGGTCCGATTCGAGGGTGTTACAGTGGTATCGAGCTCGGCCGATTGCGATACCCCACAAGTCCAGCCTGTAGGATAACCTAGCTAACGACCGAAGTAGAGTGTCAAAACTATTTTTGAAAATCGGTTGGATAGTTCTGACTAGGTCTGGTTTTACTCCTTACCCCTCTGCTACTCTCCTCTTATCTCGACGTGTTTTGAATCCGCTCTCATCTCTCTCTTCGAGTCCAGGATTTCTCGTGGTTGGGTTTCCGTCGTACCTTCAGGGTTTCGTTTTCCCCCTTTTGTAACGGAGGTGCTACGATCATCCATCTGCAGCTGTTCTGTTGTGCCCTTCATCCGATCTTCGGTTCTTGAGATCTTTATCCCTATGTGTTCCTTGCTGGATATCAGTGTCGTTGAAAAACATATGAGAAGGACGAGCTTTGGTGAAGTTGGAGTCGACCTTGAGCATGTGTTGTTCAAGCCAATGGAACCATCGCGACACCTAATCAGTGTGTCTTCCATACGATTTCTGCTGGCAACATTTCTTTGTTCCGGATACCATCTAAGAAGACCTTCAGTCTAATTCCGAGAGTTGGATGCTTAATCCGCTTATTCGTGTGCAGAGTAATGGTTTGAGTGTGGGATGGAGTAGCTACCCTACCACTGCTCTTATCATTCGCTCTTGTACGTCGAATCCGTGGATCCGACAATTTACTCCGTCCACGGAAGTTAGGGTGGCTTTATCTGCGATACCTCTACCTTCGACCTTTTGTTCGGAGTGTTCTCTCGACGATCGTGAGCAACGACCCTTTGTTGGTGGTGTCGCCGATTTCGGATGAAGAAGGAACCCTCGTTAGTGGTGTCGCGAGGATCTACACGCGAAGGCGGAGAACGCCGACCTTCCTTCCGGTACCATGAGGCGGATCTCGAGGGCGAGATCCCTTGTTAGTGGTGTCGAATTGTGGCATCCCGCAAAACCACTACTAGAAAATCGCGTTGAATTTGTGCATTGCATCGTCATCATCATGCATAGTTTGCATAAAACTATTTTTGCAAACCCCGATTTGTTTTCCAAACGCCCCATCTCTATTCAAATGTCAAACACCGGGTCTCCGGAATAATTTTGTTTTGTTGCTATCGGGTTGCAACGGCCTAATTAAATTAAATAAAAGATTTATTTATTTTAGTAGGGGCAGTCGAACGGGCCAACCCGACCGAGCAACCAGATTTAAAAAAAGCGGTCCAACCTGCCCCTACCTAAAACATATTCTACCTAAAATCTACCCACCTCCTTGGCACCTCACCCGGCCAATAGCTTTGCCACCTCGGTGACCCTCTTCCCTAACCCAATCCTAAGCGCCACGTCACTCTCCCTCTCTCTCTAACCTGCCCACACACCCCTCACACACACACGACACCCCTGCATCCCAACCCCAAGTGCTCTCCCGCCTGGGCCCCCCATGCAACCCGCGCCCGGACCAGTCCACCTCCCCAGCTTGGCACCTCCCTGAAAACCCTCCCCTGTGTCGAACCTTCCCCGTCCCACGGCCCCACGCCGTCCCGTCGCTCCCTGCCTCCCACCTCGCGGCCTTGCCTCCTCTCCTCGTGCTTCCGCCCTTTGGCTCACCTCCGGCGCCGACCCTCCCCTCTTCCCCAGCGTCCTCGCCGCCGCCCTGGCCGGCTACCTCCTCCTCCTCCCCGCCGCTGCGCCTCGCCCCTCGCTGCGCGCGTTCTCCCCGGCAGCGTCCCTGCCGCCGCCCTCCGCCCGTGCGCCACTGCCCGCCTGCCACTCCTCCGCCTCGCCGTCCCGACCGCTCCCCCGCCCCAAGCTCCTTCCGCGAAGCTCCGCCCTCTCGCCGTTCATGAGCTCCGGCCTCCGTCATGACCCGCCACGCCCGACCTCGCCTCGGCCGCCACGCCTGGCCGCCCCGCCTCGCCGAGCCGCCGCTCGCCCGGCCGGCCCGCGCCTCCACCCTCCTTGCGTGAACCTCATCGCCGACCACCCGCGTCCACACGCCTTGCCATGGCGTCGCTCTCTGACCGCCCGGACGCTTCCCCTTGGCTCTCCGCGGTCGCGCCCGACCTCCGCCGCCCTCAGCCGCCAGACCCTCCCTCGCCGTCCCAGCGTCGACCACTGCTGCGCCCGCGCGCCGAGCTTCGCCGACCTCTGCCTAGCCCCGTGAGACCCCCTCGCCGTCAAGCTCGTCCCCAGCGCGTCGGCTCGCCCCGACAAGCGAGCCTCCTCCGGCCCGTCGGGCCTGGCGCCTCCTCGCCTTGGCGCCTCCACAGGCGCCACGGTCCCCACCTCGTCTTTGCCACCCTGCTGCCCTGCAACCTCTCTCCGCTGCGGTCTCGTCGTTTCGAACGCAAGCGACCCTGCCGGCCTCCCGAGATCCCTACCGTGGCTAATCAAGAACGCCGTGAACCGATGCGACAAGAGGGACCCGAAGGTCCTAAGAACCCGGCATCGACTTCATGCTCTCCTCCGGACCCAAGAACGACCGTGATGCAACGCCGACCGTGTTCTCCTCTCGCGCCATCAAGCACTCTTACAAGGATGCGAGACCGAACCCTAACCAAGATCGTCGATCCCTCGACCAAGGACCGATCGAAAAAACACGAGTCGCGGCGACCCGGATCTCCACGGTGTAACGACAAGACCGGCAGCGAGGACCGATGGCCGCGGATGCGACAAGATCGTCGCTCGGACGACAAGACCGCCACATGGGCGATAAGCGCTTCATCTCGGATCGCCAAGAACTTCACCGGATGCCAAGACCGACTCGATGGCGCGAGCCCGACAAGACCGTCGCAGCAAGATCGACCGGACCGACACGAGATCACGCCACGGATCGTCGATTCCACATGGATGCGACAAGTGCATCATCGACGACAAGATCTACCCGCTATCCGAGAACGCTTCCGCCGAACCCAGATCCGTCGAACCCACGGACCACGACCCGAACCGGAACCCCAAGATCGTCGAGACCCCTAATGTGTGAACCCTTCCCGAAACCCTACTTTTATAACATAATATGACTTGTCGCATAATATTTGTCTTGCATGCATACATCCATGTGGTTTGGGGCCTTATGCCAATTCACCTAATAATTAAATATGGGGCCCATATGCGAGCAAATCCAGCCTCATATCGGCCTCATTTAAACTTGTGTAGCGAACCGGTGCTATCTTTTGTCTTGATAAACAACATTTAATTGCGGGGGGTTCTAAATAACTTGGACCTTTTAATTAATTGTCGGGACCCCGGTTCCGCTTAATACGACCTAATTGCATCGCACCTTGCCATGCCATGCATCATACATGCATCATGCCGATCTTCCGCCGTTGTATTAAATATTGCATCCGGTGTTTCTTCTAGTGTTTTGCTTCTTCGCGGATAAGGCCGTTGAGTTGATGTGAGCTTCGTCCCGATCTTCGGGGAAAACCTTCGACAATGTTTTCAGGCGAGCATCTCCCTCTTTCTACCTATCTTACTTTTATAGTCTTTATTCCCTCCTGTTGATCCATTGCTATCTGTGTTGCGATGCTTTAGTTTCGTGCCGTGATATTTCCTATGACCTCATATTGCCTTGGACACATCCTATTACCTGTTGTTTGGTAGATAGTTGGACTTAGCGTCGTAGTTGCTTGCTCAAGTCTTGATGTGTGTCGTCATATGCCACGATTCTTGATGTATTGCCGCATGTTGATGTTGGAGATGATTCTAGTTTTACTTATCATCACTTTAATTTCTGTTTAACAACTAAAATTGAAATAAGCGGAGGCATCGGTGGGTGATAGATAATATTTGGTTTCGAGCCCACTTGTGTCCGTAAGACCCAGTACTTGATACTGTTCCTTGATTTTGCGCGCTATCCACATCCGGAGGTATATGGGACCACTGAGCGAGCTTGATTCATCTTATTTCTTGGGGCCACAAACTAGTTTGAGGTTTTATTTACGATCTGTACTTATGCCATGTTTATTGCTTTATTTACGATTGTGCGAGGTGCACTGTGTCTTTATTTAGGTAAGCGGGATGTTTTCAGTGATGTCGGCAGTCCCGATTGGGGACCTTTGTCGTTCTGACCATCGACGAGACCTTGAGTCCGTCTCGGAGCTTGCTTACTCCGTTGCGGGTATACTCAAGGGTGGCCCCGAAATATTTCTGAATCTGTGATTGTTCGATCGTGAAAGCCTCGTTGGGTTTTGATTTGGTTTTTCCGAGGTTGATCGGCGTGTGTTGCTATTGGTGCACCCGGGTAAAACTTTCAAAGCCGTGTCGCGGATATGGACTTGGAGCACGATATCTCGATCATAGACAAGCATAACTAAAGTTCTGCTATAAATTTGACTTATAATGACTAGTAATCAGCTTCACTATAATGGAATGGCTAATTAATACGCCCACAATTGCTTGTTTGTTTGTCGCTTGCGACAAATGTATCGACTAGTAAGTATTGCAACTTCTAGCGAATTGGTGAATAAAAGTACCAACAACTACGGGGTTTATGGGTTATCTCATGTTAAAAGTATCTCGACTAGTAAGTCTTTGCCACTATAACGGAATGATTAACTAAAAGGGCCCAATGCTTATTTTATCGGGCGATTATCTAAACGACTAGTAAAGTCGCAACTATAATCGAATAAGTAAAGCGCCAACCTGTGAGTTCCTCGGTTGACTTCCTCGATTGGTCTCGAGGAAACACCGGGATGGGTTTGTTTGGTGATAGCTTCAGTTGGATCCGGATAGGTCACTCTTACCCTCTCGATCACCGCCGGTTGTATCGAGTCTCTATAGGTTGTTTAGTGCATCTTTGCCGCTTGATCCACCATACCTATGTGGCGAGGGCCGAATTCTAGACTCATGTGTCTTGGCCTCGATCTTGGCCTCCTTTCTTTTTCCTTTGCCCTTTTGGCACCCTTTTGTTTAAGCGGTTTTGAGATCGGCGTTAGCGAGGTTACCCTTAGGCGCTTTGGGCGAGGTTATGGGCGCCATTGGTTATTCTTGAGCTCTTAGCCCCATTTGCATCTTGTCCGTGGGACGCTCTATCGTTACAAGGTGATTTGGATCTTTGTATATTATATCTCATATTCTTGACTCGAGTCGATATATATATATTACGTGGGTCCCATCGAGGACTGTTGTGTAATGTTATTACTTCGTTTTCCACCCGCACGAAAGTGCCTGGTGGGCACCTTTGAATCGTTTCTATGCGGGTTTGGCGAATTTTGCTAAAACTTGCATAGGTCCGATTCTGAGGGTGTTACAATATTGTATGTGAGTTACCCTCCCTCCAGGGATGAGATGTCCTACCACACCCGTGATATGGCCGGAATTCTTGGCTTTCTCCAAGATTTCCACAAGGGCATCTACCGCGACATTAAACAAGACCGATGAGATCGGGTACCCTTGTCTAACCCCACATGAGGGTTTGAAATAGGGGCCCACCTCGCCATTTGTGTTTATAGCCGTGTTCCCGCTCATAACAATCTGCATGATTCATCCTATCATGTGATCATCGAGTCCTCTACGCTGGAGGACCTGACAAAGAAAGGCCCAATCTAGCCTTTCATGTGCCTTATGGAAGTCTAGCTTGAGGAAGACACCCCTCTGGCGTCTCACCTTCACTTTATGAATAATATCATGAAGCACCGGAATCTCATCGTGGATATATCTTTCTTTAAGGAAGGAAAACTGGTATGGGTGTGTCAACCGCTCCACTACTGGGGCCAGCCGACGCACGCATACCTTAGAGATGATCCTCTCGATCACATTTATTATTGTGATCGGCCTGAACTGGTTCGTGGCCCCACAATCTTGGGGATTAAGGTAATCACACCAAAGTTTAATCGAGCCATCAGAAGGGTCCCGGCATATAGCTCTTGGAGCATAGGCATAATAGCTCCGTGTACTTCGTCTTAGAACTTCTGAAAGAAAATAACCAGGAGGCCATCAGGTCCAGATGCAGAGTTGGCCTTCATCTCTATTATGGCATGTTTTACCTCCTCCGACAGGAATGAGAGCGTGAGCTCAACATTCTCCTCCTCAGAGACAATTGCCTCTACTGGCCAAAAGTCTAACGCTAAAGTCGTCCCTGTGCGGGGCGCTACAGAGAAAAGCTCCTTATAGGAGTAGACCATGGCTACCATGTTTGCTTCTCAAAAAAATCACATGCCACGTAATAATTAAGGCTGACAAGTTTGATGACCACCTATATATTTTTATTTTTTTGAGGAAATATATTTTTACTTTCTTTTTTAGTGGACGGAATCTTTTTCGTTGGTCGTTTTTTTTTGTGATGAAGTCTTGAAGCATTCACTAGGCCGCAAGCAAGCAAAGCCAAACTCGCTCGGGGCCCAAGTACGCGAAATTGGCGAACGAGACCGCACAGCCTTTCACGTGCGCACCGCGGAACAAAGCAGACGGCCCACCTGGCCTCTCCCAACGGCACCTTCCGGATCTGACGGCCGGAAATCTCGCGTGGGACGAAAGCTAGCTCGATGCGATCCGCGCACACGGCACACCGACCGGGAATCCGACGGCCGAAATTCCTGCGTCCATCCAAAGCTAACAATAACCCCAGGACCAGGAAAAAACAATTAATAAACGCCGCCGCTCTATATAAAACCCCCCTCCTCCGCCTCCACGGGCCTCGCCCAATTCCAATTCGAATACTAGGGTTTTGCTGCTCCGCCGCAGCCCCCACCCGCTCCTCCCTGCACGCACCCCCCCGTCGCCGCCTCCGTTCTCGTTCCGATGGTGAGTACCCGACTGGTTTCCGTTCGATTTTGCCGGATATGTCCTGGGATCCGGGGCCGCATGGGTCTGATCTGTGTCTGTTTTGGTGTTTTGCAGGCGCTGCCGAACCAGGGGACCGTCGAGTACCCCAGCTTCAAGCTCGTCATCGTCGGCGATGGCGGGACTGGTGAGTTTCCCCGGCTTTCTCTCGGTGGTTTGTGTGTATGCGTTGGCTGAGCGGGCCGTGATCTGTTTGATTCGTCCGCTCGATGTGGTTTAGACGAGATCTGATCGGTCATCGCTCTGTGTGGCCTCTGTAATCAGATGAAATATTTGGTCTATTGATTGCATAGCGGTAACATGAATAGTAGTAAAATCGGGCGTCTGTAGATTTTCGATTCCGATTCACTAACGGGAATACCCTTGTTACCTGTAATAGTTTGAACACACACAAACTACGGCTGTAGTTGCTAATTGATTCGACTGTGGAGTTATTACTCAGCAACCTGTGCTATTTCTGTTTTGATGGAATTATATTTAAATTGAATTAGCAAAATCAATATAACAGACATTCTGAAATATATATGACCTTTTAGAGCGAACATTTCTGATAAGCAGCTGCAGGAATAGTTAGGCTTGATCTGTTTAATAACACAGAAAAGCTCCATTTTTAGTGCCCATGTGATGGATTCTTACTAATCGAATTGATTTTTGTTGTTGTGAACGACATAGATCTGCGGTAAAAACTATGCATCGGCTGCAGTAGAAACAATGCAATTTCTGCAGTATAACTAATCTGCTGCAGTAAAATTATGCATATGCAGTAAAACAATGCTATTTAAATAGAGGCAACAATTGCAACTTAACCAAGCTGTTCTACAGTGCATTGAATTTGCTAGTGGTATCTGCTGGTTCATTTTCTTGATAGTGTCTGTTCTCAAATAGGACTGCCATAGTTTTACTTCTAAGTTGTTACAACAATGTTGTATGCTCAGCTGTAGAATTCTAGCTCCTTTTATTTGTCTGACTATTATTCTACCATTAGTTAAATCAGGTTCTGATACTTTTGGTATATCTGGTTGCAGGTAAAACCACATTTGTGAAGAGGCATCTCACAGGAGAGTTTGAGAAGAAATACGAACGTATGTGTGCGCTGAACTAATTTTTCTTTTGCCCCTATATTTTAGCCTGCATAAATGCTAAAGAAGCATTTCATTATTCTTTTGCAGCAACCATTGGTGTTGAAGTTCACCCATTGGATTTCACCACCAACTGTGGTAAGATTCGTTTCTACTGCTGGGACACTGCTGGGCAAGAGAAGTTTGGAGGCCTTAGGGATGGATACTAGTAAGTGTCACTTGTTAGTAAAGTTTCAGCTAATGCTTCTTCATATTGTTGTACCCGTTTGTCTCAATAGTTAATTCTCTTGCTTAACTTGTAATGCTTAGTCTTGGTTTAGTTGTAATAGTTGCATTAGTTTCATTGTTCATTTGTTGTTGCTAGGGTGTTAGTTATTCTAAAACAGTGAATTTTCAGCTAATGTTTCTGCATATGATTATGAATGACCTATATTGTTGCAATAGGTAGATGCCATGGTGATGTTGCAATTGTTGCCTCTATTTAATTATAATTTGTTGTTCCTAAGGTGGAACTATCTGCCTACTTTATCTGAAGTTCAGTTAAATGCTTATTAAATTTTCTTGGGCTGTTACTACTTGTTGGTGTATTTTAATATGTTTGACTGATTATTCTTTTTAATTAATTTTGCAGTATCCATGGTCAGTGTGCGATCATTATGTTTGATGTCACTTCAAGGCTGACTTACAAGAATGTTCCTACGTGGCACAGAGACCTGTGCAGGTCTGCCTTCTGTTGCAATCTTCGTTAGTAAGTGTTTGGATTATGCTACAGAGTCCTGATGTTTTGTTATTCTCATGCAGGGTGTGTGAGAACATCCCCATTGTTCTCTGCGGAAACAAGGTTGATGTGAAGAACAGGCAGGTTAAGGCCAAGCAAGTCACATTCCACAGGAAGAAGAACCTGCAGTACTATGAAATCTCTGCCAAGAGTAATTACAACTTTGAGAAGCCCTTCCTTTACCTTGCAAGGAAGTTGGCTGGGTAATTTCCCCAACCCATTGGATTCCATTGTCTGTTCCCTTGTTTCATAAATGCCAGTTATACTGACTCTTATTTGTATTTGATGATGCTACTAGTGATGCTAACATTCACTTTGTGGAAGCCGTTGCTCTCAAGCCTCCGGAAGTGACCTTCGACCTGGCTATGCAGCAACAGTAAGTCACGTCCTATGTTTTCTGTCATTTCACTTCTTTTTACCAGCTCTGTTCTGCGGATACTCCTCTTGTTCATTACGAGCGAATGAGTGGATTGCTGACTGTTTTTGAAACAATGTTTGCAGGCATGAGGCTGAGCTGGCCGCTGCAGCTGCCCAACCACTGCCAGATGACGATGACGATCTGATCGAGTAGAGAGAGAGGATCATGAGTCTTGTCAAACTTGGAGAGACGGAGATTGTGCTTCGTACAAGAGTCTGTCGCTTTTAGGTTGATGAAAAGGCTTGATAGTCAAGCCGGAATGTTTTTCCTGGGTTGAGAAACTCTTGTGTGTGACATTGATCCTACATGTTTGCCATGGATTTGTTGTTGGCCACTTTGCTGTGTTACTTAATGGTTCATCAGTATAATTATTATGCATGTCGGCTTACTTGTGGATCATATAAATCTATCTTCTGTGTCTGCATATCTTTGTTGTTATCGGTTCACCTATTTGTGTACGTCTGGAGCTCTAGGCTAGCCATCGAAATTCCAGTTTCAGTCTGAAGTTAAGGAGGCTCAGTTAATCTAATCGCAGTATCCGAAGTATTTTGATTGATCTCCTCTGATGTGATGATACATCATCGGTCTGCTAGTCTTTTTCATGTCCACGGCTTACACCAACAGGCTTTTTTTTTTTTTGAACAGAACACCAACAGGCTTAGCTATGATTTTCGGCCAAATAAATTAACGTCGTGAAAGTTTTTTCCCGAGCAACGTCGGTCATTGGGACGCGTCACTGCAAATTATAATACAGAACACGAATAATTTAAATTGTTATAATAACTCATAGTTTGAACCCATAATGCAAATCCCAACCGTGTTACCGACATAGTTTGAACACAAATAAAATTAAGTTCACTGTTTTTCCCCGAGCAACGTCAGTCATTGGGATGCGTCACTGCAAATTATAATAAAGAACATGAATAATTTAAATTGTTATAAAAACACATAGTTTGAACCCATAATGCAAATCCCAACCATGTTATAAAATTAAGTTCACTGTTTCCTGAGCAACGTCGGTCATTGGGACGCGTCACTGCAAATTATAATAAAGAACACGAATAATTTAAATTGTTATAAAAACACATAGTTTGAACCCATAATGCAAATCCCAACCATGTTACCGACATAGTTTGAACACGAATAAAATTAAGTTCACTGTTTTTTCCTGAGCAACGTCGGTCATTGGGACGCGTCACTGCAAATTATAATAAAGAACACGGATAATTTAAATTGTTATAAAAACACATAGTTTGAACCCATAATGCAAATCCCAACCATGTTACCGACATAGTTTGAATACAAATAAAATTAAGTTCACTATTTTTTTCCCGAGCAACGTCTCATTGGGACGCGTCGCTGCAAATTATAATAAAGAACACGAATAATTTAAATTGTTATAAAAACACATAGTTTGAACCCATAATGCAAATCCCAACCAGGTTACCGACATAGTTTGAACAAAAAAAAATTAAGTTCACTGGAGCACAGGCAACGCTCTCTCTTTTTTTAGATGTTTGATCAGATCATTTCAGTCTCCAAGAAGATCTGTGCACTCCTGTGGACGATCATCCGAATGCGCTACATGTTTACACTCATTCTCAATGATCATGTTTTGCAGGATCCCATAGGTCACCCCCACATCTGATCCTGAAACTAAGTAAGAGCAGGATACCTGATAATAGCAAATCGAGATTAGAACACACTAAATGCTTGCCGGACCTAAAGAGTCGGAAATTGTCTTCACAAATAGATAGAGATTAGAGCACACTAAATGCTTGCCGGACCTAAAGAGTCGGATATTGTCTTCACAAATAGATAGACGCCATCAACGAGATAGTACATTTCGATGTATGGATGATGTGGCATCCCGCAAAACCACTACTAGAAAATCGCGTTGAATTTGTGCATTGCATCGTCATCATCATGCATTGTTTGCATAAAACTATTTCGCAAAGCCCGTTTTGTTTTCTAAAACGCCCCACCTCTATTCAAATATCAAAACCGGGTCGCCGGAATATTTTACTTTGTCTGCTAATAGTTTGCAAAAGCTTGTTGGAATTAAATAAAATCTTATATTATTTTAGTGGGGCGTCGAGCAGGCCAAATCGACGACCCACCCGCTTCCAAATCGCCCTTTGAAAATCCTCTGACTACCGGATAATATACCCTCAACCACGGCCACCTCACCGCCAATCGCCACCTCACCTCTCTCCTCTTCCCCAATCCCAGCTTGCCACGTGGCCTCACTCCTCTCCCTCTCCCTTTTCCCACAAGTACACACCGCCCACGCCACCCGCTCGGCCCTCACCACTGGGCCCCACCCCAACCACCCGTTCTCACCTTTTCCTCCTCTGTCCCCCAGTCCCACCTCGCCCAGCCCTTTATCTGTCTGCCCACTGAGCCCAGCCTCACGCGCCCACGTCCTTCCTCCTCCGCCACTTCCGCGTCGCTCCTCCGCCCGGCCCACTCACGCCCGAGCCCGCCTGGCCGCATCCGGTCCTGCGTCCCAGCCGAGCCCGCCTCCGGCCTCCATGGCGAGCTCTCGCCGCCAGCCCTCTCTCGATGCCCGCCGCGCCACCTGAGCGCCTCCGTCCTGCCGCGCCGGTTTCACGCCTTCCGCCCGAGCGCCCGCCTCTCCTCCGCCTCCGTTCCACTCGTCAGCTCCTCCTTCCAATCGCCCGGCCCCTCCTCTGCCGGCCCGCCCTGCGTCGACCTCACTCGCCTTGCTCACGGGCGGAGCGCCTGCCATCGCCAGCTCCATCTCCAGCTCTCCAACCGCCTCACCGGCCGCCCAGTCTCCCTCTCCGGCCTCCTCAAGCTCTCCGCCGCCATCCCCCCTGCGTCGCCGCGCCTTGGCCTCCTCTCCTCACTTTGGCCTCCGTCCGGCCGCCTCCGTCCTGTCGTCGTGGTCGCCTCTCACCTCTCCGTCCCGTCGTCCTCGGCCCGTCCAAGCGCCCGCCTCGTCCTCGGTAATCTCGCCTGCCTCCTGCGCTCTACCCGTGCGGTCGCTGCCTCGCCACGCAAGCTAGCCTCCGCCGACGGTCCCGTCGCGATGCGCCTCTCCGTGCCTTAGGCGGCTTCCCTCAGCATTTGGGGCACTGTTGGGTGTAGGACCCGAGAAGAACGACAAGATCTTCGCCGAGCACCAATTAATCCGCTTGAACCCCGCAGACCCTCGCCAAGATCTTGATCTGAGACCGAGTCCGACACCGACAACCAAAGACCATGGGCAAACAAGTTCGCCAACCCGGGACCAAAGTGCGAACCCCGGTATCGACATGCCATGTTCTCCTTCCCGGATGCCAAGACCGAATCTCGTCGGGCCCGGATCCCCAAGACCGAACCCGACCCCCCAAGTTCTTCAATCGGATTCGAGGACACCGAGACCCCGGTGCAACAAGTACTCCGGCCGGACCCCAAGTTACGCACCCGGACGCCAGTCCGACCCGACCATGAACCCTACAAGATCGTCATGACGACAAGAACGGCATCGGCCGGAAGAATCCGACGCCGGACCAAGTACCGCTTCCCGGATGCCAAGGCCGAACCCGGAGACCGCCAAGATCGCCACTGGAACAACAAGCACTCCGCCACGAGAACGCCAAGTTCGTCTACCCGGATGCGCCAAGATCTACCCGTTACCGAGAACGGCCCCGCCGAGACCGAACCCCAGACCCGAACCCTGAGACCGACCCCGAACCCCGGAACCCCAAGATCGTCGAGACCCCTAATGTGTGACCCTTATCCGAGAACCCTATTTTATAATATAATAACAACTTGTTGCATACTCAATTGTCATCTCGCATGCATATCATTGGTTGGGGGCCTTATGCCGATTCACCTAATAAATAAATATGGGGCCCATATGCGGGCAAATCTAGCCTTATATTGGCCTCATTTAAATTGATGTAGCGAACCGGTACTATATCTTGGCCATGTTAATACCACATTTAAATTGCGGGGCTTCTAAACAACATGAACCACCATAATAATTGTCGGGACCCCGGTTCCGCTTAATATTGCCCTTATTGCATCGCACCTTGACATGCCATACATCATACATGCATCATGCCCGATCTTCTGTCGTAGTATTAAATATTGCATCCGGTGTTTCTTCTAGTGTTTTGCTTCTTCGCGGATAAGGCCGTTGAGTTGATGTGAGCTTCGCCCCGATCTTCGGTTGAACCTTCGACAATGTTTTCAGGCGAGCATCTCCCCCTTTCTACCTATCTTACTTTTATAGTATTTATTTCCCTCCTTTTGATCTATTGCTATCTGTGTTGCGTTGCTCTAGTTTTCGTACCCGTGATATCCCTTGCAGCCCTATATTGCCTTGGACACATCCTATTACCTGTTGTTTGGTAGATAGTTGGACTTGCGCGTCGTAGTCGCTTGCTTAAGTGATGTTGCGTGTTGTCAAGTGCCACAGTTGTTGATGTATTGCCGCATGTTGATGTTGGAGATGATCATAGTTTTACTTATCGCTCACTTTAATTCCTGTTTAACAACTAAAATTGAAGTAAGCAGAGGCATCGGTGGGTGATAGATAACATTTGGTTTCGAGCGCCCACTTGTGTCCGTAGGGCCCGAGTACTTGATACTGTTCCTTGATTTATCGCGCTATCCACATCCGGAGGTATATGGGACCCCGAGCGAGCTTGATTCATCTTATTTCTTGGGGCCACAAACTAGTTTGAGGTTTTATTTACTATCCTGTACTTATGCCATGCTACTTATGTATTTAAATTGTGCGAGAGCACATCAGCTTATTTAGGATCGGGACACGATTCAGCGGTGTCGACAAGCCCAGCCACACTTCGGGTTCCCAGTCATTCACGGTGTCTACCCAAACCTTAAGTCCGTCTCGGAGCGGCCGGCCGTCATGATTCTACTTAAGGGTGGCCCCTGAAATATTCTCAATCTGTGATTGTTCACCGTGAAAGCCTCGTTGGGTTTTGATTTGGTTTTCCGAGGTTGATCGGCGTGTGTTGCTATTGGTGCACCGGCGGGTAAAACTTTCTGAAAGCCGTGTCCGCGGATATGGACGACTTGGAGCACAGTATCTCGACCATAGACAAGCATAACTAAAGTTTATTGCTCTAAATTTGACTTTATAATGACTAGTAATCAGCTTCACTACAATGGAATGGCTAAATAATACTGCCCACAATTGCTTGTTTGGAGCGTCGCTTGCGACCATGGTACCTGATTAGTAATTATTGCAACTACAACGGAATGGCTAATAAAAGTACCAACAACTGCTGGGTTTTGGGATTATATCATGCTATCTGTATCTGATTAGTAATTTGCTGCAACTATAACGGAAAGGTCAACTAAAAGTGCCCACTGCTTACTTTATCAGGATGATTATCTACATCTGACTAGTAATCGCTGCAACGATAACTGAATAAATAAAACTGCCAACTGTGTGAGTTCCTCGGTTGACTTCCTCGTTTGGTCTCGAGGGGGAAACACCAGGATGGGTTTGTTTGGTGTTAGCTTCAGGTTGGATCCGGATAGGCTTTTCTTACCCCTCTCTGATTGCCACCAGTTGTATCGAGTCTCTATAGGTTGTTTAGTGCATGCTGCCGCTGCCGCTCAGTCCACCATACCTATGTAGGCGAGGACCGCCGAATTCTAGTCTCGCTGTCTTGGCCTCGATCTTGGCGCTCCTCTTTTTCCTTTGCCCTTTGCCGGCACCCCTTTTTGTTTAAGCAGGTTTTGAGATCGACGCCGTTAGCAGGGTTACCCTTCCGGTTTGGCCTGGGCAGGGTTATGCTCGCCATTGGTTATTCTTCAGGGCTCTTAGCCCCATTTGCATCTTGTCCGTAGCTGGACGCACTATCGTTTTCAAGGTGATTTGGATCTTTGTATATTATATCTGTATTCTTGACTCTTGGAGTCGCCGTTATATATATATCTGTTCTGTGGGTCCCATCGAGGACTGTTGTGTAATGTTATTACTTCGTTTTCCACCCGCACGAAAGTGCCTGGTGGGCACCTTTGAATCGTTTCTATGCGGGTTTGGCGGAAATCGCTAAAACTTGCATAGGTCCGATTCTGAGGGTGTTACAGATGACCATTGATCTCATAGTTCTACAAACATCAGAGAACGCTGCAACATATTGATATCATTGTGAGGTTCCGCTATCCTAAATAAAGCATGCAAAATCTACTTGTCTTGATCTATCACTGCTTCAAGTATCACACTGCAATATCCATGATGTCATTTGTACAAACCTTGTTAAGAAAAGGGACAATTCTTCCATAACCATTGCATGCAATCGATGATCCCAAGCATCTTGGAAAATCCTCTCGCTTCATTGTGTGTCATGCTCCTAGCAGTCTTTGTTTCATTGGGCCCTCTCAAATAGTCATCCACAAACACTCTGATCACCACTTTGCATATTTGGTATATGGCTTCAGTGGCTTTGGACTGAGACATGTATATTTACTCATATTTTGAATCTCCAGGAGCTCCATATGCAAGCATCATCATGGCAGCCGTGCATTTCTAGATCGAGGAGAAACCCACCGTTCCCACGACGTCTTTCTTCATCTTGAAATAGGGGTTGTAGGCCCTCACACTTTGCACACGTACATGAAAAACTTCTTGCTCATCCTATACAACCAGTAAAAATGGCAGCCGTACATTGTCAGCGTATAGCATCACTTTCCCCTCCGTTGCCTGCCTCAACTTGCTCTTGTATCTCTCAAACCGACGAGCCGTCGCGTTTGGGAGTGGCGTTCTTCATGTTGTCGTCTTGCAGCTGTAGAAGACATGCGGGGATTCTCAAGTGCTCCTCTTCGTCGGTGTCAACATTGGCCTCCTCCTCCATAAATGCTTGGATCATCACCTCGTCGTTGTTGTCCATAGTATATACATGATAGAAAAGGCAGTCAATCACCTGCTCAACGGTGATCAACAGTGACAATG
This sequence comes from Avena longiglumis, assembly GCA_030063025.1. Classification (NCBI taxonomy): domain Eukaryota; kingdom Viridiplantae; phylum Streptophyta; class Magnoliopsida; order Poales; family Poaceae; genus Avena; species Avena longiglumis. Next base: position 562,180,025 of record CP125974.1, read on the forward strand.
TATTTTTTTTGGAAAGGAACCTATCAACTCAGCTGAACACTTTGTGCGCGAGGCTGACGAGGTCGACGCGAGTGCTTGGAAGACCCAATGGACACAAGAGGAAAGCAACAACGGTAGGCGACTCTTCCGGCGGGAGGGTGGGGCTACATCGGTGGCCTACCGATGTCGAACGGGCGGTGACGATTTGGTAGGGTGGCAGACATGGAGATAGGTGCTATTGCAGGCAGAAGGAGGAAATGGAGTCTATGTCACTGCCAGCGCTGCACCACGCGAAGCTCGCCTTGTGTCTCGCTCCCCCAAAAGGCTCCTAGTGGCACTGGGAGGGCTGGGGGAGCTGGACACGCTATTGGGACTCGTTGGACAGAACGCACCCTTAGCGGGCGCGGTTGGGCGCGCTTTATATGTGGCGGACCCAATAGGCGCTTGAGAGCCCTAAAGTGTCCCCTAACTGGATATACTCTAAGAGCAACTCTAGCAGATCCTGTAACACTCTCGACCCGCAAAAACAACAACTCGTTTATGATTTTTGATGGAAAATTGTCCTAAGCAGACCGCGTAAACATGCGAAACCCATTTTTTTTATGGGGAGGGAAAAAAATTCCCACCTTAGCCTCTACATACGCGGGCCGCGGCCAATCCAAGCATGCCCTATACTTGAGGAGATATTTGGCGCAATGGACATTTCTGCTTGCTCCTTTCCCGCTTTTAAGCCACAACCGATCTATGTCCCCACTTGCTCTCTGGTACTGCTGTGTCCCGAATTTGATGCCATGGACCTCACCGAACTCCCGCCCATCGCTGGCCAGGTCGCGCGGCCTCAACCGCCTCCTCCCGTGGCTCCGACATTAAGCGCTGGTGCCCGGACGCCGACACGGTTTCTCACTTGATTAGCGCCTCTAACATCAACAAGAGGAAGCACACGAGTACCCACATCGTGTCGCAAGCACCGCAAGCCACTGGTGTTGCCTTGGTGGACCGACTGGAAGAGCCAATTACCATCGCCGCCCTGTCGGCCAAGCCGTGTCCTTGCGTGTGGAAGCTAGCGGGGGAAAACTCGAAGAAGAAGAAGCCCGTGCACCACTACGACCTTTCTCCCGTTGCTCCACCTCTGGCCATCATCGATCCCCGCACAACAACAATAGTACTATCGACAACATGTTCGTCAACTGTACCACCGACTTGTTGTACCTGTTGGTGTGGAGCTATGGAGCAAGTGTGAAAATCCTCCAACTAGCATAGTTATCGATGCACATCTCATTTTGATATTGTAATCATGTTTCTAACAAATGATTTTTTCTGATAATGTTAGTAACAAATATATTTCCATTATGATTGAAGAACGTGTTGCAATGAAAATGTACAAAGCTATGGCCGACTCCAAGGGGAAACCATTTACACTTCAACATTGTTGAAAGTTGCTAGAGCATATGGACAAGTGGAAGTTAAGGGAGGAAGAAGCACCAACGAAAAAATGGACTTTCTCTAATTGGATGATGCTAGTGATGAGAAAAATGGAGGAAGGAACAAAAGAATTCTGAATGGAAACAAGAAGACAAAAGAGAACCTAAACTTGAAGCCAAAGCATCTAGTCTAAGAGATACGATTGATGAAAGGGTGAAGTCAAAGGAAGCATGGATGACCAAGACACTGGAAGCAAAGATGACCATGATGGATAAGAAGAATGCCATGAAGCTTGCAAGGTGGGAAACACTCTGGAAATTTGAGAAGCGCAAGGCCGCTTTGGAGGAGAAAGAATCCAACTAGACGAGGAGAAGGCAATGATGGAGCTCATTGTCGATGATAATATGACAATAATGATGGATTCGAACACCGTGGATGCCTACAAAAGAGAGCGGTGGGATATGAAGCCAAGATCATTGAAAGGAGAAGGCAAGCTTGTCGTGATGTTTTTTCTAGTGTGGTGCCCGTGGAGGTGATGGTGGTGTCGGTGGAGTTGATGATGGTGGTGATCTGACGAGTCTTGGTGCTACGGCTAGCGGTGGTGCCTCCGACGAGGACGACATTGCTTGATATTCGCATATATGGTGTGGTTGTGCTTCATTTCGTAAATTTATGGTCTCTCTTTGTGTCACTTTGACTGCAAAAATACAAAAACAGTGTCCTACTAACGAAAATATGCAAAGGTGTCCTAAACGTCGACTACATGATACTTCACCATTTATGGGTCTAGGAAATACATTGTGTATTTGGCTACTAATTGTGGGGTTGCCGGAGTGACAGAAACCTGAACCTCCGTTTATGACACCTTTGCACAAAGGAGCGTAGGATCTCAGTATATCTTAATTACTTTCCTGTAGTTATGGATGTTTGCAGGGGGTTTAATCACAAGTATGTATTAGTCCTAGGAAGGACGGTATATTAGCACAGGTTCACCCACACAACACTTACAAACACCAGAGAAGAGTACTCAGCTATTTGAAGCGAAAGCACTTGACAGAATTCCCATGTATCCCCAAAAATGTTTGGTCCTTATAAGTATTCCCACCGGCTTGTCCTTTGCTAATAAAGGATTAGGCCACTTGCTCCGTTTGTTCGTTACTTCTGTTACTTGCTCTTTGTTTTGTTGTCTTGTTAGAAAACCACTAAAAATATGTTTGCTAAGTATTTACATGGATTTCCTGCTCCACACCACTGTTCAGCACCTTCTGCTTATCGTTGGGATCGACACTCCTATTTATCAAAAATAGTACGATACACCCCCTATACTTGTGGGTCATCACAACCTAATCACAACTCATTAAATCCCAGTTACAACCTAGTTACAACTCATGTTGAAGTCCTATGTTGCACGAATCACGAGGTAAATCTAATGGAGAGAGAGGTGACCGAGAACTAAGAAATTCTCAACGCCTAAAAACTACCAAATCCGATAAAATATATATATGTTCTCTCTTCTCAGCTTAAGCATCCCACATGAATTCCTATAGTCACTGACACATGATTTAATATTTGGCAAAATAAATTTGGTATCAGCGCGGTTCCTAATTTCTCCCAATTTAGAACCTCCTCTATAATGTGGAGAACTAGTTTTAAAATTTAGAACCATTTTTGGCCACACACAATGAATGCCCTAAGTGACTGTCACATCAATCTGTCCCCTCGAACCTGTGGTTCCAGTTCAGTTTCACACAGCGAGGTCGCAAATTGCAATGCCGAGCGCGGCACTCCGTGCTGGTTGCCGAGAGACTTGCCATCGTGCAAGTCGCCATTAACAAGTGTGGTGCTCAGGTGGTGCCTCGGCCAGGCCAAAACCCACCCATGACCCACCCGTGTACAAAAAAATCTCATCGCATCGGCGGAGGCGTCGAACCGCTCGCCAGCTTTTCACCCCGTCCATCCACTTGCTCCTGCTACCCGTTAAAGCCGCCGCCTCCCACTCTCCCAGTCCCCCCTGCACCTGCCTCTCCCCTGCACCTGCACGCACCAGAGCTCGAGCTAAGGGAGCGAGGCCAAATTCCGACGCCGAGATGAGGCCGTCGCTGCTGAGGACCGCGTCGCAGCACCTGCGCCGCCGCCGTGACTACTCCTCCTCCGCCGCGCAGCCGGAGCGGAAGGTGGCCATCCTCGGGGCCGCGGGCGGGATCGGCCAGCCGCTGGCCCTCCTCATGAAGCTCAACCCGCTCGTCTCCTCCCTCTCCCTCTACGACATCGCCGGCACCCCCGGGGTCGCCGCCGACGTCTCGCACATCAACACCCCCGCGCTGGTCCGTACCTACCCCTACCCCCTCCCTCTCGCGCCTCGTTCGGCTGGATCTGCCTGTCTGTAGTAGTCTGACCGACGGTGTTTGGGTTCCGGTAATTGTTGCGCTGCAGGTGAAGGGGTTCATGGGGGACGACCAGCTCGCGGAGGCCCTGCAGGGCGCCGACGTGGTCATCATCCCGGCGGGCGTGCCCAGGAAGCCCGGCATGACCAGGGACGACCTCTTCAAGATCAACGCCGGCATTGTCAAGGGCCTCTGCACCGCCATCGCCAAGCACTGCCCCAACGTAAGCAAAACCATCTCCTCGCACACTCTGCCACTGTAGATCTGCACTAGATTTGGTTGCCGAGTATGGCAATTTCGCTTTCGGATGCTTCGAATTGCATATCTAGCGTTCATTTATGGTCTGAGGCAGTGGCACTCACCCAGTAAGCGTTAGATTGATGGGAACCAGAATTCTAGAGCAACGATTTGCCCCCAAATAAACCAAACCACACTTCCTAAGTCAGGTGATACTTTCCAGCCCAAATTGGCCGGGTAATTGTCCCCCTCCCCATTGGCAATTTCGCCGGCATTGACCAGGGACGACCTCTTCAAGATCAATGCCGGCATTGTCAATGGCCTCTGCACTCCATCGCCATGCACCGCCCCAACTTAAGCAAAACACACTCTGACACACTTGTCACCGTAGATCTGCAGTGGAGGCACATAGATTTGATTGCCGAATATGGCCATTTTTTATTTCGGCTGCTTCGGATTGCTTGTACTCCATCCTGTGAAGGACTAAATGGATTTGGTTGCTGAATGCGGTAATCGTGTATGGTTTTGGCTGCCTGGAATTGCTTTTGCCTGCCCATCCCGTGGTCATAGCAGCATAGCATTAGTATTCTAGAACTACTGTTTGCCCCAAATGAACCAGCCTGCCACTGCAAGTCGGGTGTTACTTTCCTCCCCAAATGTTCTATTCTGATTCTAGGAGGCACGCTTGCTTCAATCTTCAGACCATGCTTTGACGATTTGAGCTTGGCAATGTTCAGTTAAGTTCTGGGGCACAGGGGCACTGCAGTCACATTCTGGCACATAATCGTTGTACGTATTGTAAGTCTACAATAATGGTTTGCCCGTGATTAATCAAATTACCACTACCGAAGCCAGGTATTACTTTCATGTGGCAAATTTGGTTTGCTGTTTCTAGTAGGCACACTTGCTTCAGGCCCTGGCTTGGACTTTGAGCTTCTTCCTTACATTTCCACTTCAGTGTAGTGTACACTGCCACTGACAAAGGTGACATGAGTGGGTAGTTTAAGCATGCGTATGATACCACTGTACTGTGAAGATGTCAAGTCTCATTTGTGGAGAGACTTTTTTTCAATGTATGTATCAATCTCATGGTGGACTCGTTGTTTATACTTTTGGTCAGGCCCTCGTCAATATGATCAGCAACCCTGTCAACTCGACTGTCCCGATTGCAGCTGAGGTGTTCAAGAAGGCTGGTACTTTTGATGAGAAGAAGCTGTTTGGTGTCACCACTCTTGATGTTGTCCGTGCTAAAACATTCTATGCTGGGAAGGCGAACGTGCCAGTCACTGGTATGGATAGCCATACATAATTTTGAGATCGCAATATTGGGTTTTATGTCTCTGTCCATTAATTCTGAGTGGTTCCTGTGATCTTTTGCAGGGGTCAATGTTCCTGTTGTCGGTGGCCATGCTGGCATCACCATCCTGCCACTGTTCTCACAGGTGTGGAATCCTAGTCTCTTGAATTTTTTGTTCCATTTCCTTCAGTCACAACCAAACTGGTATGCAGAATTGTGAAGTCTAAATACTTGGTGATAACAGAACTATATAGGATATGTCAAGGAAATCATTCTGAACCCTCGTGGAAAAGCATGCAAGTAGATTTAGCAAAGACAATGCAGTTTTTGGATATGAGTCAAATGCATCTCAATCTAGTGTAGTAATCTTTTCATCTGTCAATCACTGAATCGCTATGCAACTACTAATGTCTCTTGTATGCTGTGCCGCCCGCCTCTCAAGCTAATAGCTCCATTTTTATACTTTTGATATAGGCTACTCCTGCAAGTAATGCATTGTCCCATGGGGACCTTAAGGCCCTCACCAAGAGGACACAAGATGGTGGGACGGAAGTTGTTGAAGCAAAGGCTGGAAAGGGATCAGCAACATTGTCGATGGCGTAAGTCTATGGATAAACATAAAACGTTCTGGACCATATCCATTTTCTGCTAGTTGTGCTCTTGAAACTAACATGCTGTATACGTATATACTATTTTTATAGAATCTGAAAGTAGCATAAAGTTTATATACTCTGCAACTAGTCAATTGCTAGGGTATCCTGGCCAATCTCAACTATACGACCAAATTCAGTATTGTATAACCTATCTGGTCTGACTGACCAGTGTATTGTAGTTTTTCCAGTATCCATTTGCTTGTATGTCCACAGCAGTGCTTTACCTCCAAAATGGACAATGTGAAGCTATTTTCCATTCATTTATCAGCACTTGCACGTTTACCACACAAGCGAAACTAAAACGTCCGGCTGCAAATTATATATAACACCCTGGATTCTTGAATTTGTTCCGAATACTGACCTACTTAATAATTGTAGGGACTAATATTTCCTAAGGATTTTTCTCAACCCACTATTAATCTTTTGTTCCTATGTGGCTATGTCATGTGAAATACATGCTCAATTCAATCATGTCAAGCATGTCATATTTAGTTGCACCATTTAGTTGACAAATACCATCTGCCATGAGATGTGGCCACTTTGATCTGTACAGATGAACTGAACTCCATAGGAATCTCTTGTTTTATATTGACACAGGCTAGATAGTATGTTGATTATATTTCCAACTCTTTTGCATTATTTGCTTTTTCCTGACATATTTCATCTTATGATTTTCCAGATATGCTGGTGCAGTTTTTGGAGATGCATGCTTGAAGGGGCTCAATGGTGTTCCTGACATTGTAGAGTGCTCCTTTGTGCAATCAACTGTAACAGATCTCCCATTCTTTGCCTCCAAGGTGATTTTCTGGTGTCTCTATAATTCAATTATGTGCCACCATATTATTTGTCAGAGCAAATCTTGATAATCCTCATGTTTCTTTTTATTCCAAGTGCTTAAACAGCTTGACAACGTTTTCAGTCATGCATGAAATTTGCTTGCATGCTTAATTGTTTATTCATTATAATCGGCGTTATGCTTCTGACACCGAAAGCAAGTATATGAAGTGTAGGTTACTTTGTGTGATCTGGTCACATGCGCTGCAAGATTCTTCTGTTGATTTCTACGTTTTTTTGTTTGATTAGTAAGTTTATGAAGTGGTGATACATGTAGATAGGTCAGGCATGTGCCATGTGTCACTCTGATGTGATCATATTTGGTTTCATGATGAATGGGGCCAGGGACCTCTGCCCTGTTTTTCTAAAATGTTTTCACCGAGTGGTATGTATTAAGCCTGGATATGCTTTAAAATTCGATCGTGCTTATTACCCGTCTTATTCTACAACTTGTTGAGCATTGCTCCAGTACAACCCCCTTCTCCCAAACTCAAGGGTACTGTAGTCTTTTATTAGTCGCTAATCTTGTTTTAGTTAGACTGGGCCTCCAAGGTTCAAACCTGTATGCCAAGCCTGTATACCGTATACGCTTAAACGCCGGCATTGGACTGATACTGGCCAGCGGCTGGAGTAACTAGGCGCGGCATGACCGCCTGAGGTGCGACGCATGGTAACGGGCACACCAGTTTGGCCATTTTCCTCCCTGTGTGTCTAAGATGATGTATGTCCATGGCCGATCGGGCTGGTGTATTTGTACGACCCCTTTGTGTTTTATTTCGGTTGGATCTTTCCGGCGTCCTGGCCTTTATTTGTTTGCCATGGTCGTTAGTGTCACGTCTATTCAAGGTTGATGATGCTACCTAGTATCAGTCCGCGATTCAGCCTATAAGGTATAGGTGCTTGGTATACATGTTTGGATCTTAGAGGCACAGTCTAATTAAAACAAGATCAGCAACTGATTAATGGTAAAAGACTATATTACCCTGGAGTTTGGGGGAGTGGGGGATGTACTGGAGCAAGACTCCAACTTGTTAATTTCCATGAGAAAGATGGAGTTGGTGTGCTGAACACTACTACTTCCTTTGGTATTGCAGGTACGTCTTGGCAAGAACGGAGTGGAGGAAGTGATGGGGCTGGGCGAGCTGTCCGCCTTCGAGAAGGAGGGGCTGGAGAGCCTCAAGGGCGAGCTGATGTCTTCGATCGTGAAGGGTGTCATGTTCGCGCGGGAGAGCTAGGCGGCCTGCTCAGATCCTAACAAATTCACCATGAACTTTATGAGATCTGTTGAATTTTTTGTTCGTCCCCAACCCCTTCTGCTGGGGGTCTACAGGGGTGAACCTGAAATCTGGATGTTCTACAGGGGTGCGTGTCTCGTTTCTCTGTCGTTTCGCGTGTTAAACCTCTGTTCGAAGTACTGATGTGGCACTAGTGTTCTTCCAGTAGTAGCAGTTGAAGTTTGGCTGCGCACACTGTCAAGAAACCATTTTTGTTATGGAAAGATGCGTGCTCGCACAGGACCGTTGCACAACTGTCAGCCCAAAGTGTGGAAGCAACAAATACTGGTAAGACGAGCTGAGGGTTCTCTTTTTGAGTTGGAGCCTGGAGAAGGCAACTGATCGATGCTATACATTAGCTTTAAGGATGGGAAATGAATGCACAGCCGATTCAGGACATGGATATGACCCTTCTCGATGGCCGGAGAGGACCTGCCGGCACCTTTTCCAGATCTTGCGCAGCATTCGCGAAGCAGACTGCCAGTAGATAGACATGCCTTCACGGTCTCAAGATCATTCTTTTCTCGATCTAGTACCATAACAAGTTCCCAACAACTCCGTGGAAAGACATTTATTCGGGTTATTAAAGGGAAATCACGTTTTCGCAGAAAAAAAAGTACAGTAATGTACTACTCTAATTTCTGGTGCCTATCAGGCTGACTGTAGGATGGAGGTAAACGTTTTACCCTGTAGGATGGAGGTACGTTTGACGACGTCGGTCCGAGATAAGATAAGCAGCAGGAAAACCGAAGTCGAGAGAGGACAGACAGCACGCACCACCTGCCCCGAAAACGAAACTCGTCTACAAGACACTGCGGTCGTCAAGTTAAACCTACCACTGACACGACCACTCGTAGGTGGTGATCCTCCACACGACGAGCCTGCCACCCCTGCTCTGCTCCGCCACCACAGACTGCATTGTCACGGCGGTACATGTACAGGGGGTCTCGCTGCCTTTTCCCCGTCATGTATGTGGCTCACAAGTCACACGACACGGACTGCGCCGGAGACGACACAGCTAGTTTCTTCGATGGATCTGTGTCATGGTCGGAGGGAGGCGGCTCTGACGCTGCTGGCTGGTTGGCGGGCGCATGCAACCAAGCAAGCAACTGAGGCTTGCACGCAATTAGACGGCTGACCGGAGACACTTGCACGCAGCTAGCTAGCTAGCTCAACACCGCCGGAAGACAACAAGACACGTGGATGATCGATCTCGGCACGTATTCTTCCTTCTGTGGTTCTTGATTCGGTCGGTTCTCCTTACGGGTCGTCTACATCTATGGTCTTTCACAATGGGTTCTTAGCTCCATCTCCTAGCGTTTTGCTTTTGTGGCACTATAGTTAATGAAAAAAGAGAGTGAAATTATATCTTAGCTACTCCCTCCTTCACGGTTTGTAGACCACTCTACAAAAATCTCACGGACTAAGGCGTGCAGGTATTGACTGAAAATTAGCCCTATTAGTGAGCGGTTAAGACACATGCAGTGGTGGTAGACCGTTGCATGCATATGAAGTTGGAAGGAAAGCTGCCACATTATTCAACAACTAATTCTTATACGCCTAGGAACATTGCAGTTTTGGAAAAACCCAAACTTAATTAGGCGCCATGCAAACCATGAAAGAGGAAGTAAGAAACACCACTTGCACGGAACCATAGACAAAAAACATTGCTAGACCAATCGCATGCATGCATGCCCTCTAAATCATTAAATATAGAGACTCCACTTAAGAAACAATTCATTGTACTAGTTGTTTCTTAAGTTTTAATTGCTCATATGAAAACATGCTAAGATACAGTCCATTGTTAAAGGCCTAAGCAGCGTGGTATTAAGTATGTCGATTATGAAAAGGACAGCACTACGCGTTCCCCATGATAATTTCCCCCCAATCCCCCGGGTTCTCTGAACGACACGTGTCCCCTAAAAACCAAATTCTTTTTTTTTTGCTACAAGCGATCCGTTTTTGCTACAAATTGTTCCGTTTTTGCTGTATGTAGCAGAAAACGGTTTGCTTTAGAAAAAGAAGTGACATACTAGACCTCATCGGAGAGTTTGCCGGAGACCTCGTCGGAGACCTTGTAGCAAAAAAAAGTCCTAATATAGTAAAACCGACTTCGCCAGAAAAATATCGCCGGAGACCTCGTAACAAAAAGTTTACGCTATTGTAGCAAAATCATAAAACAGTTATAGCAAAAAAATTCAACAGTGATAGCAAAAAACATATGACTTCGCCGAAAAATCGTCGAAGACATCAACGTAGACTCTCACCGGATATGTCATAGCAAACAATTTATACTATTGTAGCAAACATATAGAGCGGTTGTAGCACCATCGTCGACCGCAAGTAGATAAATCCGATGGCGTGTGTAGCAAAACCTTGACCCCACTTATAGCACCGCGTCGGCCGCATGTCGCAAAAAACAGAGCCGCTTGTAGCATCGCCGTCGCGCCTGATCCCTAAGACATGGTAAAACTCGTTGGTTTGAGGTCCTATTGCCGGCGAGGTCACCGCAGCGATGTGCCATGGATTCTCAACCCCATCGCTGAGATCTCCATGGCCATGGCAGAGGTCACCGCAACGCTGTGCCATGGATTCTCAACCCTGTCGCCGAGATCTCCATGGCCATGGTAGAACACTGTGGAGTGGAGAAGGGAGAAGGAGTGTGAGAGAATGGGCGGGGGCGGATATCAGGTGACAGGCGGAGGATCTGCCAACGACGGTGGCTCGATCCAGCAGGCGGGACGAAATCCGGCGTCGGCGTCGGTATCCTGGGAAGAGACATAAGGTTGGAGAAAGAAAACGAGAAGAGGATGGTGGGCCCTGTTGCGCACTCTCATGATACGGGACGACCTGGCCACCCGGGGGATGGAAACCGTCGTATCCCCTGAGGAGGGGAATCATTTCCCTTATTGAAAGTATTAAGTTATACTACATCTTATGTGCTCCCTCGTCTCCAGAAATAACTGACTTAGTTTATCTACATACAAATGTACCTATACATTAAAATATGTCTAGATACATTCGAATTTAGAAAAACCTAATTCTGGATTGAGGGAGTATAAATTTTTATTAAGTTACATTTTTTTAGTGGGAATCAAGTTACACGTTCGCTAAACTAATGTTGTAGACTACTTTATTTTCAAGAGTCCGATTTAGACATAATTAAGCAAACCCTCGGACGACTTAAACTAGCAAAACTGCCCACTTGATTCAGAGTCAAAAAGTTATCTTGAAATTTCAAGGAAAAACAAGAGCCAAAGAGAAAGCCGAAAAGGGTTGGTGAATTGATACTTTGATAGCAAAACCAAGCGGCCCGAACCCATTGGCCGCACTCGGTAGCCAGAAAACACAGGAGCACGCACGCACCCACGCACGCACACAACGCACACGCACGCGCACACATAACCTGAACACACTATGGGAGTAAGTACCGCAGAAGACTCCAAGGGGCATATGCCAAAACTGAAAATAAGACACATCGACGAGCAATGTCGGCATGGTCGAAGGGGCATGGATTAGCCAAGACCACACATGATGTCATAATGATACCAATATGTAGTGTCGTAGTTGAAGGCAAGGATTTGGATTTCGGTTTTTCTTTACCGGGCCTTGAGCTAAATCTCAGAAGAAATCGCAAGAACCTAAATTTGAGCTCTGGAACAAAATTCGACTGAAGTTTAATTTTTTTGGACAAATTCAACAAAAATATAATAAATATTTTAAAATTTAATCAAAAGTTCCCCAAAATTCAAATTGTTTCGTCAAATTTCTAACGGGCCCTAATGAATTGGCCGAAATTCACTCAAATTTCTTCATTCGACGAGGACAACGGTCCGCCAAGGCCACATAAAACGACATCGATGCTTTACTTCCGTTCTGGAAAATAAGACATACTTAGTTTCACTTCTTAAACGAAAGGCCTAAACCCGGCTCCAAACAACAGTTATACTTAGTTTTACTTCCAATGTAGTAGTACAAATTTTGGTCAAAAGTCAAAGCATATTTAGTTTAACCAAATATATATACTTCCTCCATCTCAAAATAGATGTCTTAGATTTGTCAAAATTTGGATAAACCTATATACTAAATAGTATCTAGATTTATCCAAATTTTGACAAATTTAAGACATCTATTTTGGGACGGAGAGAGTAATACATTATCAACATCTACAATGTTACTAAGTAAATAAATTATATAAAAAAATCCTATCTTCAATATTCTGATATTGATTTGATATTATTGATGGTTATATTTTTTCCCTATGAAATTGATTTAAACTTAATTAGAAAGCGGAGTACCACTCTAGTCATAAGGCATCCCACTCCCACAGCCGATGCCACCGCACGAGTACCCGTATGCCGATCGACCACGATCGAGCAACGATATAAATGCACACACCCAAGCTGAATGAAACAACCCAACACTAGCTCGATCAAGCTACTGTTCACAGCTATATAGCGCCCCCAAGGGCACGTACGTAGCCGAGGTTCAACAACAAGAAGAACAAACTCCCACCGCGCTCGCCGGCCCGTCGCCCTTGCCAACGATGTCGTCGCCGAGGCCGACGCTCGGGAGCATCGCGAGCCGGTGGCGCGAGCTCCAAGGCTCGGGCTCGTGGGAGGGGCTCCTGGACCCGCTGGACCCGGACCTGCGCGCCTCCATCATCGCCTACGGCGAGCTCGCGGAGGCCACCTACGACGGCTTCAACTCCCAGCGCCGCTCCCCGCACGCCGGCTCCTGCATCTACGGCCACGCCGACCTGCTCGCCCACGCCGGCGTGTCCAGCCCGGGCCTCTACGCCGTCACCAAGTTCCTCTACGCCACCTGCGGCCTCCTGCTGCCGAAGATCACCAGCATCCTCCCGCCGCTCTTATCCTCCACGTCCGTGCCGGACGCCTTCTTCGTGCTGCCGCTGCCGTCCCTGCTGGAGGAGCCGTGGTGCCGGGAGTCCAACTGGATGGGCTACGTGGCCGTGGCCACGGACGAGGGCGTGGCGGCGCTCGGCCGGCGCGACATCGTGGTGGCGTGGCGCGGCACCGTGGAGAGCCTGGAGTGGGTGAACGATCTGGACTTCACGCCGACGTCCGCCGCGCCGGTGCTGGGCCCCGCGGCGGAGGAGGGCAACGGGGGCGCCGTGGTGCACCATGGGTTCCTGTCAGTGTACACGTCCAGCGACGAGGATTCCAAGTACAACCAGGCCAGCGCCAGAGATCAGGTGAGCGTTACTACTTTCTTTGCTGAATCTTCGCTTGGTTACTGGAAGGCACGAGCCAAGCATGCATCATAATCATATGGTTGCATGTGTATGGACGAAAAGAATTTTGTTGAACGTGACTTTGCGTTAAAAAATCTACCTCAACCCGAAATTATTCTGATTGGTCAGACTTGAAAGCTAGAACTACCTATACCACCGTGTTCATACTAAACTATAAACTCTTTAAAACTGTATACCTAAACCTTGGACCATTATTTAGAAGCACCATGTCTAAAAGTGTTGTATTATACATGATTTTAAAAATATAAAGAAAACTCATGGGCACAACGACTGCTATGAAAGGATAACTCGAAAAACAATGATACAAATTTGAGAGCTGATTTTCAGGAACTGTAACCCCAGTTCTCCAGTTCTCAGCCATATGGACTATTTCGTGATCCAGGGTGTGAGGATCAAGTTTATTAATAGATCGTTGGAATTTCATAAAACAAATTCTATACCTTACCTACAGCCATAAAAAATAAGCTAAGTTTTGATTAAAAAACTTATGCTTCTATTTTTAAAAAAACTTATCTTAATGTGTAAGATTCAGCTCAATATCTATGTTGGTGTTTTTTCAAGATTTTATAGAACTTAAATGCATTTTTCGCTAAGGTCCACAAAGTGTGTGCACCAGTAGCTATCTCTAAAACTTACACTAAACAAATACTAGGTATATTTGTTAACATTTTATTAATTTTTTAGCATGAATCAAAAAGGGGACTTGGCTGGTGGTCCAGATCTTGAGACAAGACGTCTCTAGGATAATATGCGCATTTTTATACAAATATTACTGTTTATGTTTAACGGATGTTTGATAAAAAATTGGGTGCTAAAATAAATACATTGGTCTTCTCTCTCCCTTCACGTCGATCTAAATCACCATGTATATATATATTTCTGAGCACCACCTACCTAGTGATATATATGGACTTCAATTTACTTAAAAATTGCTACAAATGATGAAATTCAAATTTAGTTTAGAATTGGGGCTATGCTTTCCAGCGTCACAAAGCATTTTTTATCTTCATTTACCCTCAGATTAATCCTAGCAATCATGCACTAGAATTGGAGTATTTCTCACCTCTAGCGCTTAGCACATAGGGATATGCATATGCTATTATAGAAGTATAGTGCATCTAGCAGGTCGATCCATTTTGCAGTTTCCATTTATGAAGTGTTTCAGCATTGCTTTCTCTTCTTGAGAAACTAAAGTGTTTTTGTATTGATGAGGGTCAAATAGTACATATGTAGGCAGATACGTTAACACTTGAAAAGTTGAAAGGTAGGTTTGCTAGATAGAAATGCAAGGAAATTTAGAAGTGATCAATAGAGTGTGATGGTAAGGTCAGGCTCCACCTTCGACAAGCTCGTGCAGCGTGTCGTTGGTTCCTTCAAGACATCCATCTCCCAACGCTAAACTTTGTTGGATCGATCAACACACATGAAAGCTGCGTGCGCTGTTGCATATCTTTCGATTTAATGCCAATTTAATTCAGCTATCTAATCCGTTAGGAAATCTAGCCCATAGTCCTACTTAACTTGTTGGATCAAGCGTGCACGCGTGACATACATGGACCATGGTCGCAGGTCGTCGAGGAGGTTCGGAGGCTGATGGAGCTTCACAAGGACGAGGAGACCAGCATCACCGTCACCGGCCACAGCCTCGGCGCCTCGCTGGCCACCCTCAACGCCGTCGACATGGTCGCCCACGGCGTCAACGTGCCTCCCGCCTCCAGCTCCAACCAGTCGCCGTGCCCGGTGACGGCGATCCTGTTCGCGAGCCCGCACGTCGGCGACGACAAGTTCCGGTCCGCCTTCGCGTCGTTCCCGGACCTCCGCGCCCTTCACGTGAAGAACTTCGGCGACGTGGTGCCGCTGTACCCGCCGATCGGGTACGTGGACTCGGCGACGGCGGCGCTGCCCCTCGACACCGGGCGGTCGCCGTACCTGAAGCATCCGGGCACCGTGCTGACGCGCCACAACCTCGAGTGCTACCTACACGGCGTCGCCGGTCACCAGGGATCCGCCGGCGGGTTCAGGCTGGTGGTGGACCGCGACGTGGCGCTGGTGAACAAGGGCGCCGACGCGCTCAAGGACGAGTACCCTGTGCCGCCAAACTGGCATGTTGTGAACAACAAGTGCATGGTCAGGGGCCCCGATGGCCACTGGAAACTCAGGGACTTCGAGGAGACCTGATGGAGATGCGGCCTGCCACGAACGTACAATGCCGATCAGGCGATCCTTAGTTGAAAAGAATATTGTTACTCCATCGGACCCATATTAGTTAATTTAAATTTGTCTAAATTCGAATATATCTATACATGTTTTAGTGCTAGATACATTCGAATATAGCCAAATTTGAGTCAAGTAATATGGATTGAAGGGAGTAATATATTATTATTGTACAACGGATGTATCATCGGTACTCATGTATCGTTTCCCCACTCGTGCCTCCTTCTCGCGTCCCCCACCTCGCTATCCCTTGAGAGTCGCCCCCCTCCTAGGCCAATCCGAGGCCCTCCTCGACGGTGATGGCAGCCGGAGGAAGCTATGGAGCGGCGCTGGCTGCAGTAGTTTAGGTTTTACGGTTAGATTTTGTAGATTTTGGACCCCGTGGCGTTTTGGAGTAGGACGTCAGATCCCATCGGCTGGATCCAGCGCGTCTCTCTCTCTCTCTCTCTCTCTCTCTCTCTCTCTCGGCACTACACTGGTGGGAAGTGGGGTGGAAAGATTGGAGCCTGAAGCTCGGCATCTCCATGAATAGGGCCGTCTTCCCTTCTCTCTAGAGGTTCTCCGATCTAGCGCTTCTCCACGGTGTCAGGCAGTTGCTGGTGCCGCTGTCGGTTGAGTTTCCAAAGTGGGAACTAGGTGACGATGGTGAACCTGGTGAAGCCTTATTCAATGAGTGGATCGTGGCTGCTCCTGCTCATCACCACCGACATCTTCGCCCGCCTCCCCGAGTCTGTGGCAGGTTCTTCGGTTTTGACGACTGATGGCACCTAAGTTGATGTAGGAGCGTTTTATTGTAAACCCCAAGAGCAAGGTGTGAAGCAGCACAACAGCAAGTCTTCCCTTAGTAGAGACCGAGGTTATTGAACCAGAAGAAGGAAGGAAACGTCACACAGGTGTTGGAAACAATGTGGAGACCTGCACAACACAAACTCAACACTTTGACCCAACGAATCAGTGAGGTTGTCAAGCTCACCGGTTTGCTGTAACAGAGGATTAAACGTATGGTGTGGAAGGTAATGGTTTGCAACAAGTAAACAAGTAACAGTGGAGGATATATTGATGGAAAAGATTGGACCGGGGTCCATAGTTCACTAGAGCTGCTCTTCTTAGATAAACAACATGGCATGAAGGATAAACAAATTACAGCAGGACAATTGACAGGAACTGAACAAGGCATAACAATGCAATTACTAGTCAGAAAGATCCTATGAGATTCGATTGGGCAATACAACAAGATACATAGACCGCCATCCAACTGCATCTATGACTACAAGTCCACCTTCAGGTTATCATCCGAACCCCCTCCAGTATTAAGTTGCAAGCAACCGACAACTGCTTTAAGCAAAGTGTGTAAGGTAAACAGTCCACATGTTCCATGAACAAGAGACCATTGTTTTCTCCCTAGTAGCAACAACACATATACAACCGAAGAGATTTCTGTTACTTCCCTTGGAAACTAGAGGCATGAACCCACTATCGAGCATAAATACTCCCTCTTGGAGTCACTAGCAACTACTTGGCCAAGATAACCACTAGCAACGGAGAGCATGCAAGATCACAAACAACACAGACATGATAGAATCATAAAGATAAAACCATCAATCAAACCAACATAATAATCTCAATATCCATCGGATCCCCGCAAACACAACATGCATGATCACAAATAGATTAGATCTTGATCATGAACGGAGCTCACAAGATCTATACATAAAAGCACAAAGGAGGAGATACAACCATCTAGCTACTACATGGACCCATAGTCCAAGGTGGAACTACTCACGAATCATACCGGAGAGAAGGCCTCCGAGATGATCTCCCCTCCGGCAGGATGCTGAGAAGAGTTTCAGATCCCCCCGATCTAGGAACGATGGTGGCGGCGGCTACAGACGGTTTCGTGGATTTTTGATCGGGTACTCAGGGTTTCTGCATCGGGGACTTCTTATAGGAGAAGGGGGAGGCCGAGGGGCCGACCAGTACTGCCAAACCCTAGCCAGGCGCAGGCCCACCTATGGCCGCGCTGTGGAAGCGGGGGCTCTGGCTCGCCTCCCCGACTCCCCTCTGGACTTCTTGTTCCCCATAGAAAGTAATTGACTTTGACGTTTGTCCCGTCCAATTTCGAAAATATTTCTTTACTAACTTTTCTGAAACCAAAAACAGCAGAAAACAGGCATCTGGCACTGTTGCAACTTGTTAATAGGTTAGTACCTAAAACATGTAAAAACACCTCAAAGTGTAGACAAGTAAAGCAAAGTAGATACTAAACAAGCATGGAGCATCAAAAATTATAGATACGTTTCCGACGTATCAACGGCGAGCCACATCGCACGGAGAGGTATTTGTGAGCTCTCTCTGCCCTGACTCTGCTTTCCTCCCTGTTCTTCTTCTTCTCCCTGAGCTCCACGGTGGGGATGGGGAAAGAAGTTCTCAGTGCTGAAGCATAGTTGGGGTGGATCTGGGGTCCAAGAACCTTTTCGTCTGGGAGCTCATACTCCGCTTCCGAATGGAAGAAGCCAAAATCCTTGGCCATGTCGGTGTGCTCCGAAAATTTCTCAACCCCCATTGGGAGGCCCTTTTAGATCTCAGACGCTGAGAGCTTCGTCGGGCCAGAGGCAAGTGGTGTTGTCCCCGTCTCTGTCCATGGTTGCAGCGTTCTGTGCTCTTTTCTCCACAACGGAGAAGAGAAAGGACTAGATTGTAATTTTCAATCCTTTAGCAAGGTCTTTTCTACAAATGTCAGGGATCCATGTATTATTTTCTTATCTTATGGGATCATTTGTAATAAAATTATACCTCCACTGCTATATTAATGAAAGGTTCTAGCCCCTTCTGGGGCACTCCGCGCTTAAAAAAAAGCTTAGAGGGGAATTGTGACATGTAGCCGCTCTTCCCTAATTAAACATGTATGTTCCAATATATGTGTAGATTTCACGCTTAGTGTTACGGAAATTATAAATCCCTTGTCCCCATGCTCCTTTCTCATAATGAAAGAAGGAACACTTTGTATTTTTTTTTGCCAATTACGCTTGGGAAGGTTGTCTTTGGCTAGATGACCACCTTTGCAAATATGTTTGTAGTTAATTGCTACCGTATCTAAATGGACTAAAGCTTTTTTAACAT
The DNA here is from genome assembly GCA_030063025.1 of Avena longiglumis. Taxonomy (NCBI): domain Eukaryota; kingdom Viridiplantae; phylum Streptophyta; class Magnoliopsida; order Poales; family Poaceae; genus Avena; species Avena longiglumis. The sequence goes on from CP125974.1 coordinate 562,198,714, forward strand.
GGACTCTGCTGAAAATTTATCTCATGTAGATTCCATTGGAATTCATCGTGCTATAGCTAGAAGGAAGCCATCTGCTCTAGTAGAGCATGCCACGAGACAAGTTTCGTATCACCGAGATCCCTTCTAAATGGCACGTTAGGTGGGATTGTTTTCGACACCTATAAGATTGTATCGGTTGTATTACGGATAACATTGTACAAAGTTAGATATTGTTCTAGCAACAGGGACCATCTCTAAGCCAGGAGTCCTCCTAGAAACAAATCTCCGAGCCATCCTTAATTAGGAAAGTCTATAACGGCAGAAAAATTTCTTATCTATAATTAGACCTGCCTAAAAGTGTGAATCCTATGGTTTCCAGTAAAGTTGGAAGACCACTTTTGAGCACACACAATTCCATATCAAGAGGTTTTGTCATACCCCTTTCTAGTTAAGTAACTTGCAAAACCACCTGCTAAGAAGATCCATACCTTTGCCACGAGGTCCTAAATGCCAAGCTTCCCCCCATATTTTGGATGACATATTATATTCCATTTATCTAGTCTATACTTTTTTCCCGCTATCTTCTTGCCAAAAGAAACTAGATAAAAAATAATCTAGACAATGGAGTACTCCTTTTGGTACTTGGAAGACAGATAGCATATACACCACCATATTGTTGACTACTAAGTTATTGGAACTAAGCACCCTCCCTCGGGCATGAGTTTTCCTCTCAAGCCGCTTAAACGTTTCTATAAACTTTCCTCAACAATTTTCTACTCAACATGTGAGAGTCTATGATAGTGTATCGTGAAGGGTTTCGCAGTATAGTAAATCAAAAAATTTCTACGGATGCGAACGGGAAAGCCAAGATCTAATCTAGGAGATGCAAACAACGAGGGTGGATAAATGAGATGTTCATACCCTTTAAGATTCGCACAGCGGAATGTTCAACGAAACGTGGTTGATGTAGTCGTACTAGCTTCTCCTCCTCGAGATCCGATCCGATCCAACACCGCAAGTGGCAATGCCTCCGAGATATGCACACGTACGACACCTCGACGTCTCCTCCTTCCTCGGTCCAACAAGTGGGGTGGAGAGATAGATTGGATCTACAACACGACGACGTGGTGCAAAGGTGGAGAGTTTCTGCGGCAGGGCTTCGCCTATGCGCAGTCGGGAGAGAGAGAGAGAGAGAGAGAGAGAGAGAGAGAGAGCGAGAGAGAGAGAGAGACGAGGGCAGCAACTAGGCGGCTAGGGTTTGAGGAGGTGTGGGGGAGGGTGCGCCCCTGCCCTCTTTATATAGAGGGCTGGACGGCTTCCCTTGCCCCTCCTCTAAACCCTAGGGCCGGCGGCCACATGGGAGGAGTGGGGGGCAAGTTCCCCCCTTCTAGAAGCTCTCCCTAGGGTTTACCCTAGGGCTTGGCCGGCTGGGCCTATGGGGCCTTGTGCCCCTGGCCCAATGCGTCCAAGGCACTCCCTCGTAGGCCCACGCCCCCTCCTGACAAGTGGGGCCACGTTGGTCCCACTCCGGAAGGTTCTAGAAGCTTTCGGTACAATACCGAACAATCCGAAACAATTCCGAAATCCAAAAACTGCTTTCCCTTATATGAATCTTATTCTCCGGACCATTCCGGAACCCCTCGTGACGTCCTGGATCTCATCCGAGACTCTGAACAAAAACTCATAAACCAATTATCCATTCTATCCTAGCGTCGAGACACGTTAAGTATGTGATCCTACGGGTTCGAGAATATGCAGACATGATCTACTATCAATAATCAACAGCGGGGTCTGGAAACCCATATTGACTCCCACACATTCATCGATGATCATATCGGATGAACCATGATGCCAGTATTCAATTAATACCATATATATATTCCCTTCGTCACGCGATATTTTACTTGCCCGAGATTCGATCGTCGATATCGGCATACCTAGTTCAATCTCGTTCACATCAAGTACTTTACTCGTTCCGTAATCAGATATCACTTTGTGGTTAACTCCTTAACCACGTTCTTGCGAGCGGTGTTGATATCGATTACTGAGTGGTCCCGAAGTATATCTCTTCGACTTGGGAGGGACAAATCCCATCTCGATACATACAACCCAACAAGTACTTTCCGATCACTTGAGAGACACCTTTATGATCACCCTCTCATAGGATAACGTTTGATGACCTCAAAGCTTTCTTCCGATACCAGGGAGTTGCATTATCTCATGGTCTAAGGAATACAATATTTGACATAAGAAAAAAGCATCGCAAAGATGAACACGATGACACGATCTAATTGCTCTACTTGATTTGGGTCTGTCCATTATATCATTCTCCCAATGACATGATCGCATTATTAATTGACAACTCATGTCTATGGTTAGGAAACCTTAACCATCATTAATCAATGAGCTAGTCCATAGAGGCGTACTAGGGACACGGTGTTGTTCATAAACCACACAAGTATCAAAGTTTCCGCTTAATACAATTCTAGCATGAAATATAAACTTTATCATGAACAAGAATTATAATAATAACATCTTTATTATTGCCTCTAGGGAATAATTCCAACAGTCTCCCACTTGCACTAAAGTCAATAATCTAGTTTACATCTAGCAACAATCTAACACCCATGGCACTACGGTGTTGATCATGTTTTGCTCGTGGAAGAGGTTTGGTCAATGGATCTGCGACATTCAGATCCGTATGTACTTTGCTAATCTTCAGATCTCCATCTGTTATATAATCTCGAATTATATGAAACTTGCGGTTGATGTGCTTGGTCTTTGGATGATATCTTGGTTCCTTAGCCAGTGCTATGGCGCTAGTGTTGTCACACAATATCTCCAGTGGGTCCAAGGCACTTGGAACCACACCAAGCTCAGTGATGAAGTTCCTGATCCAAACTCCTCCACTTGATGCTTCTGCAACAGCCATGTATTCCGCTTCTACTGTAGATCCCGCGATCACGCTTTGCTTGCAGCTTCTATAGCTCACAGCTCCTCCATTCAAAATATATAAGCGTATCACATGCGAGATTTAGAATCATCCTTGTCGGTGTCGAAACTAGCGTCGACGTAACCTTTTACGACGAGCTGTTCATCACCTCCATAGACTAAGAACATTTCTTTAGTCCTATTTAAATACTTTAGGATGTTCTTCACGGCTGTCCAGTGTTCCACTCCTGGATCACTTTGGTATATGCTCGTCAAACTAAGAGCATTGGACACATCCGGTCTAGTACATAGCATGGTATACATGATAGATCCTATGGCCGAGGCATAAGTCACTTTGCTCATAGCTTCTCTATCGTTTACCGTAGCTGGACACTGAGCCCTGCTCAATATCTTACCTGACAACATAGGCACTGGACCTTTCTTTGCCTTATCCATTCTGAACCTTTTCAGAACTTTGTCTAGGTATGTACTTTGGCTTAATGCTATTAGGCGTCTTTGTCTATCTCTATAGATTTTGATGTCTAATATATAAGCAGCTTCCCCTAGGTCTTTCATTGAAAAACATTTGTTCAAATAACTCTTCACATCGTTAAGCATGTCAATGTCATTTCCAATAATCAATATGTCATCCACATATAGTACCAAAAATGTCACTGAGCTCCCACTCACTTTCTTGTAGATACAAGCTTCGTTGCAATTTGGAACAAATCCAAAGCTCTTGATCACTTGATCAAAATGAAGGTTCCAACTCCGAGATGCTTGCTTCAGTCCATAAATGGAACGCTGAAGTTTGCACACCTTATCAACATCCTTAGGATCGATAAAACCTTCGGGTTGCATCATATACAACTCTTCATCAATGTTGACATTGAGGAACGCAGTCTTGACATCCATTTGCCATATTTCATAATCATGAAACACAACAATTGCTAATAAAATCCGAATGGACTCAAACATCGCTACGGGAGAGAAAGTCTCATCGTAGTCAACACCTTGAACTTGTCGAAACCTTTCGCAACAAGCTGTGCTTTATAGACAGTAACATTACCATCCGCGTCCGTTTTCTTTTTGAAAATCCATTTGCACTCAACGGCCTTTCGGTCGCTAGGAGGGTCCACCAAAGTCCATACTTGGTTTTCGCTCATGGATCCTAAGTCGGATTTCATGGCCTCTAGCCATTTCTCAGAGTCTGGGCTCATCATTGCTTCCTCATAGTTCGCAGGTTCACTGTTGTCTACTAACAAGACAGTTAAGACATGATTGCCGTACCACTCAGGAGGGGCACGTGACCTTGTCGACCTGCGATGTTCAGTAGTAGCATCGTCCGAAGCTTCATGATCCTTGTCATTAGCTTCCTCTATTATCGGTGCAGACGGCACTAGAACAATTTCAGGTGCTGCGCTACTCTCCAACTCAAGAGAAGGTTCAATAACCTCGTCTAGCTCTACTTTCCTCCCACTCACTTCTTTCAAGAGAAACTCCTTCTCAAGAAAGGATCTGTTCTTTGCGACAAACACTTTGCCTTCAGATCTGTGATAGAAGGTATACCCAATAGTTTCCTTAGGGTATCCTATGAAGACGCATTTCTCCGCTTTGGGTTCGAGCTTGTCCGGCATCAACTTCTTGAAGTAAGCTTCGCATCCCCAAACTTTAAGAAACGACAACTTAGGTTTCACACCAAACCACAGTTCATACGGTGTCGTCTCAACGGATTTAGATGGTGCCCTATTTAAAGTGAATGCAGCGGTTTCTAATGCATAACCCCAAAATGATAACGACAAATCTGTAAGAGACATCATTGATCGCACCATATCTAATAGAGTTTGATTCCGGCATTCAGACACACCATTGCGCTGTGGTGTTCCGGGTGGCGTGAGTTGCGAAACGATTCCGCTTGCTTTAAGATGCGTGAGAAAATAAAAAATCAAATATTCACCTCCACGATCGGATCGTAGAAATTTAATTGTCCTGTTATGATGGTTTTCCACTTCGTTCTGAAATTCTTTGAACTTTTCAAATGTTTCAGATTTATGTTTTATTAAATAGATTGTAACACCCTCAGAATCGGACCTATGCAAGTTTGAGCAAAATTCGCCAAACCCGCATAGAAACGATTCAAAGGTGCCCACCAGGCACTTTCATGCGGGTGGAAAACGAAGTAATAACATTACACATCAGTCCTCGATGGGACCCACAGAACAGATATATATATAACAGCGACTCAAAGAGTCAAGGATACAGATATAATATACAAGATCCAAATCACCTTGAAAATGGTAGAGCGTCCGACTACGGACAAGAAGCAAATGGGGCTAAGAGCCCTGAAGAATAACCAATGGCGTCCATAACCCTGCCCAGGCCAAGCCGGAAGGGTAACCTTGCTAACGACGTCGATCTCAAAACCTGCTTAAACAAAAGGGGTGCCGACAAAGGGCAAAGGAAAAAGAAGGAGCGTCAGTACTGAGGCCAGTACACGGCGAGGCTAGAATTCGGCGGTCCTCGCCTACATAGGTATGGTGGATCAAGCGGCGGCGACAGATGCACCGAACAACCTATAGAGACTCGATACAATGGCGGTTATCGAGAGAGGGTGAGAATGACCTATCCGGATCCAACCAACTAACACCAAACAAACCCATCCTGATATTTCTCGAGACCAAACGAGGAAGTCAACGAGGAACTCACACCGTTGGCGCTTTTTACTTATACGATTATAGTTGTGGCACTTTACTAGTCAGGTTTAGATAATCGTCACGATAAAATAAGCGATGGGTACTTTTAGTTAACCATTCCGTTATAGTTGCGATACTAATCAAATACAGATAGCATGATATAATCCCAAAACCCAAAGCTTGTTGGTACTTTTATTCAAATTCGTTGTAGTTGCAATACTTACTAGTCGAGATACAATTGTCGAAGCGACAATCAAACAAGCAATTGTGGGCAGTTTATTAGCCATTCCATTGTAGTGAAGTTGATTACTAGTCATTATAAAGTCAAATTTATAACAATAAACTTTAGTTATGCTTGTCTATGATCAAGAACTGCTCCAAGTCGTCCATATCCGGACACGGCTTTCGAAAGTTTTACCGGCCGGGTGCACCAATAGCAACACACGCCGATCAACCTCGGAAAAACCAAATCAAAACCCAACGAGGCTTTCACGATTGAACAATCAGGATTCAGAAATATTTCAGGGGCCACCCCTTAAGTAGAATCCATAGCAGTAAGCAAGCTCGAGACGGCCTCAAGGTTTGGCTAGACGGCACGTGAACGACTGGGAACCCAAAACTGGCTTGTCGACACCGCGAATCGTGGTCCGATCCTAAAGATGCGATTAAGCGTTCTCGCACAATTTAAATACATAAAGTAGCATGGCATAAGTACAGGATAGTAAATAAAACCTCAAACTAGTTTGTGGCCCCAAGAAATAAGAATGAATCAAGCTCTGGCTCAGGGGGGCCCCATATACCTCCCGGATGTGGATAGCGCGATAAATCAAGGAACAGGAATCAAGTACTCGGGGTCTTACGGGACACAAGTGGGCGTTCGGAAACCAAATATTATCTATCACCCACCGATGCCTCTGCTTATTTCAATTTTAGTTGTTAAACAGAAATTAAAGTGACGATAAGTAAAACTATGATCATCTCCAACATCAACATGCGGCAATACATCAGCAACGGTGGCATATGGCGACACATATCAGCACTTGAGCAAGCAACTACGACGCGCAAGTCCAACTATCTACCAAACAACAGGTCATAGGTGTGTCCAAGGCAATATAGGGTTGCAGGGTATATCACGGGTACGAAAACTAGAGCATCGCAACACAGATAGCAATAGATCAACAGGAGGGAATAAAGACTATAAAAGTAAGATAGGTAGAAAGAGGGAGATGCTGCTTTGAAAACATTGTCGAAGGTTTTCCCCGAAGATCGGGGCGAAGCTCACATCAACTCAATCGGCCTTATCCGCGAAGAAGCAAACACTAGAAGAAACACCGGATGCGATATTTAATACAGCGACAGAAGATCGGCATGATGCATGCATGATGGATGACAAGGCAAAGGTGCGATGCAATTAGGTCATATTAAGTGGAACCGGGGTCCCGACAATTAGATAGATGGTTCTAGTTATTTAGAAACCCCCGCAAATTATATGTTGTTTAGCAATGCAACAGATGGAACCGGTTCGCTACACATGTTTAAATGAGGCCAATATAAGGCTAGATTTGCCCGCATATGGGCCCCATATTTAATTATTAGGTGAATTGGCATAAGGCCCCCAAACCACATGATAAGATGCATGCATGAACAATTATTATGCGACAAGTTGTTATTATGTTATAAAATAGGGTTTCGGGAAGGGGTTCACACATTAGGGGTCTCGACGAACTTGGGTTCCGGGGTTCGGGGTCGGTCTCGGGGTCCAGGGTGCGACGGATTGGTCTCGGCGGAAACGTTCTCGGAAAAGGGTAGATCTTGGTGCATCCGGGGCCTCGGTGTCCGGGGTGAAGAACTTGTCGCGTCGGTGTCTCGGTGTCCTCGGGGGGCACTTGGCGTTCCGGGGCGACCTTGGCGTTCCGCGGCGAAGTGCTTGGCGTCCGAGAGTGGCACTTGTCGTATCCGTGTAGGCGATCATGTTGGTCCAGGGGGTTCAGTCTTCGGGATCGGTCTTCAGTTCCAGATCTTGGCGCGCCAGGGGTTCTGCGTCACCGGATCTGTGGACCAGGGTCTTCGGATCCGTGCTCTCGGTTTCATGACGGAGAACTTGTCGATCCGTGACGAGGATGTCCGGGTACCGGCTTGGGTAGACGATGACGGCCTTGGATGTGGTACCGGTAACCTCCTAGAGTCCCCGTCTCGGTACAATCTCCACGCATCGGTTCTCGTCAACGGAGTGCTTGGTAGAGAGCATGGCGTCCTAGGGTCTTCGGAAGATCTTGTGGGGATTCTCGTCAAACACGAGGGTCTGAACATCCTCGCGAGCTTCACCACACTTGTAGCCAAAACTTCGACACATCGGGGGTCGGGGGACGGGTACACGCAGTGTAAGCTTGGCGAGCAGCGGGAGGCCGAGGTGGCGCAGAGTCTGACGAGGGAGCGGCGAGGACAGGGCGACGCTGGGCGAGACCGCCGGACGAGGGCGGCTCGGCGGCGAAGCTCTTGGCCGGGCCAGGTCTGGCGGAGGCGCTGCCAGCTCGTTCGAGGCGGGCGGAGGCGGGAGGAGCGCGCCGAGGCGGGCGTCTCGCATGGGCTTGCGGGGCGAAGGACGCGCCGGCTCGAGGAGAGCAGAGGGCGACGGGAGCTTGGGCGGCGCTTGCGGGCTCCGGGCGTCGGCTTGGGCGCAGGACGGCGACGCTGGCGGGCGGGCGAACACGGCCGGTGGCGACGCGGACGTTCTTGGCGCTTGCGCAGAGCGACCGAGGAGCACCTGCTGGGCGACGCGGGAGGCGGAGCTGCGGGCGGCAGGCTGCGGAGGCGGGCTCGTCGGCTTGCTGTGGCGCGGCGGTGTCATGAAATGGGCGGCGGCTGAAGCTCGGTGAGGCGAGGACTGTGGGCGGGGAAGGGCGCTGGAGGGAGCCGGCCGGGGAGGGGAGGCCACGGTGGAGAGAGAGAACAGAGGAGGAAGAAGGGGAGGCGGGGAAGAGGGAGTCAAGGGAGGAGAGAGGGAGGCGGTAGGTCGGGGTTAGGAGAGGAGGAGAGAAGGAAGATGAACAGGGAGAGGCGCTGGTGGTGGGGTCCTTTGAGGCGGGGCGTCTTGTTGCAGCGTGTGGCGTGCGTGTGTGCCTGCCAGGCGGGGCGCTGGGCAGGGGGCGTGGCGGAGGGGCTGGGTGTGATGTGGGTAGTGTGGTGTGGGGTGAGAGAGAGAGGGGGTTGGGGTGGTGAGGTGGCAGAGAGGGATTGTTGGAGGGAGAGAGGTGTGCTGAGGTGGCGGCATGCTAGTGGAGGGGGTGAGGTGGCCAGGAGGGGTGGGTAGAATATTAGGTAGATGTAGGATTTAGATGGGGCGGCAGGTTGGACCGTTTGTGTTATACGGGGGTGGTCGTTCGGGTCGGGTTGGCCCGTTCGAATGCCCCCACTAAAAATAATATGATTTTTAATTGTTTTAAACGGCCGTGTGCAAACCAATAACAGCCAAAACAAAATATTTCGGGACCCGGTTTGATGTTTGAATAAAGAGGCGTTTCAGAAAACAAACGGCTTTGCGAAAAATAGTTTTATGCGAACAATGCAAGATGATGACGATGCGATGCACAAATTCAACGCGATTTTCTAGTAGTGGTTTTGCGGGATGCCACAATTCGACACCACTAACAATGGATCTCGCCCTCGAGATCCGCCTCATGGTACCGTAAGGAAGGGTCGGCGATCTGAATCTTCGCGCATCATGTAGATCTTCGCGACACCACTAACAAGAGTTCATTGTCCGTGATCGTCGAGAGAACTCTCCGGTAACAAAAAGATCGAAGGCAGAGGTATCAACAAATAAAGCCACCTCTAACTTCGTCGGAAAGAGGGAACCGATGCATTCTCATCCACTTCAATGTACAAAAGCGAATAGAAAGGGTAGTCGGCATGGGGGCCAATCCATCACGCACCCGAACTATTACTCTGCACAATCGAGAAAAGTGCAACCATTCTCGGATTCAGACGGAAGATCTCGACAAGCGAGTACGGAACAAAAGGGGGGATGCAGACTCTGCATCGGATCTGGCGTGGATGATGTCGTCGCGTCGGAAAACACCGGATAGCACAAACAAGGAACAAAGAATGGTAACACCGTAGATGGATTCATCAGGCAGCTTGAACACCGGATGGTAGCACACCGTTATCAAAGAAGGAAGCGAAACCCTAAAGGTACGACGGAAAACCAACCACGAGAAATCCTGGACTCGAAGAAAGAGAAGAGAGCGGATTCAAAACACGTAGAGGTAAGAGGAGAACAGCAGAGGGGTAAGGAGTAAAATCAGACCTAATCAGAACTATCCAACCGGTTTTGCAAAATAGTTTTGACACTCTACTTCGGCCGTTAGCTAGGTTATCCTACAGGCTGGACTTGTGGGGTATCGTAACTGCTGAGCTCTGATACCACTCTGTAACACCCTCAGAATCGGACCTATGCAAGTTTGAGCAAAATTCGCCAAACCCGCATAGAAACGATTCAAAGGTGCCCACCAGGCACTTTCGTGCGGGTGGAAAGCAAAGTAATAACATTACACAGTCCTCGATGGGACCCACAGCAGATATATATAATGACTCAAAGAGTCAAGGATACGATATAATATACAAGATCCAAATCACCTTGAAAATGGTAGAGCGTCCGACTACGGACAAGAAGCAAATGGGGCTAAGAGCCACGAAGAATAACCAATGGCGCCCATAACCCTGCCAAGCCGGAAGGGTAACCTTGCTAACGACGTCGATCTCAAAACCTGCTTAAACAAAAGGGGTGCCGACAAAGGGCAAAGGAAAAGAAGGAGCGTCGATCGAGGCCAAGACGGCGAGGCTAGAATTGCGGTCCTCGCCTACATAGGTATGGTGGATCAAGCGGCAAAGATGCAATCGAACAACCTATAGAGACTCGATACAACTGGCGGTTATCAGAGAGGGGTGAGAATGACCTATCCGGATCCAACCTGAAACTAACACCAAACAAACCCATCCTGATATTTCCCCCTCGAGACCAAACGAGGAAGTCAACCGAGGAACTCACACCGTTGGCAGTTTTTTTACTTATACAGTTATAGTTGTGGCACTTTACTAGTCAGGTTTAGATAATCGTCCTGATAAAATAAGCAGTGGGTACTTTTAGTTAACCATTCCGTTATAGTTGCGGTAATTACTAATCAAATACAGATAGCATGATATAATCCCAAAACCCAGCAGTTGTTGGTACTTTTATTCAGCCAATTCGTTGTAGTTGCAATACTTATTAGTCAGATACAATTGTCGCAAGCGACAATCAAACAAGCAATTGTGGGCAGTTTTATTAGCCATTCCATTGTAGTGAAGTTGATTACTAGTCATTATAAAGTCAAATTTATAACAATAAACTTTAGTTATGCTTGTCTATGATCAAGAAACTGTGCTCCAAGTCGTCCATATCCGCGGACACGGCTTTCAGAAAGTTTTACCCGGCCGGGGTGCACCAATAGCAACACACGCTCGATCAACCTCGGAAAAACCAAATCAAAACCCAACGAGGCTTTCACGACTGAACAATCACAGGATTCAGAAATATTTGAGGCCACCCTTAAGTAGAATCCATGGAGTAAGCAAGCTCAAGACGGCCTCAAGGTTTGGCTAGACGGCATGACGATCGGGAACCCAAAACTGGGCTTGTCGACACCGCGGAATCGTGGTCCGATCCTAAACAGTACAGTGTGCAGTACCTCGCACAATTTAAATACATAAAGTAGCATGGCATAAGTACAGGATAGTAAATAAAACCTCAAACTAGTTTGTGGCCCCAAGAAATAAGAATGAATCAAGCTCTGGCTCAGGGGGGGCCCATATACCTCCCGGATGTGGATAGCGCGATAAATCAAGGAACAGGAATCAAGTACTCGGGGTCTTACGGGACACAAGTGGGTTGAAACCAAATATTATCTATCACCCACCGATGCCTCTGCTTAGTTCAATTTTAGTTGTTAAACAGAAATTAAAGTGACGATAAGTAAAACTATGATCATCTCCAACATCAACATGCGGCAATACATCAGCAACGGTGGCATATGGCGACACATATCAAGACTTGAGCAAGCAACTACGCATAAGTCCAACTATCTACCAAACAACAGGTCATAGGTGTGTCCAAGGCAATATAGGGTTGCAGGGTATATCACGGGTACGAAAACTAGAGCATCGCAACACAGATAGCAATAGATCAACAGGAGGGAATAAAGACTATAAAAGTAAGATAGGTAGAAAGAGGGAGATGCTCGCCTGAAAACATTGTCGAAGGTTTTCCCCGAAGATCGGGGCGAACTCACATCAACTCAATCGGCCTTATCCATGAAGAAGCAAACACTAGAAGAAACACCGGATGCGATATTTAATACAGCGACAGAAGATCGGCATGATGCATGCATGATGGATGACAAGGCAAAGGTGCGATGCAATTAGGTCATATTAAGTGGAACCGGGGTCCCGACAATTAGATAGATGGTTCTAGTTATTTAGAAACCCCCGCAAATTATATGTTGTTTAGCAATGCAACAGATGGAACCGGTTCGCTACACATGTTTAAATGAGGCCAATATAAGGCTAGATTTGCCCGCATATGGGCCCCATATTTAATTATTAGGTGAATTGGCATAAGGCCCCCAAACCACATGATAAGATGCATGCATGAACAATTATTATGCGACAAGTTGTTATTATGTTATAAAATAGGGTTTCGGGAAGGGGTTCACACATTAGGGGTCTCGACGAACTTGGGTTCCGGGGTTCGGGGTCGGTCTCGGGGTCCAGGGTGCGACGGATTGGTCTCGGCGGAAACGTTCTCGGAAAAGGGTAGATCTTGGTGCATCCGGGGCCTCGGTGTCCGGGGTGAAGAACTTGTCGCGTCGGTGTCTCGGTGTCCTCGGGGGGCACTTGGCGTTCCGGGGCGACCTTGGCGTTCCGCGGCGAAGTGCTTGGCGTCCGAGAGTGGCACTTGTCGTATCCGTGTAGGCGATCATGTTGGTCCAGGGGGTTCAGTCTTCGGGATCGGTCTTCAGTTCCAGATCTTGGCGCCAGGTTCTCGTCACGGATCTGGACCAGGGTCTTCGGATCCGTGCTCTCGGTTTCATGACGGAGAACTTGTCGATCCGTGACGAGGATGTCCGGGTACCGGCTTGGGTAGACGATGACGGCCTTGGATGTGGTACCGGTAACCTCCTAGAGTCCCCGTCTCGGTACAATCTCCACGGTTCTCGCCAACGGAGTGCTTGGTAGAGAGCATGGCGTCCTAGGGTCTTCGAAGATCTTGTGGGGATTCTCGTCAAACACGAGGGTCTGAACATCCTCGCGAAGCTTCACCACACTTGTAGCCAAAACTTGACACATCGTCGGTTGCCAGGACGGGCAGTACAGTGTAAGCTTGGCGGCAGCGGCCGAGGGAGGCAGTGGCGCAGAGCCCGGAGCAGCGAGGCAGGGCGACGCAGGCGAGCGAGACCGCCGGTGACGAGGGGCGGCTCAAGCGGGCGAAGGGGCCGGAGGCGGAGGTCTCACTGGAGGGCTGCGCCGCCGGTTCGAGGCAAGCGGCGGGCGGAGGAGCTGGCGCCGCGGGAGGCGGGCGTCTCGGCCGCGGGGCTTGCAGGGCGAAGAGGACGCGCTGCTCGAGGAGAGCAGAGGGCACGGAGCTTGGGCGGCGCTGCGGGCTCGGCGTCGGCCGGGCGCAGGACGGCGACGCGACGCGGGCGGGCACGGCGGTGGTGACGCGGACGTCCTTGGCGCGGCCTTGAGCGACCGGAGGAGAGCTGCAGCGGGCGACGCTGGAGGCGGGCTATGGCGGCAGGCTGCGGAGGCGGCTTCTGGCGGCTTGCAGCGGGCGGTGTCAAGCTTGGCGGGCGGCTGGAAGCCTGGCTCAAGGAGGCGAGGGACCTGGGCGGGGAAGGGCGGAGGAGGAGCCGGGAGGGAGGCCACAGTGGAGAGAACAGAGGAGGAAGAAGGAGGCGGGGAAGAGGAGTCGTAGGGAGGAGAGAGAGGGGAGGCGCGGCGCGGTAGGTGCGGGGTTAGGGAGAGGAGGGAGAGAAGGAAGATGAACAGGGGAGAGGCGCTGGGTGGTGGGGTCCATGGCGGGGTCAGCGTCTGATTGCAGCGTGTGGCGTGGTGTGTGCCCAGTGGCCAGGTGGGGCCAGGGCGTGGCGAGGGGGCTGGGGCGCGCAGTGTGGGTAGTGTGGTGTGGGGTGAGAGAGAGAGGGGGTTGGGGTGGTGAGGTGGCAGAGAGGGATTGTTGGAGGGAGAGAGGTGTGCTGAGGTGGCGGCATGCTAGTGGAGGGGGTGAGGTGGCCAGGAGGGGTGGGTAGAATATTAGGTAGATGTAGGATTTAGATGGGGCGGCAGGTTGGACCGTTTGTGTTATACGGGGGTGGTCGTTCGGGTCGGGTTGGCCCGTTCGACTGCCCCCACTAAAAATAATATGATTTTTAATTGTTTTAAACGGCCGTGTGCAAACCAATAACAGCCAAAACAAAATATTCCGGGGACCCGGTTTTGATGTTTGAATAAAGAGGGGGCGTTTTAGAAAACAAACGGCTTTGCGAAAAATAGTTTTAGGCGAACAATGCAAGATGATGACGATGCGATGCACAAATTCAACGCGATTTTCTAGTAGTGGTTTTGCGGGATGCCACAATTAGACACCACTAACAATGGATCTCGCCCTCGAGATCCGCCTCATGGTACCGGAAGGAAGGGTCGGCGATCTGAATCTTCGCGCATCATGTAGATCTTCGCGACACCACTAACAAGAGTTCATTGTCCGTGATCGTCGAGAGAACTCTCCGGTAACAAAAAGATCGAAGGCAGAGGTATCAACAAATAAAGCCACCTCTAACTTCGTCGGAAAGAGGGAACCGATGCATTCTCATCCACTTCAATGTACAAAAGCGAATAGAAAGGGTAGTCGGCATGGGGGCCAATCCATCACGCACCCGAACTATTACTCTGCACAATCAGTAGAAAAGAGTGCAACCATTCTCGGATTCAGACGGAAGATCTCGACAAGCGAGGTACGGAACAAAAGGGGGGATGCAGACTCTGCATCGGATCTGGCGTGGATGATGTCGTCGCGTCGGAAAACACCGGATAGCACAAACAAGGAACAAAGAATGGTAACACCGTAGATGGATTCATCAGGCAGCTTGAACACCGGATGGTAGCACACCGTTATCAAAGAAGGAAGCGAAACCCTAAAGGTACGACGGAAAACCAACCACGAGAAATCCTGGACTCGAAGAAAGAGAAGAGAGCGGATTCAAAACACGTAGAGGTAAGAGGAGAACAGCAGAGGGGTAAGGAGTAAAATCAGACCTAATCAGAACTATCCAACCGGTTTTGCAAAATAGTTTTGACACTCTACTTGAGTTAGCTAGGTTATCCTACAGTGGACTTGTGGTATCGTATCATGAGCTCGATACCACTCAGAACACCCTCAGTCGGACCTATGCAAGTTTGAGCAAAATTCGCCAAACCCGCATAGAAAGCGATTCAAAGGTGCCCCAGCACTTTGTGCGGGTGGAAAGCGAAGTAATAACATTACACATCTCCTCGATGGGACCCATGTAGAGCAGATATATATAACAATGACTCAAAGAGTCAAGGATACGATATAATATACAAGATCCAAATCACCTTGAAAATGGTAGAGCGTCCGACTACGGACAAGAAGCAAATGGGGCTAAGAGCCTGAAGAATAACCAATGGCGCCCATAACCCTGCCCAGCCAAGCGGAAGGGTAACCTTGCTAACGACGCCGATCTCAAAACCTGCTTAAACAAAGGGGTGCCGACAAAGGGCAAAGGAAAAAGAAGGAGCGTCGATCGAGGCCAAGACAGCGAGGCTAGAATTGGCGGTCCTCGCCTACATAGGTATGGTGGATCAAGCGGCGGCGATGCGACAGATGTGAACAACCTATAGAGACTCGATACAACTGGCGGTTATCAGAGAGGGGTGAGAATGACCTATCCGGATCCAACCTGAAACTAACACCAAACAAACCCATCCTGATATTTCCCCCTTGTCGAGGAAATGACCACGGCAGATGCTGCAATCGGCAGCGAGTAGTAGAACGAGGGGCAAGGGCGGCCAGCCATCTGCGGTGCGAGATGAGGGCGGAGACTCAGGGTTTTACCCAGGTTCGGCCCCCCGGAGGGTAAAGACCTACTCCTGCTAGATTGTATTATGGAGGTGATTACAATGGGCGAACTCGGCGACTAGGCGGCGAGTTGCGTGGGTGTATGAGGGAACGTATCTCTACTCGTCCCTTAGGGAGGTTTATATAGGCTCACCTCCCCTAGGGTTTACATATCTCAACCGATTCGATTCTGACTTTGCCAACACGCTAAGTCAAACCCGGGGCCTATCTACTACTTTGGGCCTTTGACCTCCGATCGCTGGTGCCTTGATGGGCTTCGATCCATTCGCCGTTCTGCAGGCCCACTGACCTTTGGGCGGTCGGAAGCGTCACCGAGGATACCCCATAGGCATATCCCCATCGGTAGTCCCGAGGCCGTCGTTGATTAGGCGGGTGGCTCTGGCGATCGGAGTATCTGGCTTCAAGTTGGCATCGGTCGAATCGTCGGCGGGCTCTGCGAAGGGAAAAAATCCAGCGAACCGAGTCGTGTCTTGGGTGAGTCGAATCAACGGGTCGCGGCCTCGGCGAATAACTCAGCGAGCCGGGTGGCAGGAGGCGGACCGTCGGGCGTGGTCAAACTAGCCGTTAAGGTAACTTAACGGTAACTTTCGGCGTAATCATCGCGCGGTAACGGCCCCCTAATTTGGCGGGCAGCTCGCGCTATATAAGAGGGATGGTAGGCTATCGGAAAGCCAACCGCCCACCATTTCCTCCGAGTGCACACATCTCCCGTCCGCTGATCCCGCGAACTGATCGACCCGCAATCTTCCGCCCCCCAAGCAAATCCTCAGCCATGGCCCTCTCCACTGAACCTTGGGGGAGATCCAAGTGCACCAGGGCGCAACTGGCCTCCTTCGAGGAGGCCGGAATCCTGGGCGCTCTGGCGAATCCCTTGGCCGGAAACGACCCCGACCCCGCGTGAGAGAGAGTTTATCTGTTTCACTAGTCACCTCGAGCGGGGTTTAGGATTTCCCACTTCTCTGTTCTTCCGGCGCTTCTGCGCCTACTACGGGATCCAGCCCTCGGATCTGGGTCCCCATAGTATCGAGCAGCTCGCCATCTTCGTGGCGTTCTGCGAGTGCTATTTGGGCTGCCGGCCCTACTTTCCCTTGTGGCAAGATCTGTTCCATGGACGGATCAGCCGCGAGGAGGCGGGCGGCCCAATGCTAGCCGCAGGGGGCTTAACTTTCCAGCTCAAATCCAAAGCCTCCTTCTTCGACTTGATGCTGCCGGCCAAAGCGCGAGCGATCGAAAAGGTCTTGGTTTTACGTGACCGAGGCGACCCGAAGGGCGGCGGCGATCCCGCGGTACTCTGCCAAGCGTCGAGCGCAACCTCAGTCGCCAAGCTCCCGATGACCAGCGAATGGTCGTCGACGAGATGCTCCGACCATTCGCGGTCCGAAGAAGAAGGGCTCGACGGTGAACCTATACAACTGCTGGCTTGGCGGCTCATTCCGCCGCCTAACGCGAGCATTATATGTACGATACACGGAGAAGACTCGACGAAGGCCAGCCTCGCCGAGTGGAAGCTGGAGGACTACCTCCAGGCGCTGAAGAGGATCACCCAGGCGGCATACACGGACGCGCAGGCCGGGATTTCCCCATACACCGCGAAGCGTCCGGCTCCAACGGTAATTATCTTTTCTTATTCGCAGTCGCAGCATGTGCAGTCGCGGTAATTTTAACTCTGTTTCATGTTTTCACGCAGCTATTCCAAGTGGTCGAAGGGTGGCTACCACCCGCCGACGACGAGAGCTCCGGGCCATCCGCCCAGGATACAAGCGAGTCGCAACCCGCCAAAGGTAACGCGGACGACGAGGACGAATCCGAAGAAGAGATTGTCCCACTGGCCCGAAAGACCCGCGGGCAACGTCAACGCGAACTCGAGGCAAGCAGGAGCCTCGAGCGTCATGACGATGACGAAGAACTCCCGGAGACCACCTCGCTCCGTCAAGCCACTCCCGCGAAGAAGAAGAAAGAGGCGAGGGCTCCCTTGAGGAGGAAGACGAAGCCGCCGAAGATGGCTTCACCGCCCGGCGAGCAGCTCCGGCGCCAGCTCGGCCCGGTGACGAGGCGGCCCGCCAACAACCGCGCTAGATGCGCCATCCACGGAGGCACCGCTGGCCTCAATGCCTCCGCCATTCGCGATCTCCGGGCTAGGGAAGGCTCCAACCGAGGCGACTTCACCTCGCAAGGAAGTCCCGAGCGCAGCGGTCTCGCCTCGCAAGGAAGCTCCGGCCACGGCAGCCCCTCCTCGCAGAGAGGTTTCCGCCGAAGGCGCCCCGGAGGTACCAACCGCTACCTCGACATCAAAGAAGCCATCCGTATCCTGGGCCCCTGGCGTCCTGGAACTGGGGCTCAGTCGCCGGTTGGGCCCCGAGCTGGAGAAACCAGCCGGCCTTCGTACGGGGCTGCGTTTCATTCCAGTTGCCAAGTAAGCGCACTCGGCCTACACCTTTCTCTCTTACCATTTTCACTCTTTTTACTGAGTTGTCTCGATGCGTAGGACCGGAGTGAAGAAGATGGGCCACCCGACGGTGGCCAAGGTGCCCTCCGCGGCTAGCGGGGAGGACCTTTCCCGCAAGAGGAAGGTGGGAGGCCGCCGCCTCCGGAAGGCAGCAAGAAGGCCAAGGCGGCGACATCGCCGATGTCTCGACGACACGGCGAACGCACCGGCTAGGCCGCTGCGGAAGCGACGCGTCCACGAAGGGGAATTTGCCCTGTTTAGGAGGAGGCGAGCTCCCTTGAGCGGGCGCGTCATCGCTACCTTCCCGCTTCATGACCAAGGCGGCCACGGCGAAAAGCGGCTACGACGCGAGCCCTACTCGAAGATCGCCGGCGCCGAGATTGACCAACGTCGCGGACACACGGCGTTGCTTGCGTCTGTGGATGCGGCGCAACTCAACATGCTTGGCGGCCATCCGGTACCTCAGTCCCGAGGATCAGGTCGTTGTTTTGCAACGGCTGATTTTAATTTTCTGATTTGCGGCGTTTGAGTCCGGTCCCGTGCGCACTCGCTAAATTTCAGCGGGTGGGCACTTAGAATTTTCAACCGCGGTCCCTCGAAGTGCGCACTCGCTAAATTTTAGCGGGTGGGCACTTTAGGAATTTTTCCAACCGCCAGTCCCCGAGTGCGCACTCGCTAAATTTTAGCGGGTGGGCACTTTAGGAATTTTTCCAACCGCCAGTCCCCGAGTGCTAACTTTGACGATGTGCAGGGTCTGCAGCTGGAGTCGGCAGAGCGATTGGCTGCGAAGCAGCGTGCTGAGGAGGGGTTGGCCGCTCTTCAAGAGGTTAACAAGGACC
The DNA here is from genome assembly GCA_030063025.1 of Avena longiglumis. Classification (NCBI taxonomy): domain Eukaryota; kingdom Viridiplantae; phylum Streptophyta; class Magnoliopsida; order Poales; family Poaceae; genus Avena; species Avena longiglumis. The sequence continues at coordinate 562,217,797 of CP125974.1, forward strand.
TTCAGGCTGTTGCAGCGCAGGCAGAGGCGGCTCGCCAAGAACTTGTACCAGCTGGCGAGCTGACGGCGGCGAGGTCTGCATTAGGCACGGCCGAGCAAAGGATCGCCGACCTCGGCGAACGGAGGCGAAGAGGAAGCAAGCTCAGCGAATGGGCGACTAAGGCCGCCGTGGCGGCATGAAGAAGACCGGAAGGTGTCGGAGGCCCTCATTGTGGGGCTTCAAGACGACCATTCATCGCTTCAAAATTTCATCACGGAACTCGCTCGCCCGTTGCTTGGTAAGTGCGCCTTCCCATTCTTGCAATCATATTGTTTGTGGTTTCCGTAGTGCTCACAACTGTTTCCATCTCGCAGGCCGTGTGATTGGTAGCCATGAGGAAGCGACCTCTCTTGATGCTAGGGAGTGCGTGAGCATGCTTGTCGACTCGGCGACGCTGTCGGCGACGTGCATCCGCGCCTATCTTCAAGAGATGTCGCCCACGGAGGTTATTCCCAGTGACCTCGTTGAGGTGTGGGAATACTTGGAGAAGGCGCCCGCGGTCGTGGAGTTCATGACGCGGTCGGCGTTTCGGCGTGGATTGTCGACAGCTCTGAGCCTTGGACTCGCCCACTTCCCCGAAGATTTCGACCTCGACGATGTGACGAGTGGGTATCCCTCGTCGACTGGCGCGGTGGACCTGTCGGAGGTCCTCAAGCTGCAGGAGCGAGCTGCCGCTTACTCGGAGCGTGTCTGGGCGATGGGCGACCTTCTTCCTTATCAGGAAACGGTCGTCGCGCCGAACGACCCCGAACCGCCGCATCGCGACTTCAAGGTCGAGCAGCCCTTCCGCGCGGCGATGGCGGGCGAGCTGACAACGTATCCATCGAACCCGTATACTCCGTTCATTCGGAAGCGGCGGGATACGGGTGCATCATCGTCGAAGCCTGCAGAGTAGTGTGGTGTGCCTAGATAAGTTAGTAGCAATTCTGCCGAACAGGCATAGTTTGTAATGTAAGACAATGCGATGTGCGATTGAATCGGATGTTGTGTTTATTTTGCTAAATTGTGTTTTGGATTGATTTTGGATGAGTCCCCGAGCGCGTCCGCCCTTTTGTGGGGTTCACCTTATATATGATGTGTGTTGTTATCATGTGTTTTTGTTAATTTAGTCGACTCGCCTGCTCGGAGAGCCGATCATGGCGACTCCCTTGAGTGCTCTGTACTTTACCGTTTTCCCGTACGCGAACGGGGCCGGGTGGCCAAGTCCCCGAGCGTGGTACTTGGTAGTTCAAGGCGCGACTCGAGGGTGGTTGAGGACTGAGCGCGTTTGTGGTGGCGTCGCTCTGCTGGCCGGTGGGTCGGTCGCGTGCGAGTCTGAGCACGCTCTCTTACTTGGCGTTTTCCACCGATCGGGACGAACTGGTATGCATTCGGCGTGGTACTTAGTCGCTCGAGTCGCTATGCCGAGGATGCGGAGGACCAGGTCGCTGTGGGAAGCGAGACAGATGTCTTGGTTCGTAAAACCGGTCGAGCTAGGCGACTCGATGGGGCTCCGGGTTGGCGTTTTTGTGGACGATGCAAGACCTGAACGCAGTCGGTGCTCTTACATCGCACTTAAGCCGTGCGATCGCTGTACCAAGGGTTGACTTCGTATTTTAGCATGCTGTTAATTACGAGTCGAGTGGCACAAGGTATGGAGAGTAGACGAACTTTGCAGGAACCGTTTCTTTTATTCATAGCGACTGGAGAGTACATATGTGGGGTTCTACGTATAGAACTTCCGGAGGAGGTTTACATTCCAGGGCCGCTTGACGTCGAGTTCACCGTCCCAGACGTCGGCGAGGTAGTAGGCGTCGTTTAGCACGCGCCCGATAGCGACGGGCCTTCCACGGAGGAGAGCTTGTGCATGCCCTTCTTGTCCTGGATGAGGCGTAACACCAAGTCGCCTTCACGGAAGGTGCGGGTTTTCACCGTCTGCTGTGGTAGCGACGGAGCCCTTGCTGATAGATAGCGGTGCGCGATCGGGCGAGGTCGCGTGCTTCGTCGAGTTGGTCGAGCCCATCTTGGCGGGCCAGTTCGTTTGCGGCCTCCGTGTAGTGGACGACCCGTGGCGAGTCGTGTTCGAGGTCGGTGGGCATGACCGCTTCAGCGCCGTAGACCATGAAGAAGGGGGTGAATCCCGTCGACCTGTTGACCGAGGTGCGGATTCCCCAGATGACGGAGGGAAGCTCTTCGACCCAGCAACCAGCGGTGCGCTCGAGTGGTACTTGGAGTCGCGGCTTCAGGCCGTGGAGGATGCTTTGGTTGGCTCGTTCCGCCTGGCCGTTGGATTCCGGGTGTGCGACTGACGCGAGGTCGAGCCGGATGTGGTGCTCCTCGCAGAACTCGGCCATTGCTCCCTTGGCGAAGTTTGTGCCGTTGTCCGTGATGATGCTGTTAGGGAAACCGTAGCGGTATATGAGCTCGTAGGAACTTGGTGGCGATCTTCCGTCGCACTTCCGGACTGGCTTCTACCCACTTGGTGAATTTGTCCACGGCGACCAGCAGGTGGGTGTAGCGGAGGGGCCTTCTTGAAAGGGCCCACCATGTCCATGCCCCACACGGCGAATGGCCAGGTGATGGGGATGGTTTTGAGCGCCGAACTTGGAACGTGCGTCTGGTTGGCGTACTTCTGGCACCCGGCGCATCGCTGGACGATGTCGACGGCGTCGGCGTGTGCGGTGGGCCAGTAAAAGCCGTGCCGCATAGCCTTGGCGACTAGGGAGCGCGCGGCAGCGTGGTGGCCGCAGTCGCCTGAGTGGATGTCGTGTAAGATTTTGCGTCCTTCGGCTGGTTGGACGCAGCGTTGGAACACGCCGGTGACGCTGCGCTTGTGTAGTTCGCCGTCGATGATGGTGTAGGACTTGCATCGGCGAACAATCATTCGAGCGCTTGTCTCGTCTGCGGGCGGTTACTGTCTCGGTAGGCGATGTAGGGCTTGGTCGGTCGTTCAGCTCGGTGACGAAAGTGCGACCAAGGTTGCCTCTGGTTGGGCGGGACTCAATGTCGATCTCCTTCGAGGAGAGACCGACGGCGTGAAGATGGTGTCTAGGAACACGCCGGTGGTGGTGTGGATCGAGCTGACCCGATCGAGAGGCGTCGGCCTCCTCGTTTTCCTGTCGATCCACTCGACGGAGTAGCGGTGAAGTGGCCGCCAGCTTGTCCACCTCTTGGTACGCCGCCATGGTAGGAGACGGCGTCGCAGTGCGGTGACTTGTCCCGCGACGAGGTCGGAATCGCCGTAGCATCGAAGGCGATTGACACTCATCTCCTTTGAAGCTCGCATGCCGTGGAGTAGGGCCTCGTATTCGGCCATGTTGTTGGTGCAGGGCGTGAAATCCAGGCGGAGGATGTATCGGAGCTTGTCGCCTTTTGGCGGTCGGCACTATCTCGCTCTGCGCCGTCGCGTTTTGGACCCGTCGAAGTGTAGGCTCCAGAGTGAAGGTACGGCGGCTTCTCGCTCTGGGCCTCCTCCCGGTCGGCGAGAAATCGGCGATGCCTGCGACGATCGCCTCCGTGGCTCGTGATTAACGTTGTGGACGCCGATCTCGACGGCCCTTGGCGACTCCGCCCGGTCGCCTCGCGATTCGGATGATGTCTTGTAGTGGAGCCGGAGGAGACGATCGTGATGGGATGCTCTCGGAAATGTCGGCGGCGTCGCTGAGCTCAAGACCGCGTATACCAGCTTTTTGGTACTGTGGGTATCTGGCGCGACTCCGTTAGGACCTCGCCGATGTAGTATACCGCCGCTGGATGGGCGCTTTTCCTTCCTCGTCGTTCGACGACCATTACAGCGGCTGACGCTTTCCGGACGCCAGACGTAAACCAGCATGGGCTCCTTGTTGACGGTGCGGCGAGTAGAGTGCGGCGAGTAGCACCTTTTTGAGGTCGCGGAGCGTCGTCCGCTTCCTTGTCCCACTGAAGGTGGGATTCTTGCATCAGCGGTATAGGGCATCGCCGCCATGAGCGGGATGAAGCGGCCGAGAGCCGCTTAACGCCCGCCAGCTTCGGACGTCGCGCAGCACTCGGGTTTGCCGAGAGGCGATCGTGTCGATCTTTGTTGGGTTTGCCTCGATTCCTCGTTTGGAGACGACGTACTTAGCAATTGCCGGCGGGTACACGAAGGTGCACTTGCTGGGTTGAGCTTTATCTTGTACCTCCGCAGGTTGGCGAAGGTCTCCGCTAGATCGGCGAGTAGATCGCCTTGGCGGCGGATTTACAACCACGCCGCCGATGTAGACGTGGATGTTGCGGCCAATTTGGCTCATGAGGCATTCTTGCATGCACGCTGGTAGGTCGCCCGGCGTTCTTGAGGCGAAGGTCATGGCGGTGTAGCGAAGGCTCGAATGGCGTGATGAACGCCGTCTTCTCTTCGCCTCGACAGCCATTTTGATCTGGTTATACCGAGTAAGCGTCGAGGAAACATAGCGACTCGAGCCAGCGGTGGAGTCGATGATTTGATCGATCAGCGGGAGGACGAACTGCTCCTTTGGGCGCGCTGTTCAGGTTGTGTAGTCGATACACATTCTCCGTGTCCGTTTTCTTTTCGACCAGGACTGGGTTTGCCAGCCACTTGAGTATTTGATTGGCGAATGAAGCCGGCAGCAGTAGCGCTGCACTTCGGCAATTGCTCGACGGCGCTCTTCATTGAAGGGCGTGGCGACTTGACTGGTCGCACTTTGGGGTCGGCGTTTAGTTTGTGCTCAGCGAGCTCCCTAGGGACACCGTGCATGTCGGAGGGTTTCCATGCGAAGATGTCCCTATTCTCACGAAGGAACTTCGATGGCGCGCCTTCCTATGCTGGGCTCATGCCTGTCCCGATCGTCACCGTCTGGCTGGGAGTCGCTGGGACCAGCTCGGCCAGTGCGGGTGTCGTCGTGGCCTCAAAGGTTGAGGTGTTTGCGCCCTCAATTGGGCTTCTTGAGTATTGTGGGGTCATCGTTGTTGACCCGCTCGCGTATTTGGCGAGCTCATCGGCGTGACTAGCTTCGCGCGATCACGGCGTCGGCGAGTCGGCTCCTTTGGCCTCGCATTCGGCGGCCATGTCGTGGTCGCCGTTGATGGTGATGACGCCGCGGCCGGGGAGCTTCATCGCGTTATGCAGCGTGGTGGTGCCGCCATGAACTTGGCGAACGCCTGGCGCCCCAGGACGCAATGGTAGGGGCTGTCGAATGGCACGAGCTCGAAGACGATCCGCTCGGTGCGGAAGTTTGCTGGTGTGCCGAAGGTGACTGGTAGCGTGACCTTGCCGATCGGGTACGCCTTCCGACCGGGGACGATGCCGTGGAACGTGGTGTGGGTTGTCTCGATCATCGACTGCGGGAGCCGCAGTCGCCTGAAGGTGTCGAGGTAGAGGATGTTGATGGAGCTGCCGCCGTCCATCAGAGTCTTGGGGAGCCATGATCGCCGACCTTGGGCTTGACCACCAGGCGACTCGTCCTGGGTACTCGTCGTGGCGAGTGGTCTTGCGGCTCAGCTGATAGGCTGCTCCGACCAGTTCGAGGCGGGGACGTCTGTGGGCCACGCGTTGACGGCGGCGCGGCGATGACCTTCTTCTCGCGCTTCGTGTTGAAGCCGGTGAAGGTGTGGAGTGAGCCGGCCACTTTGCCGAATTTTCCGCCATTTTGCGGGTCGTTGTCGGTGTCTTCCCGCGCGTGCCGTGCCTTCTCGATCTCCCTGAGGGTATGGCAGTCGGCGGTGGTGTGCGTGGCGGGCTTTCCTTCCCTGCTGTAACGCACGGTTGGTTAGTTAAGGAGGGCGCGGGATCGAACCTTGGCTTGTTCTTGTAGTTGCCGTCGCGTCGTTGTCCTCCGTCGCGGCGGTAGCTCTTGGGCTCGCGTTATGCGTGCCCAGCGTTACGAAAGTCGACTCGCCCGTCGTTGCGGCAGCTTGCCTGTGGCGGGTAGAGCGTGGTCGACTCGACGACGCCGTCGTTACGCCCGTCTTGGCGTTGCCCTCTGACTCATCGCCGATGTCTTGGTTGGGGTCTTCCTCGGCGCATCGCTTTGGCGATCTCGAGGAGGTCGGGGATGTTGTCGAGTGTTTTGGCGTGTCGCTTGAGCTTGGCGACTAAAGGCTCGTGGCGGCACGATGTCTTGAAGCAATGGATCGCGGTGTCGGGTGGATGCCGACGCGTTGTACGAGCTCCTGCCACCGTTGAACCCAGTTGGTCGACTCGCGGGGTCCCCGAGCAGCGTTCGGGTCCTCGATGGTGGTGGCGCGAGTGTAGGAGCACTCAAGTGCACGAAGGCGTCTCGCATTTCTTCCTGTGAGTCGATCGTCACGGGGGCGTGTTGATCCATTGCCTGCGTCCCCTCCATCATCGATTGGGAGGTAACGGCGAGTAGGTCGGTGTGGCCCGCGATCCCCATTGCCATGAGGTATGTGTCGAGCCGATCAAGGTCATCGAGGAGTCGATTTTTCGATCTCCTTGGCGCCTTGAAGTTTGGCGGGTACTTTTCGCCGCGGATCATTGGTCCGAAGCACTTGGGCCCCAATCGACTGAGCGACCCCATGGGCTCGCCGTCGCGGCGTATTTAGTGTGTCGAAATCGTCCCATTTGGCGTCTTGGCGCCGTTTGGTTATTGATGATGTGAGTCGGCGTCGGCGGGTTCTCCGTTGGCGGCGGCGGTTGGTCGCCGCCGGGATCGTTGGTAGAGAGTGCGCATTCGCGGTCGTCGTTAGCTGCGGTGGCTCGGCGGCGGGCAATTGAGGTGTTTGCCGCTGGGCGGCGCTTGAAACGCCGCCTTCCGGAGGCGAGTACACTCGCCCTTGCGGTCGGCGCCGCTTTGCTGTTCCACGGCCTTGCGAGTAGGGCCCTGGCGTATTGGATTTGTAAGGCGCCTTCGCGGTCGCCCGTGATCTTGTCGGCGGCTCGGCCTGCGAGTTGTCCATCGGGGTGGAGAACGTGGAAGGCGTTCGTCGCGCTCCGTGAGAGCGACTATCGCGGCTGGTCCACAGGAGGTGCGGTTAAGCGGTGGCGGGCACCCATCGCCGTGAATCTGGCGGGCGGCGCTTCCGCTGGTGGCGCGTTCTCGCGAATCGCGCTCGGCTATCTTGCGCGCCGGATCGTTCTCGTCGAAATTCAGGCGCGCCCTGAACGGTGGGGTTCAGCGGCGTCGATCCGCTGCTGGTGGTAGCGTGACAGTTCTTCTTGGCACACCTTTCGGCGAAATTTTCGCTCGGCGTGCTCTTCGTCGCCTCCGCCGATTTGGCGGAGTTCCTCGACCTCCGTTGCCGTGGCGTTGGGAGGGATCGGGGTGGAGAAAGGGTCCTCCGGCGGATCGGCGCGGTGTAGCCATGCGCGTGGCGGCGGTCCCGTCGTGGAGGTCGGCGGAGTTTCCGACCGAGTCAAGTCAAAGATCCCGAGGATGGAAGGGTCCTCGAAGTCTCCCGTTGGAGACCTGGTGATGGAGCCCGACGAGGCAGCGGTGATGGATCCGCGAGTGGCGCGGTCGCCAGTCGGCGTCGTCGGTGAGGGCGCGTCTCCCGCGGCCGGGTTCTCGGCCCGCGTCGCTGTGGGCGAGTCGCACTTTCGAGGCGGTGGATCGTCTGGATCTGGCTCTCGGAGAGCCGATCGCGTGGTGGCGACTTCGCGGATGCGAGCCGAGTCCTCGAGGTGATGGCGTCGGTGAAGCCGGCGAAGAGGCTGATCGTGCCGATGGCGGGATCACTGTCTTGCGGGTCGCGCCCGCCGGGGCGTAGCTGCTCGGCAAGATCTGGAGCATCTCGCCGATCGCTATCATCACGGCGGTGGCGACCGTCTCGTTGATGGGCAGATTGGATCTCGCCGCGAACACCGGCCACCGGCCAGGCCCCACGGTGGCGCCTTTGAGAAATGACCACGGAGATGCTGCAATCGGCGGCGAGTAGTAGAAACGAGGGCAAGGCGGCCAGCCATCTGCGGTCGCGAGATGAGGCGGAGACTCGAGGTTTTACCCAGGTTGGCCCCGGAGGGTAAAGACCTACTCTGCTAGATTGTATTATGGAGGTGATTACAATGGGCGAACTTCGGCGACTAGGCGGCGAGTTGCGTGGGTGTATGAGGCGTCTCTACTCGTCCCTTAGGGAGGTTTATATAGGCTCACCTCCTAGGGTTTACATATCTCAACCGATTGATTTACGCTTTGCCAACACGCTAAGTCAAACCATTTAGGCCTATCTACTACTTTGGGCCTTTGACCTCCGATGCTGGTGCCTTGATGGGCGATCCATTCGCCGTTCTGAGCCCACTTTCGCCAGCCTTTGGGCGGTCGGAAGCGTCCCCGAGGATACCCCGGTAGGCATATCCCCATCAGTAGTCCCGAGGCCGTCGTTGATTAAGCGGGTGGCTCTGGCGATCGAGTATCTGACTTCAAGTTGGCATCGGTCGAATCGTCGGCGGGCTCCGCCTGAAGGAAGAAATCCAGCGAACGAGTCGCGTCTTGGTGAAGTCGAACCAGCGAATCATGACCTCGGCGATAACTCGAGCCGGGTGGCGAGAGCGGACCGTCGGGCGTGGTCAAACCGTTAAGGTAACCGCGGTAACTTCGGCGTAATCATCGGCGTGATGCGGCCCTAGTTTGGCGGGCAGCTCGCGCTATATAAGAGGATGGTAGGCTATCGGAAAGCCAAGCCCATCATTTCCTCGAGTGCACACATCTCAATCCGATCCGAACTGATCGACCCGCAATCTTCCGCCCCAATGAATCTCAGCCATGGCCCTCTCCACGAACCTTGGGAAGATCCAAGTGCACCGGCATGGCGGCCTCCTTCGAGGCGGAATCCTCGGCTGTTTGGCGAATCCCGCAGCAGAAGCGACCCCAGCGTGAGAGAGTTTATCTGTTTCACTAGTCACCTCGGCGGGGTTTAGGTTCCCACTTCTCTGTTCTTAGAAACCTGCGCCTACTTACGGATCCAGCCTCGGATCTGGGTCCCCATAGTATCGAAAGCTCGCCATCTTCGTGGCGTTCTGCGAGTGCTATTTATGCCGCCCTACTTTCCCTTGTAGAATCTGTTCCATGGACGGATCGGCGAGAAATGACCCAATGCTAGCCGCGAGGGGAAACTTTCAGCTCAAATCCAAAGCCTCCTTCTTGACTTGATGCTGCCAAAGCGGCGGCGAAAAAGTCTTGGTTTACGTGACCGAGGCGACCCGAAGGCGGCGATCCGGTACTCGCCAAGCGTCGACGCGCAACCTCGGTCGCCAAGCTCCCGATGACCAGCGAATGATTTCGGCGAGATGCTCCGCACCATTCGGTCTGAAGAAAGGGCTCAGACGGTGAACCTATACAACTGCTGGCTTGAAGCGTGGCTCGTTCGCTTCATGCTGAGCGATATATGTACCGATCGGCGAGAAGACTCGACGGCCAGCCTCGCCCAGTGGAAGCTGGAGGACTACCTCCGGCGAAGAGGATCACCAGCGGCATATACGGACGCGGGCGGGATTTCCCCATACACATGAGCGTCCGGCTCCAACGGTAATTATCTTTTCTTATTCGGTCGCGGCATGTGCGTCATGTAATTTTAACTCTGTTTCATGTTTTCACGCAGCTATTCCAAGTGGTCGAAGGTGGCTACCACGCCGACGGCAAACTCGAACCATCCGCCCAGATACAAGCGATCGCAACCGCCAAAATAACGCAGACGGCGAGGGCGAATCCGAAGAAGAGATTGTCCCATGGCGAAGACCAGCGGGCAACGTCAACGCGAACTTCGAGGCAGCGAGGCCTCGGCGTCATAGCGATGACGAAGAACTCCGGAGACCACCTCGCTCCGTCAAGCCACTCCAGCGAAGAAGAAGAAAGCGAGGCTCCCTTGAGGAGGAAGACGGCCGAAGATGGCTTCACCGCGCTCAGCGAGCTCCGGCACAGCTCGGCGGTGGCGGCCCGCCAACAACCGCGCTAGATGCGCCATCCACGGAGGCACCGCTGGCCTCAATGCCTCGCCATTACGTGCCTCTCAGCTAGGAAGGCTCCAACCGGCGACTTCACCGCAAGGAAGTCGGCGCAGCGTCTCGCCTCGCAAAAGCTCCGGCCGCAGCGACTCTCGCGAAGAGTTTCCGAAAGCGCCCGAGGTACCAACCGCTACCTCGACATCAAAGAAGCCATCCGTATCCACAGGCCCTGGCGTCACTGGGCTCGATCGCGGTTGGGCCCAGCTGGAGAAACCAGCCGCCTTCAGAGGGCTGCGTTTCATTCCGATTGCCAAATGGCGCCTCGGCCTACACCTTTCTCTCTTACCATTTTCACTCTTTTTTGAGTTGTCTCGCGCGTAGGACGGTGAAGAAGATGGGCCACCCGACGGTGGCCAAGGTGCCCTCCGCGGCTAGCGGGAGGACCTTTCCGCAAGAGGAAGGTGGGCGAGGTCGCCGCCTCCACGGAAGGCAGCAAGAAGGCCAAGCGGCGACATCGTGCGATGTCTCACGACGACACGGCGCACACGCTAGGCCCGCTGCGGAAGCGACGCGTCCACGAAGGGGAATTTCGTTGCCTAGACCGGAGGGCGAGCTCCCTTGAGCGGCGCGTCAATCGCTACCTTCCCGCTTCATGACCAAAGCGGCCCACGGCGAGTGCGGCGATCGCGAGCCCTACTCGAGATCGCGGCGCGAGATTGACCAACGTCGCGGACACACCGGGCGTTGCTTGCGTGCGTGGATGCGGCGCAAGCTCAACATGCTTGGCGCGCCATCCGTACCTCGGTCCCGAGGATCAGGTCGTTGTTTTGCAACGGCCTGATTCTTAATTACGATTTCGGCGTTTGAGTCCGGTCCCGATGCTTTTCGCTAAATTTCAGCGGGTGGGCACTTAGGAATTTCAACCGCCGGTCGAAGTGCGCTTTTCGCTAAATTTTAGCGGTGGGCACTTTAAAACCCTTTCAACCGCCGGTCCCAGTGCGCTCGCTAAATTTTAGCGGGTGGGCACTTTAGAATTTTTCAACCGCCAGTCCCAGTGCTAACTTTGACGATGTGCAGTCTGCACCGAGTCGGCGAGCGATTGCTCGAAGCAGCGTCTGAGAGGGTTGGCCGCTCTTCAAGGTTAACAAGGACCTTGGCTGTTGCAGGCCTTGGCGGCTCGCCAAGAACTTGTACCAGGTGGCGAGTAGCGGCGAGTCTGCATTAAACACGGCCGAGCAAAGGATCGCCGACCTCGGCGCGAACTGCGGAGGCGAAAAGAAGCAAGCTCAGCGAATGGGCGAGCTAAAGGCCGTAAGTGGCGTGAGAAAAACCGGAAGGTGTCGGAGGCCCTCATTGTGGGGCTTCAAGGCGACCATTCATCGCTTCAAAATTTCATCACGGAACTCGCTGCCCGTTGCTTGTAAGTCGCCTTCCCATTCTTGCAATCATATTGTTTGTGGTTTCCGTAGTGCTCCTGGCTGTTTCCATCTCAGGGTGTGATTGGTAGCCATGAGAGCGACCTCTCTTGATGCTAGGAGTGCGTGAGCATGCTTGTCGACTTCGGCGACGCTGTCGGCGGCGTGCATCCGCGCCTATCTTCAAGAGATGTAACGGAGGTTATTCGGTGACCTCGTTGAGGTGTGGGAATACTTGGAGAAAAGCGCCAGCGATCGTGGAGTTCATGGCGGTCGGCGTTTGGCGTGGATTGTCGACAGCTCGAGCCTTGGACTCGCCCACTTCCCGAAGATTTCGACCTCGGCGATGTGGCGGTGGGTATCCCTCGTCGGGCGCGGTGGACCTGTCGGAGGTCCTCAAGCTGCAGGGAAGCGAGCTGCGCTTACTCGGGCGTGTTCGGGCGATGGGCGACCTTCTTCCTTATCGAAGCGGTCGTCGGCGACCCCGAACCGCCGCATCGCGACTTCAAGGTCGAGCAGCCCTTCCGCGCGGCGATGGCGGGCGAGCTGACAACGTATCCATCGAACCCGTATACTCCGTTCATTCGGAAGCGGCGGGATACAGGTGTAAAATCCGCTCGCCAAGGCGATCGACGACGTGGTTGTAAAATCTACATCGACGACGTGGTTGTAAAATCCGCTCAAATTGGCCGTCCAAATTGGCCGCAACATCCACGTCTACATCGACGACGTGGTTGTAAAATCCGCTCGCCAAGGCGATCTACTCGCCGATCTAGCGGAGACCTTCGCCAACCTGCGGAGGTACAAGATAAAGCTCAACCCAGGCAAGTGCACCTTCGGTGTACCGCGAGCAATTGCTAAGTACGTCGTCTCCAAGCGAGGAATCGAGGCAAACCCAACAAAGATCGACCACGATCGCCCGGCTCAAAGCAAACCCGAGTGCACTGGCGGCGTCGAAGCTGGCGGGCGTGTAGCGGCTCGATCGCTTCATCCCCCGCTGGGCGAAAGGCGATGCCCTATACCGCGATGCGCAGAATCCCACCTTCGATGGGACAAGGAAGCGGACGGCGCTCGCGACCTCAAAAGTGCTACTCGCCGCACCTCTACTCGCCGCACCCGTCAACAAGGAGCCCATGCTGGTTTCGTCGCGGCGTCCGGCGTCGTCGGTATTTGTAATGGTCGTCGAACGACCAGAGGAAGGAAAAGAGCGCCCAGTCCAGCGGCCGGTATACTACATCAGCGAGGTCCTAACGGAGTCGCGCCAGCGATACCCACAATACCAAAAGCTAAAATTTAGCGAGTGCGCACTCGGGGACTGGCGGTTGGAAAAATTCCTAAGTGCCCACCCGCTGAAATTTAGCGAGTCTTTTCGGGCCGGACTCAAGCGCAAATCGGAAAATTAAAGAATCAGGCCGTTGCAAAACAACGACTGATCCTCGAGGCTGGAGGTACGGATGGCGCGCCAAGCATGTTGAGCATTCGCGCATCCGAGGCATAAGCAACGCCCGGTGTGTGTCCGCGGCGTTGGTCAATCTCGGCGCGGCGATCTACTGGAGTAGGGCTCGCGATCGCGATCGCTTTTCGCCGTGGCGCCTTGGTCATGAAGCGGGGAAGGTAGCGATTAGCCGCGCCGCTCAAGAGCTCGCCTCCTCGGTCTAAACAGCGAAATTCCCCCGCCGTGGGCCGGTCGCTTCCGCCAGGCCCTGGCAGCGTTAGCCGTGTCGTCGGAGACATCGGCGATGTAAATGCGCCTAACCTTCTTGCTGCCTTCCGTGGGCGACCTAAATCCACCTTCCTCTTCGGGAAAGGTCCTCCCGCTTCTTGTGGAGGCACCTTAGCCACCGTCGGGTGGCCCATCTTCTTCCTCGGTCCTACGCGCCAGACAACTCAGAAAAGAGTGAAAATGGTAAGAGAAAGGTGTAGGCAGTGCGCTTAAGCAACTGGAATGAAAGCAGCCCCCGTCTGAGGCGGCTGGTTTCTCCAGCTCGAGAGCCAACCGGCGAGCCCCAGTTCCGGGGCCTTGAGGCCCAGGATCTGGATGGCTTCTTTGATGTCGAGTAGCGGTTGGTACCTCCGGCGCCAATGAAACCTCTCTGCGAGGAGGGGCTGCCGTGGCGGAGCTTCCTTGCGGCGAGACCAGCGCTTCAGGACTTCCTTGCGGTGAAGCCTCGGTTGGAGCCTTCCCTAGCCGGAGGCCACGAATGGCGGAGGCATTGGGGCAGTGGTGCCTCCGTGGATGGCGCATCTAAGCGCGGATTGTTGGCGAGCGCCTCGTCACCGGCGAGCTGTGGGCGTCGGGCTGCTTTCGCTGGCCAGCGGTGAAGCCATCTTGGCTTCGTCTTCCTCCTCAAGAGCCCTCGCCTCTTTCTTCTTCTTGCGGGAGTGGCTTGGCGGGCGGTGGTCTCGGGAGTTCTTCGTCGCCGTCATGGCCTTTCGAGGCTCACTTTGCCTCGAGTTCGCGTTAACGTTGCCGCGGGTCTTCGGGCGATGGGACAATCTCTTCTTGATTCGTCCTCGTCGTCGCGTTACCTTTGGCGGGTTGCGACTGGCTTGTATCTGGGCGGATGGCGGAGCTCTCGTCGGCGGGTGGTAGCCACCCTTGACCACTTGGAATAGCTGCGTGAAAACATGAAACGAGTTAAAATTACCGCGATGTTGCACATTGCTGCGATCGAATAAGAAAAGATAATTACCGTTGGGCGGACGGCATGGTGTATAGAAATCGGCCTGCGCGTCCGTGTATGCCGCTGGGTGATCCTCTTCAGCGCACGGTAGTCCTCCAGCTTCCACTCGGCGAGTGGACTTCGTCGAGTCTTCTCGGCGGTGTCTTGGTACATATAATGCTCGCGTTAGGCGGCGAACGCCGCCGCCAAGCCAGCGGTTGTATAGGTTCACCTGCAGGCCCTTTCTTCTTGACGCGAATGGTGCGGAGCATCTCGTCGGCGACCATTCGCTGGTCATCGGGGAGCTTGGCGACTGGAGGTTGCGGCTCGGGGCCTTGGCGAAATACCAGCGGGATCGCCGCCTCGTCGCCGGTCGCCTCGGTCACGTAAAACCAAGACCTTTTCGATCGCCCCGCTTTGGCGGCAGCATCAAGTCGAAGAAGGAGGCTTTGGTTTGAGCTGGAAAGTTAAGCCCCTGCGGCTAGCATTGTCGCCCGCCTCTCGGCTGATCCGTCCATGGAACAGATCTTGCCACAAGGGAAAGTAGGGCGGCAGCCCAAATAACACTCATGAGCATACGAAGATGGCGAGCTGCTGATACTATGGGGACCCAGATCCGAGGGCTGGATCCGTAGTAAGCCTTGAAGCGGAAGAAACGAAGTGAAATCCTAAACCCCGCTCGAGGTGACTAGTGAAACAGATAAACTCTCTCTCACCTTGGTGGGGTCGTTTCCCGGTGCGAGATCGCCCGACCCGGCCAGCGGATTCCGGCCTCCTCGAAGGAGGCGATTGCGCCCTGGTGCGCTTGGATCTTCCCAAGGTTGATGGAAGGGCCATGGGCGAGATTCGCTTTGGGGCGGAAGATTGCGGGTCGATCAGTTCGCGGGATCAGCCGGACGGGAGATGTGTACACGGAGGAAATGATGGGCGGTTGGCTTTACGATAGCCTACCATCCCTCTTATATAAGCGAGCTGCCCGCCAAACTAGGGGGCCGTTACAGCGCGATGATTACGCGAGTTACCGTTAAGTTACCTTAACGGCTGGTTTGACTCCGCCCGACGGTCCGTCTCCACCACCGGCTCGCTGAGTTACTCGCCGAGGCGCGACCCGTTAGTTCGACTCACCCAAGGCGCGACTCGGTTCGCTGATTTCTTCGCCGTGCGAGGAGCCCGCCCGGCGATTAGGATGCCAACTTGAAGCCGTATACTCGCCAGCAGCCACCGCGCCTAATCAGCAGCGGCCTCGGGGACTGCGATGGGGATATGCCTCTTGGGTATCCTCGGGGCGTTCCGACTAGCCCAAAGGCTGGCAGTGGGCCTGTGAGGCGAATGGATCGAAGCCCATCAAGGCACCAAGTATTTGGAGGTCAAAGGCCCGAGTAGATAGGCCCGTCGGTTTGACTTAGCGTGTTGGCAAAGTAACGAATCGGTTGAGATATGTAAACCCTAGGGGAGGTGAGCCTATATAAACCTCCCTAAGGGCCAGTAGAATCGTTCCCTCATACACACGCAACTCGCCGCCTAGTCGCGAGTTCGCCCATTGTAATCACCTCCATAATACAATCTAGCGAGTAGGTCTTTACCCTCGGGGCACAGGTAAAACCACGAGTCTCCGCCTCATCTCGCATGAGATGGCCGCCCTGCCCCTCGTTCTACTACTGGCTGCCGATTGCAGCATCTGCCGTGGTCATTTCCTCGGCAGTTGCACATCTTGTCGTCGGCTGTAATGGTCGAGCGACGAGGAGGAAGGAAAAAGCGCCCGATCCGGCGGCGGTATACTACATCAGCGAGGTCCCTAACGAGTCGCGCCACGATACCCTGATACCAAAAGCTGGTATCGCGGTCTTGAGCTCGGCCGCTGCGCGTACTTCGAGCATCCCATCACGATCGTCTCCGCTCCACTACAAGACATCATCCGCAATCGCGGGCGACGGGCGGGTCGCCAAGTGGGCCGTCGAGATCGGCGTCCTAGCGTTAAAATCTGAGCCACGGAGGCGATCAAATCGCGAGCAGCCGATTTCCTCGCCCGGAGGAGGCCCGGCAGCGGAAGAAGCCGCCGTACCTTCACTCTGGAGCCTACACTTGCCGGGTCCAAAAGCAGACGGCGCGAGGCGGGATAGTCTTGACTTCGCCAAAAGGCGACAAGCTCCGATACATCCTCCGCCTGGATTTCCGCATGCACCAACAACATGGCGAATCGAGGCCCTACTCCTGACATGCGAGCTGCAAGGAGATGAGTGTCAATCGCCTTCGATGCTCTGGCGATTCCGACCTCGTCGCGGGACAAGTCACCGGCACTGCGGCCGTCTCCCCTACCATGGCGGCGTACGCCAAGAGGTGGACAAGCTGGGCGGCCACTTCACGGCTACTCCGTCGAGTGGATCGGCGGCGGAGCGAGGAGGCGGCGCCTCTCTGCATCGGGTCAGCTCGATCCACACCACCGCGGCGTGTTCCTAGACACCATCTTCACGCGTCGTCTCTCCTCCGAAGGAGATCGACATTGAGTCCCGCTCCAACGGAGGCAACCTTGGTACTTTTCGTCACGAGCGAACGGCTGGACCAAGCCCTACGCCGCCTACGGAGCAGCAACCTGCCCGAGCAGACAAGCGCTCGAATGATTGTTCGCCGATGCAAGTCCTACACCATCATCGACGGCGAACTACACAAGCGCAGCGTCACCGGCGTGTTCAGCAGCTGCGTCCAACCAGCGAAGGGCGCAAAATCTTACGACATCCACTCGAGCGATTGCCCACCCGCTGCCGCGCGCTCCCTAATCGCCAAGGCTATGCGGCGGCTTTACTGGCCCACCGCTGCACACGCCGTCGACATCGTCCGGCGATCGCCGGGTGCAATCGCCAACCGGGCCTTGCGTTCCAAGTTCGGCGCTCAAAACCATCCCCATCACCTGGCCATTCGCCGTGTGGGGCATGGACATGGTGGGCCCCTTCAAGAAGGCCCCCTCCGGCTACACCCACCTGATGGACGCCGTGGACAAATTCACCAAGTGGGTAGAAGCCAAGCCAGTCCGGAAGTGCGGGAAGGCGCCACCAAGTTCTCGCGAGCTCATATACCGCTACGGTTTCCCTAACGACATCATCACGGACAGCGGCACAAACTTAGCCAAGGGGCAATGGCGAGTTCTGCGAGAGCACCACATCCGGCTCGACCTCGCGTCGATCGCACCGGAATCAACGGCCAGGCGGAGCAGGCCAACCAAAGCATCCTCCACGGCACGAGCCGCGACTCCAAGTACCACTCGGCGCACGCTGGTTGCTGGGTCGAAGAGCTTCCCTCCGTCATCTGGGAATCCGCACCTCGGTCAACAGGTCGGCAGGATTCACCCCTTCTTCATGGTCTGGCGCTGGCGGTCATGCCCACCGACCTCGAACACGACTTCGCCACGGGTGTCCACTACCGGAGGCATAAGCGAACTGGCCGCCAAGATGGGCTCGACCAACTCGGCGAAGCAGCGACCTCGCCCGATCGCGCCGCTATCTATCGGCAAGGGCTCCGTCGCTACCACAGAGCGGGTGAAAACCCGCACCTTCCGGAAGGCGACTTGGTGTTCGCCTCATCCAGGACAAGAAGGGCATGCACAAGCTCTCCCCTCCGTGGAAGGCCCGTTCGCTATCGAGCGTGCTTCAGCAGCGCCTACTACCTCGTCGGCGTCAGCGGGGGCGGTGAACTCGGCGTCAGCGGCCTGGAATGTAAACCTCCTCCGGAAGTTCTATCGTAGAACCCCACATATGTACTCTCCGATCGCTATGAATAAAAAGCGGTTCTGCAAATTCGTCTACTCTCCATACCTTGTGCCACTCACACTGCGTAATTAACGGCGTCATGCTAAAATCTGAAGTCAACCCTTGAGTACAGCGGCACGGCTAAGTAGTCACGATGTAAAACGGCGGCTTCGTTCAGGTCTTGCATCGTCCACAACGCCAACCCGGCCCCATCGAATCGCCTAGCTCGACTGGTTTCTGAACCAAGACATACATCCTCGCTTCCCAGCGACCCTGGTCCTCCGCATCCTCGGCATAGCGACTCGAGCGACTAAGTACCACGCTCGGGGACTGCATACCAGATTCGTCCCGATCGGTCGGGAAAGCGCCAAGTAAGAGGCGTGCCGGGACTTCGCCACCCGACCCACCGGGCGAGGCAGGGCGGCAGCCCACCTAAGCGCTCGGTCCTCAACCACCCTCGAGTCGCGCCTTGAACTACCAAGTACCACGCTCGGGGACTTGGCCACCGCCCCGTTCGCGTCTGGGAAAGCAGTAAAATCTGAGCACTCAAGGGAGTCGCCATGCGGCCAGCTCTCGAGCCGGCGAGTCGACTAAATTAACAAAAACACATGATAACAACACATCATATATAAGGTGAACCCCACAAAAGGCGGGCGGCTCGAGGACTCATCAAAATCAATCAAAACACAATTTAGCAAAATAAACACAACATCCGATTCAATCGCATCGCATTGTCTTACATTACAAACTATGCTGTTAATTGCTACTAACTTATCTAGGCACACCACACTACTCTGCGAGGCTGCGATGATGCACCCGTATCCGCCGCTTCGAATGAGCGGAGTATCTGGGTTCGATGGATCGTTGTCAGCTCGCCCGCCATCGCCGGCGGAAGGGCTCGACCTTGAAGTCGCGATCTGGCGGTTCGTCGTTATTGTGACGACCGTTTCTGATAAGGAAGAAGGTCGCCCATCGCCGAACCGCTCGAGTAAGCGGCAGCTCGCTCCTGCAACGAGGACCTCCGACGGGTCCACGCGCCCGGTCGGCGAGGATACCCACTCGTCACATCGTCGGTCGAAATCTTGAAGAAGGCGAGTCAAGGCTCGGAGCTGTCGACAATCCACGGAAGCCGACGCGTCATGAACTCCACGACCGCGGGCGCCTTCTCCAAGTATTCCCACACCTCAACGAGGTCACTTTGGAATAACCTCCGTGGCGACATCTCTTGAAGATAGGCGGCGGATGCACGTCGCCGGCAAGCGTCGCAGTCGACAAGCATGCTCACGCACTCCCTAGCATCAAGAGGTCGCTTCCTCATGGCTACCAATCACCACGGCCTGCGAGATGGAAGCAGTTGTGAGCACTACGAAACCACAAACAATATGATTGCAAGAATGGGGCGCACTTACCAAGCAGCGGGCGAGTTCCGTGATGAAATTTTGAAGCGATGAATGGTCGTCTTGAAGCCCCACAATGAGGGCCTCCGACACCTTCGGTCTTCTTCCGCCGCCACGGCCTTAGCTTCATATTCGCTGAGCTTGCTTTCTCTTCGCCTCCGATTCGCGCTCGAGGTCGGCGATCCTTTGCTCGGCCGTGCCTAATGCAGACCTCGCCGCCGTCAGCTCGCCAGCTGGCACAAGTTCTTGGCGAGCCGCCTCTGCCTGCGCTGCAACAGCCTGAAGGTCCTTGTTAACCTCTTGAAGAGCGGCCAACCCCTCCTCAGCACGCTGCTTCGCAGCCAATCGCTCTGCCGACTCCAGCTGCAGACCCTGCACATCGTCAAAGTCAGCTTTTCGGGGACTGGCGGTTGGAAAAATTCCTAAAGTGCCCACCGCTAAAATTTAGCGAGTGCGCTCGAGGGGTAGCCGGTTGAAAAATTCCTAAAGTGCCCACCGCTAAAATTTAGCGAAGCGCTTTTCGAGGGTAGCGGTTGGAAAAATTCCTAAGTGCCCACCGCTGAAATTTAGCGAGTGCGCTTTCGGGGGCTGGACTCAAGCGCCAAATCAGAAAATTAAAAAGAATCGAGCCGTTGCAAAACAACGACCTGATCCTCGAGAGAGGTACTGGATGGCGCGCCAAGCATGTTGAGCAGTTGCGCCGCATCCTGAGCATAAACAGCGCTGGTGTGTCATGACGTTGGTCAATCTCGGCGCGGCGATCTGAGTAGGGCTTCGCGATCGCGATCGCTTTTCGCCGTGGCCGCCTTGGTCATGAAGCGGGGAAGGTAGCGATTAGCGCGCCGCTCAAGGGCTCGCCTCCTCCGGTCTAAACAGCGAAATTCCCCCCTTCGTGGGCCGGTCGCTTCCGCAGCGGGCCTGGCAGTGCGTTCGCCGTGTCGTCGGAGACATCGGCGATGTAAATCGCCCTTAACCTTCTTGCTGCCTTCCGTGGGCGGCGACCTCGTCCACCTTCCTCTTGCGGGAAAGGTCCTCCCCTTAGCGGAGGGCACCTTGGCCACCGTCGGGTGGCCCATCTTCTTCACTCCGGTCCTACGCCGAGACAACTCAGTAAAAGAGTGAAAATGGTAAGAGAAAGGTGTAGGCGAGTCGCTTACTTGGCAATGGAATGAAACGCAGCCCGTCTGAAGGCGGCTGGTTTCTCAGCTCGAGCCCAACCGTGAGCCCCAGTTCGGGGCGCGAGGCCAGGATACGGATGGCTTCTTTGATGTCGAGGTAGCGGTTGGTACCTCCGGGGCGCCTTCGGCGGAAACCTCTCTGCGAGGAGGGGCTGCCGCGGCCGGAGCTTCCTTGCGAGGCGAGACCGCTGCGCTCGGGACTTCCTTGCGAGGTGAAGTCGCCTCGGTTGGAGCCTTCCCTAGCCCGGAGACTGGCACGAATGGCGGAGGCATTGAGGCCAGCGGTGCCTCCGTGGATGGCGCATCTAGCGCGGTTGTTGGCGGGGCCGCCTCGTCACCGGCCGAGCTGTGGGCGTCGGAGCTGCTCGCTGAGCGCGGCGGTGAAGCCATCTTCGGCGGCTTCGTCTTCCTCCTCAAGGGAGCCCTCGCCTCTTTCTTCTTCTTCGCGGGAGTGGCTTGACGGAGCGAGGTGGTCTCCGGGAGTTCTTCGTCATCGTCATGACGCTCGAGGCTCCTGCTTGCCTCGAGTTCGCGTTGACGTTGCCCGCGGGTCTTTCGGGCCAGTGGGACAATCTCTTCTTCGGATTCGTCCTCGTCGTCCGCGTTACCTTTGGCGGGTTGCGACTCGCTTGTATCCTGGGCGGATGGCCCGGAGCTCTCGTCGTGGTGGTAGCCACCCTTGACCACTTGGAATAACTGCGTGAAAACATGAAGCGAGTTAAAATTACGCGGCGCACATGCTGCGACTGCGAATAAGAAAAGATAATTACCGTTGGGCGGACGCTTCGCGGTGTATGGAAATCCGGCTGCGCGTCCGTGTATGCCGCTGGGTGATCCTCTTGACGCTGGAGGTAGTCCTCCGGCTTCCACTCGGCGAGGCTGGCCTTCGTCGAGTCTTCTCGGCTTATGTCTTGGTACATATAATGCTCGCGTTAGGCGGCCGACGGCACGCCGCCCAAGCCAGCGATTGTATAGGTTCACCGTGGAGCCCTTTCTTCTTCGGACCGCGAATGGTCTGGAGCATCTCGTCGACCATTCGCTGGTCATCGGGGAGCTTGGCGACACGGAGGTTCTTGTGGCTCGGGCGGCTTGGCGAGTACCGCGGGATCGCCGCCTAAATCGCCGAGTCGCCTCGGTCACGTAAAACCAAGACCTTTTCGATCGCTCGCCCGCTTTGGCGGCAGCATCAAGTCGAAGAAGGAGGCTTTGGATTTGAGCTGGAAAGTTAAGCCCCTGCGGCTAGCATTGGGCCCGCCTCTCATGGCTGATCCGTCCATGGAGCAGATCTTGCCACAAGGGAAAGTAGGGCGGCAGCCCAAATAGCACTCATGAGCATACGAAGATGGCGAGCTGCTCGATACTATGGGGACCCGGATCCGAGGCTGGATCCCGTGGTAAGTAAGCCGGAAGAAACGAAGTGGGAAATCCTAAACCCGCTCGAGGTGACTAGTGAAACAGATAAACTCTCTCTCACCTTGAGGTGGGGTCGTTTCCCGGCTGCGAGATTCGCCGGCAACCGGCCAGATTCCGGCCTCCTCGAAGGAGGCGATTGCTCTGGTGCACTTGGATCTTCCCAAGGTTCGATGGAAGGGCCATGGTGAGATTCGCTTTGGGGCGGAAGATTGCGGGTCGATCGGTTCGCGGGATCAGCAGACGGGAGATGTGCACTCGGAGGAAATGATGGGCGGTTGGCTTTACGATAGCCTACCATCCCTCTTATATAGCGAGCTGCCCGCCAAACCAGGGGGCCGTTACCGCGCGATGATTACGCCGGAAGTTACCGTTAAGTTACCTTAACGGCTAGTTTGACCACGCCCGACGGTCCGTCTCCTGCCACCCGGCTCGCTGAGTTACTCGCCGAGGCCGCGACCCGTTGGTTCGACTCACCCAAGACGCGACTCGGTTCGCTGGATTTCTTCCCTTCGTCGAGAGCCGGCGATTATTTGGATGCCAACTTGAAGCGTATACTCCATTGCGGCAGCCACCGCGCCTAATCAGCGGCGGCCTCGGGGACTCGATGGGGATATGCCTCTTGGGGTATCCTCGGCGGGGCGTTCCCGGCCCAAAAGGCTGGCAGTGGGCTGCGAGCAGCGAATGGATCGAAGCCCATCAAGGCACCGGTATTTGGAGGTCAAAAAGGCCAGTAGATAGGCCCGGTCGGTTTGACTTAGCGTGTTGCAAAACATGTAACGAATCGGTTGAGATATGTAAACCCTAGGGAGGTGAGCCTATATAAACCTCCCTAAGGGCCAGTAGAATCGTTCCTCATACACCCACGCAACTCGCCGCCTAGTGAGTTAGCCCATTATAATCACCTCCATAATACAATCTAGCGAGTAGGTCTTTACCCTCCGAGCGAACACTGGGTAAAACCTGAGTCTCCGCCCTCATCTGCGGTGCGAGATGAGGCGGAGACTCAGGTCGACCAAACGAGGAAGTCAACCGAGGAACTCACACCGTTGGCAGTTTTTTTACTTATACAGTTATAGTTGTGGCACTTTACTAGTCAGGTTTAGATAATCGTCCTGATAAAATAAGCAGTGGGTACTTTTAGTTAACCATTCCGTTATAGT
Source organism: Avena longiglumis (assembly GCA_030063025.1). Lineage (NCBI taxonomy): Eukaryota > Viridiplantae > Streptophyta > Magnoliopsida > Poales > Poaceae > Avena > Avena longiglumis. The sequence goes on from CP125974.1 coordinate 562,240,655, forward strand.
TGCGGTAATTACTAATCAAATACAGATAGCATGATATAATCCCAAAACCCAGCAGTTGTTGGTACTTTTATTCAGCCAATTCGTTGTAGTTGCAATACTTACTAGTCAGATACAATTGTCGCAAGCGACAATCAAACAAGCAATTGTGGGCAGTTTTATTAGCCATTCCATTGTAGTGAAGTTGATTACTAGTCATTATAAAGTCAAATTTATAACAATAAACTTTAGTTATGCTTGTCTATGATCAAGAAACGTGCTCCAAGTCGTCCATATCCATGGACACGGCTTTGAGAAAGTTTTACCGGCGGGGTGCACCAATAGCAACACACGCTCGATCAACCTCGGAAAAACCAAATCAAAACCCAACGAGGCTTTCACGGTGAACAATCACAGGATTCAGAAATATTTGAGGGCCACCCTTAAGTAGAATCATAGAGTAAGCAAGCTCGAGACGGCCTCAAGGTTTGGCTAGACGGGTGTGAGCATCGGGAACCCAAAACTGGGCTTGTCGACACCGCGGAATCGTGGTCCGATCCTAAACAGTACAGTGTGCAGTACCTCGCACAATTTAAATACAGAAAGTAGCATGGCATAAGTACAGGATAGTAAATAAAACCTCAAACTAGTTTGTGGCCCCAAGAAATAAGAATGAATCAAGCTCTGGCTCAGGGGGGCCCCATATACCTCCCGGATGTGGATAGCGCGATAAATCAAGGAACAGGAATCAAGTACTCGGGGTCTTACGGGACACAAGTGGGCGTTCGGAAACCAAATATTATCTATCACCCACCGATGCCTCTGCTTATTTCAATTTTAGTTGTTAAACAGAAATTAAAGTGACGATAAGTAAAACTATGATCATCTCCAACATCAACATGCGGCAATACATCAGCAACGGTGGCATATGGCGACACATATCAGCACTTGAGCAAGCAACTACGACGCGCAAGTCCAACTATCTACCAAACAACAGGTCATAGGTGTGTCCAAGGCAATATAGGGTTGCAGGGTATATCACGGGTACGAAAACTAGAGCATCGCAACACAGATAGCAATAGATCAACAGGAGGGAATAAAGACTATAAAAGTAAGATAGGTAGAAAGAGGGAGATGCTCGCCTGAAAACATTGTCGAAGGTTTTCCCCGAAGATCGGGGCGAAGCTCACATCAACTCAATCGGCCTTATCCGCGAAGAAGCAAACACTAGAAGAAACACCGGATGCGATATTTAATACAGCGACAGAAGATCGGCATGATGCATGCATGATGGATGACAAGGCAAAGGTGCGATGCAATTAGGTCATATTAAGTGGAACCGGGGTCCCGACAATTAGATAGATGGTTCTAGTTATTTAGAAACCCCCGCAAATTATATGTTGTTTAGCAATGCAACAGATGGAACCGGTTCGCTACACATGTTTAAATGAGGCCAATATAAGGCTAGATTTGCCCGCATATGGGCCCCATATTTAATTATTAGGTGAATTGGCATAAGGCCCCCAAACCACATGATAAGATGCATGCATGAACAATTATTATGCGACAAGTTGTTATTATGTTATAAAATAGGGTTTCGGGAAGGGGTTCACACATTAGGGGTCTCGACGAACTTGGGTTCCGGGGTTCGGGGTCGGTCTCGGGGTCCAGGGTGCGACGGATTGGTCTCGGCGGAAACGTTCTCGGAAAAGGGTAGATCTTGGTGCATCCGGGGCCTCGGTGTCCGGGGTGAAGAACTTGTCGCGTCGGTGTCTCGGTGTCCTCGGGGGGCACTTGGCGTTCCGGGGCAACCTTGGCGTTCAGCGAAGTGCTTGGCGTCAGAGTGGCACTTGTCGTATCCGTGTAAGCGATCATGTTGGTCAGGGTTCAGTCTTGGGATCGGTCTTGATTCCAGATCTTGGCGCGCCAGGTTCCGTCACGGATCTGTGGACCAGGGTCTTCGGATCCGTGCTCTCGGTTTCATGACGGAGAACTTGTCGATCCGTGGCGAGGATGTCCGGTACGCTTGGGTGACGATGACGGCCTTGGATGTACGGTAACCTCCTAGAGTCCCGTCTCGGTACAATCTCCGCATCGGTTCTCGTCAACGGAGTGCTTGGTAGAGAGCATGGCGTCCTAGGGTCTTCGGAAGATCTTGTGGGATTCTCGTCAAACGAGGGTTGAACATCCTCGCGAGCTTCACCACACTTGTAGCCAAAATTCGACACATCGGGGTCGGTTGCGAGGACGGGTACACGCAGTGTAAGCTTGGCGGCGGCAGCGGGAGGAGGCAGTGGCGCAGAGCCCGACGAGGAGCGGCAGGGGCAGGCGGCAGGCGGAGCAGGACCGCCCGAGGGCGGCTCCGTGGCGAAGCTGCTGAGGCGGAGGCGGAGGTCTGCTTGGCTGCTGCGCCTTCGGTTCGAGCAGCAGGCGGGCGGGAGGCTGGCGCCCGGCGAGCGGGCGTCTCGGCCGCGGGCTTGCGGCGAAGAGGCCGGCGGCTCGAGGAGAGCGAGCGGCAGGGAGCTTGAGGGCGCTGCGAGCTCGGCGTCAGCGGCTTAGGCGGGCAGACGGCGGGACGGCGAAGCGGGCTACGGCGGTGGCGACGCTGGACGTCCTTGGCGCCTTGAAGCGACGAGGAGAACACGCTGGGGCGGCAGGCGGGAGAGCTGCAGGCGGCAGCAGGCTGCGAGCGGGCTCGTCAGCTTGCGGCGGCGTGATGTCATGGCGGCAGAAGCTTCTGCGGGCGAGGGCTGTAGGCGGAAAAGGCTGGAGGGAGCCGGCCGGGGAGGGGAGGCCACGGTGGAGAGAGAGAACAGAGGAGGAAGAAGGGGAGGCGGGGAAGAGGGAGTCGTGCGGGAGGAGAGAGGGGAGGCGCGGCGCGGTAGGTGCGGGGTTAGGGAGAGGAGGGAGAGAAGGAAGATGAACAGGGGAGAGGCGCTGGGTGGTGGGGTCCGCAGGCGGGGTCGGGCGCGTGCGGTTGCAGCGTGTGGCGTGCGTGTGTGCCCAGCGGGGCGGGGCGGCTGGGCCAGGGGGGACGTGGCAGAAATTTCAAGTAGATGTGGGTAGTGTGGTGTGGGGTGAGAGAGAGAGGGGGGTGGGGTGGTGAGGTGGCAGAGGGATTGTTGGAGGGAGAGAGGTGTCTTGAGGTGGCGGCATGCTAGTGGAGGGTGAGGTGGCCGGAGGGTGGGTAGAATATTAGGTAGATGTAGGATTTAGATGGGGCGGCAAGTTGGACCGTTTGTGTTATACGGGGGTGGTCGTTCGGGTCGGGTTGGCCCGTTCGAATGCCCCCACTAAAAATAATATGATTTTTAATTGTTTTAAACGGCCGTGTGCAAACCAATAACAGCCAAAACAAAATATTTCGGGGACCCGGTTTTGATGTTTGAATAAAGAGGGGGCGTTTTAGAAAACAAACGGCTTTGCGAAAAATAGTTTTATGCGAACAATGCAAGATGATGACGATGCGATGCACAAATTCAACGCGATTTTCTAGTAGTTGTTTTGCGGGATGCCGCATAGATATACCCATATCTACTTAAGTCAGCAGTAAAAGTGAGAAAATAGCGATAACCACCGCGCGTCGAAACACTCATTGGTCCGCTTCATCGGTATGTATGATTTCCAATAAGTCCGTTGCTCGCTCCATTATACCGGAGAACGGGGTTTTGATCATCTTGCCCATGAGGTATGGCTCGCAAGTGTCAAATGATTCAAAATCAAGAGACTCCAAAAGTCCATCAGAATGGAGTTTCTTCATGCGTTTTACACCAATATGACCTAGACGGCAGTGCCACAAATAAGTCGTATTATCACTATCTACCTTGCATCTCTTAGCCTCAATGTTATGGATGTGTGTTTCATTTATTTCGAGGTTCAGAAGAAATAAACCATTCATAGTAGGTGCATGACCATAAAAGATGTTACTCATATAAATAGAACAACCATTATTCTCCGATTTAAATGAATAACCATCTTGCAATAAACACGATCCAGATATGATGTTCATGCTCAACGCAGACACATAATAACATTTATTGAGGTTTAAAACTAATACCGAAGGTAAAACTAAGGAGAGCGTGCCGACGGCCATCACATCAACTCTTGATCCGTTGCCAATGCGCATCATCACCTCATCCCTCGCTAGCCGCCGTCTATTCCATAGCTCCTGTTTCGAGTTACAAATATTAGCAACTGAACCAGTATCAAATACCCAGGCACTACAACGAGGGCTAGTAAGGAAATCATCAATAACATGTATATCAAATATACCTTTGATGGTGCCAGCCTTCTTGTCCGCTAAGTACTTCGGACAGTTGCGCTTCCAGTGACCTTTGTCCTTGCAATAGAAGCACTCAGTGTCCGTCTTAGGTCCAGACTTGAGATTCTTCTCTGCAGGGGTAACGCGCTTGCCGCTGCCCTTCTTGAAGGGCTTCTTTGCACCCTTACCTTTCTTAAAGCTGGGGGGCTTGTTGACCATCAATACATGATTATCTTTCTTGATGTCCACATCCGCAGCTTTCATCTTAGCGAAGAGCTCAGTGATCGTATCAGTGGAACCAATCTGATTATGAGTAACTATAAAACCTTTGTAGCTAGGAGGGAGTGATTGCAGAACTCTGTCAATCTTGAGATCCTCTGGAATCTTGCAGTCCAGTTGCTCAAGGCATTGAGTGCAGCCCGACATCTTAATGGCGTGCTCACTAACGGAACTCCCTTCCTCCATCTTGCAGTTAAAGAATTTCTCAGAGATCTCATATCTCTCGAGCGCTGAGTCGAAACATAGTTTTCAGTTCCTCAAGAATCTCAAAGGGCCCGGGGAACTCCTCAAAACGATTTTGAAGGTCCGATTCCATAGCAAACAACATGGTGCTCTTAATCACACCATAATCATCCTTGCGCGACTGATAAACAACTTTCTCATCAACTGGCGCATCTACAGCAGGGGCGTCACCTAGTGCTTTCTCAAGGACATAGTCCTTTTGTCCGCCAGAGAGAATGATTCTCAGATTGCGGAACCAGTTGGTGAAGTTAGACCCATTGTTCTTAAGCTTTTCTTTCTCAGCAAAAACGTTGAAGTTGAAGTTGAACTTAGCCATTTGATCTACAAAATTTTGCAAGTACAATTTAGACTATGTTCATGATAACTAGTTCAACTTAATCAAATTACTAGATGAACTCCCACTAAATTCAACATCCCTCAAGTTGTTTAGTGAACATGATCCAAATTCACCACACCTAATCCGATCTTCACGAGAGGAGATGTGGTTTCAATGGTGGACAAAAAAGTGTCGATCATATCATTCATATGACTCATGCTTAACCTTTCGGTTCGTGTGTTCCGAGGCCATGTCTGTACATGCTAGGCTCGTCAAGTCAAACCCAAGTATTTCCGCGTGTGCAAAACTGGTTTGCACCCGTTGTATGTGAACGTAGAGTTTATAGCACCCGATCATCACGTGATGCTTGAACATGACGAACTTTCGCAACGGTGCATACATGGGGAGAACACAGTTTTATCTTGATCTTTAAGTGAGGAATCATCTTATAATTCTACCGTCGCGATCTAAGCATAATAAGATACATAAAAGGATAAACATCACATGCATATAATTTTATGTGACATGGTATAGCCAATCTCCGCGCAATGATCCCCATCTTGTGCGTGCCAGCATGATCTCTATCACTCCACCATGATTGCCTCCACCACGAATAGCAACTACAACTATTGCTAACTACTTAGCGATAAAGTAAAACTATTACATGGCGTATAAGAAGTTGACACACATGTCATACACAATTATAAGGACAACCATATGGCTCCTGCCGGTTGTGTACTCATCGACATGCAAGTCATGAAACATTACAAAACATGATCATTGCATACAACATACACATCACATCTTGGGCCATACCATATCACAGAAACACTCCCTACAAAAACAAGTTAGACGCCTCTACTTTGTTGTTGCATGTTTTACGTGGCTTATGGGAGTAACACGCTAAGAACGATTCTTACCTACGGAAATCCACAACGGTGATATTATGGTTGCCAACATCCGGTGTAAAACCCATGACAACTATAGTGAGAGAAACTGACATCCACCAGCCACATGTGTGGAACAAGCCACATGTCAAGTGCGGAGCCGGTCTCGCGAATGAGGTCGCGTAAAGTTGGCCTGTACCACTTCGATCTCACTATCCCGCGTCATAATAAGTACACAACAAGAGGCTTGCAACAGAAAACATCAACGCCCGCAACAAGCATGTTGCGTTTTACTCATGAAACACATCTACACATAGATCTAGCTCTGATACCACTGAAGGGTTTCACAACATAGTAAATCAAAAAAATTCTACGGATGCGAACAGGAAAGCCAAGATCTAATCTAGGAGATGAAAACAACGAGGGGGGATAGATGAGATCTTCATACCCTTAAAGATTCGCACAGCGGAACGTTCAACGGAACGTGGTTGATGTAGTCGTACTACTTTCTCCTCCTCGAGATCCGATCTGATCCAACACCGCAAGTGGCGATGCCTCCGAGAGATGCACACGTATGGAACCTCGACGTCTCCTCCTTCCTCGGTCCAGCAAGTGGGGTGGAGAGATAGATTGGATCTACAACACGATGGCGTGGTGCAAAGGTGGAGAGTTTCTGCGGCAGGGCTTCGCCTACGCGCAGTCGGGAGAGAGAGAGAGAGGAGGGCAGCAACTAGGCGGCTAGGGTTTGAGGAGGTGTGGGGGAGGGTGCGCCCCTGCCCTCTTTATATAGAGGGTTGTCCGGCTGCCCTTGCCCCTCCTCCAAACCCACATGGGAGGAGTGGGGGGCAAGTTCCCCCCCTTCTAGAAGCTCTCCCTAGGGTTTCCCCTAGGGCTTGGCCGGCTGGGCCTATGGGGCCTTGTGACCCTGGCCCAATGCGGCCAGGGCACTCCCTCGTAGGCCCACGCCCCCTCCCGACAAGTGGGGCCACGTTGTTCCCACTCCGGAAGGTTCTAGAAGCTTCCGGTACAATACCGAACAATCCAAAACAATTCCAAAATCCAAAAACTGCTTTCCCTTATATGAATCTTATTCTCCGGACCATTCCGGAACCTTTCGTGACGTCCTGGATCTCATCCGAGACTCCGAACAAAAACTCATAAACCAATTATCCATTCTATCCTAGCGTCGAGACACGTTTGTGTGTGACCCTACGGGTTCGAGAATATGCAGACATGATCTACTATCTGAAGGGAATATGCCCTGAGAGGCAATAATAAAGTGTTTATTATGTGTATTCCAAGTATATGATAGATGTTTATTTTGCATGCTATAATTGTATTAATACGGAAACGTTAATACATGTGTGTTTAATAAACAAACAGAAAGTTCCTAGTTATGCCTCTCTCATAAACTAGCTCGTTGATTAACAAGATGATCAAGGTTTCCTGATCATGGACATTGGATGTTGTTAATAACGGGATCACAAAATTAGTGTAATGATGTGATGAACATTCATCCGAAGTATAGCATTATGATCAAAGTCATTGAGTTTATATTGCTATAACAACTTACGAAGTGATCCTAATCCTTATACCATGAGATCATGTCAATCACTATCACCGAAAGAGTTTCTTGATAACATCAAACGTCACACCGTAACAGGGTGATTATAAAGATGGATTCAGAACTAATAAAGTGTTATGTTGAGGCTCATGGATCGAGAATGGAATTTGTTCATCCCGATGACGGATAGATATACTCTGGGCCCTCTCGGTGATATCACATTGATTAGCTTGCAAGCAAGTGATTTGATCACTAGAATGTTATATCAGGCGAGAAAAGAGTGCATGTCGATGCGAGATCAAACTAGGTATGGAGATACCGATGATCGAATCACGGACATGTAATATATCGTGAAACAAAGGGATTAAGATACTAGCGTAAAAGGTTCCGAGCGATCACAAGAAAGTCATCGTTGAATGTGTGGGAGTCGATATGGGTCTCAGATCCCGCTTCGATTATTGATCCGAGAGGGTCTCGATCATGTCCGCATTATTCACGAACCGTAGGGTGACACACTTAAGAGACACCGACATCCAATTGGAGCAAATGTTTCATGCCGAAAGAATGAACAAGCGCAGGAATTTATTTCACTAGATATCGAAACAAGTTTTCGGGTGAAATTGCATAAAGTGGTTATGCATGTGAAATAGAATTCTAGCAAGGGGTTATTTGTGAATGTTTGTCATTAAAGTAATTGACAAAATTCTGAATAAAATAAAAGAGTTTTATTTAATGAGAGTTTGCATTAAATTTGGTGGAAATTTAATGGGAATTTTGAGTGGACTTTTGAGTGGAGGGAATTTAGAGGAGTTTTGTGAGTGGAGTGTCCACCCACATGAAGAGGGGAGGGCAAGGGGGCAGCCCCATGCGCCGGCCACCCCCTTGGGGTTCCCCCCCTCCTCCTATAAAAGGAGCCCCTCCTCCTCACTTGTCTCTCACACCTCCTCGTGAAGGATCTCTCTCCCCCTCTAGAATTTATCCCCCATGGTCTCGGACTAGCGAGATACATGTTCCCGGTGGCTATTCGGCAAGAAAGAGTTGTGCTTCCGCTGCATCGCTGGAGCGAGGAGGCGGAGGTTGCTCGGTGCCTCGAACGTGTGTGCGATCACGGATGCGCTGCTAATTTGCGGCGCTAGGACTTCCTCTCGATCTTGAGATCGGCAAGAGATCGTCTACAACAACCAAGAGTTGAACTCGTTAAGCTTTGTCGGTCTTCAAGGGTATGTTCTCTACGGATATACATTCGCCCGTTGTTTGTATCTAGTATATATAGATCTTGGTATATAGTTCACATCGTAGGAAAATTTTTGTTTTCTATGCTGCGAACCAACCCTTGATAGGTATCGAGCGGGATCTATCGTAGAGACTTTTTACAATTAGTACATATGAGTATGTGGGCGATGATGATCATGTTGTTGCTCCTTTGTTGTGATTTTGGATATTGGTGGTGGCATAGTGGGATGAAGCGCCGGACAAACTTTACATGTCATCGCACATGAGACACATTCCACGCTTGACATGCAACTAGTTTGCATAAGTGGCTAGCGGGTGTCCGTCTCTCCTACAATATCTATTTTGCAAGCGAGTTGTCAACAATTTGATTATCCTCGTTGTGGTTCATGTTCGTAGGTAAGAACGGTTCTATCTCGAAGCCCTAAGCCACGTAAAACTTGCAATGGATAAATTAGAGGCGTCTAGTTTAGATTGTTCTTTGGGCTAGTGTTATGATATGGTAGTGTTGTAAGTAGAAGTATGAGATGATACTCTTACAACACATAGCGTGTAAAGTCCATAGACCTTGGATTTACACATATAGGTATGATAGTGATCATACCACGATGCACATGATAGAGATCATCTGCGGGAACCATATAATTTCACTAATAAACATATGATGTTTGATTACATCTTATATTGCTTGTTTAGCGCTTTGTTAAGCATAATAAGATGATCCCTCATTTAAATATCAAGATAAGAATGTGTTCTTCCTTTAGTATGCACCGATTATGTTTTCGTCGCTCCAAGACATCACGTGATGATCGGGTGTTCTTGGATCCGACCATATTTCGGTGTAAAAGCAGTTACACACGCAAATACTAAGGTTCTAACTTGGCGAGCCTAGCATGTACGCACATGGCCTCGAACACAGAGAAAGGTTAAGCATGAGTCATATAGTTGATATGATGCCCATTTGATGCTCGCCTTTGAAGCTATACCGACTCACGTGATGATCGGACTTGGTATAGTGGATTTGGTTCATGTAATCACCAAAAGGACACGAGGGATGTCGCTTTTGAGTGGGAGTTCATTCGTAATATAGATTAGTTGAACTCGATCTATCATATACTTAGTCTAAACTTTACAAATTCTGTTGTAGATGGCACCACCTGTTTTTAATTTCAATGCGTTCATGGAGAAAGAGAAACTAGCAACGAGCGGTAGCAACTTTCTTGAATGGGCCATGAATTTGAGGATTCTCCTCTGTTGCACAAAAGCAATATGTGCTAGAAGCGTTAGGCCCCCACCTTTGATGATGCCTGACGAGGAGAAGAATGTCTATCGACTCGTCGGAGGACCACAACTTAGTTCATTGCGGCATATTGTATGGGCTAGAGCGGAACTTCAAAGCGTTTCAAAACGGCAATGCATTTGATACAATGGGTGAGTTGAAAATGATTTTCGACACACATCTTTGCTGTGAGAGCTACAATGCTTGAAAAGTTCTTTAGCTGCATGATGGAAGAGCACAACTCCGTTAGTGAGCATGTACTCAAGATGTCGGGTTACGCCGATAAGCTTGTGTCCTTGGGAATAACGATTCCCATTGACTTAGGCATCCATCGTGTTCTGCAGTCTCTGCCACCTAGATATAAGAGCTTTGTGATGAACTATAATATGCAAGGCATGAAGAAGTCTCTCCCCGAGCTTCTGTCAATGCTTAAAACTGCAGAAGTGGAGATCAAAAGGAACATCAAGTGTTGATGATCAATAGGAACACTGGTTTCAAGAAAGACAAGAAGGAAAAGCGGAAGGAAGTAAGGCGGCAAGCCTGTTGCAGCGCTGAAAAAACCCCGAGTTGGACCTAAGTCGATTCCGAGTGCTACTATTGTAAGGGATCAGCCCTTTGGGCAAGCGCCCCAAGTATCTGGCGCATAAGAAGGCCGGCAAGGCAAACAAAGGTATATATGATATACATGTTATTGATGTGTACTTGACTAGTGCTCGCGAGCTTTGGGTATTTGATACGGTTCGGTTGCTAATATTTGTAACTCGAATCGGGGCTGCGGAACAAGCGACCGCTAGCAAGGGGTGAGGTCAAGATGCGTGTCGGCAATGGAACAAACGTTGATGTAATCGCCGTCGGAACACTGCCTCTCCACTTACCGTCGGGATTAGTCATAAACTTAAATAAATGTTATCTGGTGCACTGAGCATGAACATTGTATCTGGATCATGTTTGATGCAAAGTGGTTATTCATTTAAATCGAGAACAATGGTTGTTCCATTTATATGAATGAAATCTTTTATGGTCATGCACCGATGATGAATGGTTTATTTCGTTAGATCTCGATGATAATGTTACACATATTCATAATGTTGATGCTAAAAGGATTAAACTTAATGATGATATATCCGCATATATGTGTAATGCCGTCTAGGTCATATTGGCATTAAGCATGAAGAAGCTCCATTCGGATGGACTTTTGGAATCACTTGATTATGAATCATTTGATACATGTGAGCCATGCCTTATGGGCAAGATGACTAGAACGCCGTTTTCAGTTCAATGGAGCAGGCGATTTATTGGAAATCATACATTCGATGTATGTGGTCCAATGAGTGTGTCGTGAGGTGGATATCGTTATTTTGTTACTTTCACGGATGATTTGAGTAGATACGGTTATATCTACTTGATGAAACACAAGTGAAACCTTTGAAAAGTTCAAGGAATTTCGAATGAAGTGGAAAATCATCGTAATAGAAAGATCAAATTTCTACGGTCCACCGTGGAGGTGAGTATCTAAGTTCTGAGTTTAGCACTCACATGAAAGAGTGTGGAATTGTTTCACAACTCACACTGCCGAACACCACAAATGAAATGGTGTGTCGGAACGTCGTAATCGTACTTTATTAGATATGGTTCGATCTATGATGTCTCCGCGGACTTGCCGTTGTCATTTTGGGGTTATGCACTAGAAAGCTGCTGCATTCACTTTAAATCGGGCACCATCTAAATCCGTTGAAAAGACACCGTATGAATTGTGGTTTGGAAACAAACCTAAGCATCATTCTTAAAGTTTGGGGTTGCGATGTTTATGTGAAGAAACTTCAACCGGATAAACTCGAACCCAAAGCGGAAAAATGCGTCTTCATAGGATACCCTAAAGAAACTATTGGGTATTCCTTCTATCACAGATCCGAGGGCAAGGTTTTTGTTGCCAGAATGGATCCTTTCTAGAGAAAGAGTTTCTCGAAAGGTGTGAGTAGTCGGAAGGTAGAACTCAAGAGGTTGTGGAACCTTCTCTTCAAAGTATGGCGAGTAGCGCAGAAGTTGTTCGGAGTTGGCTCCACTGTTGAAGAGGAACTAATGATAATGATCATGAAACTCCGAAGAGAGTACTACCGAACCTCGCAGGTCAAGCAGACGCGTGCAGCTCCGAGTATGCGGGAATCTGTCATAAATTTCATGGTTGATGAAAATAATGACCCTGCGACGTATGAAGAAGCGATGATGAGCCCGGATTCCAACAAATGGTTAGAAGCCATGAAATCCGAGATGGAATCCATGTATGAAAATCAAGTTTGGAACTTAGTGGAATTACCTCACGACCGAAAGGCCGTGGAGAACAAATGGATTTTCAAAAGGAAAAGCGATCTTGATGGTAATGTGACCATCTATAAAGCTCGACTTGTCGCAAAGGGGTTTCGACAAATTCAAGGAGTTGACTACGATGAGACTTTCTCTCCCGTAGCGATGCTAAAGTCAGTTAGGATTATGTTAGCAATTGCTGCATATTTCGATTATGAAATATGGCATATGGATGTCAAAACCGTGTTTCTCAATGGTAATATTGAAGAAGAGTTGTATATGATACAACCAAAGGGTTTTGTCGATCCTAAGGATGCTAACAAGGTGTGCAAGCTTCAGCGATCCATCTATGGATTGAAGCAAGCATCGCGAAGTTGGAATCTCCGCTTTGATGAGGTGATCAAAGAGTTTGGATTTGTCCAAACTTATGGAGAAGCTTGTATTTACAAGAAAGTGAGTGGGAGCAATGTGGCATTTCTGATATTATATGTGGATGACATATTATTGATCGGAAATGATATAGAACTTTTAAACAGTGTTAAAAGTTATCTAAACGACAAATTTTCAATGAAGGACCTAGGTGAGCGTCATACATATTAGGCATAAAGATCTATAGAGATAGATCTAGGCGCCTAATAGGGCTATCGCAGTACATACCTTGATAAGATTTTAAAGAAGTTTAAAATGGACGAAGTAAGAAGGGGTTCTTACCTATGTTGCAAGGCAAGACATTGAGTAAGACTCAAAGTCCGGCTTCAAGGAAGAAAGAGATAATGGACAAAGTCCCTATGCTTCAGCCATAGGCTCTATAGTGTACGCCATGCTATGTACAAGACCGGATGTGGCACACGCTATTAGTTTGACTAGTAGGTACCAATCGGATCGTGTTCGAACCTTTGGATAGCGGTCAAGAATATCCTTAAGTACTTACGAAGAACTAAGGATATGTTTCTTGTATCTGAGGTGAAGAAGAGCTCGTCGCTAAGTGTTATGTCGACGCTAGCTTTGACACCGATCCGGATGACTCTAAGTCTCAATCCGGATCGTATTTCTCATGAATGGCGGAGCGGTTAGTTGGAGGAGCTCCAAACAACCTGTGGTAGCGGGATCAACAACGGAGGCGAATATGTTCTCTTGAGCGGCTCAGGAAGCAGTTTGGATGAAGGAGTTCATATCCGAACTAGGAGTTGTGGCAAACGCATTGGATCCAATGGTGATCTATTGTGACAACAATGGTGCCATTGCCAATGCCAAAGAGCCAAGGTCTCACAAGCATTCCAAGCATATTAAGCGCCGGTTTCACTCCATCCGCGAGCATGTCAAGGATGGAGATATAAAGATTTGTAAAGTACATACGGATCTCAATGTAGCAGATCCGTTGACTAAAACTCTCCCTAGAGCAAAACATGATCAACACCAGAACTCAATGGGTGTTAGATTTATCACTATGTAACTAGATTATTGTCTCTAGTGCAAGTGGGAGACTGAAGGGAATATGCCCTGAGAGGCAATAATAAAGTGTTTATTATGTGTATTCCAAGTATATGATAGATGTTTATTTTGCATGCTATAATTGTATTAATACGGAAACGTTAATACATGTGTGTTTAATAAACAAAAAGAAAGTTCCTAGTTATGCCTCTCTCATAAACTAGCTCGTTGATTAACAAGATGATCAAGGTTTCCTGATCATGGACATTGGATGTTGTTAATAACGGGATCACAAAATTAGTGTAATGATGTGATGAACATTCATCCGAAGTATAGCATTACGATCAAAGTCATTGAGTTTATATTGCTATAACAACTTACGAAGTGATCCTAATCCTTAGACCATGAGATCATGTCAATCACTATCACCTAAGAGTTTCTTGATAACATCAAACGTCACACCGTAATGTGGTGATTATAAAGATGGATTCAGAACTAATAAAGTGTTATGTTGAGGCTCATGGATCGAGAGTGGAATTTGTTCATCCCGACGGATAGATATACTGGGCCCTCTCGGTGATATCACATTGATTAGCTTGCAAGCAAGTGATTTGATCACTAGAATGTTATATCACAGAACGAGAAAAGAGTGCATGTCGATACGTGAGATCAAACTAGGTATGGAGATACCGATGATCGAATCTCGGACATGTAATATATCGTGAAACAAAGGGATTAAGATACTAGTGTAAAAGGTTCCGACGATCACAAGAAAGTCATCGTTGAATGTGTGGGAGTCAGTATGGGTCTCCAGATCCCGCTTCTGATTATTGATCTGAGAGGGGTCTCGATCATGTCCGCATTATTCGCGAACCGTAGGGTGACACACTTAAGATACACCGACATCCAATTGGAGCAAAAGTTTCATGCCGAAAGAATGAACAAGCGCAGGAATTTATTTCACTAGATACCGAAACAGGTTTTCGGGTGAAATTGCATAAAATGGTTATGCATGTGAAATAGAATTCTAGCAAGGGGTTATTTGTGAATGTTTGTCATTAAAGTAATTGACAAAATTCTGAATAAAATAAAAGAGTTTTATTTAATGAGAGTTTGCATTAAATTTGGTGGAAATTTAATGGGAATTTTGAGTGGACTTTTGAGTGGAGGGAATTTAGAGGAGTTTTGTGAGTGGAGTGTCCACCCACATGAAGAGGGGAGGGCAAGGGCAGCCCCATGCGCAGCCACCCCTTGGGGTTCCCCCTCCTCCTATAAAAGGAGCCCCTCCTCACTTGTCTCTCACACCTCCTCGTGAAGGATCTCTCCCCCTCTAGAATTTATCCCCATTGGTCTGGGACTAGCGAGATACATGTTCCCGGTGGCTATTCGGCAAGAAAGAGTTGTGCTTCCGCTGCATCGCTGGAGCGAGGAGGCGGAGGTTGCTCGGTGCCTCGAACGTGTGTGCGAGCACGGATGCGCTGCTAATTTGCGGCCCTAGGACTTCCTCTCGATCTTGAGATCGGCAAGAGATCGTCTACATCAACCACGAGTTGAACTCGTTAAGCTTTGTCGGTCTTCAAGGGTATGTTCTCTACGGATATACATCCGCCCGTTGTTTGTATCTAGTATATATAGATCTTGGTATATAGTTCACATCGTAGGAAAATTTTTGTTTTCTATGCTGCGAACCCTTCACTATCAATAATCAACAGCGGGGTCTGGAAACCCATATTGACTCCCACACATTCATCTATGATCATATCGGATGAACCACGATGCCAGGATTCAATTAATCCCATATATATATTCCCTTGATCGTCGGTATCGGCATACCTAGTTCAATCTCGTTCACGGCAAGTACTTTACTCGTTTCCGATATCACTTTGTGATTAACTCCTTAACCACGTTCTTGCGGCGGTGTTGATATCGATTACGAGTGGGTCTATCTCTCTGACTTGGGAGGGACAAATCCCATCTCGATACATACAACCCAACAAGTACTTTCCGATCACCTGAGAGACACCTTTATGATCACCCTCTCATAGGATGACGTTTGATGACCTCAAAGATTTCTTCCGATACCAGGGAGTTGCATTATCTCATGGTCTAAGGAATACAATATTTGACATAAGAAAAAAGCGTCGCAAAGATGAACACGATGACAAGATATAATTGCTCTGCTTGATTTGGGTCTGTCTATCATATCATTCTCCCAATGACATGATCTCATTATTATTTGACAAATCATGTCTATGGTTAGGAAACCTTAACCATCATTAATCAATGAGCTACTCCATAGAGGCGTACTAGGGACACAGTGTTGTTCATAAACCACACAAGTATCAAAGTTTCCGCTTAATACAATTCTAGCATGGAATATAAACTTTATCATGAACAAGAATTATAATAATAACATCTTTATTATTGCATCTAGGGCATAATTCAAACATATCGGTATTCCCAAATACCTCATAAGGGAGTGTCCTTGATCGCAACCAAAACAATTGAGTATACTGAGTGACACTTTGTTGTGCTTCTTCAAAACAAAATAACTCACTCTTATGTAAATTTTGTTGGAATTATGCCCTAGAGGCAATAATAAAGATGTTATTATTATAATTCTTGTTCATGATAAAGTTTATATTCCATGCTAGAATTGTATTAAGCGAAAACATTAATACTTGTGTGGTTTGTAAACAACACCGTGTCCCTAGTACGCCTCTATGGACTAGCTCATTGATCAATGATGGTTAAGGTTTCCTAACCATAGACATGAGTTGTCAATTGATAATGAGATCATATCATTGGGAGAATGATATGATGGATGTACCAAACTAAGCGAAGCAATTAGATCGCTTCATCGTGTTCATCTTTTGAAGCTTTTCCTATGTCAAATATTGTATTCCTTAGACCATGAGATAATGCAACTCACCGGTACCAAGAAAGCTTTGAGGTCATCAAACGTCATCCTATGAGAGGGTGATCATAAAGGTGTCTCGTGTGATCGGAAAGTATCCTGGGTTGTATGTATCAAGATGGAATTTGTCCCTCCCAAGTCGGAGAGATATACTTCGGCCCACTGTAATCGATATCAACACCGCTTGCAAGCATGTGGTTAAGGAGTTAATCACAAAGTGATATCGGATTACGGAACAAGTAAAGTACTTGTGAACAAGATTGAACTAGGTATGATGGTACCGACGATCGAATCTCGGCAAGTAAAATATCGCGAGACGAAGGGAATATATATGGGATTGATTGAATCGGCATCGTGGTTCATCCGATATGATCATCGATGAATGTGTGGAGTCAATATGGGTGCACTCGCTGTTGATTATTGATAGAAGATCATGTCCATATTCTCGAACCCGCAGGGTCACACACTTAACGTGTCTCGACGCTAGGATAGATTGGATAATTGGTTTATGAATTTTTGTTCGGAGTCTCGGATGGGATCCGGGATATCACGAGAGGTTCCGGAATGGTCCGGAGAATAAGATTCATATAAGGCAGTGCAGTTTTTGGAGTTCGGAATTGTTCCGGGTTAATCGGTATTGTACCGGAAGCTTCTAGAACCTTCCGGAAGGGGACCAACGTGGCCCCATGTTCCGGGAGGGGGCATGGGCCTATGAGGGAGTGTCCTGGACGCATTGGGCCAGGGGCACAAGGCCCCATAGGGCCCAGCCGATCCTAGATAAGTTTAAACTCGTTTAAACTAGAGATAGGATTTCTAGATAAGGGAGAGTTTAAATCGTTTAAACTAGAGATAGGATTTCTAGATAAGGGAGAGTTTAAATTGTTTAAACTAGAGATAGGCTTGGAGGAGGGCAGGGGCCGCCCCTCTATATATAGAGGGTGGTGCGCCTCCCCTACAACACACCTTCCTCCAAGCCCTAGCAGCCTTGCTACCTTCCTCTCCCTCCCGATGTTTGTGGGCGAAGCCTGCAGCAGAAATTCTCCACCATATACACCACGCCGTCGTGTTGTAGATCCAATCTAACTCTCCACCATACTCGCTGGTCCGAGGAAGGAGGAGACGTTGAGGTGCTGCACGTGTGCATCTCACGGAGGCACCGCCACTTGTGGTGCTAGATCGGATCAGATCGCGAGGAGAAGCGAGTACGACTACATCACCCACGCCCGACGAACGTTCCGCTGTCTGAATCTTCAAGGGTATGAAGATCTAATCCAATCTCTCTCGTTGTTTGCATCTCCTAGATTAGATCTTGGCTTTCCTCTGCTCATCCGTAGAAAATTTTGATTTACTATGCCGCCAAACCCTTCAAAGGGTATCGAGCTAGATCTATACGTAGATGTGTTTCACGAGTAGAACGCAACATGGTTGTTGCGGCGCTGATGTTTTCTGTTGCAAGCCTCTTGTTTGTGTTCTTCTTATGACACGGGATAGTGAGATTGAAGCGGTCCAGGCCAATCTTACGCGACGTCGTCATGAGACCGGCTCGCACTTGACGCGGTGGCTTGTTCCACACATGCGGCTGGTGGATGTCGGTTTCTCACTATAGTTGTCATGGGATTAACACCGGAGTTTGGCAACCATAATATCACCGTTGTGGCTTTCCGTAGGTAAGAATCGTTTAGCATCTACTCCCATAAGCCACGTAAAACATGCAACAACAAAGTAGAGGCGTCTAACTTGTTTTTGCAGGAGTGTTTTCGTGATATGGTATGGCCCAAGATGTGATGTGTATATTGTATGATGATCATGTTTTGTAATGTTTCACGACTTGCATGTCGATGAGTACACAACCGCAGGAGCCATATGGTTGTCTTTATAATTGTGTATGACCTGCGAGTCAACTTCTTATACGCCATGTAATAGCTTTACTTTATCGCTAAGTAGTTAGCAATAGTTGTAGTTGCTATTCGTGGTGGAGGCAATCATGGTGGAGTGATGGAGATCATGCGGAACGCACAAGATGGAGATCATTGCGAAGATTGGCTATACCATGTCACATAAAGTTATATGCATGTGATGTTTATCCTTTTATGTATCTTATTATGCTTAGATCGAGACGGTAGCATTATAAGATGATTCCTCACTTAAAGATCAAGATAAAACTGTTCTCCCCAAGTATGCACCGTTGCGAAAGTTCGTCGTGTCCAAGCATCACGTGATGATCGGGTGCTATAAACTCTACGCTCACATACAACGGGTGCAAGCCAGTTTCGCACACGCGGAAATACTTGGGTCTAGCTTGACGAGCCTAGCATGTACAGACATGGACTCGGAACACAAGAACCAAAAGGTTAAGCATGAGTCATATGAATGATATGATCGACACTTTGTTGTCCACCATTGAAACCACATCTCTTCTCGTGATGATCGGATTAGGTGTGGTGAATTTGGATCGTGTTCACTAAACAACTTGAGGGATGTTGAATTTAGTGGGAGTGCATCTAGTAATTTGATTAAGTTGAACTATTTATCATGAACATAGTCTAAATTGTACTTGCAAATACTATAGATCCAATGGCCAAGTCCAACTTCAACTACAACGTTTTTGCTGAGAAAGAAAAGCTTAGGAACAATGGGTCTAACTTCACCAATTGGTTCCGCAATCTAAGAATCATTCTGGCATGGACAAAGGACTATGTCCTTGGTAAAGCGTTAGGTGACCCCCTAAATCAAGCGCTACGGCTGATGAGAAAGCTGTCTATCGCAAGAAAGATGATTATGGTGTGATTAACAGCACCATGTTGTTTGCTATGGAACCGGAGCTTCAAAATCGTTTTGAAACCTATCCCGGGCCCTTTGAGATTCTCGAGGAGCTGAAAACCATGTTTCAGACTCAAGCCCGTTCTGAGAGATATGAGATCTCTGAGAAGTTCTTTAACTGCAAGATGGAGGAAGGGAGTTCCGTTAGTGAGCACGCCATAAAGATGTCGGGCTACACTCAACGCCTTGAGCAACTAGAATGCACGATTCCAAAGGATCTCAAGATTGATAGGGTTCTGCAATCACTCCCTCCCAGCTACAAAAGTTTTGTAGTGACTCATAATCAGATTGGTTCCACTGATACGATCACCGAGCTCTTCGCAAAGCTGAAGGCTGCGGAAGTGGACATCAAGAAGGATAATCATGTGTTGATGGTCAACAAGCCCTCCTTTAAGAAAGGTAAGGGAGCAAAGAAGCCCTTCAAGAAGGGCGGCGGCAAGCACAATGCCCCTGCTGAGAAGAAGCTCGTGTCCGTCCCAAGCCTAATCGAAAGTGCTTCTATTGCAAGGACAAGGGTCATGGAAGCACAACCGTCTCAAATACTTAGCGGACAAGAAGGCTGGCACCATCAAAGGTATATTTGATATACATGTTATTGATGTTTTCCTTACTAGCCCTCGTTGTAGTGCACGGGTATTTGATACGGTTCGATTGCTAATATTTGTAACTCAAACAGAGCTATCGAATAGACGGCGGCTTGCGAGGATGAGGTGACGATCTTGGCGTTGGCAACGGATCAAGAGTTGATGTGATGGCCGTCGGCACGCTCTCCTTAGTTTTACCTTCGGGATTAGTTTTAAACCTTAATAAATGTTATTATGTGCCTGCGTTGAGCATGAACATTATTTCCGGATCGTGTTTATTGCAAGACGGTTATTCATTTAAATCGGAGAATAATGGTTGTTCTATTTATATGAGTAGCATCTTTTATGGTCATGCACCTCTTGTGAATGGTTTATTTCTTCTAAATATCAAAAGGGATGAAACACACATCCATAACATTGAGGCTAAGAGATGCAAAGTAGATAGTGATAATACTACTTATTTGTGGCACTGTCGTCTAGGTCATATTGGTGTCAAGCGCATGAAGAAACTCCATTCTGATGGACTTTTGGAGTCTCTTGATTTTGAATCATTTGACACATGCGAACCATGCCTCATGGGCAAGATGATCAAAACCCCGTTCTCCGGTATGATGGAGCGAGCAACTGACTTGTTGGAAATCATACATACCGATGTATGCGGACCGATGAGTGTTTCGACGCGCGGTGGATATCGCTATTTTCTCACTTTTACCGATGACTTAAGTAGATATGGGTATATCTATTTAATGAAACATAAATCTGAAACATTTGAAAAGTTCAAGGAATCTCAGAATGAAGTGGAGAACCATCGTAACAGAAAGATTAAGTTTCTACGATCCGATCGTGGGGGCGAATATTTGAGTTATGATTTTCTCACGCATCTTAAAGCAAGTGGATTCGTTTCACAACTCACGCCACCCGGAACACCACAGCGCAATGGTGTGTCTGAACGCCGGAATCGAACCCTATTAGATATGGTCCGATCAATGATGTCTCTTACTGATTTGCCGTTATCATTTTGGGGTTATGCATTAGAAACCGCTGCATTCACTTTAAATAGGGCTCCATCTAAATCCGTTGAGACGACACCATATGAACTGTGGTTTGGTGCTAAACCTAAGTTGCCGTTTCTTAACGTTTGGGGATGCGAAGCTTACGTCAAGAAGTTGATGCCGGACAAGCTCGAACCCAAAGCGGAGAAATGCGTCTTCATAGGATACCCTAAGGAAACTATTGGGTATACCTTCTATCACAGAACCGAAGGCAAAGTGTTTGTCGCAAAGAACGGTTCCTTTCTTGAGAAGGAGTTTCTCTCGAAAGAAGTGAGTGGGAGGAAAGTAGAGCTTGACGAGGTTATTGAACCTTCTCTTGAATTGGAGTAGCGCGGCACCTGAAATTGTTCCAAAGTGCCTTTGCACCAACAATAGAGGAAGCTAATGACAAGGATCATGAAGCTTCGGAGGATGCTGCTACTGAACGTCGCAGGTCGACAAGGTCGCGTGCCCCTCCTGAGTGGTACGACAACCCTGTCTTGACTGTCTTGTTAGTATAAGACAGTGAACCTACGAACTATGAGGAAGCGATGATGAGCCCAGACTCTGAGAAATGGCTGGAAGCCATAAAATCCGAATTGGGATCCATGAGCGAAAACCAAGTATGGACTTTGGTGGACCCTCCTAGCGACCGAAAGGCCGTTGAGTGCAAATGGATTTTCAAGAAGAAAACGGACGCGGATGGTAATGTTGTAGGGTTCACAGCATAGAAAACAAAAAATTTCCTACGATGGGAACAACTATGTACCAAGATCTATCTACTAGATACAAACAACGGGCGGATGTATATCCGTAGAGAACATACCCTTGAAGACCGACAAAGCTTAACGAGTCCAAACTCGTGGTTGATGTAGACGATCTCTTGCCGATCTCAAGATCGAGAGGAAGTCCTAGCGCCGCAAAACAGCAACCGCATCCGTTGCTCGCACACGTTCGAGGCACCGAGCAACCTCCGCCTCCTCGCTCCAGCGATGCAGCGGAAGCACAAATCTTTCTTGCGAAAAGCCACGGGAACATGTATCTCGCTAGTCGAGACCATGGGGAATAAATTCTAGAGGGGAGAGAGATCCTTCACGAGGAGGTGTGTTGTGAGAGGAGGAGAGGGGCCTTTATAGGGAGAGGGGGCACCCAAGGGCCATGGCGCCCAGCCATGGGGCTGCCCCCACCTCTTCCACATTCATGTGGGTGGAGCTCCCACTCAAAATGAAAAGCCTCCACTCCCATTAAAAAGCCTCCACTCATAAATCCACTCACATGCATTAAATTTCCACCAAATTTAATGCAAGCTCTCATTTAAATAAAACTCTTTTATTTATTTATTCAGAATTTTTTTAATTACTTTAATTAACAAACATTCACATAAAACCCCTTGCTAGTATTCCATTTCACATGCAGAACCAGTTTCAGCAATTTCAACCGAAACAGTTTCGGTGTCTAGTGAAATAAATTCCTGCGCTTTCCTTTTCTTTTCGGCATGAAACTTTTGCTCCAATTGGATGTCGGTGTCTCTTAAGTGTGTCACCCTACGGTTCGTGAATAATGCGGACATGATCGAGACCCCTCTCGAATCAATAATCAGAAGCGGGATCTGGAGACCCATACTGACTCCCACACATTCAATGATGACTTTCTTGTGATCGTCGGAACCTTTTACGCTAGTATCTTAATCCTTTTGTTTCGCGATATATTACATGTCCGAGATTCGATCATCGGTATCTCCATACCTAGTTTGATCTCGTTACTGACATGCACTCTTTTCTCGTTCCCGTGATATAACATTCTAGTGATCAAATCACTTGCTTGCAAGCTAACCAATGTGATATCACCGAGAGGGCACAGAGTATATCTATCCGTCATCGGGATGAAAAAATTCCACTCTCGATCCATGGGCCTCAACATAACACTTTAGTAGTTCTGAATCCATCTTTATAATCACTCAGTTACGGTGTGACGTTTGATGTTATCAAGAAAATCTTTCGGTGTTAGTGATTGACATGATCTCATGGTCTAAGGATTAGGATCACTTCGTAAGTTGTTATAGCAATATAAACTCAATGACTTTGATCGTAATGCTATACTTCGGATGAATGTTCATCACACCATTACACTAATGTTGTGACCTCGTTATTAACAACATCCAATGTCCATGATCAGGAAACCTATGATCATCTTGTTAATCAACGAGCTAGTTTATAAGAGAGGCATAACTAGGAACTTTCTATTTGTTTATTAAACACACATGTATTAATGTTTCCGTATTAATACAATTATAGCATGCAAAATAAACATTTATCATAAATAAGGAATACGATAATAACCACTTTATTATTGCCTCTCGGGCATATTCCCTTCAGTCTCCCACTTGCACTAGAGACAATAATCTAGTTTGAGAACTTTGCGTATTGAACACCTATGGCTTTCTGGTGTTCCATATACGCAATTGCAAGTGGTTAACATAATCTACGGATCTGACGCTTTCAGGTCCGTGTGTATTTGCATGTCTTTGCGTCTTCACGCATCACTCATTCTCCAATGAGATGGCATTGTATTAATTTGGTCTTTTGGTGAGACCTTTAGTTCCTTGGGGTTAAAACACGTCGATACTATTGTCATACAATATATCTTTAGTGTTAGCCTGCTATAACCACACCTTAGTTTGATAACAAACTACTTGACACAAATTCCTCCTTTGTCGCTACTATAGCAGTCATATACTTAGCCTTTTGTTGTAGTATTCGTCACAATGTCTTAACTTTGGAACTCTTCCAAATCCATCATGGAATCTCCTTTCCATTACATTGTGCCACCCATAGTTTAAATTGAGATAAAATTAATTTGTATCTTGTGACAAAACTAGTATCAATGTAACGCTTTACAATGAACTATTTGTAATTGTTTGTCACCTCTACACAAATATATTCTTAGTTCTTCCAAAAGATCATAAGAATATCCTTACTATAGTCCAATGATCATTTTATGATTCATTCTGGTATATGCTCATAACACTTAGAGCATAGGACATATCTGGATGTGTACATATCATGGTATGATTGATCAAAACATTCTTGTGATTTCACTCATCAAGTGTCAAAACACTTGAATCTTGTTTCACTTATCAAGTGTCGATACACTTGAATCTTGATTCAATTCCTTTCCATGTGACAAGAACTGTTTCTTGTCGTTTCTATATTGAACTCCTTCAATATCTCATATATGTACGTTTGGCACAACCATATTGGCGTCACAGTCTATCCACTACGCACATTCACGCTAAATATTCGGTTTTGCCTAAGTCTTTCATCAAAATGAAATTCTTAACCTTTGTCAATAAAAGATACATCATTTCCAATCAACAAGATGTCCTCCACATAATGTATTAGAAATATGTCTTAGCGCTCCCACTTAATTTCTTGCAAATGCAAGCATCTTCATCGTCTCCTGATGAAAACTCCTTTTCATCACGGTGAAGATTCCAACTCCGCGATGCTTACTTCAACCATTGAAGTTTGCATGCCCTTTTTAGCATCCTTTGAATTAACAAAACCCTTTGGATCGTGTCATGTACACGTCCTAGGTAACCATTCTATTAGAAGAACTTTGTTTTGTTTATTCATCTACCATATAACAGATTATATGTAGTGGTTGCTACTTTAATCCGTCCAGACTAAATATCGCTATGAAAGATCAAATCTTGTCATAGTCAACTCTTTGAACATTGTCATAAAATACTTTACAACATGTCGAATATTTCATAGATGTGAGACATCCATGTCTGTTTCTTTATAGATCCAAATACGACCGATAGGTTTTTACACCTTTCCGGAGGGTCTTCCAAGTTCAAAACTTGATTTCTCGTATATGGAACTATCACGGATTTTATGGCTTCAAGCCATTTGACGAAGTCAGGGCCCATCATCGCTTCTTTGTATGTATTCGGTTCATCATTGTCAAACAATAATGATTTACTCTCAAATCTTAGTATTTGATTGTTTAACCGACCTTCTTGGTTCAATAGGAACTTTAGACCTCCGTGACCACAACCTTTGAGGCACATAAGCTATGAGCATTATGGCAGCCTCCAGAACGATTTCCGGCGCTGCGCAACTCAGCACATTTAGCTAAGGTTCGTTAACCTTATCAAAGTTCTATTGTCCTCCCACTTAACTTTTATGAAAAATTCCTTCTTCAAGAAACTTCACATTTCAAGCGACAAACCCTTTTGTCCTCGGTGTTAAGGAGGAATAACCAATTGTTATTCAAAATAACCTACAAAGACATGCTCATCCGACTTTGGTTGTAAACATCTTACTTATGTTTAGCATACCAAAATTTAAGAAAGGAAAACTTGGGTTTTACCCCAAACCATAACTCATATGGTGTCATTTCAACGGATCAAGATGGAGCTCTTTTCAGTGTAAAAGCGGTAGTCTCTAAAGCTTTAATCTTTTAAAACATAATGGCAGTTTTATAAATAACACCTTTGATCCAACCATGTCAAACAAGGTTTCATTACAAATCTCAAACACTCCATACTCCTATGGTGTTTTGGGAGATGTAAATCTAGGTGTTTTGCTAAACTTGCAACTCAAATAAATCCCTTTATGATAAAATCATAATTCATTTATTTTCTTGTTACACTTGTAACTCAAATAAATTCCTTTATGATCAAATCATAATTCATTTATTTTTCTTGTTACAATGATTTTCCACTTCATCTTGAAAGTCTTTGAAAACGTTTTTCAAATATTTCATACTTCTTTCTCATTAAGTGAATATTCACTCAAAATCCGGAGAAAGCATATGAAGTTGAAACCCATCGCCAACTTCGCACATAATGGACTACATACATCGATATGTATAAATTCCAATATTTTAGTCGTTCTTCTTTGGCCTTTGAACGAAGTTTTAATTATCCCGAGGAAAGTCTCACAAGCGTCACTTGATCAAATCAAAGACTCCAAAAATCCATGAATATGGAGATTCTTCATGTTTTCTTTCCAATATAATTTAAACAGCGATGTCACTTCATAAGTGATCTTTCAATCATTTGTCTTGCAACATTTTAGCATTAGGATTTATGGATGTGATTTCTTCAACTAGATTTGTAAATCATCCATCTTATATGGAATACGGTAATTATTTGAACAACCTTTGTTCTTATAATACCTGATTCAAATAACAATTATTAAAACAAATCTTGAAGTCAAGTTTTGATGTCAACGAGAAATACAAACAACGGTTTGTTTGTTTTCGATGAACATCATCACATATTCTCTTGCTAGTTACTTAGGTCATTGTGGTTCATGAATTGCGTTGTTCCGTATGAAATTTCATACCAACCAATTCGGTATCCAATACCCAAGAACCACATTGTTTAACAAGCAAAGAATACAACCATAACATGTATATCATATATATACCTAAATTGGATATTTCCAATCTTTTCTTTTCTGCCAAATATATTTTATAGATTCTCTTTCAACATTTCCTTTTCCTTTTAAAAGAATTTATCAACATCAAAAGTGGCGCCATATACATGACACATAGTCCAAAGCGTGTATATTCAAATAATAATACCTTTGGACTTGCACTTTGAAGTAGATCACCATCATCAAAATGATCGGTATTCTTTCAAAATTCATTCTTTAGTAATCTTTTAGTGTAGTAAACATTTTACATACATATTCTATTCACCCTTATCATGACGACTTTCATGATCAAGCTACTTTAGCTTATAAAGGTGAATCGTGAGTATAACATTACTTTCCAAAACCCTTTTGGATGATTAGGATGTCTAGCATCTCCAACCTTCGTAAATTCTCATCCAATATGAGAACATATATTATACTCTATCATATTGCAACAAACATTGTTTCAGATATCGTTATATCTGACACACATGATGGTTTCTGAAACAATTCTTTCAGCTCCTAGATAAACTTGATGTTTAAATCAAGAATCATGGAGGCAAACATGATACTTAAGATACTAACACTGGAATTGTTACTCTCGATTTAATACCAATTATTAAATTTCACGGAGTAAATAGAATTTTGCTGAAAGTTTGCAATAGGACTTTAAACTTTAGATTGACACTCAACACAATACGATACCAGTTTGTAAAGTATATATCCAGAATTCTATAGTTCTATTATCTCAATTACAACTATGCATATGGTGGTGAACGAATGCCAATGACTACAACAAATTATGCAAATTCACTTTGATTTAATTTATGATAAATTGAGATCTACTAATCCAAATAAGAAATAAACTACCACTACAAAAAGACATCACTCGTGCCTTTTGGTGATTACATGAACCAAATCCACTATACCAAGTCCGATCATCACGTGAGTCGGTGTAGCTTCAAAGGCGAGCATCAAATGGGCATCATATCTACTATATGACTCATGCTTAACCTTTCGGTCCGTGTTCCGAGGCCATGTCTGTACATGCTAGGCTCGCCAAGTAAGAACCTTAGTATTCGCGTGTGTAACTGTCTTACACCCGAAATATGGTCGTGGATCCAAAAACACCCGATCATCACGTGATGTCTTGGAGCGACGAGAACATAATCGGTGCATACTAAAGGAAGAACACATTCTTATCTTGATATTTAAATGAGGGATCATTTTATTATGCTAATAAACACCAAACAAGCAATATAAGATGCTATCAAACATCACATGTTTATTAGTGGAATGATATGGTTCCCGCATATGATCTCTATCATGTGCACCGTGGTATGATAAATATCATACCTATATGTGTAAGTCCAAGGTCTATGGATATTACACGTTATGTGTGTTGTAAGAGTATCATCTCATACTTCTACTTACAACATCACCATATCATATCACTAGCCCAGCAACAATCTAAACTAGACGCCTCTAATTTATCCATTGCAAATTTTACGTGGCTTAGGGCTTTCGAAGATAGAACCGTTCTTACCTACGAACATGAACCACAACGAGGATAACCAAATTGTTGACAACTCGTTGCAAATTAGATATTGACTATAGTAGGAGAGACAGACACCCGCTAGCCACTTATGCAAAACTAGTTGCATGTCAAGCGTGGACAGGTCTCATGCGAGGACATGTAAAGTTTGTCCGGCCGCTTCATCCCACTATGCCACCAATATCCAAAGTACAACTAAGAAGCAATAAAATGATCATCATCGCCCACATACTCATATGTGTACTACCGTGCAAAGTATCTACGCATAGATCCGCTCGATACCCTTTGTAGGGTTCACGACATAGAAAACAAAAATTTCCTACGATGGGAACAACTATGTACCAAGATCTATCTACTAGATACAAACAACGGGCGGATGTATATCCGTAGAGAACATACCCTTGAAGACCGACAAAGCTTAACGAGTCCAAACTCGTGGTTGATGTAGACGATCTCTTGCCGATCTCAAGATCGAGAGGAAGTCCTAGCGCCAAAAGCAGCCGCATCCGTGCTCGCACACGCTCGAGGCACCGAGCAACCTCCGCCTCCTCGCTCCAGCGATGCAGCGGAAGCACAACTCTTTCTTGCCGAAAATCCACCGGGAACATGTATCTCGCTAGTCCGAGACCATGGGGGATAAATTCTAGAGGGGGAGAGAGATCCTTCACGAGGAGGTGTGTTGTGAGAGGAGGAGAGGGGCCTTTATAGGGGAGAGGGGGGGCAGGGCCATGGCGCCCAGCCATGGGCTGCCCCACCTCTTCCACATTCATGTGGGTGGAGCTCCCACTCAAAATGAAAAGCCTCCACTCCCATTAAAAAGCCTCCACTCATAAATCCACTCACATGCATTAAATTTCCACCAAATTTAATGCAAGCTCTCATTAAATAAAACTCTTTTATTTATTTATTCAGAATTTTGTTAATTACTTTAATTAACAAACATTCACATAAAACCCCTTGCTAGTATTCCATTTCACATGCAGAACCAGTTTCAGCAATTTCAACCGAAACAGTTTCGGTGTCTAGTGAAATAAATTCCTGCGCTTTCCTTTTCTTTTCGGCATGAAACTTTTGCTCCAATTGGATGTCGGTGTCTCTTAAGTGTGTCACCCTACGGTTCGTGAATAATGCGGACATGATCGAGACCCCTCTCGAATCAATAATCAGAAGCGGGATCTGGAGACCCATACTGACTCCCACACATTCAACGATGACTTTCTTGTGATCGTCGGAACCTTTTTACGCTAGTATCTTAATCCTTTTGTTTCGCGATATATTACATGTCCAAGATTCGATCATCGGTATCTCCATACCTAGTTTGATCTCGTTACTGACATGCACTCTTTTCTCGTTCCCGTGATATAACATTCTAGTGATCAAATCACTTGCTTGCAAGCTAACCAATGTGATATCACCGAGAGGGCCCAGAGTATATCTATCCGTCATCGGGATGAACAAATTCCACTCTCGATCCATGGGCCTCAACATAACACTTTAGTAGTTCTGAATCCATCTTTATAATCACCCTGTTATGGTGTGACGTTTGATGTTATCAAGAAACTCTTCCGGTGTTAGTGATTGACATGATCTCATGGTCTAAGGATTAGGATCACTTCGTAAGATGTTATAGCAATATAAACTCAATGACTTTGATCGTAATGCTATACTTCGGATGAATGTTCATCACACCATTACACTAATGTTGTGACCTCGTTATTAACAACATCCAATGTCCATGATCAGGAAACCTATGATCATCTTGTTAATCAACGAGCTAGTTTATAAGAGAGGCATAACTAGGAACTTTCTATTTGTTTATTAAACACACATGTATTAATGTTTCCGTATTAATACAATTATAGCATGCAAAATAAACATTTATCATAAATAAGGAATACGATAATAACCACTTTATTATTGCCTCTCGGGCATATTCCCTTCAAATGTTACCGTCTATAAAGCACGGCTTGTCGCAAAAGGTTTTCGACAAGTTCAAGGTGTTGACTACGATGAGACTTTCTCTCCCGTAGCGATGTTTAAGTCCATTCAGATTTTATTAGCAATTGCTGCGTTTCATGATTATGAAATATGGCAGATGGATGTCAAGACTGCTTTCCTCAATGGCAACATTGATGAAGAGTTGTATATGATGCAACCCGAAGGTTTTGTCGATCCTAAGGATGCTGATAAAGTATGCAAACTTCAGCGTTCCATTTATGGACTGAAGCAAGCATCTCGGAGTTGGAACCTTCGTTTTGATCAAGTGATCAAGAGCTTTGGATTTGTTCCAAATTGCTATGAAGCTTGTATCTACAAGAAAGTGAGTGGGAGCTCGGTGGCGTTTCTGCATCGTATGTGGATGACATATTGATTATCGGAAATGACATCAACATGCTTAACGATGTGAAGAGTTATTTGAACAAGTGTTTTTCAATGAAAGACCTAGGTGAAGCTTCTTATATATTGGGCATCAAGATCTATAGAGATAGACAAAGACGCCTGATAGCTTTAAGCCAGAGTACATACCTAGACAAAGTTCTGAAAAGGTTCAGAATGGATAAGGCAAAGAAAGGTTCAGTGCCTATGTTGTCAGGTAAGATATTGAGAAAGACTCAGTGTCCAGCTACGGTAAATGATAGAGAAGCTATGAGAAAAGTGCCTTATGCCTCGGCCATAGGTTCCATCATGTATGCCATGCTGTGTACTAGACCGGATGTGTCCAATGCTCTTAGTTTGACGAGCAGATATGAAAGTGATCCAGGAGTGGAACACTGGACAGGCGTGAAGAACATCCTAAAGTACCTGAATAGGACTAAAGAAATGTTCTTAGTCTATGGGGGTGATGAACAGCTTGTCATAAAAGGTTACGTCGACGCTAGTTTTGACACCGACAAGGATGATTCCAAATCTCAGACAGGATACGTTTATATTTTGAATGGAGGAGCTATGAGCTGGAGAAGCTGCAAGCAAAGCGTGATCGCAGGATCTACAGTAGAAGCGAAATACATGGCTGCTGCAGAAGCGTCAAATGAAGGAGTTTGGATCAGAAACTTCATCACTGAGCTTGGCGTGGTTCCAAGTGCATTGGACCCACTGGAGATATTGTGTGACAACACTGGCGCCATAGCACTCGCTAAGGAACCAAGATATCATCCAAAGACCAAGCATATCTGTAGCATCCCAGTTGTCTAACCCCTGTAATGCTACATGTCTTAATAATAAAATGGGCCACTTCCAGCATATAATTGTTGCATCATCATCATATCATGCTCATGTCATCATACCACCTTGCATTTGAGCATCATATAAAACCCTTTCTTGTTTGGTTCTTATCTCATGTGCATGATTAATTGTATTTGCCTCTTGATATTGTATTTGGCTCTTGATATATTGTTATATGCCCAAGTTGAGTTGAGGGCATCTCTCTTTTTGACTCCACCACCTTTTCTATCACCACCTTATATTCCACCATCCAATTAATATGAGCTTGGCATTTTAATTTGGTTTATCTCTAGCTCATGTTGTTGGTTGGATCCACCCATCATCTGTTGCTTGGCCTTGCCCACCTTTTGGGAATGCAGATGAATAATGCCATATTAATATTATTGTTTTCACAAGGATAATTTGGCATTAATTATTTTGCATGGACCATGCAAGTGACACCTTTTCCAGTATTTGGTTTTGCTTGCTTTTTAAGTGGAGCCCCTTTTCTTTTGCTTAATCTGGTTTGGGCTTGTAGTTTCTTCATCAAAACCCTCTCCCTCTCTTTTCCCTTTTAGCTAAACCCCTACCCCATGCCCATGCACACACATGTGTTTATGTGGCATACACAACACCAACCCCACCCTTCTCCCTACCTTTTTCTTTGATCTTGCTTGTTCTTTGTTGGATCATGCTTGGACCATAGAACCACCCCATCACCTTGTTCACCTCTCCCTATCTTCCCCCCCCTTTCTCTTTTGCTGGATCATGTGTGTTTGTATGGGAGCATGCATGATCAACCTTAGGAACCACCATCTCTTCCCCTCTTAACAAAAACCCTAGTCCAACCCCAAACACCAAACTAGCTAATCCACAAACCCACCTAGTCTATGCAAAACCAAGTGCTCCCTCTCTCCCTTTTCTACCCTAAACCAAAACCATAAGTTACATCTATCCTAAACTAAACCCTAGCCTACCCCTTCTCTTTCTCTTCTACCTAGCATGATCACACCTAGCCTGCCCCAACTCGCCACCCCCTCTCTCCCCTCTCTAGTTTGGCCCCATACCCCATGTCCTATCTACTCCCTCCCATCAACAAAGAAGCCCCTCACCTAACCTAGACCGTACCACCCCCTCTCCCCCTCTTTTGCTTTCCTCTCTTCCCTCTCTCTCTGCCTAACCGCCCCCCCCCCCTCTAACTCGACCTGGCCACGAGCTACCCTGCACCCACTGAAGTCACCACACTGCCATTGCACCTGCCCCATGCCCCATGCACGTGAAGAGGAGCCCGACGCCGCCACCTCGCCATCTACCCCCCACGCAACCCTCCCTCTCTCGTTCTTATCGCCTCGTCGCCAACCTCCCCAGATCCCCAGGAACCTTCCCCCTCCTTTCCCCATCCCCAGCTCGGCCATGCCCACCACCTACCTCTAAACCCTAATCGGCGCCCCAGACCTCCGCTCAGAGTTCCCGGCCAGCCAGACCAGCGTCGACCTCCCACCCGCCGTCTGCGCCGAACCCGCTGGACCTCGACGGAGGAGAACCGCCGCCGCCATGCCCGCGAGTACCAGGACGCTCCCGCCACCAGCCTCGCCAGCGATCACCGCCCTCGCCGGCCGAATCGACCTCGCCGGCAAGCCCCTGGTGAGGCCGTCTCCGCCTGCACATGCCCTGCCCCCTAAGCATAGCGCAGCTCCGGCCGCCGTCGAACACTCAGCTGCTGTCGCCATGTGTGGCGAAGCCATGTGATCGTCTGGTCCAGTTTAGAGCCATGCCCCGCACGCCAGCCGCCTCACGCTAGCACCTGCATACAAAGTTGTAGGCCCAGCTATCGTCTCTGTTTCTTGTTTTGGGTTCGTGTGGTTTGGAGCAGCATCGGCGTCGCCAACGTCGACCAAAGGTCCGGTAGCCAGCAATAGCCAGCCTTCATTGCCGTCAACAGCAATGGCAGTTTTGCGCTTAGAACCCCACCCTTTTTCCCGCCTAAAACCCGCAGTCCTCGGCCCCACCCGCCAGCGTCCGTTGAAAACTTGCAAAAAGGCTCCCCAGTTACTGGCGTATCAACCCGCGGTCCCCGGATCGCCACCGTGTCGCATGTCCGCTGAGCGACGCGTGTGCGTGGCCCCCTGTAGACGGTCCCACCTGTCAGCGACAGTAGCTAGGGACAGCCGCGGTGCTACTGTTTCCTGCATGCGTGGGCCTGGGTACGCTCAGGTCCACCTGTAAGCAGCTGGGTCTGATGTCTCTGAGTGAGAAAAGTTTCTGCGTCTGTGCTTTTTCATTCAAATCTTTTTCTGAATATTTAAAATTCAAATAAATTTCAGATTTGAATAACTTTCCAATGGTAAATCCAAATTTGACAAATAATATATGTTTGGATATCAGAAAAATGAGAGGATTCCAAATATGCCATCCATTTTGTCTTTTGCACAAATAAAATTCCAAGTTTGTTTAAATTACAACTAATGCCACTAGAATTTAAATAATTCATAACTTTAAATTCCTAAATCCAAATTTAGCAAATGATGAGTCTAAATTGATCAGCTCGACGAGACCTTTCTGTTTATGCTATCCATGACTTCCATTGCAGCATGCATCATATAAATATATATTGAACAACAACTGTTATGGCAATGAAATGTGACTAAAACCCAATTCAAATGTTATTTTCTCGTCCACCACACCTCACCATGCCATGCTACCTTACTTGTCATGTAAATTGTGCATCATTCATCATGGCATGATTGTTTGCTTGACGCATCTTATTCATATGCTTGTGCTCTATATTCATGTTGGCCTTGTTTGTTTGGTTTTTCTCGGATAGACACTGAGCAGGGGTTGTATCAAGAGAACCAGGAGCACTACCCAGAACCGTCCTTTGCTTCAACAGAGATACCAGGCAAGCACTATCACATGCTTGCATACATACAGTACCTATTGCCTCTATCTTATTCTTGTATCATTGAGTCGCGATTGCATTAAAATGAATCCCAAGTATGCATTGCCTTTACTTTTAAACCCCACCAAGCTTGTTTCCTCCATCCCATGAGCCCCTACTATAGGAGTTGTTTGAGCCATGCGAGTCGTAGAACAGCATGTGTAGGGTTTGTGAGAGTCTGATGGATAATGAGGTAC
Source organism: Avena longiglumis (assembly GCA_030063025.1). Classification (NCBI taxonomy): domain Eukaryota; kingdom Viridiplantae; phylum Streptophyta; class Magnoliopsida; order Poales; family Poaceae; genus Avena; species Avena longiglumis. Next base: position 562,275,094 of record CP125974.1, read on the forward strand.
TTAAACAACTTAACCTGTGTAGTTCTGGGATAACTAAAGAAAGTGGCACCGGTGAGTACTTGATTCCTGTTCCTTGATTTATCGCGCTATCCACATCCGGGAGGTATATGGGACCCCCCTGAGCCAGAGCTTGATTCCGTCTTATTTCTTGGGGCCACAAACTAGTTTGAGGTTTTATTTACGATTTGTACTTATGCCATGCTACTTTTCTGTATTTAAATTGTGCGACAGATAGCACACTGTACTGTTTAGGATCGGGACACGATTCCGCGGTGTCGACAAGCCCAGCCACACTTTCGGGTTCCCAGTCGTTCACAGCCGTATTACCCAAACCTTGAGCCCGTCTCGGAGTCACCGTTGCGGGATCTACTTAAAGGTGGCCCCTGAAATATTCTGAATTCGTGATTGTTCATGTGAAAGCCTCGTTGGGTTTTGATTTGGTTTTCCGAGGTTGATCGGCGTGTGTTGCTATTGGTGCACCGCCGGGTAAAACTTTCGAAAGCCGTGTCCGGATATGGACGACTTGGAGCACAGTTTCTTGATCATAGACAAGCATAACTAAAGTACCGCCTTAACCTGACTAAGTAACTTGACTAGTAAATAGTGCAATACTCATGGAATGGTTAATAAAATTTGCCAACGGATGGGGGGTTGTTCGTCCGCTTCCTTGTTGGTAGCGGGGAGGAGGATGGATCGGATGAGATTACCATAATAAACTGTTGTACTTAACTCACGGACATCCGCTCTATCATTGGTTAGGCGGATGGTTAGCGTTATCTGTAGAATTGCTAGGGTTTATCTTTCGCTGCTATTCGTCACCCCAAAGTTGTGTCCCTTTAGAGGCATTAAGACTTCTGAGTACCCTTAGGGTCTCACACGATAAATTCTTGATTCGGATGAACAGTACCTTCTCGTGACGGATCTTGGGTGGAAGAAGCGAAGATGTGGGCACCGATCGTTGTGTAGAGATTCGGGAACGGGATCCGTGAGACCTAGTTGGGATGTGCTTATTTTCTCTGGCATCTTATGCCGATTTGCTTCTTATCCGTACTCGGATCTTGTTTGCCGCTTCCGCATGATACTCTGATGTGTGTTGTATGAGGAGTTATCCTAAAATATAGCTTTATCCAGGTCATTTGAATCTTGCCGTATGGCGTTGGTATATTTCCTTTCTTTCTAGATGGTGTGGCTCTGATGTACTCTTGTATGGTGGCTTGCGTACATACCCACTTGTGTACGTAGTTGATCCCTTCGCTTGCCGACTCACGCCCGTGCAGGTCCCGTTGAGAGGGTAGTGGTTGGGACGTCTGAAAGGACTACCAGTGAGTGGCTTTTGGGGCCCCACCGTACTATTTCAACCACTATCACTCATCCAGGCTTGTATCTAGGAGCGTAGTTCACCGAGGTAGTTACAATATCAACCGCAAGTTTCATATAATCCGAGATTATATAGCAGATGGAGATCTGAATATTAGCAAAGTACATACGGATCTGAATGTCGCAGATCCATTGACTAAACCTCTTCCACGTGTAAAACATGATCAACACCTCAGTGCCATGGGTGTGAGATTGTTTCCAGATGTAAACTAGATTATTGACTCTAGTGCAAGTGGGAGACTGTTGGAATTATGCCCTAGAGGCAATAATAAAGATGTTATTATTATAATTCTTGTTCATGATAAAGTTTATATTCCATGCTAGAATTGTATTAAGCGGAAACATTAATACTTGTGTGGTTTGTAAACAACACCGTGTCCCTAGTACGCCTCTATGGACTAGCTCATTGATCAATGATGGTTAAGGTTTCCTAACCATAGACATGAGTTGTCAATTGATAATGAGATCATATCATTGGGAGAATGATATGATGGATGACCAAACTAAGCGAAGCAATTAGATCGTTTCATCGTGTTCATCTTTGCGAAGCTTTTCCTATGTCAAATATTGTATTCCTTAGACCATGAGATAATGCAACTCCCTGGTACGGAAGAAAGCTTTGAGGTCATCAAACGTCATCCTATGAGAGGGTGATCATAAAGGTGTCTCTCGTGATTGGAAAGTATCTGTTGGGTTGTATGTATCGAGATGGAATTTGTCCTCCCAAGTCGGAGAGATATACTTGGCCCACTCGTGTCGATATCAACACCTTGCAAGCATGTGGTTAAGGAGTTAATCACAAAGTGATATCGGATTACTGAACGAGTAAAGTACTTGCGTGAACGAGATTGAACTAGGTATGACGATGCAAGCGATCGAATCTCGGGCAAGTAAAATATCGCGAGACGAAGGGAATATATATATGGGATTGATTGAATCCTGGCGTCATGGTTCATCGATATGATCATCGATGAATGTGTGGAGTCAATATGGGTGCCTGCACCCTGTTGATTATTGATAGAAGATCATGTCTGCATATTCTCGAACCCGCAGGGTCACACACTTAACGTGTCTCGACGCTAGGATAGATTGGATAATTGGTTTATGAATTTTTGTTCGGAGTCTCGGATGGGATCTGGGATATCACGAGAGGTTCCGGAATGGTCCGGAGAATAAGATTCATTTAAGGCAGTGCAGTTTTTGGAGTTCGGAATTGTTCCGGGTTAATCGGTATTGTACCGGAAGCTTCTAGAACCTTCCGGAAGGGGACCAACGTGGCTCCACCTTCCGGGAGGGGGCATGGGCCTATGAGGGAGTGTCCTGGCCGCATTGGGCCAGGCACAAGGCCCATAGGGCCCAGCCGATCTAGATAAGTTTAAACTCGTTTAAACTAGAGATAAGATTTCTAGATAAGGAGAGTTTAAATCGTTTAAACTAGAGATAGGATTTCTAGATAAGGAGAGTTTAAGTTGTTTAAACTAGAGATAGGCTTGGAGGAGGGCTGGCCGCCCCCCCTCTATATATAGAGGGGTGGCGCCTCCCCCTACACCTTCCTCCAAGCCCTAGCAGCCTTGCTACCTTCCTCTCTCCCTCCCGACTGTTTGTAGGCGAAGCCCTGCAGCAGAAATTCTCCACCATATACACCATGCCGTCATGTTGTAGATCCAATCTATCTCTCCACCATACTCGCTGGTCCGAGGAAGGAGGAGACGTCGAGGTGCTGCACGTGTGCATCTCACGGAGGCACCGCCACTTGTGGTGCTAGATCGGATCGGATCGCGAGGAGGAGAAGCGAGTATGACTACATCACCCACGTTCCGAGCGTTCGCTGTCTTGAATATTCAAGGGTATGAAGATCTAATCCAATCTCTCTCGTTGTTTGCATCTCCTGATTAGATCTTGGCTTTCCCTCTGTTCGCTCCGTAGAAAATTTTGATTTACTATGCCGCGAAACCCTTCAAATTTATTTTTTGGCTCGGAAGTTGCTCAAGGTTTTTTGACTTTTCAAGGTCATGTTCCTAGAAAAGGTCATGTCATCAGCATAATGTCGATATGCAATCCACCATCCATAAGATGTGACTACTCGTTCTATTTGGCACGAGTTCGCTCGCTCTATCATGATGGCCAACATATCAAACAACATGTTAAATAACATCAGGGATGATGGGTCACTTTGACATAGTCCTTTCTTTGTTCAGTAGTAGTGCACTACAACATGGAGGGTAGGAGTTGGCGGTTATAAACACCGATGCACATGTTTAATCGCCACGCTTGCGCTAGGCGATAAAAAATCCGAAAGGGATAAATTTGTCAAAAAAGTGGATAGACGGCGCTTTTTTCCGCTCGACACATCGTCATCCACCGTGCCAACGCTAGCACGACAAGTACATGTTATGCGGTCCATTATAGGTTGTCATGGCCTAGCTATCGTGGCAGCTGTGCATGGCCGACACAATACAGTGCCATCCTACGTATGTGCACGACACATTTTTTAGTGCGCCAAATGATCTTTTTCAGCGCAGCATTTTAGTCCATAGTTTCTATATTTAGGGTTCCTCTAATTTTCCATAATTCACAAAAAATCATAATATAAATCACACACGATGATTCAAATATCATCATAAGTTTACAACACATATGAATATGGCATACCCGTACAATAATACATATGTAGCTATCAGTTCCACACAATACTACGTAAACCTACACAAAATAAAACACCTTGTTTATCCCATGACTCAACAAATGCCATCCTCGGAAGATATCACAAATTATCCTCATAAGAAAGTAGCATGATCATGCTTGTATGGTTATCCATGTCTTCATAATCGTATGACTCAAAGTTAAAGTCATCTTTTGTAGGATTAGGCTTGTATGGGCATGTGTGATGATCTTGAATTCCACTAGTTTCCTCTTCTTGCATAGATGAGTGCATAACTTCTTGTGCATCTAGCTATTGAGAGCATTCTCTTGATCTCCCTGCCATCTGTCAGATGCTTCAGGGATAAACTATCCACACGCAAACTTTGGAGTTTACCAACAACATTAAAGATGACTGAAATTGTTGTATTGAATCCTGCAGTCAACTAACTGATACACATAGTGGATGTGATCATTTTCACTTTGAGTTGCATAATATCTCCCTATTGACGTTTCAGTGTGTCCCAGAGATGTCTAATGGTCTTGTCTTGAGATTTCTTTTTGTCTTAGAGATGCATACTGCAACGAACATGACCAATAAGACCCCTCTTACCTCCTAAGAGATGAGAAAGACTTGGATACTCTAAATTGTGTTGCAGCAAAGTTAGCCGGCAAACATAATTTAGCAAATAACAAATATAACTATATCATAGCAAGTGCTGAGCAAATGGGATGATTCTTAAGCATCCCCGAACTTTGTAAATGTGGAGTAATCTAATTGAGATGGATACTACAAATGCAATGCGACACATTAAACCGATAAGCATATGTTAGCATGTAGCACAACATAAATAAATGTAAATTTAGTTATGTACATCATTGAAAGATTTCAGTTTATTGGATGCCTCCTCAGATATGACTTGAGCATGTTGATAGATGGAATGCAACCAAAACAACTTATCTTTGCATATAGCACATCTTCCATTTCAATAATACAACAAATTGATTAACTTAAATGCATCAAATTACCTCTAATCGTTCATCTGTAAAGGAACGGCCGGTCGGATGAGCAAATGATTCGTAAATACCATATGAGTGAAGATTTTATTATTCCTAGCAATTCTTGCATGACGATTAAACTCATAATTTATGAAAAGAGTTGAACCCATTCACCCAATATATAAGCTGCTCTAAAGAATGTTATTTTAGTGATCCCATGTCATGATCTATAGAACTATTTAATATATCAATCACAAAACCCTAGTAAATCATTATCCTTAAGGTAAGGGACGTACTAGCGAATGCGATGGGGCGATCAGGAGCTGGACGATGTTGGTCGAAGAAGGCAACAAGACAAGGATCTGCACGATGCCGGTGGAAGAGGGCGGCGCGGTGACAATGTTGACAGCGCCGGCCGAAGCTGGAAGGCATGGGTTTGTGGTTCCTGAGTATGGAGAGAAGTTGGGAGGCATGAAGGCGTTCTGGCGGGGGATAGAATCGACTCCAGCGGTGAGCTAATTTTAAATTTTTAAAAATTTGCTCAAAAGTAATCCTGAACTACATCTAATTTTTCAGTTATATAAGATCCCCTGAAGGAGGTTGTAAGGTTTTTGTCTGAGACACATCTCCTAGTATGTAAATAAGTGCTACTAGTTGCTTCAAAAAAGTGTTTTGCATCTAACAGCTAGCAAGAGCATCATCAAACCGGAGTAGTCCACGACTGTCAACACAACAGCTGACTGCACGCACGACCCCTCCTTGGTTTTCAAATACCAAACTGATCGACCGCAAAACTCTGCCCCGCTTCACAAACCACACCCACCCACCCACCCACCCACCCACCGCAAAACCCTAGCATCTCGCTCCTACCGACGACGTACGGCTCTACACGGCGGCCATGGCGCCTCCTCGCTCTGCTTCCACCCCACGTACGTATAGTACGCGTTTCCCTCCACCCTACATGGGCAAATCCCGTGCTAGGATCTGTTCCTCCTGCCGCAGTCGGTGGTCGTCCCATGTTAGACGCGATATTCCAGGCGGTGTCTGACGGCGACTTCCCCCGCTTCAAGGGTACTAATCGATCCAGCTAGCGCTCTCTTGTGTTCCAGCGCTCTCTGGATATACATCTGCTTGATTGATTGCCGATTTCTCTGGGTTGGGTTCCAGCTCTGCTGACGATCCTGGACACGGGAACGGGAAACCTCAAGGAGACGGTGGAAGATCCACGGCTGCCCGGAGCGCAAGGCTACAACGCGCTGCACCTCGCCGCCATTAGAGGACATAGGCTGGATATGTGCCGCTACCTGGTCGAGACGCTCGGGGTGGATGTGAATTGCTCCGACAAGGAAGGTTTGTCTCCCTTCCTCGAAGCCCTTCATCAGTTCACACTGTTTACTCCCAAATCCCAACAGTACTGCTTCTTTGTGCTTGCTAAAATATTTACTTCTGGTAATCAAGTGCGAATCAATGTTTCAAAGGCATCAACAGTTGACTGACGAAAACTGTCAGCACTGAATTCAGATATAAATGATCATGAAGCTGAAAATTTGTAACACCCTCAGAATCGGACCTATGCAAGTCTTAGCGAAACCCGCCAAACCCGCATAGAAACGATTCAAAGGTGCCCACCAGGCACTTTCGTGCGGGTGGAAAACGAAGTAATAACATTACACAACAGTCCTCGATGGGACCCACAGAACAGATATATATACAACAGCGACTCAAAGAGTCAAGAATACAGATATAATATACAAAGATCCAAATCACCTTGAAAACGGTAGAGCGTCCGACTACGGACAAGATGCAAATGGGGCTAAGAGCCCTGAAGAATAACCAATGGCGTCCATAACCCTGCCCAGGCCAAGCCGGAAGGGTAACCCTGCTAACGACGTCGATCCCAAAACCTGCTTAAACAAAAGGGGTGCCGACAAAGGGCAAAGGAAAAAGAGGAGCGTCAGTACTGAGGCCAGTACACGGCGAGGCTAGAATTCGGCGGTCCTCGCCTACATAGGTATGGTGGACTGAAGCGGCAGCGCAGCATGCACTAAACAACCTATAGAGACTCGATACAACTGGCGACTATCAGAGAGGGATAAGAAGGACCTATCCGGAACCAACCTGATACTACCATCAAACAAACCCATCCTGGCGTTTCCCCCTCGAAACCAAACGAGGAAGTCAACCGAGGAAACTCACACTGTGGCCAGTTTTATTTATTCGGTTATCGTTGCAGCAATTACTAGTCAGGTAAAGATAGTCGTCCTGATAAAATAAGCAGTGGGCCGTTTTAGTTAACCATTCCGTGATAGTTGCAACACTTTACTAGTCAAATACATTTAGCATGAGATAACCCCAAAACCCAGCAGTTGTGGATACTTTTATTTAACCATTCCGTTGTAGTTGCAATACTTACTAGTCAGGTACAATGGTCGCAAGTGACACTCCAAACAAGCAATTGTGGGCAGTATTATTTAGCCATTCCATTATAGTGAAGCTGATTACTAGTCATTATAAAGTCAAATTTATAGTACTACTTTAGTTATGCTTGTCTATGATCGAGATACTGTGCTCCAAGTCGTCCATAACCGCGGACACGGCTTTCAGAAAGTTTTACTCGGCCGGGGTGCACCAATAGCAACACACGCTCGATCAACCTCGGAAAAACCAAATCAAAACCCAACGAGGCTTTCACGACAAAGCAATCACAGGATTCAGAAATATTTCGGGGGCACCCTTGGAGTACCAGTTTAGCTGTTAGTTAGCTGACGACGGACGTTTTTGGCGGGGGGGGGGCGCTGGAAACCACGAACCCAAACAAAAACTGGCTTGTCGGCACGGCGTTTCCTAAACAGTACAGTGTGCTCCTCGCATAATCGTAAATACAGAAGTAGCATGGCATAAGTACAGGATAGTAAATAAAACCTCAAACTAGTTTGTGGCCCCAAGAAATAAGACTGAATCAAGCTCTGGCTCAGGGGGGTCCCATAATCCTCCCGGATGTGGATAGCGCGATAAATCAAGGAACAGGTATCAAGCACTCGGGGTCCTACGTGACACAAGTGGGCGTTCGGAAACCAAATATTATCTATCACCCACCGATGCCTCTGCTTACTTCAATTTTAGTTGTTAAACAGGAATTAAAGTGAACGATAAGTAAAACCATGAACATCTCCAACATCAAACATGCGGCATTACTCCAACAACTGTGGCACTTGACAACACGCAACAGCACTTGAGCAAGCGACTACGGCGCGCAAGTCCAACTATCTACCAAACAACAGGTAATAGGAGGTGTCCAAGGCAATATAAGGCGGCAGGGGATATCACGGGTACGAAAACTAGAGCAACGCAACACAGATAGCAATAGATCAACAGGAGGGAATAAATACTATAAAAGTAAGATGGGTAGAAAGGGGGAGATGCTCGCCTGAAAACATTGCCGAAGGTTAATCCGAAGATCGGGTCGACACTCGCATCAACTAAACGGCCTTATCCGCGAAGAAGCAAAACACTAGAAGAAACACCGGATGCAATATTTAATACTACGGCAAAAGATCGGCATGCTTATGATATGATGCATGGCATGGCAAAGGTGCGATGCAATTAGGTCATATTAAGCGGAACCGGGGTCCCGACATTTAATTATTAGGTTCATGTTGTTTAGATACCCCGCAATTTAATTGTTGTCTTAACAAGACAAAATAAGTTACCGGTTCGCTGCACAAATTTAAATGGGGCCAATATAAGACTAGATTTGCCCGCATATGGGCCCCATATTTAATTATGAGGTGAATCGGCATAAGGCCCCCAAACCACACAAGATGCATGCGAGATGAACAATTAATATGCAACAAGTTTTATATAAAGCATTTATAAAATAGGGGCTCGGGAAAAGGTTCACACATTAGGGTTCGATGATCTTGGTTCCGGGGTTCGGGGTTCGGTCTCAGGGTTCAGGGTTCGACGGCCTCGGCGGGATCGTTCTCGGATAACTGAGGTCGATCTTGTCGCATCCGTGTTCTCGGCGAGCTCGGCGTCCGGAAAGGAGTACTTGGTTCGGTGTCGGGGGCGCATCGGGTTCTTCCAGGTCGGTGTCGTTCTTGTCGTCACGAGGACCTTGTCGGGTCTATGGTTCGGGTCGGACTTGTCGTTTGGGATGAAGATCTTGGCGTCCGAGGGTTTCTCCGCGTCCGCGTAGTAGATCTTGGGGTACCGGCATCATCGGGTTCCACCTCGCGCATTGGTCGGCGAAGCCCGTAACGATGCAGATCTTGGTGTAGGGACGGCCCTTGTCGGCGAGTCTTCGGGTTCGACACCGGGGTCTTCCGGATTCCATGAGGTAGATCTTGTGAGTCCCACGAGTTCGATGTCGACAGCGTACTTGATACGTCCTCAATCTCGGTCAAGCCGGATGGCGGATTCACGAAGATCTTGCCGGTAGATGACTCGGGGCGCCACACTTCTGGGCACATCGCCTTCGGGTTTAGGACAATCTTGGCGGAGAGCTCGGTCTTGCCGTGGTTGCAGCGGCACGAGGTCGGCCCGGTCGGCATGGGGCGTCACTGGGAGTCGCCGAACGGAAGGCGCGGCCAGGGCGGCGAGCAGGGGCTCCTGCGGGAAGGGGACCGGCGGCGAGCAGGCTAGGCGGTGGTTGGTTGAGGAGGGGACGGTGACGCGCGTGCTGCAGGCCGCTCGGGTGGGGCCGCATGCAGCCGTCGGCGTCTGGCGCGGCGAGGGTACTGGCGGGCTTGATGACGGAGAGGAAGCCGGAGGCGGGCGGCGGTTGAGGCGGCCGGGCGGCCGGAGGCGGCCGGGCGCAGCTCGGCCGGAGGAGCGAGGCAGGCGGGCAGGGAGCATGAGGCGGAGGCGGTCGGAGGTTGGTGGCGGCAGGCGGCGCTCCGGGCGGCGGGCAGCGACAGGCGAGCTTGGCGGGGGGTGGAGCTCAAGCGCGGGCGGACGGAGGTGGCCGCGAGGCGCTTGATTGGCGGAGGAGTGGAGGCATCTGCGGCGCTCAGCTCGGCAGGCCTCGAGCCGAGGCGGGAAGGAGAGGAGGGACGCGGAGGGAGGCGGCTCGAGGCGGCAGAGGGCGGAGAGGCGGGCGGGCGCCTGGCCGGGCGCAGCCAGGCGTCGTCGGGGAGGGAGCGGCGAGGCGAAGGGAGAGAGAGGGCGGAGGTGGGAGAAGGGAGGAGAGGCGTGGGGCGGGGGGCTGGTGGGGCGGGTCCAGTGGGGCCGGGGTTGACAGCGTGGGGGCGCAGACCAGAGGTCGGCGCGTGGGGCCCGCGTGGGTGGCGTGTGAGCTGCTGGCGAGTGGGCCGACGCGGGTGGGGCCCAGGGTCAGGGAGAGAGAGAGAGAGGGGTAGAAGGGGACTGGGTGAGAAAAGGAAAAGGGGGGGCTGGACGCGGTGGGGGAGAGAGCTGTGGGTTGGTGGGACCCAGGGGGAGTGGGCCAGGGGTGTAAGTGGGAGTGGGGGTAGAAAACTGTGTGTGAAAGAGAGGGAGGGGAAAAGTGGTGGATTGGTGAGGTGGCAGGGTGGGTAGGAGTTTGGGGAAGGGTGAGGTGGCACACTTTGGTTGGTGGGTAGATTAGGATTGGGTGGGGATAGGTTTTAGAGGTGGCTGATTTAGAATTTGTGTTTGTTTGGTTCTGTTTAATTTAAAACAAAGCCACTTTGCAAATAGTTTTTAGGGAAATAAAATATCCGATACGCTCGGGGTTTTGCCTTTGAAATAAAGAGGGGTATTTGTACAAGCAAAACTAGGTTTTTTCGAAATAGTTCAGACAAACAATGCAAGATGATGGCGATGCAATGCACAAAAACAACGTGATTTTCTAGTAGTGGTTTTGCGGGATGCCACAAAATTGGAGGGCATTTTCGAGCTTTAAGCTTTTCATTTATCTCATCATCACGTTGTGCTCATTCATGATCGTATACCGCTTCATATGAAGAAATTGTCCGTGCTCAACTTTGACATTTAAGCCAATATTTCTACTACAAAAGTATGCTTTGGTATACATAAGCTACTCATTAAGGGCAAAATCATTCTTCACTTCAGGATTTTAACTTATTTTCGCGCACGTGCACACGCTCCAAGTTTAAGCCCTCAATTTTTAAGTGCAGTATAGACTTATTTATATAGTACAATATTAATTAATTGTCCGGTGCGCTCTTGGCATTCTGGCTTCATAGAACATGCTCCTATTATTAGTGAAGATAACCACAAAAGATGCTTTGCGTCAATATATAAGCTTCATTAATTATTGGTGTGTGCGCCTGGCAGGAAAAACACCTCTATTTCTTTCGCTACTCTCTGCCGATGTGTGTACCACCAAGTATCTTCTTGATCATGGGGCCAATCCAAACAAGGCTGCGTATACGCAGGGTGGTGTTTGCCCTTTACATCAAGCTGCTGGATCAGGTCTGCATCACTATACAACGCATATATCTGTTTGGCAGTTGTGTACACTCATTTCTTTTGAAGTTATAATTCTAAGTTGTAAGTTCTGTTAATCTTTGATGAGGGTGTGTTATTATTTTCCTATTGGGATACATTCGTATTCTTGTACTAGTGATAATTGTATCTTTCCTATCCCCTTCAAATCTGATCATTAAATCCTATTTGAAATATCATCAACACCAAGCAAAAACATGTTACTACGTATTGGAGGTGAATATAATGTAGAAGCTTTATTTTCCTATCAAGTGATAAATAATAAAAACCTTTTTGTATATGTCAATTGCTTTTGGGGGATTTCGAGTTGGTTTAGTATTTTAGTACATTTCAGATTTTATAAGACAAAATAAGGATACACTGCAGTGTCAAGTTTACTGTTGAAAAACTCCTTGCAAAAGTGCACTGGGAAAGAAAAATGGCCTTATTCGCCCCTCGCGAAGCACAGTGAAACAGAGATGAGTTACTACCTTAAATTGTATTGTAAGTGCATTGAAACTTAGAATGCCTTGTAATTTGGAAATTTGGGGGAGCCTAGAATGTTCTTTATCAGAAAACAGGGGGAGTATTAGTTACTGAGAAAGAAGTATGGCTATGTATCCAAGATGTGTCACCTTGAATATTGTCCCATTTAATCTAGTGGTTGCTGACCTGGTGAAGAATGTAGATCTTTAGGTTTTAATTGGTTAGATGAAAATTAGGCCCCCTTTACCTGGAAATTGAACTGTATGCTATAGCTATAGCCAGTGAAGGGATTGGCTTTGAGCTCCTTTCCTAATTAAAAAGTGGGCTTCTTGTAGTAAATGTTCAAGAGCAAAATCTATCCCTTTACTGTGTTAAGTTCATGGATTCTTTTTGTAGATATAGATTGTTGTTGCCAAGAAGACCTTGTAACCTTATGAATAAGTTCTTGGATTTTTGTCTTCACAGGAGACGCTGACATAGTAGAACTATTGCTTGCCAAAGGAGCATATGTATATGGCCATTCAGTCTATTCTTTTCTACCTTTATCACTTATCTTTATTGGAATAATCTGATATATTGATATTTCTCACCAGTACAACAGGATGGTAAACAGTAAGACACCTCTTATGGCTGCTATGGATAGCAGCTCAAGGAAATGTATGCTTCTCTTGATCAAGGTATTGAACCTTTAGCTTGATGAATAAGTCTCTGTACTGTTGGTCTTTGTGGGGCTGTAACACACATGGTCCTTGTAGCAAGGACGGGCAGTTAGGAGCAGCAAGGACCAAGCATCCTTGACTGCTTTTAGGCAGCATCTTAGACTAGCATCTTGGACTAGCATTTAGCATATTCTTGGCTGGCTAGCAGCCTATAAATATGTATCCCCAACCCCTGTGGTCGGCATGGCATTTGTGTGTGAGTTTGTGCGAGAAATAAAACCAGAAAATTGCCCCAACTTCTAGTGTCATCCCCTCTCTTCAATGAGAGTAAATCTAGAGATCCTATCAAGTGGTATCAGAGCGAGGTTGTCTTGTAGGCTGAGTGTTTCCTGCTCATCCCCTTCACCGGGTGTGCAGCAGCCTCAGCGAGAAAGTGCAGCATCTCAAGCTGTCCCTGGTGGCCTCTCCCCTTCCGCGCAGTCGAGCAGCAGCTCGTTAGCAGCAGCTCTCCCTCCACGCAACAGCCCCCCAGCGGCCAGCCATGTCCCAAGGTCGCTCTCAGCACTCGGCTACCTCGAGCGTGCGGCGTCGGCAGGAGGCCGAGCTCGCCGCGGCAGAGGAGCGTGAGCGGGCGGCAGCAGCAGCCGTTGTGGCGACAGCCAGGGCTTCAAGGCTGGCAGCGGCGGAACTGGCAGCAGCCAGAGCGGAGGCAGAAGCAGCAGCAGCGGTGGAGGCATCACGTACAGCAGCGGCAGAGGCCCAGGCTCTGCGCGGCAGCATCAGCGGCTCCATTTCAGGCGGAAGCAGCGTCGACACAGCCCACGAGCGGACGGCGCGGTGGGCAGCCGAGCATGCCCAAGCACACGGCGGTGTCGCTCCAGGAGGAGGTGAGCACTGCGGTGACGCTCCCGGAGGAGGCGCGCACGGCGGTGGCGCTCCAGGAGGAGGTGAGCACTGCGGTGGCGCTCCAGGAGGAGGCGCGCACTGCGGTGGCGCTCCAGGAGGCGGCGCGCACGGCGGTGACGCTCCAGGAGGAGGCGCGCATGGCGGTGGCGCTCCAGGAGGAGGCGCGCACGGCGGCGGCCGAAACGACCAAGACCGTGGCCTCTACGAGGTCCGGGCTGTGGTCAGGGACGTTGGTCCCGGTGCTGGGTGGCCTACCCTCACCAAAACCAACTACGTCGAGTGGGCCGCGGTCATGAAGGTCCGGCTCCAGGTGCGACACATGTGGGAGGCAGTCCAGGATGCCAACGTCGACCACCATGACGATCGACGGGCGCTGGACGCCCTCCTCGCCGCTGTCCCGCCCGAGATGCAGTTCTCGCTTTCCAACAAGCGGACTGCCAAGGAGGCCTGGGAGGCCATCGCGGCGTCGCGCATCGGCAGCGACCGTGCTCGCAAGGCCGCTCTGCAGGCACTCCGCAAGGAGTGGGATGACCTGGCTTTCAAGCCAGGTGAGGACATCGACGACTTTGCCCTCCGTCTCAACACTTTGCTGCAGAAGATGGAGCGGTTCGGCGACGCCACCTACAACGAGGAAAAGGCTGTCGAGAAGCTTTTTCGCTGCGTCCCCACGAAGTACAGGCAGATAGCTCGCTCGATCGAGTCCCTGCTGGACCTCAGCACGATGTCGATCGAGGAGGCAATCGGTCGCCTCAAGGTCGTCGACTTCGACGAGCCAGAGCTTCCCTCGGGGTCCATCACCACTGCTGGGAAGCTGCTCCTCACTCGGGAGCGGTGGGACGCCGGCCACGGTGACAGGAAGAAGGGGGAGTCCTCTTCCGCATCAGGTGGCCGCAGGCGCGGCAAACCGCGCAAGGGGCGCAAAGACGGCCAGGTCAGGGTGCAAGGTGGCGCCCGCGGAGGCGCCGCCGGCAGGCCCAAGTTGGCCCAAGATGACGCCTGCCACAACTGTGGCCGGCTTGGCCATTGGGCCAAGGAGTGTCGACAGCCACGACGCGGCCAGGCCCACGTCGCACAGGCAGGAGAGGAGGAGCCGGCTTTGTTCATGGCTCATGCGAGCATCGAGCTACGCCCTGCGGCACCGACTGCAGCGGCTCCCCTCCACCTCGACGAGCCAAAGGCACACGCCCTTCTCGGCGATGGCTCCGGCACCGACAAGACTGGCGGGTGGTGCCTTGACACCGGCGCCACCCACCACATGACTGGTCGACGGGAGTTCTTCGCCGAGCTCGACTCCGACGTGCGAGGCTCCGTCAAGTTTGGAGATGCCTCCGCCGTGGAGATTCAGGGTGTCGGCTCCGTCATCTTCGCCGCCAAGACCGGAGAGCACCGGATGCTCACCGGTGTCTACTACATCCCTGCGCTGAGGAACTCCATCATCAGCTTGGGACAGCTGGATGAGAACGGCTCGCGCGTGCTGATCGAGCACGGGATCCTGCGCATCTGGGATCGCCATCGTCGCCTTCTTGCCAAGGTAACTAGAGGCGCAAATCGGCTCTATGTCCTTGATGTGCAGGTGGCACAGCCCCTCTGCCTCGCCGCCCGTCGGGACGACGAGGCGTGGCAGTGGCACGAGCGCTTCGGGCACCTTCACTTCGAGGCTCTGAAGCGGCTCAGCAGCAAGGAGATGGTGCGAGGCATGCCGTGCCTCGAACACGTGGAGCAGTTCTGCGACGTCTGCGTGGTGACGAAGCAGAGGCGACTCCCCTTCCCCCAGCAGGCGAGCTTCAGAGCTAAGGAGAAGCTCGAGCTCGTGCACGGGGACTTGTGTGGACCGGTGACTCCGGCCACACCGGGAGGACGACGCTACTTCTTGCTGCTCGTCGATGACTTCTCCCGCTACATGCGGGTGGTGCTTCTCAGCAGCAAGGGAGAAGCAGCGGACGCCATCAGGCGTACGCAGGTTGCTGCAGAGGCGGAGTGCGGCTGCAAGCTGCGCGTGCTGCGCACCGACAACGGCGGCGAATTCACATCAACTGAATTCGCGTCGTACTGCACTGATGAGGGCATTCAGCGCCACTACTCCTCCCCTTACAGCCCGCAGCAGAACGGCGTCGTCGAGCGGCGCAACCAGACGGTTGTGGGGATGGCCCGGGCCCTCCTCAAGCAGAGAGGGATGCCGGCTGTCTTCTGGGGGGAGGCGGTGCTGACAGCCGTCTACATCCTCAACCGCTCACCTACGAAGGCACTTGACGGCAAGACGCCGTACGAGGCTTGGCATGGGCGCAAGTCGGCGGTCTCCCACTTACGGGTCTTCGGCTGCCTCGCGTTCGCCAAGGAGCTCAGCCACATCGGCAAGCTCGACGACAGGAGCACTCCGGGAGTGTTCATCGGCTACGCGGAGGGCTCAAAGGCCTACCGCATCCTCGACCCGAAGACACAGCGTGTGCGCACGGCGCGAGATGTTGTGTTCAACGAAGGGCGAGGGTGGACGTGGGACAAGGCGGTGAACGACGGCTCGACTCCGACGTGCTTCATTGTCGAGTACGTCCACTTCGAGGGAGCTGGGGGAGCAGGCAGCTCCTCCTCGCCGAGCACGTCTACCTCAGTTCCCAAGTCTCCATCTGTCCCGGTGGCTGTCACACCGACGGCACCACAGCTGCCGACGCCACCGACGCCACGTGCTCCAGCACCAGCAGTCACACCTCCGGGCACGTCTACTCCGGCACCAGCAGTCACACCTCCGGGCACGTCTACACCAGCACCAGCTCGCGTCGAGCGCAGCCCGGTGGAGTTCGCTTCCCCGCTCGCTCACGACGAGGAGCGCATCGACGCGTATTACGACGGCGAGCCGTTGCGGTACCGTACGATGGAGGGTCTTCTCGGCGACCAGCCGGTGCCGGGACCGGTGCCACGCAACCTGGAGGCGCAACTGCAACTTGCATGTGACGACGGTGAGCCTCGGTCTTTTGCAGAAGCGGAGCAAGACGCGGCATGGCGAGCCGCGATGCAGTTGGAGATGGATGCGGTCGAGAAGAACCGCACCTGGGAGCTCGCTGACCTCCCTCGAGGTCACCGGGCGATCACCCTTAAGTGGGTGTTCAAGCTGAAGAGGGATGAATCCGGCGCCATCGTCAAGCACAAGGCTCGCTTGGTGGCCCGAGGTTTCTTGCAGCAGGAGGGGGTCGACTTCGACGACGCCTTCGCTCCTGTGGCACGGATGGAGTCCGTGCGACTCCTTGCGCTAGCCGCTCAGGAGGGCCGACGCGTCCATCACATGGATGTCAAGTCTGCCTTCCTCAACGGCGACTTGAAGGAGGAGGTCTACGTGCAACAGCCGCCGGGATTTGCGATTCCTGGCCAGGAGGGCAAGGTACTTCGTCTACGCAAGGCTCTCTATGGTTTGCGGCAGGCACCAAGGGCATGGAACGCCAAGCTGGACTCCACGCTCAAGACGATGGGCTTCGGGCAAAGCCCGCACGAGGCGGCCGTCTACCGACGGGGCAATGGAGGAAATGCCCTGTTGGTAGGTGTCTACGTCGACGACTTGGTCATCACCGGCACCAAGGATGCAGAGGTGGCGGCGTTCAAGGAAGAAATGAAGGCCGCCTTTCAGATGAGTGATCTGGGACTCCTCTCCTTCTACCTGGGGATCGAGGTGCACCAGGACCACTCCGGGATCACGCTTCGACAGACCGCCTACGCCAAGCGCGTCGTTGAGCTAGCCGGGCTCACCGATTGCAACCCAGCTCTCACTCCGATGGAGGAGAGGCTGAAGCTGAGCCGCGACAGCACGGCGGAGGAGGTGGACGCTACACAGTACCGGCGTCTTGTGGGGAGCCTTCGCTACCTCGCCCACACACGGCCGGACTTGGCATTCTCCGTCGGCTACGTTAGTCGGTTCATGCAGCGACCGACGACGGAACACCAGCAGGCTGTGAAGAGGATCGTCCGCTATGTTGCGGGGACTCTCGACCACGGCCTCTACTACCCTAGGTGCCCTGGGGCGGCACACTTCGTCGGGTACAGCGACAGCGACCACGCCGGCGACATCGACACCAGCAAGAGCACAAGCGGGATCCTCTTCTTCCTCGGCAAGTGCCTCGTGAGCTGGCAGTCAGTCAAGCAGCAGGTGGTGGCCATGTCCAGCTGCGAGGCCGAGTACATAGCGGCCTCCACTGCCTGCACTCAGGCCCTCTGGCTTGCTCGACTGCTTGGTGATCTCCTCGGTCGAGACACCAGCGCAGTGCAGCTCATGGTGGACAGCAAGTCCGCTCTGGCCCTGGCGAAGAACCCCGTATTCCACGAACGGAGCAAGCACATCCGAGTGAGGTACCATTTCATCCGACGCTGTTTGGATGAAGGGAGCATCACGGCGAGCTACATCAACACCAAGGATCAGCTTGCAGACCTGCTCACCAAGCCTCTTGGGCGGATCACGTTCCTTGGACTCTGCTCCAGGATTGGGATGGTCCAGCCTTCCCACAAGACAACGCACAAGACTTAGAGGGAGAATGATGAATAAGTCTCTGTACTGTTGGTCTTTGTGGGGCTGTAACACACATGGTCCTTGTAGCAAGGACGGGCAGTTAGGAGCAGCAAGGACCAAGCATCCTTGACTGCTTTTAGGCAGCATCTTAGACTAGCATCTTGGACTAGCATTTAGCATATTCTTGGCTGGCTAGCAGCCTATAAATATGTATCCCCAACCCCTGTGGTTGACATGGCATTTGTGTGTGAGTTTGTGCGAGAAATAAAACCAGAAAATTGCCCCAACTCCTAGTGTCATCCCCTCTCTTCAATGAGAGTAAATCTAGAGATCCTATCACCGCTAACCATTGCGAGTCATTAAATTTTGTTGGGTCCCTCTGTTTTACGTTTCTCTTTTTTTTCAGTGAAGCTGGGAAGTTTTGACTTCCTTTGCTGGTGTTTCATTTATGAATATTGAACCAAGTTGTGGCCCACTGTAATTTGTGACCCCTTTGTCATAAAAATTGTCTTAACCATTTTTGCACCAAACATGTGACCATCACCTCGGTTGACATGAGATGACGCCAACCAACTAAACCAAATAACCCAGTAGGATTTTATGCATAGGTAGTAGCATCAATGTTTTTTTCATTCCTGAAATAGCAGAAATTGTAAATTGTTGAAGACAAATCTGCTGACATTTATTCTGTTATAGGCTGGTGCTAATATCATGGAAGCTGCGACGTATGCTGTAGAAAGTCCCAATGCCGTGAAACTTCTTCTTCAGTTGCGTACTGGAGGACATTGGTGCCCACCAATATGCTCCTGATGCTGTAAGTTCTGCCTCTTATCCACTACATGGACGTAGAGTTCATCAAAGCTATAGACACTAAAGGGAGGCAGTAGGATGGATATGCATTGGTTTCTACAGAAATGCATATTAGTGCACTTTGACATGCATAACTGCTGTTCATACACCTAGAAAATACTGACTGACAACTCACACAATATATGTTACTATAATTCAACTCTTGCCTACTGACTGACCTCTGGTGCATATCTGGGGTATTTGAATTGTTTCCTCAAAAGGAAAACGAAGAATTTATGACATGGCATGATACCATTATGGTTTGATTAGATGCACATTAAATTCAAGTGCTCTCTATTAGGACTGAATTAAACCCTATCACACAACACAACCCTCTCTGAATCACCCCCAGATTGCGTATCCGTTGTCCATGCTATATGGTTCAATGTTGTTTTGTTTTGTGAAATCTTTGACTATTATAAACTTGGATCCGATGCAACTGCTAGTCTGGCCATGAAACCTGAAGCCTGAAATACCCCCGAATGAGTCTCCATTATCCATGCTAATAGGAAATTATCACTGTGTTTCTACTTGTTATTAACGGTGGAATTCTGACTTATTGGTCGGTGATAGACTCATGGAAACTGGTGAGGATTCTCTTAGATAAGGCATTATGCCTTGCTTTAACTGATGAGGATGCCTGTATGTAGAATGTACCATGTTGATATTGACAGTTACCTAAGTATGGTATTATCTGTTGTGATAATTGTGGGAACTATTTTAGCTAAACCTTTTTCGTTACCATACTTAAATGGATGCTAGGAGATTATCTCCAGTAGTCGAAACAATATTTCTTGTACAACCGTAAAAGTTTGGAAAAAAGATTATGCATTCAGATCCATATTTAACCAAATCTTTACAGCGTCACTATAAGTAAATCCTTTGCACTTGTCATATCTTTTCCACACAGTTTGTGAAGTCGGCATTGATTTGATATTCTTGATGGTTCAGGATGAGCCTGTGGCTAAACGAAGAACTAGAATATCAAGGTTCAAGTCACTGGGAGATAAATGTTTCAAGACAAAGGACTATGTTTCTGCAGCAGGATACTACACTCTGGTATATTAGTTTTATTTTATTTTATTCGCTAGTGGTATCAGTTGAACACTGATATATTTATTAAACGTATGTTTGGCTGCTTTTGTTTTCCAGACTTGCTCATTTCAGTTTTTCTTGAACACCTGCATGCATCGATCTCCATAGTTAATTACTTATTTAAATACTCTCAGTATGCCTGCTAATAACTTGATTTTTCTCCTTGTTCGTTGTAGGCATTGTACCTTGTTCCTGATGATGATGCAAGTGCAAACTTGTTCTCAAACAGGAGCCTTAGCTGGCTTCAGATGGATAATGGAGGCAAGGCTTTGCTAGATGCAGAGGAATGCCAAAAAAAGCGGCCTGACTGGCCAAAGGCCTATTACCGGCAAGGCACAGCTCTGATGCTACTGAAGGTTACTAATGGACACTGTTGGCTATTTTTCTCTTGGCCTTGCATATTATCTTTTATCATTAACTAGGTCTTGTATCATCAGGAATACGAGACCGCCGGGGAACGTTTTTCTCATGCACTCAAGTTGGATCCAGGGTGCGCTGAGATTGAGGGTGCACTAAGGTATCCAATCTCCTTTGTTAACTGCCTTTTGACAACAACCTTGCATAGGTTGCTTACTGGATAGCTTGAGAAGATGCAGATTATTCTAGTTGCATACTGTATTTGTTCATTAGTAGTAATTTGGAAAGATAGTGGGTACTATTGTTACTGGCATTTTCTTATCAACATATGTTGTGTTGCCATGGTACCCTTAAGATTTACATATCTGACTATCTCCATTATGCAACTCCAAATCTCTGACAGTTCATCTTGGAACGTTCAAGAAAGCATCCGAGTCCTTGAAGGCGTCTCGGAGCGCGTCTGGCTGACAGTTTGGATATGTAACGAAAGGAGTTCTGAAACTCGTGGTTCCTGGAAGTTGTGGCAGAGCGTTTCACCTTTTGCTTTAATACTTCGATTTCCTGGTGGACTGCACATTTCCTTTAGGAAGTCAATTGGTGTGATATCTGCCCGTTTGTGTTTGGAGGTCTAGCATGTTTGCATCACTATCAATGCAGTTATACTAACATGCATGTTCTTCTGTTTAAAAATACTGCATCTACACTGCCAGTATAAATCAGGGCTACGACTAAAATTTGGGAGCTTCTATAAGTGAATACCTTGCACAACAAAAACCAAATTTGAAAATCAAATCGACCAAGAAAAAGGAGAAAATTTAGAAAGAACTGTTGGAATTATGCCCTAGAGGCAATAATAAAGATGTTATTATTATAATTCTTGTTCATGATAAAGTTTATATTCCATGCTAGAATTGTATTAAGCGGAAACTTTAATACTTGTATGGTTTATAAACAACACCGTGTCCCTAGTATGCCTCTATGGACTAGCTCATTGATTAATGATGGTTAAGGTTTCCTAACCATAGACATGAGTTGTCGATTAATAATGAGATCATATCATTGGGAGAATGATATGATGGACACACCCAAACTAAGCGGAGCAATTAGATCGTGTCATCGTGTTCATCTTAGCGAAGCTTTTCTTATGTCAAATATTGTATTCCTTAGACCATGAGATAATGCAATTCCCTGGTATCGGAAGAAAGATTTGAGGTCATCAAACGTCATCCTATGAGAGGGTGGTCATAAAGGTGTCTCTCAGGTGATCGGAAAGTACCTGTTGGGTTATATGTATCGAGATGGGATTTGTCCCTCCCAAGTCGGAGAGATATACTTCGGGCCCACTCGGTAATCGATATCAACACCGCTTGCAAGCATGTGGTTAAGGAGTTGATCACAAAGCGATATCGGATTACGGAATGAGTAAAGTACTTGCTGTGAACGAGATTAACTAGGTATGACGGTACCGACGATCAAATCTTGGGCAAGTAAAATATCGCGAGACGAAGGGAATATATATATGGGATTGATTGAATCCTGGCATCGTGGTTCATACGATATGATCATCGACGAATGTGTGGGAGTCAATATGGGTTTCTAGACCCCGTTGTTGATTATTGATATAAGATCATGTCTGCATGTTCTCGAACCCGAAGGGTCACACACTTAACGTGTCTCGACGCTAGGATATATTGGATAATTGGTTTATGAGTTTTTTTTCGGAGTCGGATGGGATCCGGGACATCACGAGAGGTTCCGGAATGGTCCGGAGAATAAGATTCATATAAGGCAATGCAGTTTTTGGAGTTCGGAATTGTTTCGGGTTAATCGGTATTGTACCGGAAGCTTCTAGAACCTTCCAGAGGGGGACCAACATGGCCCCACCTGCCGGGAGGGGGCATGGGACTATGAGGGAGTGCCCTGGCCGCATTGGGCCAGGGGCACAAGGCCCCATAGGGACCAGTCGGCCAGACCTAGGGCAAACCCTAGGAAAGCTTCTAGAAAGGGGGGGGGAACTTGCCCCCCACTCCTCCCTCCTTGGCCGCCGGCCTAGGGCTTGGGGGAGGGGCTAGGGATGGCGCCCACCCCTCTATATATAGAGGGCTGGGGCGCACCCTCCCCCCACACCTCCTCCACAACCCTAGCCGCCCTGCTGCCCTCCTCTCTCTCTCCCTCCCGACTGCACGTAGGCGAAGCCCTGCTACAGAAACTCTCCACCACTTGCACTGCGCCGTCGCGTTGTAGATCCAATCCATCTCTCCACCAAACTTGCTGGACCGAGGAAGGAGGAGACGCCGAGGTGCCGCACATGTGCATCTCTCGGAGGCATCGCCACTTGCGATGTTGGATCGGATTGGATCGCGAGGAGGAGAAGCGAGTACGACTACATCACCCACGTTCCGATTTAACGTTCACTGTCTTGAATCTTCAAGGGTATGAAGATCTCATCTAATCCCCCTCGTTGTTTTCATCTCCTAGATTAGATCTTGGCTTTCCCGTTCGCATCCGTAGAAATTTTTTGATTTACTATGCTGCGAAACCCTTCAGTGGTATCAGAGCTAGATCTATGCGTAGATGTGTTTCACGAGTAGAACGCAACATGGTTGTTGCGGGCGTTGATGTTTTCTGTTGCAAGCCTCTTGTTTGTGTTCTTATTATGATGCGGGATAGTGTGATCAAAGCGGTCTAGGCCAACTTTACGCGACGTCGTTCGCGAGACCGGCTCCGCACTTGACGTGTGGCTTGTTCCACACATGCGGCTGGTGGATGCCAGTTTCTCTCACTATAGTTGTCATGGGATTTACACCGGAGTTTGGCAACCATAATATCACCGTTGTGGCTTTCCGTAGGTAAGAATCGTTCTTAGCTTGTTACTCCCATAAGCCACGTAAAACATGCAACAACAAAGTAGAGGCGTCTAACTTGTTTTTGCAGGGAGTGTTTTATGTGATATGGTATGGCCCAAGATGTTATGTGTATGTTGTATGCAATGATCATGTTTTGTAATGTTTCACGACTTGCATGTCTATGAGTACACAACCGGCAGGAGCCATATGGTTGTCTTTATAAATGTGTATGACCTGTGTGTCAACTTCTTATACGCCATGTAATAGCTTTACTTTATCGCTAAGTAGTTAGCAATAGTTGTAGTTGCTATTCGTGGTGGAGGCATTCATGGTGGAGTGATGGAGATCATGCCGGCACGCACAAGATGGAGATCATTGCGCGAAGATTGGCTATACCATGTCACATAAAGTTATATGCAGTGATTTTTATCCTTTTATGTATCTTATTATGCTTAGATCGCGACGGTAGCATTATAAGATGATTCCTCACTTAAAGATCAAGATAAAACTGTGTTCTTCCCATGTATGCACCGTTGCGAAAGTTCGTCGTGTCCAAGCATCACGTGATGATCGGGTGCTATAGACTCTACGTTCACATACAACGGGTGCAAGCCAGTTTTTGCACACGCGGAAATACTTGGGTTTGACTTGACGAGCCTAGCATGTACAGACATGGCCTCGGAACACATGAACCGAAAGGTTAAGCATAAGTCATATGAATGATATGATCGACACTTCGTTGTCCACCATTGAAGCCACATCTCTTCTCGTGAAGATCGGATTAGGTGTGGTGAATTTGGATCGTGTTCACTAAACAACTTGAGGGATGTTGAATTTAGTGGGAGTTCATCTAGTAATTTGATTAAAAGGTGAACTAGTTATCATGAACATAGTCTAATTTGTACTTGCAAATATTGTAGATCAAATGGCTAAGTCCAACTTCAACTTCAACGTTTTTGCTGAGAAGGAAAAGCTTAGAAACAATGGGTCTAACTTCACCAATTGGTTCCGCAATCTGAGAATCATTCTCTCTGGCGGTCAAAAGGACTATGTCCTTGAAAATGCGCTAGGTGACGCCCCTGCTGTAGATGCACCTGCTGATGAGAAAGTTGTCTATCAGTCGTGCAAAGATGATTATGGTGTGATTAAGAGCACCATGTTGTTTGCTATGGAATCGGACCTTCAAAATCGTTTTGAAGACTATCCCGGGCCCTTTGAGATTCTTGAGGAGATCAAGATTGACAGGGTTCTGCAATCACTCCCTCCCAGCTACAAAAGTTTTGTAGTGACTCACAATCAGATTGGTTCCACTGATACGATCATCGAGCTCTTCGCAAAGCTGAAGGCTGCGGAGGTGGACATCAAAAAGGATAATCATGTGTTGATGGTCAACAAGCCCCCCACCTTCAAGAAAGGTAAGGGTGCAAAGAAGCCCTTCAAGAAAGGCGGCGGCAAGCGCGTTGCCCCTGCTGAGAAGAAGCTCAAGTCTAGACCCAAGCCGGAGACTGAGTGCTTCTATTGCAAGGACAAGGGTCACTTTGGGCATATCGTCCAAGTACTTAGCAGACAAGAAGGCTGGCACCATCAAAGGTATATTTGATATACATGTTATTGATGTTTTCCTTACTAGACCTCGTTGTAGTGCACAGGTATTTGATCTTGGTTGATTGCTAATATTTGTAACTCGAAACAGGAGCTACGGAATAGACGGCGGTTTGCGAGGGATGAGGTGACGATGCACGTTGGCAACGGATCAAGAGTTGATGTGATGGCCGTCGGCACGCTCTCCTTAGTTTTACCTTCAGGATTAGTTTTAAACCTTAATAAGTGTTATTATGTGCCTGCATTGAGCATGAACATTATTTCTGGATCGTGTTTATTGCAAGACAGTTATTCATTTAAATCGGAGAATAATGGTTGTTCTATTTATATGAGTAACATCTTTTATGGTCATGCACCTGTTGTGAATGGTTTATTTCTTCTGAATCTCGAAAGGGATGAAACACACATCCATAACATTGAGGCTAAGAGATGCAAAGTAGATAGTGATAATACTACTTATTTGTGGCACTGTCGTCTAGGTCATATTGGTGTAAAGCGCATGAAGAAACTCCATTCTGATGAACTTTTAGAGTCTCTTGATTTTGAATCATTTGACACATGCGAACCATGCCTCATGGGCAAGATGATCAAAACCCCGTTCTTCGGAATGATGGAGCGAGCAACAGACTTGTTGGAAATCATACATACCGATGTATGCGGACCGATGAGTGTTTCGACGCGCGGTGGATATCGCTATTTTCTCACTTTTACCGATGACTTAAGTAGATATGGGTATATCTATTTAATGAAACATAAATCTGAAACATTTGAAAAGTTCAAGGAATTTCAGAATGAAGTGGAGAACCATCGGAACAGAAAAATTAAGTTTCTACGATCCGATCGTGGAAGTGAATATTTGAGTTATGATTTTCTCACGCATCTTAAAGCAAGCGGAATCGTTTCGCAACTCACGCCACCCGGAACACCACAGCGCAATGGTGTGTCTGAACGCTGGAATCGAACCCTATTAGATATGGTCCGATCGATGATGTCTCTTACTGATTTGCCGTTATCATTTTGGGGTTATGCATTAGAAACCGCTGCATTCACTTTAAATAGGGCACCATCTAAATCCGTTGAGACGACACCGTATGAACTGTGGTTTGGTGCTAAACCTAAGTTGTCGTTTCTTAAAGTTTGGGGATGCGAAGCCTACGTCAAGAAGTTGATGCCGGACAAGCTCGAACCCAAAGCGGAGAAATGCGTCTTCATAGGATACTCTAAGGAAACTATTGGGTGTACCTTCTATCACAGAACCGAAGGCAAAGTGTTTGTCCCAAAGAACGGTTCCTTTCATGAGAAGCAGTTTCTCTCGAAAGAAGTGAGTGGGAGGAAAGTAGAGCTAGACGAGGTTGTTGAACCTTCTCTTGAATTGGAGAGTAGTGCAACACCTGAAATTGTTCCAGTGCCGCCTGCACCAACAATAGAGGAAGCTAATGACAAGGATCATGAAGCTTCGGACGATGCTGCTACTGAACGTCGCAGGTCGAAAAGGTCGCGTGCCCCTCCTGAGTAGTACGGCAACCCTGTCTTGACTGTCTTGTTGGTAGAAGACAGTGAACCTACGAACTATGAGGAAGCGATGATGACCCCAGACTCTGAGAAATGGCTAGAGGCCATGAAATCTGAATTGGGATCCATGAGCGAAAACCAAGTATGGACTTTGGTGGACCCTCCTGGCGACCGAAAGGCCGTTGAGTGCAAATGGATCTTCAAGAAGAAAACGGACGCGGATGGTAATGTTACCGTCTATAAAGCACGACTTGTCGCAAAAGGTTTTCGACAAGTTCAAGGTGTTGACTACGATGAGACTTTCTCTCCCGTAGCAATGTTTAAGTCCATTCGGATTTTATTAGAAATTGTTGCGTTTCATGATTATGAAATATGGCAGATGGATGTCAAGACTGCGTTCCTCAATGGCAACATTGATGAAGAGTTGTATATGATGCAACCCGAAGGTTTTGTCGATCCTAAGGATGCTGATAAGGTGTGCAAACTTCAGCGTTCCATTTATGGACTGAAGCAAGCATCTCGGAGTTGGAACCTTCGTTTTGATCAAGTGAACAAGAGCTTTGGATTTGTTCCAAATTGCTATGAAGCTTGTATCTACAATAAAGTGAGTGGGAGCTCGGTGACATTTCTGGTACTATATGTGGATGACATATTGATTATTGGAAATGACATTAACATGCTTAACGATGTGAAGAGTTATTTGAACAAGTGTTTTTCAATGAAAGACCTAGGTGAAGCTGCTTATATATTGGGCATCAAAATCTATAGAGATAGACAAAGACGCCTGATAGCTTTAAGCCAGAGTACATACCTAGACAAAGTTCTGAAAAGGTTCAGAGTGGATAAGGCAAAGAAAGGTTCAGTGCCTATGTTGTCAGGTAAGATATTGAGCAAGGCTTAGTGTCCAGCTACGGTAAATGATAGAGAAGCTATGAGCAAAGTGCCTTATGCCTCGGCCATAGGTTCTATCATGTATGCCATGCTGTGTACTAGACCGGATGTGTCCAATGCTCTTAGTTTGACGAGCAGATATCAAAGTGATCCAGGAGTGGAACACTGGACAGCCGTGAAGAACATCCTAAAGTACCTAAATAGGACTAAAGAAATGTTCTTAGTCTATGGAGGTGATGAACAACTTGTCGTAAAAGGTTACGTCGACGCTAGTTTCGACACCGACAAGGATGATTCTAAATCTCAGACAGGATACGTTTATATTTTGAATGGAGGAGCTGTGAGCTGGAGAAGCTGCAAGCAAAGCGTGATCGCGGGATCTACAGTAGAAGAGGAATACATGGCTGCTGCCGAAGCGTCAAGTGAAGGAGTTTGGATCAGGAACTTCATCACTGAGCTTGGCGTGGTTCCAAGTGCATTGGACCCACTGGAGATATTGTGTGACAACACTGGCGCCATAGCACTGGCTAAGGAACCAAGATATCAACCAAAGACCAAGCATATCAACCACAATTTTCGTATAATTCGAGATTATATAGCAGATGGAGATCTGAAGATTAGCAAAGTACATACAGATCTGAATGTCGCAGATCCATTGACTAAACCTCTTCCACGTGCAAAACATGATCAGCACCTTAGTGCCATGGGTGTGAGATTGTTGCCAAATGTAAACTAGATTATTTACTCTAGTGCAAGTGGGAGACTGTTGGAATTATGCCCTAGAGGCAATAATAAAGATGTTATTATTATAATTCTTGTTCATGATAAAGTTTATATTCCATGCTAGAATTGTATTAAGCGGAAACTTTAATACTTGTGTGGTTTATGAACAACACCGTGTCCCTAGTATGCCTCTATGGACTAGCTCATTGATTAATGATGGTTAAGGTTTCCTAACCATAGACATGAGTTGTCGATTAATAATGAGATCATATCATTGGGAGAATGATATGATGGACAAACCCAAACTATGCGGAGCAATTAGATCGTGTCATCGTGTTCATCTTTGCGAAGCTTTTCTTACGTCAATAGTGTATTCCTTAGACCATGAGATAATACAACTCCCTGGTATCGGAAGAAAGCTTTGAGGTCATTAAACGTCATCCTATGAGAGGGTGATCATAAAGGTGTCTCTCAGGTGATCGGAAAGTACCTGTTGGGTTGTATGTATCGAGATGGGATTTGTCCCTCCCAAGTCGGAGAGATATACTTCGGGCCCACTGGGTAATCGATATCAACACCGCTTGCAAGCATGTGGTTAAGGAGTTGATCACAAAGTGATATCGGATTACGGAACGAGTAAAGTACTTGCTGTGAACGGGCTTGAACTAGGTATGACGGTACCGACGATCAAATCTCGGGTAAGTAAAATATCGTGAGACGAAGGGAATATATATATGGGATTGATTGAATCCTGGCATCGTGGTTCATCCGATATGATCATCGATGAATTTGTGGGAGTCAATATGGGTTTCCAGACCCCGCTGTTGATTATTGATATAAGATCATGTCTGCATGTTCTCGAACCCGAAGGGTCACACACTTAACGTGTCTCGACGCTAGGATAGATTGGATAATTGGTTTTTGAGTTTTTGTTCGGAGTCTCGGATGGGATCCGGGAAATCACGAGAGGTTCCAGAATGGTCCGGAGAATAAGATTCATATATGGCAATGCAGTTTTTGGAGTTCGGAATTGTTTCGGGTTAATCGGTATTGTACCGGAAGCTTCTAGAACCTTCTGGAGGGGTACTAACGTGGCCCCACCTGCCGAGAGGGGGCATGGGCCTATGAGGGATGCCCTGGCCGCATTGGGCCAGGGGCACAAGGCCCCATAGGGCCCAGCCGGCCAGACCTAGGGCAAACCCTAGGAAAGCTTCTAGAAAGGGGGTGAAACTTGCCCCCACTCCTCCCTCCTTGGCCGCCGGTCTAGGGCTTGGGGGAGGGGCTAGGGCTGGCGCCCACCCCTCTATATATAGAGGGCTGGGGCGCACCCTCCCCCCACACCTCCTCCACAACCCTAGCCGCCCTGCTGTCCTCCTCTCTCTCTCTCCCTCCCGACTGCACGTAGGCGAAGCCCTGCTGCAGAAACTCTCCACCACTTGCACCGCGCCGTCGCGTTGTAGATCCAATCTGTCTCTCCACCATACTTGTTGGACCGAGGAAGGAGGAGACGTCGAGGTGACGCACGTGTGCATCTCTCGGAGGCATCGCCACTTGCGGTGTTGGATCGGATCGGATCGCGAGGAGGAGAAGCGAGTACGACTATATCACCCACGTTAAAACGAGCGTTCATGTCGAATCTTCAAGGGTATGAAGATCTCATCTAATCCCCCTCGGTCTTTGCATCTCCTAGATTAGATCTTGGCTTTCCCGTTCGCATCCGTAGAAATTTTTTGATTTACTATGCTGTGAAACCCTTCAAGAACTAGCATGATGATGATCCATATGTTCCTATGAATAAGGTGTACACGTGTTTCTTGAGATTTTTCTCTGGCCAAGATTTAGTCCAAATATACGAGTGTTATATTTGAAAGGTAAAGTCAATGGGACATTATTAGACTAGCATGACATACTACCCGTAATAATAAAAGGCACAAATTAGAAGTTCATCTTACTCTATTAGTAAGATGCAAATCTGACAGAGTAAGAACTAAGACCAAGGCTGAGTGAGAACCAAACGCACGCTCTCCATTCACAAATAAGTGTATTTATTTATTACTTCCTCTGACTCATATTAGTTGATTTGGATTTATCTAAATTCAGATGTATCTAAACATGTTTTAGTACTACTTACATCCGAATCTAGACAAATCCAAGTCAACTAATATGGGTTTGAGGGAGTATAACTTTTATCTTAATTCTAACTTTTTAAAATTTAACTAACTTTATAGAAAAATGTAGCAACATATATGACTTTAAATTGGTAATATCATTTTAAAACCACATTTTAAGATGACCTGATACGAATTTAGTGACATAAATACTGCTATTTTTATCTATTAAATTTTGACATAGAAAAGCTAAAAGTACATTTATTCATAGACGGCTATATATCCTCTCCCTGCACTAGATAAAAGGACTTTGCTAACACGTGGTGCCGCACGCGGGGCGGCTGACCAAAAGCTAAATATACATGCAGAATCTTATCTACACAGCTCTAATCTGGTCCCGTCCATATTTGTAAGTTAAACTATTGAAATAGTAACCGCTTACATGCACCTTTCGTCTGGCACATCAAAATCAGAAAAAGTTTATGCGACTATTGAGTAGCACGTTTTTGCACCAGCTCAGTAGATTCCGTACTCTCAAATTTGAGTACCACCAAAAGAGAGTCATGAACACAACACAAACAGTAGTACAAATATAACGGAATTTTACTATCTGCTTCAAAAGTTACAATTACTATACTCTTTGATAAACACAATTGCCAGATTAATTAGCCACAAATACCAGATTAATTAGCCACGACTGCCCGGTTAATTTTCTATATAAAACAATTGAAATTACCATGCTTTTTGATAAAGCAATTGCCAGATTAGTTAGCCACAAAATGCATATTAATTGGGCATGATTTCTAGATTAATTATATATGTAAAAAGAACTAGAATTAGCACGCTATTTGATGAGAAAATTGCCAGATTAATTAGCCACAAAATGCCATATTAATTGGGCATGATTTCCAGATTTATATGTAAAAAGAACTAGAATTAGTATGCTCTTTGATAAGGAAATTGCCAGATTAATAAGACACAAAATGCCAGATTCATTAGCCTTGATTGCCAGATTCATTATCTATGTAAAAGAAGTGGAATTATCATGCCCTTTGATGAAGGCAATTGCAAGATTAACTAGACATAAAATACTAGATTAATTAGCCACAAATGCCATATTAAATTACAAAACAAATTGACATAGGGAAAGAAGAACTCAGCCAAGCACCAAGCCGGCGGCCGGAAAAATATGCCCGTGCAAGACGCCTCTGTGTGCTCGTCTTCCATGGTCTACTACTCTACTCGCAGCATGCTCATCGACGGAGGCGTCCCCGAGCTCCTCATCTTGCGGAGCTCTCCACACGCTCGTCGACGGGGATAGCCACCACGCTCCTCCTCGCCCTCGTTGACCGAGGCGTGGCAGAGCACTTCCCCGCTCTCGTTGGCGAAGGCGGCCCTTGGTCCCTCCCATGCTTGTCGACGGCGGCGGCCACCGCGCTTCTCCTCGACATCGTCGATTCGCGCCGCCTCGTCGCGGCCTGGAAGAGCCCTCCCTGTGTCGCGCTACTACTCATCAGGGCCTGGAGGAGGGCTTCCTCGGGTGCACCTCCTCCTCGCGCGAGGGGCAGCAGCCCTCTCCTCCCCCCGCTCGTCGGCGGCGGCCTAACGGAGCCTACCCTGCACCGCGCATCCTCCTCGTTTTCGTCGGCAATGGAACTGTGCTTTCCTAAGGCGATTTTAGAGAGGGAACGAGTGGACTGGAGGCGTCCACGAGGGAACACGGGGATAAGAGGGAGGGGTGCAGATAGGGTTGGAGCGCGATGGCTTTCGTGAATCGTGATGCGCCGCCGCACCGAAGAGCGAGACGTGCGGCGCCTTTCATTAGATTTTCCCTAGATAAAATAACATACTACCTCTATTCCGAGGCTTAAGGCCTAGTATTTTTTTTGAAAAGTCAAACTATGTCAAATTTGACCAAGTTTTTACCAAAAATTGTTAATATGCAAAATACATAATCAATATCATTAGATAGATAATGAAATATATTTTCATATGATGTCTACAAAATATCATATTTATTGATAGTTTTTTCTAAAAATTTGGTTAAAATTTAGTTGGTTTGACTTTTCAAAAAAAAATAGGCCTTAAGCCTTGGGATGGAGTAGGAGTAAAACGAAATGAAGTGGACAATCCTCCCAATACTAGGATTAAACACACGTTCCCAGCAGTTATCCTGAGCACAGAAGGCCAAGCACGAGTATTATTAAAGCACCAGATTCAGCATAAACAAACAATCAATAGAGTTTCTACTATACCTATTTTTCCATAATTATCGTGAGCACAGATAATCACACGGAAAATGAAGGGTCGTGTGGGCGAGGGGTTTGACGGCTAGTGCTAGCGCTTCCCCGTTCCCACGCACTCCTTGTCCTTTGCCCTCCCTCTCTCCTTCAAATACCACACCCACCCACTGCAGACTGCACTCCTTCTCCTCGTCTCCCCACCCACCCCAAAACCCTTCCATCTCCCTCCTCGTGCGGCTCCACCGACGCCATGGCTCCTCCTGCATCAGTCAGCCGCCTAATGCTGAACCAGATCTTCGAGGCGGCATCTGACGGAAACCTCCACCGTTTCAAGCGTATGATATATATGCTGCCCTGTCCACACTATCTCCGATGCGGTTCTCCTTGTCTTGTGCTGATTTTCCCGGGGGGCCATTCGTTGCAGTTCTCGTGATGCTGCTGGACATGGATAGGGGCAGCCTCAAGGATGTAGTGGAGGCCCTGAGGGCGGAAGACGCAGGGATGTTGAACGGCTTCAGCGTGCTGCACGTCGCCGCCGTCGGAGGGCAGCTGGAGATGTGCCGCTACCTGGTCGAGGACCTCGCCGTGGATGTGAATCTCGTCGATGATTCAGGTCCATCTCTCTCTAACAACGTAGTACTCCTTCCAATTCATATTAGTTGACTTGGATTTTTTAAAAAATTGACTAAACCTATATATTAAATAGTGTCTAGATTCATCCAACTCTAGTCAAATTTGAGTCAACTTATGTGGGTCGGAGGGAGTAGTAATTTTTACACGCAGTAGCAAGTGCTATTTACATTTCTTCTGCACATGGCTTCGCAAGATCCATTGTCTTGGCGCATGCAACCTTATGATGTCGTCGTACCCGAGGAGACTGTATTGTTTCGTGCTGGCTTAGATTATGCCCGGCAAGCCCCGCATAATGAAAAGATTAATTTGAACCAGTTTCTCAAAGGGCATGCATGTTTAATTTTTTGACTCACGAAATCTTCTAGCACTCAGCAAAAATGTATAATACTGAAATCTGGAGCAGATCAGAATAACCAAACTTTGGGCTTGGCGCTTGTTTCATTTACCATATGCTGTTGTGCTCACTAATGGTCATGCTCAACTCCTACGCAAGTATGAGTAGTATAAATAGGATGCAAAATCCTAGGGAATTCTCTCTCCCTTATTATCTGAAAATTTTCAGGCTCTGTTTTCCAGTATTGTTTAGGTCTGTAATTATCATGATTCAAGTATATGCAGTCAATTCATCATTTCTTAGGGTTATTATATATTGTAAGTAAAAGACACTCCCGTTTGACCACAATTGTCTCCTGCGCTACGAAATTATACTCCCTCCGGCCCATATTAATTGACTTGAATTTGTCAAAATTTGGATGAATCTAGACACTATTTAGTATATAGGTTCATCTAAAATTTGCCAAATCAAAGTCAATTAATATGGGCCGGAGGGAGTACTTCATATAATATAATATATGAACTCCACGGATCTATTTTTCCATCTCTTGACGATCTGTTCCTATTTATATCGTCTCAAGAAACATAGTACCGGACTGGAGTTTTTGTGATTGTGGAGAGAAAATAAGATTTCCTACATACACGTATAACCGTCATATTTCTATGCTTGATTTGAAAGTGCTTTGCATTATTAAGATTAACTGCTGTGTGCTTGACAGGTAGAACACCTTTGTCTTTGGCGATCCTATCCAAGAATGTCGGTTGTGTCATGTACCTTCTTGATCATGGCGCCAATCCAAATAAATCATGTCATGATGGGATTTTCCCATTACATCAAGCCACTGGATTAGGTCTATCTCTATAAGAGCACATCTCTATTACGCACAGCCACACCGCAATGTTTCTTAAATAGTCTTTTGAATTTCTAAATTATAATTTTCTGGTGCTGTTGTCTTCTAACTAGGGCCTATTTCCCATATGTCTCATAGTAAGTTTTCCATGATGCTAGTAAATTATCTTAAAAAATGATAGAAGTAGTTAACTTCTGCTGAATTATCAATAATACAAGCAAAATTATGTTAGTACATATGTGAGTTTGATGTATTTAGTTGGCTTTGTCACAGTTACTACCAAAGCATGGCTACAACTCCAACATGTGCCACCGTGCAGATTTTCACTTCTCAACTGTTGTTGCTTGTGTCATTTATGCAAGCAAGTTAGAATTTGGATCTTGGTCTTGTGGGATATTTTCCCCCTATAGCAATTGTTTGGTTATGTGGAAGTTAGTACGGAATCCACAAGATAAATATGTAGGAAAATTGGATACAACTAGCCATTGGAAGGATTGTCTTTGTTCCTTTTGATCCAAATTAGTACTTGTACTTTTTGTAACACGTTTTTGAGGTTAAGTTCATGGTTCTTTTTGTAGGAAACTGTGAAATGGTAGACCTATTGCTTGCCAAAGGAGCATATGTTGACCCAGAAGCTCGTTGTGGGACACCACTTCATGTTGCTGCAACAAAAGACCACGATGGTGTTATGAAGATTTTATTGGACCATAATGCCGACGTATGTTTAAGTACATTCTATGTTTGCATTGATTTGATTTACAGCTTCACTGCTTTGTGTGGTCTTAACTTCAATTGTTTATTCTTGGCACTTATTTTTGTACTTAGATGTCTTATTGCCATGTGCCTCTTAATTATTGTAAT
Source organism: Avena longiglumis (assembly GCA_030063025.1). NCBI lineage: Eukaryota > Viridiplantae > Streptophyta > Magnoliopsida > Poales > Poaceae > Avena > Avena longiglumis. The sequence continues at coordinate 562,309,980 of CP125974.1, forward strand.
TTCGATGCTTGATGTTTTCTTTGTGTTTTTCTTTCAGTACTTGAAATAATTAAAACCTTCAACTCATGGATGGACGTTGTGAGATAGGAGGAGCAACATAGTCAACTCTTCTAATCTTTATTTCATTTTTCCTAGCCTTCCACTCTTGTTGTGTACTTGTTTCTGTGTCACTCTTCAGGATGCGACTTGCTTAGAAGAACTAAAGTAATATATGCACATTTGCTTAACTTAAAATTCATGGTTCCATGATTCGAATCATCATTCTATTCTTTATAAAAGAAAGAAGCAAATATACTTCCATTACCTGAATGCAATAAACAATATGCTCGAATTTTAAATAAAATACGAGTATAAATATGTACTCCCTCTTTAACCTAATGTTAGATCATTTGGATTTGTCCTAAGCCATACTTTTTTAGATTCTATTAAATTTGTTGAAAATAGTACGCACATAATTAAAGGTTTCTAGTTTGATGTCTGTAGAGTTGCATGAGCATGTATACATAACACTCCCCCCATGCGTGGCTCCCTCGGGCCTAAATGTGGACCGAAAGTAGGATGCAATATTTTTTATTTTTTATTGCACCAGCCAGGTCTAAAACTCAAGACCTGTTGTCTCTGATACTATGTACAATAGCCAATACAACCAAAAGACTGATCTTATGAAAGAGACTAGTCAATGCATTTATACTTCAACAATGGTGCATGCTTAAGTGCATTTTTCAATAATCTCTATCAGCTGAGAAAGTTTGGCTGTAGATAAATCCAAATTAACAAACATTATGGAATGGAGGGAGTGCCTCTTTTCATTTCTAATCCTGAAAATTTATTCATTATGTATTTGGTGATAATTGAGGCATTTGTTTGCTTGCACATTTGCCATGATATATTTTTCTCTATCATATATTGTCACTTTATGGATGGTTTTGCTCTCCCACTAATTCTCATATTACTGAGACTTGCCACGTATCAGTTCGGTTATTTTTTTATCCCCATCCAAATCGATTCCGCTTATAATCCTTTTTGAACATAACCTCCATGGCCGCCACCCACGTCCCGCCGCCCCTACACATCCCCAAGCTCTAGGCCCCCCCCCCCCCCCCGCGGCCCCGAAGCCGACATCCACCTCCCCCGTCCGGTGGAACGGGATAACAAGGGTCGGCTCCTTCTTACCATCGGGGCTGGCCAAAGTTCCTTCATCGTCGTGCCTCTTGGCCTCCCTACGCCATCTCTCCACCGCCAGAGAAGACACGTGTCGCTCCTTCCCAACCATCTCTCCTCTGTCCGCCCATCCTTCCCCGCGATCGGAGTCCGGTAAGAAGGGAGTGATATGGTGGTGCTTGGTCTCCAAGCATCGTTGAGCGCGCACTGCTGCGGTCTCCCATATTCTACGTATGGTCGTGGTTTCCACCGGTGGTGTGGTCCGGCAACCCGTGCAGTCAAGGTCACAGAAGCCTGCCCTGGGTTGGTCTGTGGGCTCGTGTGGAGGAGCATGTGGCAGGCGATGTTAGCGTCCACTTAGGCTAGCCCAGCACTCGGTCCACGTTCTGGACGTTCATGCGCTCACGGCCCAACATTCAGCAGAGAGCCCATTCCAACCCAAAAGCCTAAACTGATGAGAGGAAGAAATCTCTCCCTTATAAGCTAAGTGTGGTCTTCTCCCGTAGGCGAGGTGGGACTAAACACTAAGCAGCTTCACCAGTCAACAGTAGGGTGTTGACTGGTGAAGCTTCTTAGTGTTTAGTCCTACCTCGTCTACAGGACGAGGCCACACCCAGCTTATAAGGAAGAGATTCCTTCATCTTACAAGTCTAGCCTTTTGAGATGTAGTGGAATCTCTGCTAAATACTAGGCTGTGACCACATCAACGTCTAGAACGTAAACCGAGTGTTGGGCTAGCCTAAGTGGATCCTAACAGGCGAGCGGCTGCATGGTCAGGATAGAGCATACATGAGATCTCATGTATGGCATTCTCTATCTTATGGAAGAAGGTGAGCCGTCTGATCCTTGTCGTGAAAATTGCTCGACCATATGAATAAAGAGCCACATGGGCATTCCCAACTGCTCCATGAGCGCATCATCCTTGCCACTGCTCGCATCACCGACCCAACCCCCAGCAATGCTATACGACAGCTGCTCCTTGCACTGCCTCTCGACGGTGATCTCTGATCATTGTCCCCTGCTCCTAGACTGCACCCCGGTGGCGGCTGGGCGAGGGCGGTTCCAGTTAGAGCGGTTTTGGCCGAAGCTGGACGGTTTCGACGAGGTTGTGGAGTCCGCCTGGAGGACTATTGATGGTGACCCCAACCCCTTCCGGAGGCTTGTGGCCAAGCTCAAACGCATCGCTAGGCAGCTGATGAGCTGGGCTGACAAGAAAGTGGGATCGGTCAGGCTGCAGCTTATGACAACGCGGGTCATAGTCTACCACGTGGATGTGACCATGGAGACCAGCCAGCTTTCATTGGATGCGTGCGCCCTCCGCGCAATGCTGAAGCGCACCTATCTGGGGCTTGCCTCCCTGGAGCGCACGATGGCGCGCCTGAGGGCCAATATTAGATGGCTGGGGGAGGGGGATGCTAACACGGCATTCTTCCACCAACTTGCTTCATACTGTCGTCAGAAGAATGTGATTCGCAGCCTAAGGGTTGATGGTGCGATTTTGGTGGACCATGCTGCCATGGCTGAGGCCTCGTACAACCACTTTCAGGGCCTCCTGGGTATAGACGTGGTGCGTTTGCACTCGCTCGACCTCGACTTCCTCGAGTACCACCATGAGGACCTGGCTGATCATGACACCCTATTCTCCGAGGAGGAGGTATAGGCCAGACGGATTCATGTTGGAATTCCTCTAGCACTGCTAGGGGGTGGTCAAGGCCGACTTCATGGAGGCCTTCGCTAAGCTGTACGGCATGAACGGGCGCGGATTCTAGGGCCTCAACCAGCCTCTGGTTATACTGTTGTCCAAGAGCAGTGATGCGGCTGCTCTTGGTGACTACACACCGATTATCCTTATACACATTTCGCCAAGCTTGGGGCAAAGGTGTTGGCTTTGAGGCTGCCCCCCAGGCTCGGGGCCATGGTTGAGCTGAACCAGTGCACCTTCATCAAGAAGCGCTGCATACATGATAACTTCATGCTGGTTCAACAGACCGCGCGCCGCCGCGAGTCATGCTCAAGCTAGATATAGCTAAAGCATTCGACTCTGTCTCCTGGGCGTTGCTGTTTGAGGTGCTGCGGAAGGTTGGATTCGGTCGCGGTTCCGCGAGCTAGTGACCATCCTGATTTCGACGGCGAGTTCGTGGGTGATGCTCAACGGTGAGCCGGGCCCCCTGATCTGGCACCGGCGGGGCCTAAGACAGGGGGCCCACTATCGTCGATGTTGTTTGTGTTGTTCATCAACACCCTCAACAGAGTGCTGGACAGAGCCCTTGAGTTCGGCATGCTGAAGCGGGTTGCCCCCCGCGAGCTGGTGACGACCGTCTCCCTTTATGCGGATGACGTGGTGATATTTTGCCACCCGGATGAGGCAGAGCTGCGCACCGTGCGTGCTCTCCTTGCGCTCTTTGGAGAAGCCTCGGGGCTTCGCACTAACTACGACAAGTGCTCGATATCCCCAATTGCATGCTCTTATGAGGAGGCCCTTCAGGCTGCTGCGACCATGGGATGTCGGCTCGCGCCATTCCCGGTCAAGTACCTGGGGATACCCCTGTCATTGCGACGGGTTTCCGCGGAAGCGCTCCAGCCCCTGGTGGATAGCATTGCGAACAGGCTTCCGACCTGGAGAGCCTCCATGATGGCAAAGGCTGGGCGCCTGACGTTGGTTAAGTCAGTTCTCATGGCGATCCCCCTCTATCAGATCATCGTGCTCGGGCTGAATAAGCGGACGCTCAAACATATCCAGAAGATAGCGAGAAGCTTCCTCTAGGCTGTGAGGGCCGAGGCCAACGGTGGACACTGCCATGTCAACTGGGAAATGGTGTGCAGACCTAAGCACCTTGGAGGCCTAGGGGTCCCAGACCTTGCTCGCACCGCGATCAGTCTGCGCACTCGTTGGATCTGGAGGATGCGGACGGACCCGATGAGGCCTTAGTGTGGCCTAGATGTGTGCTTTTCAGAGACGGAGCTGCAGGTGTTTGACGCCTCCGCCACGATGAGGGTCGGTGATGGGTCCATGGCGCTATTCTGGCTAGACCACTAGCTCGACGGGCGGACCGTCGAAGAGATGGCGCCATCACTCTTTTCTCTTATCACCAAACGTGCCAGGAGGCGCAAGACGGTGAGAGAGGCGCTGATAGAGCGCAGATGGATTACTGACATTCAGGGTGAGATGAGTCGCTTGCCCTATGGCGGTACATGCAGCTTTGGATTCGAGTAAGAGACTTTGAGTTGGCTGCCGAGCCCGACACCCTACTCTAGCGCTGGACATCGAAAGCCCAGTACTCTGCCAAGTCCTGCTATGAATTCCTCTTCCATGGATCTATCGTATCGAGGTCTTGGCAACTGAACTGGTGCACCTGGGCCTCACCCAGGGTCAGTTCTTCGTGTGGCTGGCCTGCGAGGACCGCTGTTGGACGGCTGAGAGGCTTGCGAGACAGGGACTAGCTCACCCCCCGCACCAGTCGATGAGGCCATGACTCACCTCTTGGTGGGTTGCCCCTTCTCCAAGGCAATCTGGCATGAGGTTTTGTCCTGGGTCCGATCCACGGCCACATCGCCGGATGGAGAGGGGGACTTCGTGGATTGGTGGAAGCAAGCTTCGACATCCACCCCGCGCGCTCTGTGAAAATGGACATCTTCGCTGATCATGTTGACGGCTTGGTGGATCTGGAAGCAGCGCAATGCGGTGGTTTTCGACAACGTGTCACCAAACTTGGGTGTCCTTCTCGGTAAAATTCACTTCGAGGGTCGGGATTGGGCTGCGGCTGGTGCGACTGGTCTTTGCGGCCTGCTGCCGGCAGCCTAGTAGGCCTAGTGGGTTGAGTTGTACGGGTGGCGGCTCTCTTGAGCTTGTATATTTATTGTACAAAACTCTATTTTCCTATTAATGAATCGAAACGCAAAGCTTTTTGCGTTTTAGCGAAAAAAATAAAGATGAAAACTTAGAGAGCCGTCGTAATGCACGGGTTTAGTGTTAGTATTGACAAAGTGCCGTGGTTGCTTATTAATCCCACGAAAGCTGTTTTTTTACTAAAAACTAGGCACATAAATATGTTTCTATATACTGAGCTATTCAATTTTTTTTACTTATATCCTTACCATTGTTTAAAAATATTTCTTTATGTTTCTCACTAGGTCAACAAGACGGCAAATGGTAAGACACCTATGATAGCTGCTATTGATACTGTCTCGAGGAAATGTATGCGCCTTCTGTACAAGGTATTGTACCTTTATCTTAGCTTTGTCAATTTCTTGAAATTTGGTGTCTCCAAATGGTATTGCTCTTCAAAAGAATTCATGCTTAATTTTGAAACCATTGATTTCATTTGCTGGTGTTAAGCTTTTGAGCAATTTCCACGGTTATGGCATACTGCAATTTGTGGCCCACTTTGTCTTCGGAACATAACAATCTTTCCACAAGCTTGTGACAACCAAATTAGTTGCCACAAGCATGGTCTCAGTGCTCCAACAAAAACTCTCTCCCTAGTTTTGATAAGCATGAACTTTTAGACATAGTGTTGGTAATTTTTTTTAGAACTCTGAACACCAATATTCCTAAAACAAATTTGATCTGACATAGGGGCGGTTCATAAAAACAATACTTTCATAATATAATATTTTTTTTATTTTTTATTTACAATAATAGAAATAGAAATAATGGTCAAAATTAAGCTCTTAAAATTGTCAATGTTCAAAACGTCAGTGGCATTAAGGTAGTTACTGTTTTATGAAATGGAGAGATTATCAAGGTTATCGTAAGCATGTGTCAGTAACTATGTAATTTCTGTGATAGGCTGGTGCTGATCGGAGGGGAGCTTTAGCATATGCTACAGAAAATCTCCTTGCGGCAAAAGTTGTTTCAAGTGACTTTGTCAAATGCATACTGGAGGATGCTGAAAGCAACCGTATCGTTCCTAGTGTAAGCTTTATCTGCTTCGCGGTACATCCATGTGCTTTTAATATAAAATGCTGGTTTGAGCCAACAGGGTGCATACTCGTTGTTTGTTTTAAACACTTATACTTTAAACTGTGCATCGTACACATAGTAGAATTCTGATGAGGACAAAACAATCTTGCCACATATAAAATCTCTTCAATTAGGTGCCACTAGAAATAGAACTTCAGATATTCTATGCAAATCTTAGTCTGGCCATGAAATTTGGTGATTTCTGAAATGTTCTATAAACATACACGTGGATTATACAGCCTTTTGACTCCTGCATAAAAAAAGAGCTGTGGACATATTACATAAGTATCTACTGAGGGCAAATATGTGATCGCTGTTTTGATTAAGTAGTGCTTCTTAAAAGTACTGCCATTTCAAAAATAAATAAATTATCGTGTTAATAAATAGTAGGAACATGAGCTCAATTGTTTGCATTGGTTGAATTAACTACTATTTATTAGGGCCTAAACCTGAATCTGTTTCCCCAATTGTGCACAAGAGGTACAGATGATTGTGAGGGCTATGATGGTAGGTGAATTGTAGGAGTAAACCATCTCACTGTTGCTACCTAGATGAGACTGGTGGTGGCTTGTTTGATGTCTTTATGTAGAATTTGCTATGTTGCTTGCGATTGTGACCTTTAAGCATGGTACCAGTAAATTTAGGTGTTTTTTTACAGTAATCAGCCTGCATACAAGGAGATTATGTGCAATACAAGAAACAGTGTGCTTGTGCACACATAGAACATGTGCATAAATTTTTTTATAATAAAATGGATCCTTCTTTCTCTAAATTTTAACAGCACTCTTCTTGTAGTTAGTTTAGAACTTGTCTATCTTTTAACTTCTCCTTGATGTTCACAGGAGCAGAAAACAAGGGAAGAAGGGTTTAACACACTAGCGCGTTATGCTTTCAAGGAAAAGGATTTTGAATCTGCAGAAGGATGTTACAGTGTGGTATATTACATCACCCTGTTTATACTTTCCAAAATTTCATTTTTCGAAAGTTCATTCTGTGCGAGACAATGGCTTGCACGCTCCAAATTTTGTATAGTAAAGTATTCTATTGATCATTGTACATGCAGAAGCTTGACTCAAACCAAGTTTCATAATTTTCGAAGAATTTTTTGGAGAACAAAATAGCAAAATACCCTGAGTTTTGCATGCAGCTGCGTGGCTTCTGTTTAATATTTGACTCCTGCTCAAAGTTTGCACGAAAAGTATCTAGGGCCTGGACTTGAGTTTTCCATATTATTCTAGGAACTAAATTGAAGTTTTTCACTACAGGGTCCAAATGTTTAGTATGTCGTTTCTTGTGTGTTTTCTCTAAATTCAGTGTTGTGCTTCTTACGTTGCTTTGCTTGTTCACGCAAGTAACATACAGGAAGAGAGTGGATGTCCCTACAGAGCTGCCTTGTTCAGATTTTTGTTACTACTCCCTCCGATCCATATTAATTGACTTTGATTTGTCAAAATTTGAATGAACCTATATACTAAATAGTGTCTAGATTCATTCAAATCTAGACAAATTTGAGTCAATTAATATGGGCCGGAGGGAGTACTATTACGTCATGTAACTTAACTTCTGTCCCACCGCAAAAAAAAAACTTAACTTCTTTCTCCTTGTTGGAGTTGGACATGGCTTAAGCAAACTATAATTAATGAGATGATAGAAAAGCAACTTTTTTTGCGAAAAAAACAACTTCAAATCCACCTTTTTCAAGGAAGGTTTATGAGCAGTGGAATAGGATTTAATTGGTTAAATAAGTTATCAGCAAACCTGACAATTGTTAATTTTTCTTGTCGGGTGTAGATCATAGCTCTTGATCCTGATGATGCAACTGCGTTCTCCAACAGGAGCCTTTGCTGGCTTCTCATGGGTGATGGAGGGAAGGCTTTGATTGATGCTGATGAATGCAGGAAAAGGAGACCTGACTGGCCAAAGGCTTGTTACCGGCAAGGCGCAGCTCTGATGTTACTAGAGGTTAAATAAAATATACTGTCGCTGCTTTTCTCTTGTTTGTTGCAAATTGTTTTTGATCATTGACGTTCTTCTATCATCAGGACTATCAGAAGGCATGTGAACGATTTTCTGAAGGACTCAAGCTGGATCCAGCGAACGCCGAGATGGCAGATGCATTAAGGTAGCCAATCTTGGACGAAAACCCTGCATTGGTTGAACATTTTCTTGCATTGTAGCCGATGGCTGATGAATGATACAGATTATTCGAGTTCAATTGTGTGTCTTTAGCATGTTAGGATTTTTGAAATCAAACGCATATACTGTTATCGAGGCGATCCAGTCTGATGAACATAGACATGATGTCTTGAACTTATGCCTACAAATTTACGTGTCTCTCTGCTATGCAAGTCCTAATCACTGCTATCCTTGGGACATGCAGGAAAGCTTCAGATGAGTACAAGAAGATGTCTTGAAGAACCAAGCCTGAGTGACTGCTTTGATATGCAACGAAACGGAGTTCTGGTTCCTACAAGATGTTGGCAGACGTTTCAACTTTTGATTTCCTTATCGATTTGAATTTCCTTTTGGAAATGAACTACGTAAATGGTTTGAAAAGTATCGTGTTGCCTTTTCACGTGACTATTTATTCAGTAATATTTTATTTTTTTCGAAATGGGGAGCATCGCCCCGGCCTCTGCATCAATAGATGCACACAACCCTTTTATTGCATCATTCAAAATAGTTTAAAGTTTACAATCATGGATCAGAAAGGGTTGAAACAGTAATATATTATGGAACCTGGTTGCTATTGACTCGTTTCGCCCCATGCATGGATACCTCCTAGTAATATATTTAGAACTTCAGGCATGGTGATGATTTTTTTTTGCTGAAGCACCACTACACTCCGGGTAACCGTGCCGTCTCCATTGGTCCAAAGATTTTTTTTCCAAAATGGATGTTGTGATCCGTCCTCTACATCAAAGAGATGCATTCCAATCAATGCCACCCATCATCTTTTACATCGACCTTTATTTGATTTATTAGAAAATGTTCTAACAAAGAACAGACAAAGAACAGACATCACAAAACCTAAAGCCAACACACAACACCCACATACTCGATAATGGAAGAAAATCGTGTCAACTAGCCGCTCTGTGCTTGGAAAGATAACTAGGGACCGGGAACAAATGCATACCCGCCCCGAAAGATAACTAGCGAGCACCTTGTGTACCCGCCGCATAAGCTGTCACCACTGTCGAACCTCCGAGTAGTCTTCACAGTTAAGATCCTCATAAACTTTGTCGGTCCTGCTGACGACGCCAAACAGCGTCCCGCCCCGCACGAGTTCGTCATGACACGTTTGTTGGGGGCTTCGCTGCACCACGCCACCGAGACTCGCCATCACCCTCGAGACAGATGGAAACCGCTATGCCTTAGAGCCCTCCCAACCAGTATTATCTCAAAAATGATGCCCCCATGGGGGATAACACCTCCAATGTCCGATCCAGGAGACCCAGTTCTAGGGTTTCCTCCGGAGCTTCCTGGACTAGGAGACGAGAATCTACAACAACAAATATGCTCCTAGACGATGCCTCCAGTGAGGGTATGACGCCGACAACGCCACCATCGACTGATCCAAGGATCTAGGTGCCATGACCTCCACCACCAGCGAAGGCACAGCCGTCGGAGACGAGGGAAACGACAGTCCCGCTAATGGGGATCTAGGGTTTCCCTTGGCGGCTCCATGGCCACCCTGTTCGTCCAAAGATAGCGGCCTTGAATCTTCTTCCAGCTTGTTTTGAAAGCGGTCTAGAGTAGTTCGAAACCAAATAAGGTGCTTCTAGGTAGGGCGAAATTTATATTTCAAGCGTAGTAGTCCAGGAGGAGAAATACATAGGTGGGACTAGATCTCTTTAGGCTAATTATTGGTGAATTTGCTAGTTGTTGTCTTGGCGAGGGTGGTATGAAGGATGAAGGGTTGTGGTGCTGTTTATGGTACGGGGGAATTCTTGAAATTAGCTATCTCGTTGGAGGACAACAAAAGTCACAATGCCATTGTAGGTTAAAAAAAATCGTATGTACTCCACTAAATTATCTAGATTTCAGACAAATAAATAGAACCAAAGCATTAAATGGTTATTCTTATTACACAATTGGAAATCTGTACTGTAAGAGTTGCCGAATAAAAAGAAATGAAGGGTGTGCCGAATAAAAAGGCAAACCAAATTATAAAGTGGCCAGTAACACGATTAAACTTAGTGCTTGACACAAAATGCAGCATTTACATTAATTAACTTCTTTCCATGCTAGTAGAAATAACCATGATTTTTTTGATGGGGGAAATAGCCGTGATTACTACAGGAAACCATACACAATCCAACTAGCACAGAGAATTTATTTGGTTCTTAAAGGACTCAGTAAATCTGAGAAAGTACAAATCCGAGTGAGTGCATGTGCTTTACTTTGGGCAATTTGGAATACAAGAAATAACTTAATTTTTAACAGAATGTCAAAATCATCTTTTTTGCAGGTTATCCTAAAAACTACTCATTGGACACGCATGTGGTCACTACTACAATGTGTAGACCAAAGACAAGCTATGGAGTATGGATGCAATCAATTAGAATCGGTTGCATCCGATTTATTTAACCAGTTAGGCTGGCAGCCTGTGGCTAAAATAGAACTTTGATCAACAACATCATTATGTATCGTTTAAAGATTTTCAGGTGGCTGATATTTGTGTCCAATTTGTATGACCTGTGAGTTGTAATAAGCTAATTTTTTTAATAAATTAATAAAAGGAGGCTGCATGCATCATTTTGATGCTGACACCGGGGCTTTGACCCCCATTTTTCGAAAAAAAAACCACACACAATCAATAATGGGAGATTTATGTTCTAAAAAAACTCGGAGATTTAAAGGAACAGGAATTAAAAAGGCCTCCAAAATTGAAGGGACAAATATGGCCATATGGGCCATGGGTTGACCGCTGGTCGTTGGCCATTCCCCCGTTCCTCCGCCGACGACTCGATCAGTGCCCACTCTCGTCCTCCTCCACCCCCCACCCATTCATCCCAAACCCCGCCATCTCCAACCTCTATAGGCGTCTCGGGCTGGCTATACAGACGCCATGGCACCTCCTCGCTCTGATTCTATCCACCATGGTAAGCTCCCCCCGCCCCCTTCATCCCCACCGCTAACCGTAGCCCGTGCGTGCCCCGACTGACTCGATCTGCTACTCCTGCCGCGCGCAGACGGCGGCGCATTGCTGAGCGTGCCCTTCGATCCGGCGTTCGACGGCGACTTCCCCAGCTTCAAATGTACGTACGCCCCGCGCTCTCCACCGTCTCGGATTTTTCCTCCCGATGCGGCGGCTCGAGTGCTCATCTCTTTGGAGGTTGCAGTTCTGGTGATGCTTCTGGACAGGGGGAGCGGCCGCCTCAGGGAGGCCGTGGAGGCCCTCAGGGTGGAAGACGAAGGGCTGATGAAGGGCCTCAGTGCGCTGCACGTCGCCGCCGGCAGAGGGAACCTGGACATGTGCCGCTACCTGGTCGAGAACCTCGGCGTGGATGTCAATGTCGTCGACGGGGAAGGTCCGTCTCCATCCCAAATATAGCCCTCTGTACTAGTATAAACTGTGAGCATGTATCGAGGTGTAGGAAAGTATGACCTTTGGTTGTTTTCTGTCTGCTGATATCTCAAAGGCATCAATTTTTTATTCTCCAAATCTGCTACCAAGGAAACATGTACTATGAGCAATACCCAAATGTGGAGCAGAAGCGCCTATGATCGGAACCACACATTTGGGATTTACCTCCATATTCTGTTCGCTCGCTCATGGTCATGTAGATTTGTATGGAGTTGGTCATGCTCATTTATATCCTACGCAAGTATGTTTGGCTGAATAGGCTACTCATTGAGGTTATTTATCTCATATAATTCTTTGGGTTTCTTATTTGCACATATGCATATCCTCCATGTAGGTTACTCGATTGCTCATATATGTTGGGGCCGCCTAAAGCTATTAACTTGAACACAACCCCATTTGCCCAAATTTGTCTACTGCGCTCTCACATTCATCCTTCATTCAGTATCCAGAATCCATGGGTCTACTTTGTGTATATTGAGGTTCTATTTCTAATTTTCATGCTCTCAGAAATTTTAGTTGAGGTCATGGAGCTTCCGTGGTTGTATTCTAGGTGTTGGAGATAAATATGCTTATATATAAAGATCATGTTTTTTTGCTAGACACTAATATGATTCGCATGAGTAAGCTCCACTGCCGCGTGCTTGACAGGTAGAACACCTCTGTTTTGGACTGTACTATCTAAGAATGTGGGTGCTGCCAAGTATCTTCTTGATCATGGTGCCAATCAAGACAAGGCCAATCATGATGGTTTTTCCCCTTTGCACCAAGCCGTTGAATCCGGTCTACCTCTATAAACACACATTTTTGTCATGCATACCCTCAATGCAAGTTTTCTTATGTTATCTTTTCAGTTAGTAAATTCTATTAGTTTGCTGGTATCTTTTTTTACTAGCTAGGATCGATTTTGTTTTCTCACTATGGTAATAAATAATCTTCAAACCTGACGGCATCTCGTGCTGAATTGCATGAAAAAACCTATCCCATGTCATTATGTATGAAAGTTGGACGTATTTAGGTGGGTTTGTCACATTTACTAGTATGGCTGTAGCTTCAATATGGCCCACACCTTGCATCTTTTCAATTTTGACCTGTTTTTTCTTTCCATTTAGCTAACCAACCATATAACGTAAATCTTGGTCTTATGGTATATTTTCCTTTTTGTTCTTCTTTTGTTGGACTTTAGGCCTAGACCCTTTCGGGTTGGCAGGGAATTTGAATATAATAGTATAGCCACATATTCTAGAAAACTGAGGTTCTGGTGACTTGGTAAAAGAGAAAAACTATCCACTTATACAACAAGTTCATGGATTATTTTTTTCAGAAAATAGATGGTCTCAGAAAGCATCTATCCTATAAAGTGATAAGTTTATGGATCATTTTAGGAGATGCTGAAATGGTAGAGCTATTGCTTGCAAAAGGAGCTTATTTTGACCCAGTCACTTCTTGTGAGACACCACTTCATTTTGCTGCTACTCAATGGCAGGATCGGACTATGAAGATTTTATTGGAGCATAGTTTAGATGTAAGTTTAAGTACATAATATGCCCGATTTACGTTTAATTAATTCAGTTATTTGTGTTGTGCACTTCTTTTATAGTTAGCTGCCTTGTTCTCATGTGTTACTAAGGGAACTAAATCAACATAGTAGCTCTTCAAATAATGGTCCAAATATTACAAATATCTCAAAGTTACACATTTCTGAGTTTTCCAAATATTTGAGCGCATCCGTTTGTATGGTGTTGTCGGAGATGATAGAAATACATGATGTGCTTATACGTGTATTCTAATATTGAAATGGATCGTGTCATCTTATTTTATTGTAACATGCTGGGACCTTTGAAGTCTAAGCCAAACATCAGTCGCCAGATTCATGGTTGAGACATGTGGAGTGAATTCTAAGTATTTTATCAGGACTAGAACTCGTGTTAGATTTATCTGGTTATCTACAATTTCTTATAATTCGCTTTTCTGAGGATTAAAACATCATCTTTTACAAGAATTCCAATCAATGCCACCCATTTCGTTTATTTAGTTCCTAAATTCAAGTTTGTGGAGATTTAGAAGGAAGGCCTTCTTAGTCATGACACTTTGTGGAGATTTAGAAGGAAGGCCTTGCAGAGATATTTTCAGGAGTCATCAGATTTTGTTCTTATTGGTTTCTTTAATTATCTCATTTACTTACAACATTCACTAAGAATAGGAGATGTGTGTGTGCATCCATAGAAGTCTAGAAGGTTGGCTCCAATCCATGAAGAACTGGAGGCAAAGAAGTTGTGTGTCGTCAACAGACAGACAGTTTACTCGTCCCATATGACTGGGAAGAATCACAAGGCCAATGTATGTGCCTTGAGATGAAGAAATCTCCTCTTTCATTTATTAGCCATTATAAAATGACATGCTCCAGTTAGTTTCCTGTTGTCTAGCAGTTTCTTACCATTTATATAATATCTAAAGGAACACCTGGAGGCAAAAAGGAGGCGGATGCTTGATGCTGGAGCAGCTCAAGGCGAAGTAAGAGTTTGCAGGCTGTGCAATGTTGTTGTGAATAGCAATGCAGTTTACTCAGCCCACAAAACTGGGAAGAAGCACAAGGCCAATGTATTCAAGCAGCAGCAAGTGCAGAGACGCAAGATAGCCCGAGACGAAAAGCGGATCTGAGAAGCGAATTTGGGGACAACCAGTATGCAATGCAACGCTTCAATTGTTATCTTGCTACCTAGGTTTTGGTTAGTTTTACGTAGTGGTACATAAACTTGGTATAGCTTGGTAGTATTTTATTTCTTGGAACACCGCACCATTCTTCGCTAACCGATTCCTCTCATCGGTTACCCATAGGAGGCAGCTAGACACTAGGCCCCTGCTAGATGCCAGGATTCTTAACTGATAGTTGAACAGCTGTGACATCTCCTATACTGGCAATTCTTTGTTGTTGAAAATTCTTCTATTGCGCTCCAGCCAGATTTCCCAGGTGACCAGGATGATCATGGAGGTGGCGCCTCTGGAGTTTTGCTGTGACGTTGCGGCCAATGGTGATGTCGGCCCATAGCTGGGCAATGGAGTTGTGCGACGCACAGTATGCGGGGTTTATTTAGAGCGGCATAGCTCTCCCAGCGTGTGACCCGCTTCTAGACATGGGTCGAGGCAGGGCAGGAGCAGAAGAGATGTGGAGCGCCCGCACGCAGAGGGGGCAGAAATAATTGTTCGGTCATCCCCTTCTCTGCCGATCTGCACCTAGCCTATTTTGAAGAAGAAGCCACGAGAAGAACTTACAGTGCGGGGGAGCCCATTGTTTTCATATGATCTTGCTGAAGGTGAACTTACAGTGCCGAGCTGAATTCTGTACGTCAGGTGCGAGCTTCCAGACGATGTCGGGTGTCGTTCCTGGGTCCAGAACGGTCTGCATCTGTTGGATTAGCAGCCAGAGCTTCAGGAAATCATCCATGATATCGTTGTTATAGTTGTGGTGAACATCTTTGATCCATGCGTGGTCTGTGAGGGCAACACGAGTACAGTCCGGTTCTCCTGTTTCGTTTGTCTCCGCGATAAATTCCCATTGTATGCATGTGTACGGAGTAGGTTTTGTATAGCTGATTTGGATTGGAATTAGAAGTCCTAATTCTATTCGAGTAGGTTTAGGAGTCCTAATTCTACTATGCTATCGGAATAGGTAGGTTTTGTATAGCCGATTTGGATTGAAATTAGGAGTCCTACTAGGCTAGCTACGCTAAATCTGCTATATATATATATACATGCGTAGGTACCCTGTAATCTAGCGTGAGATAAGAAAGTCAAACCTAGTTAGCTAGGTATACGAGCTTAGCTTGCCTTTGCCTCCGGAAAGAAATCGGCAAGTCGACGCGGCGTGTCGGGATCAGGAGATCGAGGAGCAGAGCGCCAGCGGCGGCATCAAAGCGATGAAAGCCAAGGTGAAGATCGAGGAGCAGATCAGCACCGGCGGCGGCGGCATAGCAGATTCGCCCGACGGCGAAGTGGTCTTGCCGCTCCATCGCGTGTTCGACCAGGTTCCCGTGTACAGGAATCCCGTCGACATCCCCGACGTCGTGTTCCTGGAGTGCGTCGAGGAAACCACGAACGAGTGCATCCTGAACCTGACGTTCGAGCTCGCCTTCCAGGCCGCCAACGAGTGCATCGTCCACGGCGGCGGGCGTCGCGTCGTCTCGCCGGACGACGTGGAGCGAGCCATCGAGAAGGTCACCGACGAGAAGACGGCCCCGGGCTGGCTGATGAGGCCGGAGGTGAGGTCGCTCGCGCGGTTCCATTGCCGTGCAGCCCCTCGTCGGCAACCAGCTGGTGGTGCGAGCGTACAGGTAAAGCCAGAGGAAGTGCAGAGTAGTGTCGGCGGGATGGAACCGAGCAGAGACGACGGTGGCTCTGCAGCAGCGGTTGTAATAAAGCAAGAAGCTGATGCTGAACCACCAAGTGGCCGGTCCGGGTCCAAGAGGAGGAGGACGATGAAGCCACCAAGCTGGCTTGCAGATCATGTAACGTCCGGAGAGTACTTAAGCTAAACGACGATCAGTCCTCAAAACAAATTAAGTTGACAGCATGCCGAGTCTTGGAAGTGATGTGTGCGTAAAACATGTCTTTGTCCAACTAAAATCTGTATGCATGCTAGAATAAATGTGAGATTTGCAGCATTGTGCAGCCAAATATGACATGTGGGTGATGGCTATTTCGTGCCTTTGTTACAAATTTCACTCTTGACCATTTATCGACTTTCCTCGCTCTTACGCCGTGTAGTATTACCTAGACCTTGAATACATTCTTAGCTAGTTCCTTTGTTAATTATCAAATATTCTAGGTTTTGTTGAATTCAAAGTTTGTGAAGTTTAACCAAATATATAGAAACAATATTGATATCTAAAATATGGTATTTGTATTATTAAAACAATTAAAAAATTTATTTTTAATTTTATCTGAATTTGATACTAAGAATGTTGGATTTTTTGAATTTGATTATAAACCCATAATGCACGGTAAATAAAACAAAAGAAGTACAAAATATCCCGTCACATTAGATGCAAAAAATAGGTTCCCACAAAAATAGAATGACTACCATACACATGTTAAATGTTTGCTGAAAAATAATATTGCATTGATGCACCACACCTATAATAGTACAATAGTTGGTTAGTTTATTTCTTCTACAAAAAAATATAATTTTGTTAACTTTGTTGGTTATGCCGTCCGACAAAAGAATCATAATATCATATAATAATACTAGCACTCGTGCCCATAAGTTGCAACAAGGTAAAATTTCTGCATCGTGGAGGCACACAAAGTAAATTTCTCATTGGCGTTGTGGAGCCTACTTTTCAATTTACTTGTAGTACATGAGAGTAATCTACTTTTTATCAAGCCCATGACTCTAATCATCATGTCGTGCTTGATTGTCACTCTTTTGTATATTTCTGCTAAATTAGGTAAGCTCAAACAACAATATAATTATGAACAAAAAACTTTTGATCATTCACCAAAGGGAACTAATTGCCCAAGAAGAGTTTAAAGCCTGGGCAAACAGTAAATTTGAAGGCCTAAAATGCATTCTTTTTAGGTCAAATTTCTAATGAAAATAGGCTTTATCTGTTGGATTATTAGGCATAATTTCCACGATTAATTTCAGAATATAATTCATGACAAAACCAGCTACTAGCTTATGTAACTCGAACATACTAGATGTAGTAAACAACAGGATGATCAGAAACAAACAACATCTTAACATGTACTCGCAGAACATGATGAATAACCAAACAGAAGCACGTAACACGTACCGTTCGGTTGTCGTAGTAGAAATTTTGGGGAAGACTGGTCGAATCAGATGGCGACGAAGACGGCGGTAGGCAGCACCGCCTGACTTGGATGGAAGACGACCCGTGATGGAGAACTCGAGCAGTCGCACGGAGCGCTTACCAAAAACCTTATTCGTCCTCTTCCGTACAGGATCACAAGGGTGAGTGGTTCCGGAGACCTGCTCTCCCGTCCGTCGGTGCACGCCGGCAAGCGGGGTGGAGTAGATTACGGTGACGGCGCAAATAGAGAGGATGACAAAACCCTAGATTGGTTTCGGTGGCGTTGTGGCGGTAGCCGCGCAGGACTTTATATAGAGCAGCTCAGGAAACCCTAACGGAGGCGAACGTGGTCCGAGTCCACGTTGCGCACGTTCGGGTCGATTACAGTAGCCCACGATCCGGGAGCGACCCGAATAAGCTAACTGTTTGACACGTCTGTCAAAACCTCACAGTTTTTCTGAGCAGCAAAATAAAGCTCGGCTTGGCGAGATTCCCGCAACCCGCAACCCGCGGCGCACGCGCGTGTCGTGGCGGGCGTCGTCGTCGGAGGAGCGTGTAACACCCTCAGAATCGGTCCTATGCAAGTCTTAGCGATTCCCGCCAAACCCGCATAGAAACGATTCAAAGGTGCCCATCAGGCACTTGCGTGCGGGTGGAAAACGAAGTAATATCATTACACAATAGTCCACGATGGAACCCACAAAACAGATATATACAACAATGACTCAAAGAGTCAAGAATACAGTTATACAATACAAAGATCCAAATCACCTTTAAAATGATACAACGTCCGAGTACGGACAAGATGCAAATTGGGCTAAGAGCCCTGAAGAATAACCAATGGCGTCCATAACCCTGCCCAGGCCAAGCCGGAAGGGTAACCCTGCTAACGACGTCGTTCTCAAAACCTGCTTAAACAAAAGGGGTGCCAATAAAGGGCAAAGGAAAAAGAGAGCGGTCAGTACTGAGGCCAGTACACGGCGAGACTAGAATTCGGCGGTCCTCGCCTACATAGGTATGGTGGACTGAAGCGGCAGCGCAGCATGCACTAAACAACCTATAGAGACTCAATACAACTGGCGGCTGTTAGATAGGGATAAGAAAGACCTATTCAAATCCAACCTGAAACTATCACCAAGCATACCCCTCCTGGTATTTCCCCCTCGAGACCAAACGAGGAGGTCAACCGAGGAAATCACACAGTTGCCAGTTTTATTTATTCCGTTATAGTTGCGGCAATTACTAGTCAGATATAGATAGCATGAGTCATCCTGATATAATAAGCAGTGGGCAGTTTTAGTTCACCATTCTGTTGTAGTTGTAGTACTTACTAGTCAGATACATATAGCATGAGGCAACCCAAAACCCAGCAGTTGTTGGTACTTTTATTTAGCCATTCCGTTATAGTTGCAATACTTACTAGTCAGATACAATGGTAACAGGCGACAACCCAAACCAGCAATTGTTGGCAATTTTATTTAGCCATTCCATTATAGTGAAGCTAATTACTAGTCATTATAAAGTCAAATTTATAGCACTAATTTAGTTATAGTTGTCTATGATCGAGATACTGTGCTCCAAGTCGTCCATAACCGCGGACACGGCTTTCAGAAAGTTTTACCCTGCAGGGGGCACAAATAGCAACACACGCACGATCAACCTCGAGAAAAACCAAATGAAAACCCAACGAGGCATCACGACAGAGCAATTGCAAGATTCATATAAATTTCAGGGGGCCACCCCACCAAGCTATCCGCTACGAAGTTGGCCGGCTCCGAGACGGATCCAGAGGTTTGTGACGACGGCTGTAAACGACTGGGAACCCGAAGGTGTGTCTGGGCTTGTCGATACTGCGAAAACGTGGCATGGGGTTCCAAAACAGTACAGGCGCTCCACGCGCAATCATAAATAAAGCAGTAAAGCATGGCATAAGTACATGATAGTAATAAAGCACCAAACTACTTGTGACCCCAAGAAATAAGATATGACTCAAGATCTAGCTAGGAGGATTCATGGTCCCACATGCGGATAGTGTGAATATTCAAAGAACATGTATCAAGTACTCGGAGTCCTACGGGACACAAGTGGACGGTTAAAAACCAAATAACATCTATTGTCCACCTGTGCCTCTACATTATTTACATACTTCAATTTTAGTTATTAAACGGTAATTAAAGTTATAATCATCTCCAACATTAAACATAAGGCATTACTCCAACAACTGTGGAACATCAACGGCGCGACACAACACCTGCACAAGCAACTACGACTCGCAGGGCTGACTATCTACCAATAAACAGGTAATAGGATGTGTCCAAGGCAATTGAATGGCTGCAAGGGGTATCACGGGTACGGAAACTAGAGCATCGCACCACAGATAGCAATAGATCAACAGGAAGAAATAAAGACTATAAAAGTAAGATAGGTAGAAAGGGGGAGAATGCTCGCCTGGAAAATTGCCGAAGGTTCATCCGAAGTTCGGGTCAACACTCGCATCAACTCATCGTACTAATCCATGAAGAAGCAAAGCACTAGAAGAAACACCGGATGCACTATTTAATACTACGGCAAAAGATCGGGCATGATGCATGTATGATGTATGACATGGCAAAGATGCGATGCAATTAGTCAATATTAAGCGGAACCGGGGTCCCGACAATTAATTAGACAGTTCATATTGTTTAGATACCCGCAATTTAAATGTTGTCTTATCAAGGCAAAAATATGTCACCGGTTCACTACACAAATTTAAATGGGATCAATATAAGACTAGAATCCAGCATATGGCCTCCATGTTTACTTTAGGTGAATCGACATAATGTCCCCAAACCACATGATATGATGCGAGCATGTACAATTTAATATGCGCCAATTCATATATATATCAATTATAAAATAGGGCTCGGATAAAGGGTCACACATTGAGGGCTCTCGGCGATCTTGGGGTTCACCGAGGGTTCGATGGGTTCGGTCTCGTCGGGCTCGGTCTCCGGTAGAAGTTCTTGGCGTTCCATGTCAGCGATCTCGTGGCTCCTTCTTGGTACATCGTTTTCAACTTGCGCCAGTGATCTTGTCGATAAGAAGATCTTGGTACTCTAAGGCATGCGTGGCTGCCGACGGTCTTGTCTATGTGTCGGGGTCGGAGAACTTGGCATCGTACTGATGACCTTGAGTACATGGTGTTGGAGATATGACCAAGAGGCAATAATAAAGTGGTTATTATCATATCTTCACACTTATGATAAATGTTTACATACCATGCTATAATTGTATTAACCGGAAACATTAATACTTGTGTGATTTGTAAACTAAAATAAGAGTCCCTAGTAAAGCCTCTTGTTAAACTAGCTTGTTGGTTAATATATGATCATGGTTTCCTGATCATGAACATAGAGATGTTGTTAACAACAGGATCATATCATAAGGAGAATGATGTGATGGACATACTCCTATAGATAAGCGTAGCATAAAGATCAAGTCATTTAAATAGTTCAATTGCTATATGCTTTCTGATACATAGTAACCTAATTCCTTCGACCATGAGATCATGCATATCACCTTTACCGGATGGATGCTTTGATGACATCAAACACCACACCGTGGCGGGTGGCTATAAAGGTGGCATTGAGTGTTCGGAAAGCATTGGTTGAAACACATGGATCAAGAGTGGGATTTGTCCATCCATATGACGGATAGATATACTCTCAATGGAATGTCATCCAATTAGCTTGCAAGCATGTGACTGGATCACAAGGGATCACATATCACGGGAACGAGAAAAGAGTACTTATCGGTAACGAGGTTGAACTAGGTATGCAGAGATACCGACGATCATAACCTCGGATAAGTAAACTATCGTGAGACAAAGGGAAATTGGTATCGTATGTAAGTGGTTCATTCGATCGCAAAGTAATCGTAGAAATATGTGAGCCATATGAATTTCCAGATTCCTCTATTGGTTATTGTTCGAGAAGTGTCTCGATCATGTCCGCATAATTCACGAACCGTAGGGAGACACACTTAAGGATTCACGTTGTTTGAGTAGTTATGGTATTATGAGAAAGAGACCGAATGTTGTTGAGTCTCGGATGGGATCCGGATATCACGAGGTGATCCGGAATGGTCCGAGAATAATATTCATATAAGGAAAGTCCGTTTGAGTTCGGGAATGATTCCTGTTTTCATCGAATGTTCTAGAAGGTTCCGGATTGTCCCAAGACTCGGGGAGGGTACATGAATGTGTCATTACATATTGAATGATTGCATCATGTACTAAGTGTTCTTGCTGTTCCAAATAAAGGATTAAATTGAATCCTAAAACAGAAAAGTCAAATGGCCAGTTTAAAAGTCAAACGGCTAAAACAGGAAACTGTGGGAAACAAGCAAGAGGTGGTTGGAACCGACTTGGGGGAGGAGTCCCTCCAAGCCGGCACGCCAAACAAGGCCGACTTGGGGAGGGACTCCCCTCCCCTTGGCCGCCCCTCCCACCTATAAAAGGAGGGGCAGGGCCTCCTCCTCTAGACACACAAGTTCCTAACCTCTAATCTCTGGTTTAGAGCCGTTTTGGTTTAGAGCTTCTAATTGCTCTAGCCTTCGGTTTAGAGCCTTCTAATTGGTGTGTCTAATCTCTAGACCACTAATAGCTCTCTCTCATACTCCACCATACTCGCTCCGGCTTAAGGAGAAGCCCTGCGGGATCTCCCCTCTACTTCCGGTACCACGCCGTTGTGCTGCCGGAATCGCGAGAGTGCTACAACCTCCATTTTCTTTGGAACAAGGAGAGGAAGGTCTTCGTCGAGTACCGACGTGTGACCGATGAAGCGCTGCGGAGCATAGCCGGAAGGATCGTCTAGCGATCTTGAGATCGGAAAGAGTACGACTACATCACCCACGAGAATCTGCTCTCGTTAACCGCTTTGGAATCTTCGAGGGTAAGTTATTCCATCGACTCGTTGCTACAATCTAGTAGATAGATCTTGGCTTGTTTGTTTGTATGCGATAGAAATTTTTTGTTTTCCATGCTACGAACCCCTACAGTGGTATCAGAGCCGTGTCTATATGTAGATCTGTTGCACGAGTAGAACACAATGGTCATTGTGGGCGTTGATGCTTTTATTGTCGATTGCTTCTTGTGTACTTTGCATCTTGCGGTATGTTGGGATGAAGCGGCCCGGGCTAACCTTACATGACATAGTTCATGAGACTTGCTCCACGCTTGACATGCAACTTGTATTGCATAAGTGGCTTTCTTGGTGCTGTTTCTCCTAGCATAGTTAAGATCCAATTTACAATGGGTGATTAACAATACTAGTATCAATGTTGTGGTTCTTGTTCGTAAGTTAGAACGCCACTTATTGAAAGCCCCACCCCACGTAAAATATGCAAAGAAAGTAGGGCGTCTAACTTTGTTTTGTAGGGTGTCTTTGTGATGTGATATGGCCATGATTGTGATTATATATGATGTATGCAATGTTCCTTATTGTAAGTTGGCAACCGTGAGCCATATGGTTGTCTTTAATTTATGTTAAGACCCGCGTGTCTATTCAAAGTAGTTGGAATAGTTGAAGCCGGTGGACGACAACCATGGAGAAGCGTCATTGACCTTGATGCAATGCCGATGATGATGGAGATCATGTTCGTGCTTGAAGATGGAGATCGGAAGCACAAAGAAGAAAGGCCATATCATATCACATTTTATTGAATTGCATGTGATGTTAATCCTTTATGCATCTTGTATTGCTTAGTAGATGACGGTAGCATTATAAGATGATCCCTCATGCACATGAATTTCAAGTCATAAAGTGTTCACCCTTAGTTAGCACCGTTGCTAAAGCTTGTTGTTTCGAAGCACCACGTGATGATAGGGTGTGTTAGATTCTGCAAGTGTATACAACGTGAGCAAGCCAGATTTGCTCATGCAGAAACTAAGGTTTGATCTTGTGAGCCTAGCATGTAGACATGGCCTCAGGAATGCGGATTACCGAAAGGTAGAGCATGAGTCATATAGGAGATATGATGAACATGTTGATTGTTCGCCATTGAAGCTATATCAACTCTCGTGAGGAGCGGTTTTGATGTGGTGGATTTGGTTAGGTGATCACTAAAACAATGTGAGGGATATTGTTTTGAGTGGGAGTTCACCTAGATTAATTTACTTATTAATTAGAACTCAATTTATCATAAACTAAATCAAAGTGAATTTGCATAGCTGTTGTAGTCATTGGCCTCCGTTTACCACCTTGCGCTTAGTTATAATTGAGATAATAGAACTATAGAATTCTGGTTAGTTACTTTCTGACTGGTATCGTATTGTTTTGAAGTGTTAATCTAAAGTTTAAAAGTCCTATTGCAAACTTTCAGTAAGTTCCGGTTACTCCATGAAGTTTAATAATTAGTATTAAATCAAGAGTAACAATTCCAAGTGTTAGTGTATAAGTATCATGTTTGTTTCCATGATTCTTGATATTCAAAGGATTGTCTTAATATCAAGGTTATCTAGGATCTGAAAGAGTTGTTTCAGAAACCATGATGTGTGGAAGATATTGTGATATCTGAAACGAAGTTTTGGTTGCAACATGATAGAGTATAATATGGCTAAAGTCATGTTCTCATATTTGATGAGAATTTGCAAAAGGTTGGAGACACTAGTTGTCCTAATCGTCCAAAAGGATTTGGAGAGCAACATTATACTCATGATTCACCGTTATAAGCTAAAAGTAGCTTGATCATGGATAAATCCATGATGAGGGTGAATATTTGATGTAGGTAAAATGTTTACTACACCAAGAGATTACTAAAGAAAGGAATTTGAAAGAACACCAAACATTAGATAATGGTGATCTACTTCAAAGTGCAAATCCAAAGACATTGGTATTTAACTATACATGCTTTGGATTATGTGTCATATGTATGACTCCACTATTGATGTTGATAGATTCTTTCAAATAGAAAAGGAAATACTGAAAGAGAATCTCATAAATATATGGCAGAAAGGAAAAGACTAGAATTGTTCAGCTTAAGTATATAGAATATATACATGTTATGGCTATATTCTTTGCTTATTAAACAATGTGGTTCTCAAGTATTTGATACTGAATTTGTTGGTGTGAATCGTCATACGAAACAACACAATTCATGAACTACAATGGCCTAAGTAACTAGCAAAATAATATGTGATGATGTTCATCGAGAACAAATAAAGGGTTATTGTGTTGCTCATTAAACATCAAAGCTTGCCTTCAAAGATTTGTTTTATCAGGTATTATGAGAACAAAAGGATTGTTCAAATAATTGTTGTAATCCATAAAAGATGGATGATTCACAAATCTCATTGGAGAAATCACATCCATAAAACTAGTGCTAAAAATGTCGAAAGACAAATTGATTAAAAGATCGCTTAGGAAGTGACATCGCCGTTTAAATTATATTGGAAAGAAAACATGAAAAAACTCCATATGGATGGAATTTTGGAGTCTATTTGATTTTGATCAAATGACGCTTGTGAAACTTTTCTAGAGATAATTAAAACTTCGTTCATAGGCCAAAAGGGAACGAATGACTAGCTTATTGGAACTTGTACATATTGTTGTACGAAGTCCATTATGTGTAGTCAAGAGCAATGGATTTTAACTTCATTTGCTTTTTCCGAAATTTTGAGTGAATATATGAATATTTACTTAATAAGGATGAAGTATGAAACATTTGAAAAGTTCAAAGACTTTCAAGATGAAGTGCAAAATCATTGTAACAAGAATATAAACAGTTTATGATAAAGATCATAAAGGAAGATATTTGAGTTACAGAGTTTAGCATAATACCTAAAATTTAAGGAATCGTTCCGTGGATTTGCATTTCCCGAAACACCATAAGGGTAT
Organism: Avena longiglumis; assembly: GCA_030063025.1. Classification (NCBI taxonomy): domain Eukaryota; kingdom Viridiplantae; phylum Streptophyta; class Magnoliopsida; order Poales; family Poaceae; genus Avena; species Avena longiglumis. The sequence goes on from CP125974.1 coordinate 562,335,378, forward strand.
GAAGCGTTCGAGGTATGTAATTAAACCTTGTTTGACATGGTAAGATCAAAGGTATAATTCATAAAACTGCCATTATATTTTAAAGATTAAAAGCTTTAGAGACTACCGTTTTTCCACTGAAAAGAGCTCCATCATAATCCGTTGAAATGACACCATATAAAGTTATGGTTTGGGATAAAACCCAAGTTGTCCTTTCTTAAACATTGGTATGCTTTGCATAAGAAAGATGTTTGCAACCAAAGTCGGATGAACCTGTCTTTGTATGTTATTTTGAATAAGCATTAAGTATTCCTCCATAACACCAGAGACAAAAGTGTTTGTCGCTTAGAACGTCAAGTTTCTTTGGGAAGGAATTTTTCGTGAAAAGTTAAGTGGGAGGACAATAGAACTTTGATAAGGTTAAAAGAACCTTAGCTATATGTGCAGAGTTGCGCACAATAAAAGTGTTCCGGCGGCAGCAACAAAGCTCATGGCTCACGTACCTCAAAGGTTGTGGTCATGGAGATCTAAGTTCCTATTGAAACAAGTAGATCGGGTAAACAATCAAATATCAAGATTTGAGGGTTGAATCATTATTTGAGAATAATGAACCGACTACATGCAAAGAAGCGATGATGGGCCCTGACTCCGTCAAATGGCTTGAAGCCATAAAATCCGTGATAATTCCATACACGAGAAATCAAGTTTTGAACTTGAAGGACCCTCGAGAAAGGTGTAAGACCTTACAGTTGTGTCTGGATCTATAAAGAAATAGACATGGATGTTTTACATCTATGAAATAGTCGACATGTTGGGAAAGAGTTCACAAAATGTTCAAAGGTTGACTATGACAAGATTTGATCTTTCATAGTGATATTTAGTCTAGACGGATTAATGTAGCAACCACTACATATAATTTGTTATATGGTAGTTGAATAAACAAAACAAGTCCTTCTAATAGAATCGTTACCTAGGACATGTGCATAACACGGTCCATAGGGTTTTGTTAATTCAAAAGGATGCTAAAAGCATATGCAAACTTCAATGGTTAAAGTGAGCATCGCGGAGTTAGAATCTTCACTGTGATGAAACTGTTAAAGAAGTTTAAAAGTTCATCAGAGACGATGGAGATGCTTGCATTTGCAAGAAATTAAGTGGGAGCGCTAAGACATGTTTCTAATACATTATGTGGAAGACATATTGTTGATTGGAAATAATGTATCTTTTATTAACACATATTAAGAATTTCATCCCGATGAAAGACTTAGGCAAAACCCAAATATTTGGCATCAATATACGCTAATATGGTTGTGCCAGAAGTACATAGACGAGATATTGAATGAGTTCAATATAGAAACTACAAGAAAGGTTCTTGTCGCACAGAAAGGATTGAAAGATTTCAAATGTTGATGATATATTCAAGTGTATTGACATTTGGTAAAGTGAAACAAATAATCAAGTATAGATTGATACTTGATGTATGAAATCACAAAGAGTATTTATATCAATCATACTGTGATATGTACAAATCCAGATATGTCCTATGCTCTAAATGTTGTGAGCATATACCAGAATGATTCGTAAGATGATCATTGGACAATAGTAAGGATATTCTTATGATCTTTTGGAAGAACTAAGAGTATAATATTTGTAGAAGTGACAAATAGATGGTTAGTTCATTGTAAAAGTACTACATTGATACTAGTTTTGTTACAAAGTAAAAATTAAGTTTATCTCAATCTAAACTAAGGGTGGCACAATATAATGGAAAGTGAGTTCCATAATGGATTTGGATGAGTTCCAAAGTTAAGACATTGTGACAGATACTACAACAAAAGGCTAAGTATATGACTGCTATTTTAGCAGCAAAAGAGGGCATTTGTGTCAAGTAGTTTGTTATCAAACTAGGTGTATTTCACAGTGGGATAATACTATGAAGATATATTATGCGACAATATTATCAACATGTTTTAACCCCAAAGAGCTAAAGGTCACACCGAAAGACCAAACTTATACAAAGCCATCTCATTAGAGAATGAGTGATGCGTAGAGACGCAAAGACATGCAATTACACACGGACCTGGAAGTATCAGATCCGGAGATCAGTTGACCACTAGCAATCGTGTACATACAACAGCGGAAAGCCATAGGTGTTGAATACACAAAGGTTTGAAACTAGATTATTGACTCTAGTGCAAGTGGGAGACTGTTGGAGATATGCCCAAGAGGCAATAATAAAGTGGTTATTATCATATCTTCACACTTATGATAAATGTTTACATACCATGCTATAATTGTATTAACCGGAAACATTAATACTTGTGTGATTTGTAAACTAAAATAAGAGTCCCTAATAAAGCCTCTTGTTAAACTAGCTTGTTGGTTAATATATGATCATGGTTTCCTGATCATGAACATAGAGATGTTGTTAACAACAGGATCATATCATTAGGAGAATGATGTGATGGACATACTCCTATAGATAAGCGTAGCATAAAGATCAAGTCATTTAAATAGTTCAATTGCTATATGCTTTCTGATACATAGTAACCTAATTCCTTCGACCATGAGATCATGCATATCACCTTTACCGGATGGATGCTTTGATGACATCAAACACCACACCATAAATGGGTGGCTATAAAGGTGGCATTGAGTGTTCGGAAAGTATTGGTTGAAACACATGGATCAAGAGTGGGATTTGTCCATCCATATGACGGATAGATATACTCTGGGCCCTCTCGGTGGAATGTCATCCAATTAGCTTGCAAGCATGTGACTGGCTCACAAGGGATCACATATCACGGGAACGAGAAAAGAGTACTTATCGGTAACGAGGTTGAACTAGGTATGCAGATACCGACGATCATAACCTCGGATAAGTAAACTATCGTGAGACAAAGGGAAATTGGTATCGTATGTAAGTGGTTCATTCGATCGCAGTTATCGAGAAATATGTGGGAGCCATATGAATTTCCAGATTCCTCTATTGGTTATTGTTCGAGAAGTGTCTCGATCATGTCCGCATAATTCACGAACCGTAGGGAGACACACTTAAGGATTCGGTTGTTTGAGTAGTTATGGTATTATGAGAAAGAGACCGAATGTTGTTCGAGTCTCGGATGGGATCCGGGATATCACGAGGTGATCCGGAATGGTCCGGAGAATAAGATTCATATAAGGAAAGTCCGTTTGAGTTCGGGAATGATTCGTGTTTTCATCGGGAATGTTCTAGAAGGTTCCGGATTGTCCCAAGACTCCGGAGGGGAGGGTACATGAATGTGTAATTACATATTGAATGATTGCATCATGTACTAAGTGTTCTTGCTGTTCCAAATAAAGGATTAAATTGAATCCTAAAACAGAAAAGTCAAATGGCGGTTTAAAAGTCAAACGGCTAAAACAGAAACTGTGGGAAACAAGCAAGAGGTGGTTGAACCGACTTGGGGAGGAGTCCCTCCAAGCCGCGCCAACCAAGGCCGACTTGGGAGGGAATCCTCCCTTGGCCCCTCCACCTATAAAAGGAGGGCAGGGCCTCCTCTAGACACACAAGTTCCTATCCTCTAATCTCCGGTTTAGAGCCGCTTGGTTTAGAGCTTCTAATTGCTCTAGCCTTCGGTTTAGAGCCTTCTAATTGGTGTGTCTAATCTCTAGACCACTAATAGCTCTCTCATACTCCACCATACTCGCCTGCTTAAGGAGAAGCCTCATGATCTCCCCTCTACTTCCGTACCATCACAGCCGTCTTTGGAATCGCGAGGAGAGTGCTACAACCTCTGCCGCCGGAACAAGGGAGAGGAAGGTCTTCGCCGAAAATCGAACGTGTGACCGATGTGGGAAGCGCCGAACGCAGCCGGAAGGATCGTCTACGCGATCTTGAGATCGGAAAGAGTACGACTACATCACCCACGAGAATCTGCTCTCGTTAACCGCTTTGGAATCTTCGAGGGTAAGTTATTCCATCGACTCATTGCTACAATCTAGTAGATAGATCTTGGCTTGTTTGTTTGTATGCGATAGAATTTTTTTTGTTTTCCATGCTACGAACCCCTACACATGGACACGACATGAAGCAACATGGGTAGAGTAACAGCAGGGCCGAGTGCACATGCCATCTTCACATCACCACTCCATCGATCACCTTCTGACACCAAACAAAGAGCACCACATGATGGCTCCACTTGGTTCAGACAAAAGGGCAAACACCCTATGCACATAGGAGCTTGGCCGACGATGCGGAGACGGTCCGGCAGACGCGAGACAGCGCTGGCAGGTGCCTACAGAGGAGACCGGCCCGAGGCAACAGGGTGCTCTGCGGAAGGCGGGGGCGCGCCGGAGAAGGGCCCGGCCGCTGCCCAAGGCAACGGTGCTGGGCATGCCGATGCGGGGAGGATGGCCAGCATCCGACGGCGAGGGCGGGTCGAAGCTGGGGAGGCCTGGACGCGGTCGGGCGGGTACAGGGCGGAGACGGCTCGGCTTGCCGGGGAGGAGCTTGGAGAAGGGTGGTCGAACAGCGAGGGGATCTTGGCGGCACGCAGAGAGGCCTGGGGAGGAGCAGAGAGCGCTCCCGAGGTGGTGGGGAACAGGGAGACAAGGAGAGGCGGCGGGCGCTTAGCTCATGACGGCTTGCTTGGGCGGATGGAGCAAGGGAGGGAAGAGGAGCGCATCGGGGGCCTGGGGTCGGCCTCACAGGATTGACGAGCGGGGAGGGAGCGCTCTGTAGGTCGTGGCTGCAGGGTGGGGCCGGGCGCGATGCATGCGGGAGGTTGGGGTTCGAGAGTGCGCAGTTGGTGGTTGAGCAGGAGAGTCTAGGTCAAAGTGGCGGGTGTGTGGCGTGGTGTGCGTGAGTGGCTCGGGTCGGTGGGGGTGCAACTGGCTAGGTGGCGGCGGCTGCTGGGGGAGTAGGGAGGGTAGGGTTAGGGTTAGGTTTAGATGGGCCGAGTTGTAGGTGGTCTGGGCCGGTTGGGCCTCTGGCCTGATCGGTCGGACTGCCTCCCGGACAAAAATGTTTTATTTAATTTATTTAGTTTTAAATATCCTTTTGGTAAAATAGTTTAGGCAAACAAAAGATCCGGACGGACCAAGGGTTTTACATTTGAAATAGAGAGAGGATATTTTAGAAAACAAATATAGGCTTTTAGCAAAATACTTTTAGGCAAACAAATGCATGCTGATGTTATGAGGATGCACATAATAAAAACAATAGCGATTTTCTAGTAGTGGTTTTACCCGGGGTGCTACAGAGCGCGCGCGTGTATCTCTCTTTTTGCCACTCACTTACAAAGTGGTGCAACACTCCATCTTATAAGGTGGTGCAACTCTCCTCCAACTTTCCATGTGGGACTAAACTTGAGCTCCCACTCCACTTCCATGTGAGCTGCCACAAACATGGGCCCAAACACAGATGGGCTGCCACAAATTTGGGATTTAAGATTTAGGGAAAATTTGAAATGCACATGGGTCTAAAGGAATTGGCCCATTATTTCTAACAATCCTCCACCAGATCTCAAGTTCCCATTTGAAGATTTGCTAATCCTTGCTACTTGTTTATATACCAGTGTTTCAGCAGAGACTGTTAAGTTGAACTTCCGCCTAGAATCTTGAACTACGTCTATCAACAACTTGAACAATGAACGAACCTTGAATTGCAAGTTTGGTGCCAATAGATTTCACTCAAAATCATAACTAGTACCTGGCTATCAGTAGCCTACCCCGCGGGTTGGAGCATATGCGTCATACTCCCTGGTCTCTTCATGAGTTTACTAGATATCACCCAAGTCTCATAGACCGCGACGTTTATAGTCGAGCTCATATAGGTGTGTTCTTTCAAGAATGCCCTGTAGGACATCTTTGATAATTAAAGCCAACAAAAACACATTAAGGCATGTTGCCAACCTACCTTACAGATTATGAGAGTTATGCATCTTCACATAGAGAGGGTTATAAAATACCCTTCTCCGCCAAACCACTAGCTTGTTCTTCCTAGGTCCTAATTCACGGGATCTCCCATCACATAGGTTAGGTTACCACTAAGGTGTGACATCCATGGGTCTCAAACCCATCTCCCTCGATGCACTTTCTATCACATTTCGTGATAGTCCCTTTGTAAAGGGATATGCCAGGTTTTTGTCTGTTTGAATATACGTAATAGTTATTACTCCGGAGTTTCTCAATTTCCTAACAGATTTCAAACGTCTCTTCACGTGCCTTGATGACTTCGCGTTATCCTTAGAATTGTTCACTTTGACAATAACAGTTTGGTTGTCACAATTCAAAAGAATTTCCGGCACAGGTTTCTCAACCACAAGCAAGTCCATCAAGAGCTCACGCAGCCATTCTGACTCAATAGTGGTTGTGTCTAAAGCAGTAAGTTCTGCTTCCATAGTTGACCTCGTCAATATGGTTTGTCTATGAGACCTCCATGACACTGCGCCACCTCCAAGGGTAAACACATACCCACTCATGGCGTAGAGTTCATCAACGTCAGAGATCTAATTCGAATCACTATATCCTTCAAGTACAGCAGGGTTCCCTGAATAGTGAATCTCATAGCTCATTGTACCACATAGATAGCGCATGACCCTTTCAAGTGCATGCCAATGATCAATACCCGGGTTAGACATGAACCTACTCAACTTGCTCACAGCAAAAGAGATATCGGGTCTTGTAGCGCTTGCTAAGTACATGAGAGAACCAACAACTTGTGAATATTTCAGCTGATCTGTTGGTTCCTTCTTATTCTTTCGTAATGTCAAACTGGGATCATAAGGTGTTGGAGAAGTGTTGCCATCATTAAAGCCAAATCGGCTCAAGACCTTCTCAACATAATGAGATTGCATTAAAGTAATCCCATTCTCGTTCTTAATAAGCTTGATGTTCAGAATGACATCAGCCTCTCACAGATCTTTCATATCAAAACTCTTTGACGGGAAAGACTTGACTTCATTTATCACTTTCATGTTTGTACCAAAGATCAGAATGTCATCCACATACAAACATAATATAACGCTATCGCCCCCACCATGGCGATAGTAAACACACCTATCAGCCTCATTAATGACAAAGCCAACAGAAAGTAGAGTTCTATCAAACTTCTCATGCCATTGCTTAGGTGCTTGTTTCAGGCCATATAAAGATTTCAATAACTTGCACACCTTTGTCTCTTCACCTTTTACCACAAACCCATCCGGCCGATCCATATAGATCTCCTCTTCCAACTCTCCATTAAGGAAAGCTGTCTTTACGTCCATTTGATGAATGAGAAAATCATAAGAGGCAGCCAGGGATAGTAGTACCCGAATGGTGGCCAGTTTAGCGACAGGTCAATATGTGTCAAAGTAATATTCGCCTTCTTTCTGTGTGTAGCCCTTAGCTACAAGACGCGCCTTGTACTTTTTAATAGTACCATCAGGCCTTAGCTTCTTCTTGAACACCCACTTACATCCCACAGGTTTACAACCATAGGGTCGTTCTGATAATTCTCAAGTTCCATTAGAAAGAATCGAGTCTATCTCATTTTGGACAGCTTCTTTCCAATCATCTGCATCAGGAGATGCATATGCCTCAGTAATGGATCTGGGAGTATCATCCACAAGGTACACGATGAAGTCATTACAAAAGGATTTTGCAACCCTCTGTCTCTTACTCCTCGTGAGAGGTTCATCGTCACCCTTCTCAAGAAATTCCTCATGTGGTTGTTCAGAATTCTCAATAGATGCACTAGATTCAGGAAGTATTTCAGAAGAAATTCTACCAATGCTATGCATATCTTTCATAGGAAAAATATTCTCAAAGAATGTTGCATCGCGAGATTCCATTATAGTATCAACATGCATATTAGATACCTTAGATTTAACCACTAGAAATCTATAGCCTACACTACGTGGAGCATATCCTAGAAAGATGCAATCCACTGTCTTGGGTCCGAGCTTGCGTTTCTTGGGGATCGGTATGTTGACCTTCGCCAAACACCCCCAAGTGCGCAGATACGAAAGTGATGGTTTTCTCCCAACCCACTCCTCATAAGGGGTCTTTTCTTTATTCTTGTTATAGGAATTCTATTCAGGATATGACACGAAGTCAACAAAGCCTACCCCACCATGCCTTTGATAAACCAGCAGTGGCTAACATGGAATTCACCAAGTCAGTCAGCGTGCGGTTTTTCCTCTTGGCAATCCCGTTTGATTGGGGCGAGTAGGGAGGCGTCCTCTCATGAATAATTCCGTGTTCCTGACAGAATTCGTCAAATATTTTGGAAAAATACTCACCACCACGATCCGACCTAAGACGCTTGATCTTTCTCTCTAGTTGATTTTCAACTTCGGCCTTATAGATTTTAAAGTAGTCTAAAGCCTCATCTTTAGTTTGCAACAAGTAAACATAGCAGAATTTAGTAGCATCATCTATCAACATCATGAAATATCTCTTTTCACCTTTTGTCAACACACCATTCATCTCGTATAGATCAGAATGCATGAGTTCTAGAGGTGCCAAGTTTCTCTCCTCGGCAGCCTTGTGAGGCTTTCGAGGTTGCTTTGATTGCACACAACTATGGCACTTAGAACCTTTGGCAATAGTGAAATTCGGAATTAAATTCATACTGGACATCCGAGATATCAAACCAAAATTAATGTGACATAAACAAGAATGCCAAATACTGGTATCATCATTAACACCACCACAAATATGATTCACGGATTTATTACAAAACTCTGAAAGTGAAAACCGAATCAAGCCTCCGAATTCATAACCTTTACCAATAAATTGTACATATTTCGAAACAACGACTTTATTAGACTCTAAGACAACCTTAAACCCATCTCTGCAAACAAGGGAGCCACTAACGAGTTTCTTGTTCATAGTAGGGACATGCTGCACGTTCCTCAGCTGTACGATATTTCTGGAAGTAAACTTCAGATCCACCGTGCCAACACCACGAACAGAAGCATGTGATCCATTCCCCATTAGGACGGATGAATCCCGAGCGACCTGATAAGAAGTGAACATAGAGATGTCAGCACACACATGAACATTAGCACCCGTATCAAGCCATCAACACGGTGATTGAAATACTGAAAGAACAGTAAATAAATTACCATACCCATCAGTATTGCTAGAGGTCACGATGTTGACAGTCTTGTCCTTTTCCCTCTGCGGGCTGCGCGTTCTGTACAGTCCTTGGAAAAGTGGTCGGGCTCTCCACAAGTGTAACAAGACAGTTCACTCTTGTCCCTATTCGTCTTCTTATTATTGAAGGTTGTAGTCTTTACAGGTTTGTTAAAGGAGGGTTTGAAGTTCCCTTTGTTCTTGCCTACGGATTTGCCTTTCTGCACAAAGTTGGCAGTAGCATGACTCTCTCCTTTCTCAGTAGTGTCCTTAGCCCGAGCCTTCTCCCCAACATCAAGGGACGCTATCAGATTTTTAACTGATATCTCCTGTCTCTTGTGTTTAAGAGTTGTGGCAAAGTTCCTCCATGAAGGGGGCAACTTAGCAATAATGCAACCCGCCACAAACTTGTCGAGTAAGGCACACTTAAGGAGTTCGAGCTCTTTGGCAATGCACTGTATCTCATGAGCTTGTCGAACCACACGAAGATCTTTTGTCATCTTAAAATCATGAAAGCTCTCTATGATGTACAGTTCACTACCAGCATCTGCAGCACCAAACTTTGCATCTAGTGCGTCCCAGAGCTCCTTCCCGTCTTTTATGTGTATAAACACATCACACATACGGTCGGCAAGAATGCTCAGAATGCATCCCACAAAGATAGTATTGGCTTCCTCAAACTTCCTCTGATCCTCGTCAGACATAGTTCCTTTAGGTTTGCCTTTACTAATCTGAAACACTTTTATCGTGGTCAGCCAAAGCTCAGCCTTGTATTGCCACCTCTTAAAGTGCACACCGGTAAACTTATCCGGTCTCAGTGCATCAGTAAAACCAACCATTGTTAATTCAGGAAATTGCCTACAATAAGGTTTTTGGATTTTTGGATTATTAGGCATAATTTCCACGATTAATTCCAGAATATAAATCATAACAAAACCATCTACTAGCTCATGTAACTCGAACATACTAGATGTACTAAACAATAGGATGATCGGAAACAAATAGCAGCTTAACATGTACTCGCAGAACATGATGAATAACCAAACAGAAGCACGTAGCACGTACCGTTCGGTTGCCGTAGTACAAACTTTGGAAAAGACTGATCGAAGCAGATGGTGACGAAGATGGCGGTAGGCAGCACCGCCTGACTTGGATGGAAGACGACCCGTGATGAAGAACTCGAGCAGTCGCGCGGAGCGCTTCCCAAAAACCTTATTCGCCATCTCCCGTACATGATCACAAGGACGAGCGGTTTTGGAGACCTGCTCTCCCGTCCGTCGGTGCACGCCGGCAAACAGGATGGAGTAGTCTACGGTGACGGCGCAAGTAGAGAGGATGGCAAAACCCTAGATTGGTTTTCGGTGGCGTTGTGGCGGTAGCCTTGCAGGGCTCGGCGAGATTCCCGCAACCCGCGGCGCGCGCGCGTCGTTACGGGCGGGCGGCGTCGGAGGAGGAGCGCGCGTGTATCTCTCTTATTGCCACTCACTTACAAAGCGGTGCCACACTCCACCTTATAAGGTGGTGCAACTCTCATCCAACTTTCCATGTGGGACTAAACTTGAACTTCCACTGCACTTCCATGTGAGCTGCCACAAACATAGGCTCAAACACATATGGACTGTCATAAACTTAGGCTTTAAGATTTAGGAAAAATCTGAAATACACATGAGCCTAAAGAAATTGGCCCATTATTTCTAACATTATCGGCCTGCCGGAAGCTCGGGCACTTGCCCGGGCTAGGGAGGCCCTGCTCCACCACTATATAGAAAATTGGTCTGCTCGTTTTGTGATTGTAAGGTCAACCTTTTCTCCCGAGCACAAGTGCTCCCTTTACTTAAAAAATCAAAAATCAAATTTACATGTTTTAAAAATAATTCAAAATAAGTTTAGTCATAGCCAGTATTGTGTCCCACAAGCATGCAAAATCTCAGCACGAAATCCTTAAATTATGAGCTAAAAAGACAAAATCTGATAAAGTTTAGGGGATTTGAAAATACATGCACAAATCTACATTTTTATATTTTTATGTAGCTCAAAATATAAATTATTTAAAATTTATACTTTCCACATTTGTGGGGGGAAATCATGGGCTACGATATTTTTTTTTCAATTGTTTGAAACTAATAGATACAGTTTCCATTTTTTCTAAATAGCAGGAACACTGGTGCTCAGGAGCCAAAAGTCTCCACTCGAACTCACTATATTTTGTTGATCAAATATTGTTTCAACATGTTATTAATTTTCCATAAAAAGAACCATTTGAAAGGATGAGGATTAAAAAGCAAGTAATTTCATCGGAAACAAAAATAAGCCCTCCGAAATTGAAGGGATCCTATGGCCAATGGTTGACAGATGTCCCCCGTTTTCTCCGCCGAGGACGAGTATGGTTCGTATTTCACTAAGTGCTATTCACGTTTTGGGTCTATGTCTTTGGCTTCTCACGCATCGCCCAAATCACTGCTTGAATTATATGTCTGCTTATGACTTTGCGGCACTGTCTTCTTTTCTGCCTGTTAAGGTTCTGCTGATGATGACACATGGGAATCATTTTTCTTGCTGTCGAAATCTTCTAGGAAACATGTATATATATAGATTTATGAACAATATCTAAATGTGGAGCAGAAGCCCCTATGATCCGAACCACACTTTTGGGGTTTACCCGCTTTGCTTCATTTATAATATTCTGTTCTGCTCAGTCATGGCTAAATAGCTTTGTATGCTCAATTATATCCTGCGCAAGTATGGTTTGGCTGAATAGGGTACTTATGGAGGTTCTTTATTCCATGATTGTTTGGGCCTTTGTACTCATTTGCACATATGCATATCCTCCATGTACATGAACTCGATTGTTCATATGTTGGGACATACTACTTCATTCAGCATCCTGAATCCGTTGGGTCTACTTTGTGTATCTAAAAGATCCATTTTCTAATTTTCATGTTCTCAGAAATTATAGTCGAGGTCATGGAGCTTCTGTGGTTGTGTTCTAGGTGTTGGAGATAAAATATGCTTATATAAAGGTCTTGTTTCTTTGCTAAACTTTATTATGCTTCGCATCAGTAAGCTTCACTGTTGTTGTGTGCTTGATAGGTAGAACACCTCTGTTTTGGACGGTACTATCTAAGAATGTGGGTGCTGCCAAGTATCTTCTTGGTCATGGTGCCAATCAAGACAAGGCCAATCATGATGGGTTTTCCCCTTTGCACGAAGCCGTTGGATCAGGTCTACCTCTATAAGCACACATTTCTGTCATATGCACATTTCTTTTGTTATCTTTTCTATTAGTAAATTGCACTAGTTTTGGTGGTATATTCTTATTATTAGCTATATGATCAATTTCCTTTTGTTGATACTATTTCTCCCACTATGCTAATGAATTATCTTCCAACCCGATGGTTAGTTCCTGCTGAATTGTCATGAAAACAACCTATCACATGTCATGATGTATGAGAGTTGGACATTTTGAGGTGGTTTTTTTCACATTTACTAGTATGGCTACAGCTTCAGTATACTCCACCTTGCATATTTTTTGTCTCTGCCATTTAGCTAACAAACCATAGAATATAAATCTTGGCCTTACGGTATATTTTTTTTCTTTTTTTTCTGGTTTGGTAGATGGACTTTAGGCCCAAACCCTTTTGGGTTGGCAGGGAATTTGAATAAAATATTATATCCACATGTTCCAGAAAACTGAGGTTCTTGGGACTTGGTAAAAGTGAAATACTATCAGCTCGTATACAATAAGTTCATGGATTATTTTTCAGAAACAGATTGTCTCAAAAAATATCTATCCCATAAAGTAATAAGTTGTGGCTCTTTTTTAGGAGATTGTGAAATGGTGGAGTTATTGCTTGCAAAAGGAGCTTATGTTGATCCGATTGCTTCTTGTGGGACACCACTTCATTTTGCTGCTACTCAAGGGCAGGGTGGGACTATGAAGATTTTACTGGACCACAATGCAGATGTAAGTTTAAGTACATACTATGTCTGATTTACGTGAATTTAGTTCAATTATTTGTGTTGTGCACTTCTTTTGTACTTAGCTTCCTTCTTATAATATGCCATTGGATCTATTGAAGTATAGTGGTTGCTTAGTTTAATTAGAGCAACATAGTTAACTCTTCAAATCTTCATTACATTTTTTTCCTTTCCTTCTACCTTGGTTGTGTAGTGGCTGCTATACCATTCTTCAATATACTGTCTTGCTAAGAAGCTTGGAAATAATTCATCCACATCTGATTAAATTCATAGTCATACTCTTCAAGAGTCATCTATAAATATATGAAGTTTGCTAGTCAAGACTTGACCAAAGCTACATGGTATTCTTTAATTATATGTTGATAATATCGTGGTGTATCATTCTAATGCCATGGAAGCTGTTCATTTTTTACTGAAAGATATGAACAATAATATTTTTCAGTGTATTGACCATTCTATGTAAATGTTTTCGTACATTTATTCTTAAGTCAACATTGTCAAACGATCTGCTCCCTCCGTTACAAAATATAAGATGTTTTAGCCTTTTTCCTAAACACATGTATCTAGACGCTTTCTAGTGTGTTGATTCACTCATTTTTCTCTGAACCTACACACTAAAATGCGTCTAGATACATGCTTTTTAGAAAAGTCAAAAATATCCTATATTTTGAAACAGAGGGAGTAATTCCTTATTTCACCAGGTCAACAAGACGGTAAATGGTAAGACACCTATGATGGCTGCTTTGGATGCTGACTCAAAGCTGTGCATCCTAATCCTGATGAAGGTATTGTTTTTCATGTTAGCTTTTCAAGTTCTTGAATTCTTGTACTCATTTGCTAGGATTATTACAGATTTCCACACTGAGTAGGGATATTTTGACTTCCTTTGCTGGTGTTTAGTTTGTGAACATTGGCCGCAGTAATGACGCCTTGCTACTTGTGACCAACTTTACATTAGACTCTTAAGCCATTCTTTAACCCAAACTTCTGACAATCATTTTTTTTGCAACAAGTCCACACGTATGGTTACAACTATGTAACCAAATTATCTTAGAAAAATCCAGGCAGTTTGTTATTCATTCTTGAAAGTGCTGCAAGTATGAAATGTTACCCAGGTCATCTTGAGGACAGATCTGTAACAACACTTTTCTATGACAGGCTGGTGCTGACCGGGAGTCATATTTAGCCTATTCTGGAGAAAAGCTCTGTGCTGCAAATGTTATTTCAACTGACTTCTTCAATTCTGTAATGGAGGATGCTGCTGCAGGAGTTACTCCTAATGTAAGACATCTATTTGACACTACATGCATGAGCACTGTTATTTTAACACTAAATGTGTGTATTTTGTAGAGGGAAAGAATGCATATACTTCGTCCCTTGAAACATATGTTTACACATAGTAGCACTTTAACAAGAACAGAACACACTTGCCATAAACCCTTTGGGGTTAAGTCCAGCTAGAAATGAATCTCGAGGTTTTATGAAAATTATTATCGTCTAACCATAGACCATAAAATCTTGTGTTTTATGCAATTAACTACCTCCGTCCCAAAATAAGTGACTTGAGTTTGTCTAGATTTAGATGTATCTAGACACGTTTTAGTACCTAGATGCATGCAATTCTAGGCAAATCAAAGTCACTTATTTTGGGACGGAGGGAGTATAAAAAATAAGTCAATGAAAAGGATTATTTCCATAAAGGGTTGCAAAGGTGATATATGTCATGACTTTCCAGGAGTTGGGAGTACTGAAGCACAAGCCTTTGTAATCACCGTAGCTGTGATCAAGCCGTGTTTTCCTAAAAGTAGTGCCATTTTTTTTTAAGTGACCTCACTTGTCAGGGAAGTTTATATTAGCTGAACCAATATTTATGAAGGACTTCCCTCAAAATATCATGAAGGGCTGCCAGGAGAATCTGTTTTCTCCAATTGTACACAAGACTGATGATTATAAGGGATGTTTAGGTATGTGAAATGTTGGAGTAAACCCTCACGGCTTGCTTGTTAATTGTTAGGTAATGTCTTTCCCATTGGTGGTTGAGACTGGTCGTTATTGGTAAGGTTATCTGTATATAGACTGCAATTTTGAACTGATAAGAATGGTATTATCAGAATGTGATACGTTAAGTGACATTTTACTTGTCCATTATTTTTTTCGTTACTATACTCCTCATGAATGCTAGGTCTAGAGAACTTGAAGCATTATGCTTGTGCAATCATAGAAATGAGAATGAACATATAATTTTGCAATAAAGAACCTCTGTTTCCAAATATTTACATCACACTTCTCTGTAGTTTGTTTGGTATAACTTTCCCATGCATTTTGTGAAGCCTTTGTTCATCTAATATTCGCAGGATGATGAGCCCTTGGCTAAACGGAAAGCTAGAGTAGCAGGGTATAAGGCAATGGCAACTCACGCATTCAAGACAAAGGATTATCCTAATGCCTCATTGACCTACAGTCTGGTAAATCAAGGCACCATATATTTCTTACCATGTTTATCCTTTCCATCATTTTATTTCTTCGGTGCATGTGATGTAATGGCTTGAAGCTTTCAATTTGAAGCAGGCAAAGTTTTATGATTATATATGGTTTCATAGAGACTCACCTAGTCTCATAAATATTTTACTCTTATATTTATTGGGACAAAGGTGCTTTTTAATAACAGAGTTCTGTTATTTCGGAAGGGTCCCAACGAACTGTATGTAGGTCATAGCCTTAGATGGTCCAAGTGATGATTATGATGTGCCTCTGTTGCATTTGTTGTTTCGTACTTCAGTTTTGTGGTTGCCTTTGCGACTTGTCTAACTCTTTAGTGTTTTATTTTTATTAAAATGTCTGTCCAACCCTGTTAACTGTTGATTTTTCTTGCTGATGTAGCTGATCCTCCTTGAGCCTGGTGAGGCAACCTGGTTCTCAAACAGGAGCCTTTGCTGGTACCAAATGGGCGATGGAGCCAAGGCTTTGGCAGACGCTAACGAATGCAGACGCATTCGGCCTGACTGGCCAAAGGCCTGTTACCGGCAGGGCACAGCTCTGATGTTACTGAAGGTTAATACGTAGGCCATACTGTCGGTTGGTTTTGTGCCTTGGCCGTGTACCATTTTGTTGGTGATTCATTTGATCTCTGTATCACCTGCAGGACTACAAAGGCGCTTCCCAACGATTCTGTGATGGGCTCAAGCTGGACCCTGGGAACGCCGAGATCGACGCTGCGCTACGGTATCTATCCCATCTACTATCTCGTTGGTTATGCCTATACCCTGATTCCAAATCTCTGATATGTCTGCTTGGAATATGCAGGAAAGCTTTGGAGTCCTTGAGGACGGCTGGAGGCAGCAAAGCTGAGTGACTGTCTGGTGGTTGCGAGTAAAAGGACTTCCTGGAACTTCTGGTTCCAACTTCCAACAAGTCGAAGGGCATGAAGACTTGGATTTCCGTCGCTCCTCACTCGTGTGCACGACTGATTAACATCTGTACCTTGTGGTTTCCGTCTTCTGTTGCTCAATCCTACTTCCTCCATTGCTAAATATAAAATGTTTTGGTAGGCTCCAAAATATCATACTACTAGTATATAGGAACGGCCGTAATATTTATGATGGCTTCTGAACATTGTTATCCCTATTTGCACTGAGTATCTGGAGTCTCGCCCCTGTCTACTACTAGGTTCGAAGGATGGTCTTAGGTGTTGAGTCTTTTGGACAGAAATACTGCACTTGATTGATCATGATTACAAATTGTCTGCCGGATGCCCGGATGCAACCCGGAATAGAGTTTCTAAAAAAAGACAAGGTGGTGATCGGGTCTGATTGCATATGTCCGTGATTGATCGTAGCCAGGTTGGGGTTGTGGTTCAGGACGATGTTGAGTCCGACTTTGTGGGCCACAACGGAACCTCGAGAAATCTCCAACCTTTGTGTGAACCTGGTCATAGCCCTGTAAATAAACCTGTACCTTAATTTTAGGAAAGTTTACAGGAACAGAATCTGACACGAATTCCGTAGGGAGTGCGTCTACAGATCCAAGACCAGAGCTACACTACTTGGAGGGCCACGCCTCAGCCAAAGCAGTTTTGACGCTTAATTTTGGCAGCGTAGGTTTAAGTTCGCCAATCAATGGCCAAGACGGTGGATGGACATCGCCGGCGAAAGAGCAAGTCCAAGAAAAAAAAGGCTGGCGCCACAACGGTGAACGACCTCCCTGACCACCTGGAGATGGGTTGGGTGATACTTTGGTGTATGGTGTGTTCCTGGTTGATGCATCATGCGACGCTTGCGGTTCTCATTAGCTTGGTTGATCTTTCCTTCCATCTAAATGACTTAAGTGAAGGGGTACGAATCCATCTAAGCCGCACAAATCTCTTTAGATCCAACGCTCTGTAACGCTTGATCTAACCGAATCGGTACCAGCGAACCAGAACAAGACGCGTGGCACAGTTTTGATTTAAATAGACAGAAACATTTCTATTAGATGTTTAAACTTGCAAAATTCATAACCTTTAATCTACACGTTCAAATTTTACAAATTTTATATCAATGGAATCAGCAAAAATAATACTTTCCAACCATACACTTTGTTTAGTATTTTGCTTCTGTAAAATTGATTGTTTTTTCAGAAACTTGTGTAGGCTTATTTTGTGTATAAAATTTATTCGAAAAATGTTTTTAGGGTAAAATCTTTTGTAGAAGGATTTTTTTGAACCTACTGACCATAGAAACCAACTTTTGGGTTTAAAAATATATATTTTGACACTTAGGAATTATTCCTTTGAATTAAAGCAATTCTAGTTAAATAAAAATGTTGAATATGTTTTAAAAATGCTTTTTGAGTAAAACCTTTTGAAAATGGTTTGAATTAAAATCTCTGACCCTAAACACCAAGTTTTAGGATTTAAAAATATACTTGGTGAACCCTAGAAAAATTATTACTTTGTTTAAAGGCATTTCCAACAAAATAAAATGTTGCTTTGATTTAAAAATGGATTTTGGATGAAACCCTTTGCAAATGGAATTGTTTTAAAACATTATGACCCTAAACATTAATATTGGTGTTTGAAAACATTTTGGCTAACACTAGAAATTATTCTTTGAATAAAATCAATTCTAGCAAAACAAAAAGGATTTAAAGTGGTCATTTTCACTAACTTGTGTTATCAAATGGTTTTGCCACTTTGATAAATGACCAATAGGTGTGTTAAAATGTTTATAACCTATTAGAAACCATTTTTCCAAATAAAACAATCTTTGGCATGCTTGCATGCATGGCTTTGTCTTTATTGTTTATGTGATGAATTGTTTGAATGCTAGATTGAATTTGTGCCTTGATTGAATTGTAGTGAAATTTGAAGAGTGTGACTATTGCAAGATCAAGGAGTGAACTTCTATTCTCTACCAAAAAGGCAAGTGGTGCTTTATACTTTTGTCTCATTATTTTCACTATGCATTAGTGATGTTTTGAGTAGGACTTGCATCGAATTTTGCTAAGTATGCTATGCCTTGGGAAATCCTAGTAGATGATGCCTTAGTAGAATTTTCCCTAAGTTAAGACTCTTGGTAATATTATGCTTAGCATAGCTAGTAGAAAACAAGGGTGGATTATACTCATGCTATGAAATATTTCTAAGTCTATGACTTGTGTTTTGTTTAATAAAACAACTATGTGAATGAATCACCTTGGTGGAATGGTATTGCTTGGATGGATTTTTATTGAGTGGTTACACAAGGCCAGGGGACTGGTGAACCTTGTGTATCACACTTGTGGAAATCCACCCAGGAACAAAGAGATTTGAGATGTCAAATATTGAGAAGCTTCAAGTGCAGCCACTTGGCATTATGGGCCCTGCCTGGATCATATAGGTTGCAATAACTTAGCCAAATGGACAGTTGGTGGTAGGGGATGATAGGTTTGGAACGCGTCCATTTTGGTCTAAGGGAAGGCTTCTGAAAGATCTTGTCTCGATGCATGTCGAGTCTTGTGGGGAAAGTGCACCACCTCTCGACGGAGTAAAATCTAAGTACTTAGCCGTGTCCCCGGCAATGGACAATTTGAGCATCAAGACATGGAAGCTATCAAGAATCTCCTCATCCCAATTTCTAAGTTAAAACTTGTGGTTGAACAAGGGTTAAAGGATATTCAATCAATGATTGGTAGATGCCTTGGGTGATTTTGACAAACAAAAACTTAGTGTTTTCAAATGATAAGGAAAATCTATTTTGAGCAAAGCAAGCCTAAGCTCCACTTAGCCAAATGCATATAGATGATAGATACCACTACTCTACCATGCCAATACAAATAAAATGTATTGACCCTTGTGGCTGTAACTTATTATGTTGCAGGTTTATTTGATGTTAGTGAAGTGTGTTGATCAGGATTACAAGTCTTCAACCAACATGACTTGCCTGTGGCACTTTGAAGATGAAGGACTCCATGCTATATAGTTTTTTCTGTTGCATTGTAATGAGATAGCCAAATGAGCTATGTAAGATGTAATGAATTATTTTATTCCTGGTTATAAAGTTGTATTATGACCTTTGTTTCTTGATATTACATCTTAACTGTGGATGCTAGCTATTGATCAAGGGACTAGTATTGTAAACACAGGGATCTCTACCTTATTAAAGGTTGGGACCTCTACAGTAACTCTTTCTGTTGTCTCGAGAATCATGATAGGCTTCTCTTCATAAGTGAGATCACTCTCCAACTGTACCTCTTCCAAAGGTACAGTATCCTTCAATGAAGTTTCTTCCATCTCCGGATGACACTTCTTAAACTGACTCACATGAAACACATTGTGAACAGCAGACAGTGATTCTGGCAATTCTATCTCATAAGACACTTCTCCTTTGTGGCTCAAAATCTTGAATGATCCAACATATCGAGGTGCCAATTTTCCTTTGACCCCAAATCTCTTCACACCACGGAGTGGTGAGACTCTAAGATAATCTCTATCACCTACCTCATAGGTGACTTCCATACGCTTTGGGTCTGCGTAACTCTTTTGTCGGGACTGAGCTATCTTCAATCTGTCCTTTACCAATCTGACTTTCTCTTCAGCTTCCTTGATCAGTTCTGGTCCGAACAAATTTCTTTCTCCTACCCCATTCCATAGTAATGACGTAGTACACTTTCTCCCATAAAGGAATTCAAACAGATCCATCTCTATACTTGCTTGATAACTGTTATTGTAAGAGAATTCTACACATGGAAGACTTTCATCCCAACTAGATCCATAGTCTAGTGCACATGCCCTCAACATATCTTCCAAAATCTGATTGGTCCTTTCCATCTGTCCATCAGTCTGAGGGTGAAAAGTTGTGCTGAACTCTAGTCTTGTTTCCAATGATGCATGTAGTTGTCGCCAAAAATGTGAAGTGATCTGAGTTCCTCTATTAGACACAATACTCTTAGGTAATCCATGCAGACATACAATCCTATTCATATAGATCTTAGCCAATTTAGCACTTGTATAAGTAGTCTTCACGGGCATGAAATGAGCCACTTTAGTTAGGCGATCCACAACAACCCATATAGAATCATATCCAGATCTGGTCCTTGGCAGTCCGGTGATAAAATCCATACCAATCTTATCCCACTTCCAATCAGGTATAGGTAGTGGTTGCAATAGTCATGCCGGTTTCTGATGTTCCCCCTTTACTCGACTACACACATCATATGTCTAATTTTCATCACTACTCTATATCATAATTTGCCTCTATTCATTGATATATGTCTTATTATGAGGTATTACTTATGTCTTTTCCACTATTTTTGCATGTTGGATGATTTTGGAGGATGGACTGCCGGAGTCTGGATTCTGATGGAAAAAGAGGTATTTTGATGCAATTTCGCGAAGATCAGAAAAATACCAGAAAAATATTGGGAAATTATATTTTCCCAGAAGACGGAGGAAGCCAGAAGGGCTGGGTCACAGGGGTCCAACACCCCCTAGGCGCGGGTCCCCTTGGGCTGCACCTAGGGCAGGTGTGGCCCACCTGGCCGGCTCCCGACTCCGCCCTCTCACCTATATCTTCCTCACGAAACCCTATATGAGGGGAGCAACCACAAAAAGATTTCCGCCGCCTCTGCAAGGTGGAAAACACCGAGAGAGAAAGAGCTCTCCGGTAGACAGATTTCTGTCGGGGAAATCCCTTCCCGGAGAGGGGAGATAGTCCCCATCAACAATGTCATCAAGCTAGGCTTCATTGGGATCATCATCAGCATCTCCACCAGCACCATCATCACCACTCCATCCCGCTATAACAATCATGTTGGATCTTGCTTTAGTTCTTAGGGGAAACATTCCCGGTGTTGATTACTATTGTAGTTGATGCTTGTGAGTGGAACCATTGGATTATTATTTATGTTCGGATTGTTATCCATCACCATATCATATTTGATCTTGATCCATATGATGTCTTGTGAGTAGTTCGTTAAGTTCTTGAGGACATGGGATAAGTCATGTTGTTAGTAGTGGATTTGTGTTGATTTATTATTTAGTGGTTTAGTATTTAAGTTGTGGTGCTATTCTTCTAGTGGTGTCATGTGAACGTCGACTACATGATACTTCACCATTTATGGGCCTAGGGGAATGCATTGTGTATTTGGATACTAATTGTGGGGTTGGCGGAGTGACAGAAACCTGAACCCCCGTTAGGACACCTTTGCACAAGGGAGTGTAGGATCTTAGAGTTTAAGGCTGTGTTAGGTTTATATCTTAATTACTTTCCTATAGTTACGGATGCTTGTAGAGGGTTTAATCACAAGTATGTATTAGTCCAAGTAAGGTCGGTACATTAGCACAGGTTCACCCACACAACACTTACAACACCAAAGAAGAGTACTCAGCTATTTGAAGCGAAAGCACTTGACAGAATTCCCATGTGTTGGTCCTTATAAGTATTTCCACCGGCTTGTCCTTTGCTAAGAAAGGATTGGGCCACTTGATGCGTTTGTTTGTTGTCTTTATTACTTGCACTTTGTTTTGTTGCTTTATTAGAAAACCCCTAAAAATCCGTTTGCTAAGTATTTACAGAGATTTTCTGCTCCGTACCACTAGTCAACACCTTCTGCTCCTCATTGGCATCGACACTCCTATTTATTGAAAGTACTACTATACACCCCCTATACTTGTGGGTCATCAAGACTATTTTCTGGCGCCATTGCCGGGGAGTGAAGCACTATTGAAGAGTGGAACTGGTAAAGGAAGCTTCTACTGTGAGTATTGCTTTTTGTTTCTGTTTGTTGCTTTGTTTCCAATATGGATAACCCACTTGGTTTTCTGTTTGGGAAAACTACTACCATGGTTAGGGTAGTAGTTGAACCACCACCTTTTGAGATAGACCCTTTTAAGATACCTACAAGTATTGTTGATCATGTTATGGATAATTATTATTTTGGGGATGGAACTATTCATCCTGGTGATCATTTGATTTTTATCCATGAATTATGCGGGTTGTTTAAGTGTGCAGGTATCACAACTGAATAGGTGGAGAAGAAGTTACTCTCTATATCCTTGAAAGGGAGAGCTGAAGAATGGTATAAGCTGCTGAAGAATGGACAATCCATGGAATGGGAGGAAATGACATCTCTCTTTTATTCTAAATTCTATCCTCCCAGTGAGATTCATAAGGATAGAAATTTTACATGTAACTTTTGGCCTCGTGATGGAGAGAGTACAGCTCAAGCTTGGGGGAGATTTAAGTTACTAATGCTTAAATGTCCTATTCATGAACTCCCTAACAATATTATTATCAATAACTTTTATGCTAGGCTTTCTCTTCATGATAAAGATTTACTAGATGCTTCTTGTGCTAGATCATTCACACGTATGACGGAAGAAGCTAAATGGGATCTACTAGACCATATTCAAGAGAACACTGAAGCTTGGGAGAATGACAAAGGAAGAAAGTCAGGTATAAACTATGATTATGAATGCATTAAATCTTTTATGGGAACTAATGACTTCCGTGATATTAGCAATGAGTTTGGTCTTGATTCCCAAAGTATTGCCAACTGTTTTAAGGCCTTTGCCTCTTACATAGAAATTCCCAAAAAGATGGGGAACAAGTACCATGCACCTTATAAAGATGTTGTTAATCATGTTCCTGTTAGAAGTGCTGAAGTTTGTACTACTAATCATATTGTGCCTGAACCTTATGTTGAG
Organism: Avena longiglumis; assembly: GCA_030063025.1. NCBI lineage: Eukaryota > Viridiplantae > Streptophyta > Magnoliopsida > Poales > Poaceae > Avena > Avena longiglumis. The sequence goes on from CP125974.1 coordinate 562,358,602, forward strand.
AAAATACCTTTCCCAACTAAGGTAAAGGAGTATTCTATGATGATTAGTGCAGATAATAAAGGTACTAAGAAAACTGTGGAGCCTGATGAGAAATTGAATACCGAACCCGTGGTAGCTATTGTGAAAGACCTTGTCACTAGAAAATAGAGGATGAGCACACTGTCTTCTGTGAAGACGCTTCTAATATTATATCCCATCCTAGAGAAGCTAGAAAAGCTAGTGTTCCCGTGCTTTCTGTTAAAATTGGTGATCATTGCTATTATGTTTTATGTGATATTGGTGCTAGTTCTAGTGCTATTCCTTATGAGCTTTATAGGGAAATTATGCATGAAATTGGTCCTTGTGAGCTTGAGGACATTGATGTGGTTATTCACCTTTCTAACAAGGAGACCATTTTCCCTATTGGCATTGTAAGAGATGTGGAGGTTCTTTGTGGTAAGATTAAGTTTCCTGCTGATTTTCTAGTGCTTAATTCAGCAGCTAGCAAAACTTGTCCTATCATTTTTGGTAGACCTTTCTTGAACACTTGTGGAGCTATTATAGATTGTAAGAAGGATAAAGTTTTAACTAAGTTTGATGAATATTCTTATGAGTTTAACTTTTACAAATTTGCTAAAGCTCCTTGTGAAAATAGCTTGCCCAATAAAGATTTCAGGATGGAACAACTTGCTTCTATTGATCCAGTTTATGACCTTGGGCTTCTTTTTGATGACTGTAAGTATGCCCATTCTGATGATAAAGTTGTTACCAGTGACATTTATATTGTCAACTTTATTCAAAGTGCTACTGAAATTTATTATGAGAGAGGGAAACATGGCATCTCAATAATGTTAAGTTTCCTTGTTTTATGTTGAAAGCATTGAAGTTGCATTTGTTTTGTCTTCCTATGCTAGTGGCTTTTTGTTTCAACAATTTGTTTTCTCATGATACCCCCATGCATAGGAAGTGGGTTAGACTCAAATGTGTTGGTTATTTGCTCCTTGATGCTCTCTTTCACTTCAAATATATATGTCCTTTGTGAGCATCTTTGAAAGTTTCAAGCCTAACTTAAAGGCATTAAAGAAAAGTACTTGTTGGGATATAACCCAAGAGTTTGGTTGAGTCTTGGAAGTTATTACCTCAGTAATTACCTCAGTAATAACCACTCCTTATCCTTTTTGTTTTGGTTTTTATGTCAAGTTCAACTACTTTTGAGAAGTGGAGGAGTTGTGAAAAGTGCCTGTCCTGGGACAGATTTTTGTGTTGCATTGTAAAAATTCGTGAGGGAGCTTAGTATGTCGGATGGAGCTGTATTTTTCTGTGCTTGTTATCCAAGTTGTTACCCAACTTTCATTAGTTTTGCAGTTTTTGATTTGAGCAACCACTAGTGGAGACAGGGCCTCTAGTCCCGGGCCATAAGGGCCTTTAGTCCCTTTTTTTTGAACCGGGACTAATCAAGCAGGACTAGAGGCCCAACACTAGTCCAGGCCCAGTTACCAGCCGGGACTAGTGGGTGTCCACGTGGCTGCCCCTGCGTGCTCAGGGTGCACCCCCACTAGTCCTAGTTGGTGTTATGGACCGGGACTAGTTGGTCTCTGCCGCGGCAGCATTTTGCCCCTTTTCTCTACCGCGGCAGAGCATTACCTTGGACTAGTGGTTCTCTGCCGCGACAACGTTTTGTGCCCTTTCTCTACCGCGGCATAGTTTTCATTTTTTATTCTTTTATTTACTTATTTTTCATTTCAACCACCACATATCGTACCATTCGTGCATATATAAGATAACTTGTATTACGATATGGAGATACAAATATATACAATTTACATAGTTACATGGAGATCAAAAAATCTTGGGACTAGAGCACGTCTGTTCGATTACATGGAGATCAGTAGCGCCTATTCACACTAAATTCTCCGGCATCGTCTATGATCTTTTTGACAATTAATCCCGCCAGCTTTTCCGGAATTGCTAGTACGCGTTGCGCTGGTAGTAGTTGATCCCGCATTCTCTCGAACTATATATAAGAAAAAGGATATCAATATGAATATCAATCATGATAACAAAATGTGAAGGCAATAAAATGATGGTGTGAATGCATTGCTTACATCGACTCTATAATCATTGTGTTCGGTAGTAAACGTGCGAATGAACTCGCATACGTAGAATCCACATAGATTTGACCCCTGTGGCTGCCTCGCGCGCTTTACAAGAATATAATTCAATCAAAATAATAATCTAGCATCATTATTGTATTGAACTAGAAGTAAAGAGATGCGCGGACATATCACGTGCTACTTACCGAGACCGCTCTAAACGTCAGCTTCTCACTAAATACACCGGTAACCTCGCGCTTGAACCGGATCCAAACCTTTCCCGATGAAGAAAATGAATGAATGAGTTATTCATTACCTGATATCTCAGGAAATCAACGAAATAGACCGATATAGCGCGAAACTTACTTCTGTAGCATGTCCTGCATGCTGCGAAAATCTTCCAAGTTTCTCTTTGATGGGTCCATGACATCAACTCTTCCCTTATCAAGTTGAATGTCTAGCAGAACCCAGTGGAAGCTGCAAACGTTTATATATACATCAGTAACTCATCAGTTACACTTATTATCGACTAATCAAAAGTGAATGTGAACAACAGAGTAAGACCCTCACCTGAAATTCTAAGGAAACAGTATGTGGTCAGAAATTTTTTGCTCCATTAGAAACCTTAGAAGGTTTTCCTCTGTCTCCTCGGGGTTATCCGTTAGCGTGGTTATATGCAATTTATCTGGGTCAATGAACCCAATATTGTAGATTCTTTTTCTTTTACATTCTAGGATCTTCATTCTGCATAATAAGGATAATCACATGTTCCGAATGAAACAACAGAAAATTGAACATGCGGACAATGAATTCAACAACTTATAGACAATAGCAGCTGAGGATGGATTTGTCCAGGGCATCTAGATGGTATAACTGGAATAGTTCTGAAAACTTAATATGTACTTCTTCGGGTCTGAAGTAGTACTCCGGTGGGACTTTGTCTACGATCACTAGTGGAGAACGGGGCACTAGTCCCGTTCGTAGAGGGCCTCTAGTCCCAGATGGCCATCCGGGACTACGGAAACGGGACTAGAGGTCCCAACCTCTAGTCCCGGTCCATTTACGTGCAAGGACTAAAGGATGTGCACGTGGCAGCGTAGCAGTGCGAGGGGGGGGGGGGGGGGTCTTTAGTCCCGGTCCGTAATACGGTCCATGACTAGTTCCTTTCTGCCGCGGCATCAATTTACCTATTCGGCTGCCGCGACAGCCGGTGGGGGTTTCTGCCATGCAGAGTTTTGAACCATTTTCGCCGCATGACGGTGGGGGTTTCGCCATGGCGAGTTTTGAGCGTTTTACGCATGGCAGCCGATGCGGGGTTCTGTCGCGGCAGGAGGATAGGTAGAGGAAGGTTGCATTTGGCATAAAGTGACATGCAACGAAGAGATCACAACCCGTCTAATACAGATATAATTCTACATTACATAAATATATACATAAATGGATATCACAACCCGTCTATTCGGTTACAAGTTCATTAAATCACGGGTAGCCGGAGGTAGGGTATTTTCCTTCTGGGTTTATGACATGGTCAACAAGAAATCCCGCCAATTCCTCTTGAATTGCTACCAGACTCTTCCTTGGATCAAGATTCTCCCGCAATCTTTCCAACTATATATAAAAGGAGGAGGTCAATATGAATATCAATAGTCATAGCAAATATTATGAATGACACTCAACAAATTTTTTGAATATATTGCTCACGTACTTCCAAAAATGTATCTCCGTCCTGCTCACTGACCTCCGAGCAAATATACTCGCACACGAAGTATCCACATAGGTTAGTACCTGGTGGCTGCCTCTCGCACTTTACGACAAAAGGTTTCAATCAAATAATAATCAAGCATGACATGATGGTATTGAAACTAGAATTGAAGAGATGCGTGGATCAAGCTCATACTACTTACATCGATCCGATGAAAACTAAGCTTGTCTTTCAATTCACCAACCGTAGCATTAGTGAAAGCTTTCCAAACCCTGCCCGGCAAAAAAAGAATAAATGAGTTATTAATTACTTGATATCTCAGTATATATATATATATATATATATATATATATATATATATATATATATATATATATATATATATGAACGAAAGAGACCGATATAGTGCGCTAATGACTGAAATTACCTCTGGAGCACATCTTTAATGAATGCGTACTCTGATTCATCTCTCATTAGCGAGTCCTTGATTTCAACTCTACCAGCGTCAACTTCAATGGTTAGCAGAATCCAGTGATAGCTGCGCACATTTATATACGTCAGTAACTCATCAATTACACTTAGCAGAATCAAGTGATCTGTACAAGGTAGTAACACTCTTACCTGTAGTTGTAGGGAAACAATATTCTTCGTTTGTAATGTTGCCTCAGTAAGACCCTTAGCAAGTTACGCTCTATGTCCTTCGGGTATTCCATTAGCAATGCTTGATTAAACCGGTGTGGGTCGATGAACCCTGTCAAAGATTTTCTTCCGGTCACATTCATCGCTCTTCATTCTGCATAATAGAATATAGTGAAGATAATTACATGCAATAAAAGAGCTGGGTTAGAGACTTTATCATAGAAATAAATGAACTACTTACAAACAATAGGTAGCGAGGAGACTCAAGTCAAGGGCATCTTGTTTGAATAACATATAGAATTCCTCAAAATAAATTTGCAACTGGTCTTCACCATTAAAATGCTCACTTGTAATTTTCACAAGCAACACTGACAATTGATCTTCTTCATCGCATGTAGAGACTTTCTTGTACCACTCATGCAGTCTTCGCATTTGAGTTGGTAGAAATTTGACCTCATCAGGTCTGACCAGAGTCTTCCCGTATTCATATCTCCATGCAATTTCCTCTTGTATGGGGATATGCCCGCCTAGCGCTTGATCAACTGTAATATTAGCATCTTTGGCAAATTCCATTGCTGTAATATTCTGATGATCAGTATTGGATAACACCTTGAGCGGGGCGATCGATTTGTTTGTCTGCATTCCGAGTTGCGCAACCTCTATTTTCCCGCTGCTTGAAGTAGTATTTCCTAGAGTATTACCGCTGCTTGTAGTAGTATTTCCTGAATTCTTCCTACCAATTCTCAGTAGACAGCGTTTGTAGTCATCAGCCTTATTTATCTCATATTGCGATGGTTGCTCAAGAAACCCCTTAGCCCACTTTTTGGCTTTCAGATCAAATATTTGTTTTGGCTCGAGAGCTTTGGGTGCAAAGAAGGCTTTAACTTGGGCATCACTGATCGCTTTGGTTTCCTCATCAGTCATCTCGTATGGTAACTTGGGAGGAGGCGGCGGGATTTTCTTCACCTTTTTACCTTTGGCTTTCTTCTGACTAGTATTTATACTAGTTGACTAAGAGACCGCCTTCTTCGTATGACACGGCGGCGGCAGAGTGGGCTGACGTGGCGGGGGAGGAGTGGGCTGATGCGGTGGTGGACTCATGCTATGGTGGTCGTCCCACTACTAATATGGACTTGCTAGAGGCGGCAGACTCGACTGACGCGGAGGAGACGGTGGTGGCTTGGGTGAGCCTGGAAACACGATGTATTTCTTGCGCCATAGAATGATAGAGCCCCTGACTTCTCCTAGCGTGCTCTCATCTTCAGGTCCAGGGATGTCAAGTTGTAGTGATTCATATTGAGGTAGAATCTCATCCACCCTGACACGAGCATAGCCATCTGGAATCTCTTTGCAATGCCAGCGTGCTTTAGGTTCACAAGATAAATCATAGCCGAGAGCCGCCTTGAAGGATAAGTTCATCACTCCCACATACAGCTCGCAACTTGTCTTCTTAGTGATATTGTCCATGGGATAACGATCTATGGGATCGTCCACCGTGGAAGCGACACTGCTTCTCCGCTAAGATGGGACACCAGCACTTTCTTCTAGCCGCTGATGACTTGGCCCTTGCTGGCGCATTTTGTCCAGCTGCTTCTGTTGCTCCTTTAGCATGGCATATATTTCCTCGTTATTTCTTTCCACACTACGCAACCGAGATGCCTCCTCTATCTCCTTCCGCTTCTTTGCCCTCGCTCGGCTTCTATAGGATTCAGTGTCCTCAGGAAACCCAGTCTTCCACGACACAGAAGGTCCAAAGCCTCGTGTTCGTCCTGTTTTTCAGGATTCCTGAGGGCCTTTGTCAGCTCGTCGTTCTCTTTGTTGGGTTCGAAGTCACCCTTTTTAACCTCCTCAATTGTTTTAACAATTTCTCCATGGGGTGTAGCAACTTTGGACTTTTCATCGAATATTAACTGGCCTGTTTCCATGTCATACTTTGCCCCATGGGCAAGTAACCAATTCCTTACTCTTATGGGCCAGTCCTTTGTAGCTAGAGTGAGCCCTTGGGCACGCAAGGCTTTCTCGGCTTCCTCCCACTTAGGAACGGAAGTCCTGTAGCCACATGTCCCCATCGTATGGTGATATTTCTTTTTTGCAGCATTTTCTTTATTCTTTGCGGACCTTTTTTTTGCTATTGCTGATTTCTTGTAGTCTAGAAATCTTTCCCAGTGAGGCCGCTGCTTCTCTAGTGACTCCTTGAATGCTGAAACTTTTCCTTCATCGAGATATTCATTGTATAATCTTTTCTTATAGTTATTGAACTGTTGGGCCATCTTCTTAAGAGCGAAACGATTAACTTTGGACCTCATCTCATCTGTGGCCTCCTTAGTCTCTAAGACCGGTAGGGTGAAATGGCGAATGAGCTTATCCCATAGTATGTCTTTGTATCTGTCCTCGACATAACTCATAGAATATTCATCGGCCTTTGCTGGCTTATTCCAGTTGATAATGCTGATCGGGACATTGTCCCTAACAACAAATCCACATTGATGAATAAATGTGTTTGCGTTCTTTATGGGAAGCAACAGGACGCCCACTAGAGAGACCTTAAAAATTGTGAGATGCGCATCATCGGGCATCCCTTTGGCCGGTCCTCGTTTACTATTTTTAACTGGTGCGGTCGATGTGGATGTCTAAAATAAGAAACAACATTCGTTAATATATATATACACAAATCAATTAATGCATATATCTACTAGTGATCAAAAGGCTTAATAATATACCTCGCCAGACTTTGTCAAGGCTGGTCCATCATTTTACAAGCCATCATCGAAATTAAAACTAGTATGCGCTTGGACTTGAGGTTCTATCTCTATTCCCTGACCAGACTTATTTAGAAACTGTGAGCCATCTTCTGCTCCACAGTCTTCTTCCCCACCCTGATCGACGAGCGCTCCCTCCTGATAGGGGAGCGGTCCTCCACCAGCCAGTATCATATCGAATAAAGGCTCTTCACCTTCTCTACTTTTGAAGTGATCCATAGAATAACTGCTATGACATAATGTGCATATATGAGTAATAAAATTATATAACATTTCGAATGACAATAAAAGTATTAATATCATATAACATATCGAATAACATCTCAGAAAACAACAAAAAAGTAATAATACATCTCGAATAACGACAAAGTAGTAATATCATATAAAAACAACATCTTGTCTGATAACATCGCTCAAACTCAACATCGACTACCAGCTCCTGAGCCGCGGGATGTGACCAACCAAATAGTCGGAACCATCACCGGACTATAACTAGGGTGAGATCCTTGAATAACCTGCCAGGTATGGGGGGGGGGGGCAGCCTGGCGTCCAACATCACCATATAGCGACGGACGTGCTCGTCCTCCTCCCTGACGCGACGTCGTACCACCTCCTCGGGGGCCGGCTCCCTCTACACTCTGTCTGGGCCACGTGACCTCCACCAAAGAAGATCCGGGTCGACGACGACACCCGGATTCCTCACCAAGATACGCGTCCCTGACGGTAGAACCTCCCAGTGCCAGCCTGGTGGAGCCCAGTCTCGTACAACACCGCTAGAGCGTAGTACTTCCTCGCTTTGGCCGAGTTGGCTACGAGGATGCCCGGGCATATCCTAAAATAGGTATGGATTTGACCGAAAAATACACTCTTTAGAAAAAAATACACTATTTAGGACAAAATATACTATATATATACACTATATACTAACTAATATCCTAATTAAATACTAAACAATATACACTACTTAGGAAAAAAATACACTACTCAGGAAAAAATACACTATGTATACATTAAATACAAACTAATCTCCTAAATACTAAACAATATACACTATACATTGAAAAATACACTATATATTGAAAAAATACCCTATACACTAAATACTACCTAATATCCTAAATACTAACTAATATACACTATATATTGAAAAAAACTAAATACTAAGTAAATAAATACTAACTAATTAAATACTAACTAATTAAATAAATACTAACTAAGTAAATAAATACTAACTAAGTAAATAAATACTAACTAATTAAATACTAAGTAAACAAATACTAACTAAGTAAATAATAACTAATTCAATAAATACTAACTAAGTAAATACTAAGTAAATAAATACTAACTAAGTAAATACTAAGTAAATAAATACTAACTAAGTAAATACTAACTAATTAAATACTAACTAAGTAAATACTAACTAATTAAATAAATACTAACTAATTAAATAAATACTAACTAATTAAATAAAACTAAATATTAAGGAAATAAATAATAACTAATTGAATAAATACTAACTAAGTAAATAAATACTAACTAAATAAATAAATACTAACTAATAAATAGTGAAAAAACTCCGACGGGATGGGCATGAGAGGCGGCTGGAGGATGCGCGGGGCTGCACGACGTGACGAGGCGAGGGTCGACTGGGACGAGGTGGGCGTGGCGATCGCGATCCGGACGGGCGTGATTTGATGCCACAGACGGACGGTAGCAAGACGGCGGCGGCCTAGGGGCGTCGATCGGCTTTGGAGAATAAGAAACGCGTCCCGGCTCATGGCTCGGGCTGGGAGGAGGGCGGTGGGTATTTATACCCACCACCTCTAGTCCCGGCCCCAGCCTCCAGCCGGGACTAGAGGGGTGCCCTCTAGTCCTGGCCCCAGCCTCCAACCGGGACTAGAGGTCTTTTCGCGGCGCCGTTTCGTTCTCGCGCGCATGCGCCTCTAGTCCCGGTTGGAGGCTGCGGCCGGGACTAGAGGTTAATTTTTTAAAATTTATTTATCTCTTTATCTTTTATTCTATGATGATGAAAAATATGTATTATATATCAAATTTTGCAGAAAAAAGATCTATAATGTAAATCTATTAGCATATTCTGTTATAAAACTAATATTTTGTTGAATTAAAAAATATCTTTTGTATACTAGAGTTTGAATTTATTAATATTATTATTTCTTTATCTTTTATTCTGTGATGATGAAAAATATGTATTATATATCAAATTTTGCAGAAAAAAAGATATTTTATAGTACAAGCAGCTCGGCATAGTGTCGACACTCACCACATAATGTCGACACGCACCCCTATTATTAGTGCTCACTCGTGTTTTGTCCCGGTTGGTGTCTCTATTATACAAAATTCGGGACATTATATGAAAAATATGGAGAGCTCTCTTCCTCGCCGGTTAGCAAAAAAGGCATTTCAGGTGTCATAGTTGTCGGGATCCCACTAGGGATCCATCCGCTGCTTTGGCGTGAGCTCGTGGTAGAAGTGGTTCGTGATGGCCGCCTGGCGTGCGGAACCTTGAGGGACAGGAACCCCTCCAGGCAAAGATCCAACCGTGGCGGTGCTTGGGAGGACAAGGGTAGCTGGAGGCGCACAACGCCTCGGTCTCTTCGAGGGTCAGAATGGCCCAATATCCGCTGTCCATTGTTGTGAGAGAGGAAGGTGTGGATGTGTGGATAGCGATGGCGCGACCGGCCTAGATATAGAGGAAAATGGCGGGAAAACATTGCGGGACGCGGTGGGAAATGGCGGGAAATATCTTTAGTCCCGGTTAGTGGCTACAACCGGGACTAAAATCTTCGATCATATGGAAAGTTAGTATAATTATTCTTATAAAACAGAAAAAAATAACAAACTTTGTAAAAGCTTCACAAAATGATATACATGCATATGTACATATTGATTGCATCTAAAAAACGGCCGCATGCAAAATTCTGAATACATCATATGACTTTCTTATGACCGTGTGGCCTTAACCATGGAGCATCTTCATCAAGTAACATGATGATTGGGTCATCCTTCACTACAAACAGTGGAATTTCATGAAACTTGTCATAATCTTCGGACATCTCTGTCTTGTCCTCCACTCCTACGATGTTTCTTTTCCCTGAAAGAACTATGTGACGCTTTGGCTCATCGTTCGATGATGTATTTTTTTGCTTATATTTTCTTTTTATTGGTTTGGTAGACATGTCCTTCACATAGAAAACCTGAGACACATCATTGGATAGGACGAATGGTTCGTTCATGTACGCAAGATTGTTGAGATCCACTATTGTCATTCCGTATTTTTTGTCTACCTCAACCTCGCCTCCTGTTAGATTGACCCATTTGCACCGAAACAAAGGGACCTTCAAAGCAGGTCCATAGTCAAGTTCCCATATCTCCTCTATGTAACCATAATATGTGTCCTTTGACCCATTGTCGTTTGTTGCATCAAAGCGGACACCACTGTTTTGGTTGGTGCTCTTTTTATCTTGGGAAATTGTTTAAAATGTATTCCCATTTATCTCGTACCCTTGGTAAGTCCATATAGTCGAAGATGGTGAGCTGGCCAACAAGTACAACTCATCACAAACAGTGTTGTTATTCATGAGATGTGTTTGCAACCAACCGCCAAAAGTCTTCATGTGTTCATCTCTAATCAAGGAGCCATGCTTTCCCGGGTTGTTTGAGCGTACAATATCCTTGTGTTCCTTTATATACAGAGCTGCCAAGGTGGAATTATGCAGAACCGTATAGTGTGCTTGAGTGAAAGAATGTCCGTCCCTACATATTATTGATTTCCTTCCTAGTGTGCCTTTTCCACTCAGTCTCCCCTCATGCCGTGATTCAGGAACACCAGTTGACTTAATGTCAGGAATAAAGTCAACACAAAACTCAATGACCTCCTCTGTTCCATAGCCCTTCGAGATGCTTCCTTCTGGCCTAGCACGGTTATGGACATATTTCTTCAAGACTCCCATGAACCTCTCAAAGGGGAACATATTGTGTAGAAATATAGGACCCAAAATAGTAATCTCATCAACCAGGTGTACCAGCAGATGCGTCATAATATGGAAGAAGGATGGTGGGCACCAGCTCAAAACTGACGAGACACTGGACCACATCATTTTGTAACCTCGGTAGAATTTCTGGATCGACTACCTTCTGGGAAATAGCATTGAGGAATGCACATAGATTCACAATGGGCAGTCGAACATTTTCCGGTAGAATCCCCCTCAATGTAACTAGAAGCATTTGTGTCATAAGCACGTGGCAGTCATGAGACTTTAGGTTCTAGAATTTTTTTCTCTGCCATATTTATTATTCCCTTTATATTCGACGAGAAGCCAGAGGGGACCTTCATACTTCTTAGGACTTCAAGGAAAATTTCCTTCTCTTCTTTGGTAAGAGCATAGCTGGCAGCACTTAGACGTCCTTTATCTGTCTTTATTGGATGCACGCCGTCTCGGTCTTTCATACCTTGCTGATCCTGCCGTGCTTCTGGCGTATCTTTTGTCTTTCCATACACGCCCATAAATCCTAGCAGGTTCACGCAAAGATTCTTCGTCACGTGCATCACATCGATTGCAGAGCGGACCTCTAGAACTTTCCAATAGGGTAGCTCCCAAAATATAGATTTCTTCTTCCACATGGGCACATGTCCGTCAGCGTCATTTGGAACAGATTGACCGCTAGGGCCCTTTCCAAATATTACTTCTAGATCCTTGACCATGCCAAATATATCATCACCAGTACGGCGGATAGGCTTCTTCCGGTGATCTGCCTCACCATTGAAATGCTTTCCTTTCTTTCTTGTGGGATGCCTGGCCGAAAGAAATCGACGATTCCCCAGGTACACATTCTTCTTACCTTTATCCAAATATATACTTTCAGTATCATCTAAACAATGCGTGCATGCATTGTATCCCTTGTTTGATTGTCCTGAAAGGTTACTAAGAGCAGGCCAATCATTGATTGTTACGAACAACAATGCCCGTAGGTCAAATGGTTCCTGTTTGTTCTCATCCCACATACGAACACCTTCGTCGCGCCACAACTATAGTAGTTCTTCAACTAATGGCCTTAGATAGACATTAATGTCCTTGCCGGGTTGCTTCGGGCCTTGGATGAGCACTGGCATCATAATGAACTTCCGCTTCATGCAAAACCAAGGAGGCAGGTTATATATACATAGAGTTATAGGCCTGGTGCTATGACTGTAGCTCTGCTCTTCAAATGGATTCATGCCATCTGTACTTAGACCAAACCTTAATTTCCTTGCGTCATCTGCAAAGCTTGGGTACTCTCTATCGATTTTTCTCCATTGCGACCCATCAGCGGGGTGTCTCAACATCGAGTCTTTCCTGCTCTCTTCTTTGTGCCATCACAACAACTTGGCATGCTCTTTTTTTCTAAACAAACGTTTCAACCGGGGTATTATAGGAGCATACCACATAACCTTTGCATGAACCCTCTTCTTGGTTCTTTGCTCGCCCTCAACATCACCAGGGTCATCTCATCTAATCTTATAACGTAATGAGACACATACCGGGCATGCATCCAAATTCTCGAACTCCTCACCGCGACATAATAATATGCACTCATTAATGCATGCATGTATCTTCTGCACCTCTAGTCCTAGAGGGCAGACGGCCTTCTTTGCCTCGTATGTACTGACAGGCAATTCATTATCCTTTGGAAGCTTCTTCTTCCAAATTTTCAGTAGATTCTCAAATCCCTTGTCAGATAAACCATTCTCTGCTTTCCATTGCAGTAATTCGAGTGTGGTACCGAGCTTTGTGTTGCCATCTTCGCAATTTGGGTATAACAATTTTTTGCGATCCTCTAACATGCGCTGCAACTTCTTCTTCTCGTTTTCATTTTCGCATTCTCTCCGTGCATCAAGAATGGCCTGACGAAGATCATCAGCAGTCTCATCTAATGCCCGTTCTTCACCTTATTCTGGTTCATTGTCTTCTAGTGCAGCGCAATCGTATTCAGGAAACATTGGATAATTATCATCATTCTCTTCTTCTTCTTCGCTGTCTTCCATCATAACCCCGCTTTCTCCATGCTTTCTCCAACAAATATAGACGGACATGAAACCTGATTGAATCAGGTGGATGGGAATGGTTTTGGATGAAGAATAATCCTTCTCATTCCGACAGACACGACATGGACAACACATAAAAACATTCCGCTTGTTTGCCTCAGCCAACTCGAGGAAAGAATGCACGCCTTTAATGAACGCGTCAGACATTCGGGGAGCGTCATACATCCATTCTTGGCTCATCTGCAGTATAATTAAAATTTTCTATCATATAAAAAGTTTGGATCATTTTTACTACAATTACTTTTACATGCACTAATTTTTGAATTAAGATTTTCTATCATATTAAAATTTTACATGCACTAATTTTTGAATTGGACAAAATTGTTAACATAAAAATGTTGACTATTTAATTATTGCTCTAGCAGTGAAAATCTTATTCAATTATGAGATCCGAAACTCTTCAAATGCACATCTCAACTTTCAGTAGCTTTTTGTATAATCAAACTATGCTTAAAACTACACATCTAAAATTCCCTCTACACTTCTAAGAATGAAATTCTTCATTCTAGCTAGTTCTAGAGCATTGAGCTAAACTATAACAATAAGAGGTGAATGATTGGAGTTGCTAACCATTTTAGAAGCTTCGATTGATAGATGATGCCACCAAATCTTGGATTGAAAGTTGCCACCAAATCTTGGATTGAAAGTTGGCACCAAAATGAGGATGAACTTGGGGTGTTACTTGGAGGAAATGGCCATGCTTTTGGGCTGGGTCGAATAGGCATACATAGTGGTAATAAGTTGTCCCGGGTGGTAAAATGAACCCAGACTAGAGGTTTACCTCTAGTCCCGGCTTGTAACAAGAACCCAGACTAAATATAGCCATGGGTCCCACAGGAGCTCTAGTCCCGGCCCGTGTTACCAGCCGGGACTAGAGGTTGCCCATGGACCGGGACTAGTGATATGGGGCCATGTAGCCGTTGCAGAATTCATAGACCGGGACTAGTGCTAACACTAGTCTCGGTTTCAGAGGAGGCCGGGATTAGAGGCTGGAGCTGCAAAAAACGAAAGGTCGTTTTTCTACTAGTGTATTCTCCCCTGCTTCGTGACCGCCGAGTACCATTGATGGAGATTCCTCATTTGTGTTGGCAGTTCTCTCAGCCTCTCTTTGCTGACCAAATCCTCACATGCCACAAATAGTCTAGTGGCATCTTGGGTAGATGGTCGAGTTGGGGGCCTAACAGTTCATCAAGAGTAATTTCCATGCTGCCGCCAACTCCGCAGCTATTGACATATCTACTGGCTATTGTGCGAGGAGTGGAAAGTTTTGTGAAACCACCTTGAGGGGTGTGACCGTTTGTTTGGCCTGTTGTCCGAGAAGGGGAATGTCTGATTTTTTACTGATTGCAGTTTTAGTCCCGCTTGCACCTATGCTTGCTGATTTTTACCGCTTGCACTTGATTTGCTTGATTTCCTCTTCGCCACTTCTTTCTGAAGTGTGCGTAGATAGTCATCTGGCTTATGGTGCAACTCATATTGGGATGGTGTGTTCAGAAAATAAAGTGCATATGCCTTTTGTTTCTCGGTGTATACCGGAGTGGGCTCGGGTTTCTTCTTCTCAAAATGCGCCGCCACTTCGGCCTTTGATATCGCTGCAGATTCCACATTAGTACGATCATAAGGTCTAATGGGAAGATTCTGATGAGGCACTGTTGGGATGGGCGACATTTTCCGTTTTGGGCTGCCACGTCCTTTAGTACTCACTAACGGAGCACGCTTCCGCTTATTGTCCTTATCGGGCAGCAAAGACTGCTGAGCCTGCGGCGGAGATCGAGATGGACTCGGGATGTGGTGGTCGTAGTCATCTTGGGGTGGGCTTCTTAGAGGTGATGGAGGTGGAGGTGAAGGAGACCTGCGACGACTCGGAGGCGGTAGTGTTATCCTTGGAGCCGAGCATGGAAATCGTATGTTGTTCTTTTCCCAGAGAATGATCCCACCAAGTACTTCTCCAAGTGTGATCTCACCTTCAGGTCCAGGGATGTCAAGCTCCATTGACTCCCACTCCTTTACGATTTGATCGACCCCGACTTTAGCATAGCCAGGTGGAATCTCACGGCCATGCCAACGTGCGGTAGACGGTCAAGGCAAAGCCGATCCGACCGCCACCTTCACAGATACGTTCTTCAATTTTTTATGGAGCTCATAAGGTATCTGCTCCTGAATTCCATCCACGGGGTAACCGGGACCGTCATCTGTATAGGATGCATCGTTAGACGGTACCTCCGATTCAGCGACGCTGCTTCTCCGCTTAGATGGGTTGGAGGTAATATCGAGTGGAGTATCTTGCTGCAAGCGTGCTATTCCTCTAAGTTCGTCGATCTGCCGCTGCTTGTCAAGTCTTCCTAGCAGCTGCTTGAACTTGTCTGCCTCCTCCTCCTCCTGTCGTTGCTTTGCTCTTGCTCGGCTTCTATAGGTACCTTGGTCCTTAGGAAACCTAGTCCCCCACGTGAAACTCCCGTTAAGGCCTCTGACTCATCCTGTATGTTCGCGATTCCCGAGGACCAAGGTCAGCAAGTCTTTCTCTCTATCGGGATGAAACTGTTTTATTCCATCTTTAATATCTTTGACCACTTTTAGCCATGTAGTCCTCGGTACCTTTATCCCGTCACTGCAAACAAGGTCCCCTGTAAGATCATCATATGTACTCCCATGCCCAAGGAACCAATTTCTTGCCCTCAAATCCCATTCTTCGCGAATTGGTTCTGGAATTATCCCTTTATCATGAAGCTCTTTCTATTTTGCATCCCCCTTAGGCATGGCAGCCGCGTAGCCCCCTGGACCCAAGTTATGGTGATATTTCTTCTTCGCAGAATTTATCTTGTTTTTTCTGACTTTTCCTCTGCAACTCCTGACCCCCTATACAACACAAATGCATCCCAGTAAGGCAGCTGCTTCACTAGATAGCCTTCAAATAATGGGGGTTTCTTGTCCTTCTGATATTGTTGCCATAATGACTTCTTCCAGTTCTTGAATAGTTTGGCCATCTTCTTTAGTACAAACTGCTTGACTTTCTTTCTCATTTGAGTTGTCTCGTCCTCAGTGTCACATTCCTGCAGCTTGAAATGTGTCATTAGGTCAATAAAAAGTTCATCTTTGAACCTATCGTCGATATACACATCACTCCATTCCGCCTCTTTGGGCTTATTCCAGTCCCGAACAGTGATTGGGGTGCGATCTCTAGCAACAACTCCGCATTGTTATACAAATATTTGTTTTGTTTTCTTTGGTTCCAATGGTTCGCCGTCTCCTGAAACCTCTGTAATTTCATAAATAGTACCCTGGAGCAACTTTTTGGCTGGGCCGCACTTGGTTTTCTTGCTCGATGTAGAGGCCTAAGAGAAGAAACATTCGTCAACATAATATATATACAACTAGGTACATCTAGTGACGATCATCAGACATCTTATATATACCTCGTCGGTCTACGTTACGCATCCATGGGCTTCTTCCTCTTGTCTGTTGGTCTCCTCTCCCTCACCGAATGAGTTCAGATACCTCGAGGGAGATCCCTCATCGGCATCGTGAATCATATCCTCGAGCAAGTGTTCCGAATCTAGGTCTCTGCGGACTGGGGGACTAGGTGGATCGATAGTTCCTGCAAAATGCACACAATATTTATTTGAAATGAACAAAATAAACCCTAAACCCGGAGGTGCGGTGGCGGTGGCCGGTGATGGTGGCCGCGGGGGAGGCGGGCGACTAAGTGGCTTCCCGTGAAAACCACCAACCTAACCCTAACTCCGGTCACCACCCTGAACCCTAAACTTGGAGGTGCGGTGGCGGTGGCCAGTGATGGTGTCCGCGGGAGAGACGGGCGACTAAGCGTCTTCCCGCGAGAACCACCACCCTAACCCTAACTCCGGTCACCACCGGGCACCAACACCCTAACCCTAACTCTAACTCCGGTTACAAAGAGGGTCTTACAATAATTACCCTAACCCTAACCCTAGGCCTCGACACGTAGCCGTGCCCATGCCCTTCACCGATAAACTTACACTTGACTAAAAAAATCCGAGAGAAGCGCGAATATAAAATATAAGTATACCTAAAATCATAATAATCATAATCATAATATACAATAATTAATCATAATATACACTAAAACTATATAAAAATCATACCTATATAAAAAATCATAACTATATAAAAAATCATCACTATATAAAAATCATAACTATATAATAAATCCTAACACTAATTAATCCTAACACTAACAAATCCTAATTAACACTAATCCTAACTAACGCTAACACTAATCCTAACTAACACTAATCCTAACAAATCCTAACTAAAAAATAATACTAACACTAATCCTACCTGGCGGCGGCAGGGCTCAGTAGGCGTCAAGCGTGACGCGCGGGCTGTGAGGCGCTCGAGGCGGGCGCGGCAAGAGGCGACGCAGAGGGAGGCGCTGACGCGGCATCGTCGCGTGCTCGTCTGCTGGCCTCCTCCTCTCCCGGTGTGTGGAACACACCAGGGGAGAAGGGGCTGCATTTATACCACCCCCACTAGTCCCGGTCCATGGCACCAGCCGGGACTAAAGGGGGGTCTCTATGAAGGGTTTCGCGGCATAGTAAATCAAAATTTTCTACGGATGCGAACAGAGGGAAAGCCAAGATCTAATCTAGGAGATGCAAACAACGAGAGAGATTGGATTAGATCTTCATACCTGTGGCATCCCGCAAAACCACTACTAGAAAATCGCGTTGAATTTGTGCATTGCATCGTCATCATCATGCATTGTTTGCCCAAAACCATGTTTGCAAAGCCCGTGTTGTTTTCTAAACGCCCCTCTTTATTCAAACCTCAAAACCGGGTCCCCGGAATATTTTGGTTTGCCCGATATCGGTTTGCAGAAACTTTGTTTGAAATAAATAAAATATTTAATTTATTTTAATAGGGGCAGTCGAACGGGCCGATTGACCCGATCGACCACCCCAGGAAATAATAAACGGTCCACCTGGACACCCCCAACAAAATCCTAAGTGCACCAACTATCCTACCCACCCCTAGATCCACATCACCCCACCCAATCGTTGGCCGCCACCTCACCCTCCCTCTTCCCCCTCCAATCCTAGGCGCCACCTAGCCTACCCCCTTCTCTCTCTCCTCTCAGCCACCTCTCAACACCACACCCACCCCAAACCCCACACAACTCACGCACACACACACTACACGCCACGCCCTCCCCAGGGACCCCGTCCCCCCCTGGTCCCGCCACACACACAAAACCACCCACGCCCCGATCCCTCCCCTCCATCCAAGACGCCCGACCCCTGACGACGCCTGCCCTGGTCCCACCCCGCTCGACCTTCCTCTTCCTCCCTCTTTCTCCTACCTCTAGCCGCGCGGCTCCAACCTCGCCAACCACCCTCCTCCCGCGCCCTCCTCCTCACCTCGCTCCCGCCCGCGTGCTCCCTCCTCATGCCGCCCACTGCTAGCCCCGGCGCCCTCATCGCCCAGCCATGCCTCCTCCGGCCCTGCCCGCTCCGCCGTCATGGCCCCTCCTCGAGCTCCCCGCAACCCGCCAGAGCCGGCAAGCTCGGCGTGCTGGCCTGGCTCCTGCCCGCGCCAGCGCCCCTCCTCAGCGCCCCGCCGCTCTCCGCGGGCTCCCGCCACCACCGCCTGGCGAGACCGTGGCGGCAGGACCCGTCGTCCCGTCCTCGTCCTCGCCGCGGCCGTCCTCGGCGCTGCACCTGCTCGCCCGCCGAGTCGAGCCACGCCTCCGCCCCGTTTTCCCCCTCTGCAAGCCGCCTGGCCGCGTCCCCGTCGACCTCGCCGGCCGCGCCCCGCCACCGGAGCCTCCCGTCGCCCCTCAAGCCCCCCGGCCCCGCTGCGTCCCGCCAGCCCCGGCGCGCCTCACGGGGCTCCCTCGCTCGCCTCGCCCCAGCGTCTCCGCCCGCAGCCGCTCGCGTCTGCCGTCCGCGGTCCAGACAACGTCGCCGGTGGTCACACCGAGCCAGTCGAGCCTCGTGTGTGCAGTTCCTCTGCTCTGCAGCTGGCCCGTTTGGTCTGTATGATCCCCTGTGCGTGTGAGAGAAGGGTGCACGTGCCCGTGTATGTGCCCATCCAACCAAGCATCCGTCAAGAAATGAAACAAGCACCACGCCAGCAGCTTTCCGAGCAAGATCTTCGTCAGCGGAAACTAGGGGCGAGCGCCAAGTCGCCAAGACCTACCTCACGGAGCGGCGAACCCGGACCCTGATGAACCATGATCTACGCTACAGGACAGCAAGCCCCTCGGAGTGAAACCAACAAGACCTACCGCCGGACGCCGAGATCTACAATCGGACCCGAGGACACCGAGACTCCGGCGCGACAAGTACTCCCCCGAATGCCAAGACCGACACCATGACCCGAAGACCGCGAATGCGACAAGAACGACCCCAGTACCCCAAGAACGTTCCCGCGAGGCCGCTCCGTCGAACCCTGGACCCTGCCGAACCCCAGACCCCCGGACCCCCAAGATCGCCGAACCCTAATGTGTGACCCCTTTTCCCTCGAACCCTATTTCATAACATAATACAACTTGTCGCATATTAAATTGTCATCTCGCATGCATATCATTGGTTTGGGGGCCTTATGCCGAATTCACCTCATAATTAAACATGGGGCCCATATGCGGGCAAATCTAGTCTCATATCGGCCTCATTTAAATTTGTGTAACGAACCCGATGCTATCTTTGGCCATGCTAAAACAACATTTAAAATGCGGGGTTTCTAAACAACTCGAACCACCTAACTAATTGTCGGGACCCCGGTTCCACTTAATATGACCTAATCGCATCGCACCTTTGCCATGTCATACATCATACATGCATCATGCCGATCTTCTGCCGTTGTATTAAATATTGCATCCGGTGTTTCTTCTAGTGTTTTGCTTCTTCGCGGATAAGGCCGTTGAGTTGATGTGAGCTTCGCCCCGATCTTCGGATGAACCTTTCGACAATGTTTTCAGGCGAGCATCTCCCCCTTTCTACCTATCTTACTTTTATAGTAATTTACTCCTTCCTGTTGGTCTATTGCTATCTGTGTTGCGATGCTCTAGTTTTCGTACCCGTGAAATCCCTTGCAGCCCTATATTACCTTGGACACATCCTATTACCTGTTGTTTGGTAGATAGTGGACTTGCGCGTCGTAGTTGCTTGCTCAAGTGCTGATGTGAGTCGTCATATGCCACAGTTGCTGATGTATTGCCGCATGTTGATGTTGGAGATGATTCTAGTTTTAGTTATCGTCACTTTAATTTATGTTTAACAACTAAAATTGAAATAAGCAGAGGCATCGGTGGGTGATAGAAAATATTTGGTTTCCGAACGCCCACTTGTCCGTAAGACCCAGTACTTGATACTGTTCCTTAATTTATCGCTATCCACATCCGGGAGGTATATGGGACCCCCTAAGCCGAGCTTGATTCATTCTTATTTCTTGGGGCAAACTAGTTTGAGGTTTTATTTACGATCCTGTACTTATGCCATGTTTTATTGCTTTATTTACGATTGTGCGAGGTGCACCTGTCTTTTAGGATCGGGACACGTTTACGCTGTATCGACAAGCCCAGCCACACTTTCGGGTTCGATCGTTTCTGCCGTCCACCCAAACCTTGAGGCCGTCTCGAGTCAGCTAGCCGTTCGGAATCTACTTAAGGGTGGACCCCAAATATTCTGAATCTGTGATTGTTCACCGTGAAAGCCTCGTTGGGTTTTGTTTTGGTTTTTCCGAGGCTGATCGAGCGTGTGTTGCTATTGGTGCACCCGCCGGGTAAAACTTTCAAAGCCGTGTCGCGGATATGGACGACTTGGAGCACAAGATCTCGATCATAGACAAGCATAACTAAAGTTTACTGCTATAAATTTGACTTATAATGACTAGTAATCAGCTTCACTATAATGGAATGGCTAATTAATACTGCCCACAATTGCTTGTTTGGTTGTCGCTTGCGACAATTGTATCTGACTAGTAAGTATTGCAACTACAACGGAATGGCTGAATAAAAGTACCAACAACTGCTGGGTTTCGGGTTTACCTCATGCTATCTGTACCTGATTAGTAATTGTTGCAACTATCACGGAATGGTTAACTAAAAGTGCCCACTGCTTACTTTATCAGGATGATTATCTATACCTGACTAGTAATTACTGCAACGATAACTAAATAAATAAAACTGCCAACTGTGTGAGTTCCTCGGTTGACTTCCTCGTTTGGTCTCGAGGGGGAAACACCAGGATGGGTTTGTTTGGTGCTAGCTTCAGGTTGGATCCGGATAGGTCATTCTCACCCCTCTCTGACAACCGCCAGTTGTATCGAGTCTCTATAGGTTGATTAGTGCATGCTGCCGCTTGATCCACCATACCTATGTAGGCGAGGGCCAAATTCTAGCCTCGCTGCATGGCCTCGATCGACGCTCCTTCTTTTTCCTTTGCCCTTTGTCGGCACCCCTTTTGTTTAAGCAGGTTTTGAGATCGACGTCGTTAGCAGGGTTACCCTTCCGGCTTGGCCTGGGCAGGGTTATGGACGCCATTGGTTATTCTTCAGGGCTCTTAGCCCCATTTGCCTCTTGTCCGTAGCTGGACGCTCTATCGTTTTCAAGGTGATTTGGATCTCTGTATATCATATCTGTATTCTTGACTCTTTGAGTCGCTGTTATATATTCTGTGGGTCCCATCGAGGACTGTTGTGTAATGTTATTACTTCGTTTTCCACCCGCACGAAAGTGCCTGGTGGGCACCTTTGAATCGTTTCTATGCGGGTTTGGCGAATTTTGCTCAAACTTGCATAGGTCCGATTCTGAGGGTGTTCTGAGTGGTATCGAGCTCGGCGTTGCGATACCCCAAGTCCAAATTTGGGATAACCTAGCTAACGGCCGAAGTAGAGTGTCAAAACTATTTTTTAAAATCGGTTGGATAGTTCTGATTAGGTCTGATTTTACTCCTTACCCCTCTGCTATTCTCCTCTTACCTCGACGTGTTTTGAATCCGCTCTCTTCTCTTTATTCGAGTCCAGGAATTCTCGTGGTTGGGTTTCCGTCGTACCTTCAGGGTTTCGCTTCCTTTTTCGATAACGGTGTTGCTACATCTGGTCTTCATGCTATCCGAGGAATCCTTCGTCTGTGGAGCCATTCTTTGTTCCTTGTTTGTGCCTTCCGGTGTTTTCTGACGCGACGACATCATCTACGTCAGATCCGAAGTCTGATCACATCCTCGTTGTTCGAACCTCGCTTGGCGAGATCTTGATCAATTCGAGAATGGTTGCACTCTTTTCTACTGATTGTGCAGAGTAATAGTTTGGGTGCGTGATGGATTGGCCCCCATGCCGACTACCCCTTCTATTCGCTTTTGTACATTGAAGTGGATGAGAATGCATCGGTTCCCCTTTCCACCGAAGTTAGAGGTGGCTCTATTTGTTGATACCTCTGCTTTCGACCTTTTGTTTCCGAAGAGTTCTCCCGACGATCGCGGACAACGACCTCTTGTTAGTGGTGTCGCGAGGATCTACACGAAGCGAGAAGACGCAGATCGCCGACCTTCCTTCCGGTACCATGAGGCGGATCTCGAGGGCGAGATCCATTGTTAGTGCTGTCGAATTGTGGCATCCCGCAAAACCACTACTAGAAAATCGCGTTGAATTTGTGCATTGCATCGTCATCATCATGCATTGTTTGCCCAAAACCATGTTTGCAAAGCCCGTGTTGTTTTCTAAACGCCCCTCTTTATTCAAACCTCAAAACCGGGTCCCCGGAATATTTTGGTTTGCCCGATATCGGTTTGCAGAAACTTTGTTTGAAATAAATAAAATATTTAATTTATTTTAATAGGGGCAGTCGAACGGGCCGATTGACCCGATCGACCACCCCAGGAAATAATAAACGGTCCACCTGGACACCCCCAACAAAATCCTAAGTGCACCAACTATCCTACCCACCCCTAGATCCACATCACCCCACCCAATCGTTGGCCGCCACCTCACCCTCTCCCTCTTCCCCCTCCAATCCTAGACTGCCACCTAGCCTACCCCCCTTCTCTCTCTCCTCTCAGCCACCTCTCAACACCACACCCACCCCAAACCCCACACAACTCACGCACACACACACTACACGCCACGCCCTCCCCAGGGACCCCGTCCCCACCTGGTCCCGCCACACACACGAAACCACGCACGCGCCCCCGATCCCCTCCCCCGGTCCATCCAGCACGCCCCGACCCCCCTGACGCACGCCTGCCCCGCCTGGGTCCCACCCCGCTCGACCTTCCTCTTCCTCCCTCTTTCTCCTACCTCTAGCCGCGCGGCTCCAACCTCGCCAACCACCCCGCTCCTCCCCTGCCTCCTCCTCCTCGCTCCGCCCGCCCGCTGTGCTCCTCCCTCATGACGCCGCCCCGCGCCTTCGCCTCGGTCGCCCATGCCATGCCTCCTCCGGCCCTGCCCGCAGCTCCGTCGTCGCGGGCCCCTCCCTCGAGCTCCCCGCAACCCGCGCCCAGGAGCCGGCGAGCTCCGGCGTGCTGGCCCGCCCCGCCTCGGCCGCCCGCCCTCCAGCCCGCGCCTTCGCTCTCCGGGCTCCGCCACTGCGCTTGTGGCAGACCGTGGCGGCAGGACCCGTCGTCCCGTCAAGCTCGCCTCGCCCGCGGCCGTCCTCGCGCTGCACCTCGCCTCGCCCGAGTCGAGCCACGCCTCGCCCTGTTTCCCCTCTGCAAGCCGCCTGGCGCGTCCGTCGACCTCGCCGCGCCACGGAGCCTCCCGTCGCCCCTCAAGCCCCGGCCCCGCTGCGTCCCCGCCAGCGAGCCCCCACCGGCGCGCCTCCCGCCGGGCTCCCTCGCTCCGCCTCGCCCCCAGCGTCTCCGCCCCGCAGCCGCTCGCGTCTGCCGTCCGCGGTCCAGACAACGTCGCCGGTGGTCACACCGAGCCAATCGAGCCTCGTGTGTGCAGTTCCTCTGCTCTGCAGCTGGCCCGTTTGGTCTGTATGATCCCCTGTGCGTGTGAGAGAAGGGTGCACGTGCCCGTGTATGTGCCCATCCAACCAAGCATCCGTCAAGAAATGAAACAAGCACCACCACGCCAACGACAGTTTTCCGAGCAAGATCTTCGTCGCGGAAACTAGGGGCGAGGACGCCAAGTCGCCAAGACCTACCTCACGGAGCGGCGAACCCCGGACCCCGATGAACCATGATCTACGCTACAGGACAGCAAGCCCCTCGGAGTGAAACCAACAAGACCTACCGCCGGACGCCGAGATCTACAATCGGACCCGAGGACACCGAGACTCCGGCGCGACAAGTACTCCCCCGAATGCCAAGACCGACACCATGACCCGAAGACCGCGAATGCGACAAGAACGACCCCAGTACCCCAAGAACGTTCCCGCGAGGCCGCTCCGTCGAACCCTGGACCCTGCCGAACCCCAGACCCCCGGACCCCCAAGATCGCCGAACCCTAATGTGTGACCCCTTTTCCCTCGAACCCTATTTCATAACATAATACAACTTGTCGCATATTAAATTGTCATCTCGCATGCATATCATTGGTTTGGGGGCCTTATGCCGAATTCACCTCATAATTAAACATGGGGCCCATATGCGGGCAAATCTAGTCTCATATCGGCCTCATTTAAATTTGTGTAGCGAACCCGATGCTATCTTTGGCCATGCTAAAACAACATTTAAAATGCGGGGTTTCTAAACAACTCGAACCACCTAACTAATTGTCGGGACCCCGGTTCCACTTAATATGACCTAATCGCATCGCACCTTTGCCATGTCATACATCATACATGCATCATGCCGATCTTCTGCCGTTGTATTAAATATTGCATCCGGTGTTTCTTCTAGTGTTTTGCTTCTTCGCGGATAAGGCCGTTGAGTTGATGTGAGCTTCCGATCTTCGGATGAACCTTTCGACAATGTTTTCAGGCGAGCATCTCCCCCTTTCTACCTATCTTACTTTTATAGTAATTTACTCCTTCCTGTTGGTCTATTGCTATCTGTGTTGCGATGCTCTAGTTTTCGTACTCGTGAAATCCCTTGCAGCCCTTTATTACCTTGGACACATCCTATTACCTGTTGTTTGGTAGATAGTGGACTTGCGCGTCGTAGTTGCTTGCTCAAGTGCTGATGTGAGTCGTCATATGCCACAGTTGCTGATGTATTGCCGCATGTTGATGTTGGAGATGATTCTAGTTTTACTTATCGTCACTTTAATTTCTGTTTAACAACTAAAATTGAAATAAGCAGAGGCATCGGTGGGTGATAGAAAATATTTGGTTTCGAGCCCACTTGTGTCCGTAAGACCCGAGTACTTGATACTGTTCCTTGATTTATCGCGCTATCCACATCCGGGAGGTATATGGGACCCCCTGAGCGAGCTTGATTCATTCTTATTTCTTGGGGCCACAAACTAGTTTGAGGTTTTATTTACGATCCTGTACTTATGCCATGTTTCTTTGCTTTATTTACGATTGTCGAGGTGCACCTTGCTTTGTTTAGGATCGGGACACGTTTACGGTATCGACAAGCCCAGCCACTTTAGGGTTCCTCGTTTCGCCGTCCACCCAAACCTTGAGGCCGTCTCGAGTCAGCTAGCCGTTCGGAATCTACTTAAGGGTGGCCCCTGAAATATTTCTGAATCCTGTGATTGTTCGGTCAATGTGAAAGCCTCGTTGGGTTTTGTTTTGGTTTTTCCGAGGCTGATCGAGCGTGTGTTGCTATTGGTGCACCCGGCCGGGTAAAACTTTCAAAGCCGTGTCGCGGATATGGACGACTTTGAGCACGATATCTCGATCATAGACAAGCATAACTAAAGTTCTGCTATAAATTTGACTTATAATGACTAGTAATCAGCTTCACTATAATGGAATGGCTAATTAATACTGCCCACAATTGCTTGTTTGGTTGTCGCTTGCGACAATTGTATCGACTAGTAAGTATTGCAACTTCTAGCGGAATGGCTGAATAAAAGTACCAACAAGCTTGGGTTTCGGGTTTACCTCATGCTATCTGCACGATTAGTAATTGTTGCAACTATCACGGAATGGTTAACTAAAAGTGCCCTGCTTACTTTATCGGGATGATTATCTATACGACTAGTAATTACTGCAGCGATAAGCGAATAAATAAAAGCGCCACGTGTGAGTTCCTCGGTTGACTTCCTCGTTTGGTCTCGAGAAACACGGATGGGTTTGTTTGGTGCTAGCTTCAGTTGGATCCGGATAGGTCATTCTCACCCTCTCGACAACCCGGTTGTATCGAGTCTCTATAGGTTGATTAGTGCATCTTCCGCCGCTTGATCCACCATACCTATGTGGCGAGGACCGCGAATTCTAGCCTCGCGTCTTGGCCTCGATCGGCGCTCCTTCTTTTCCTTTGCCCTTTGTCGGCACCCTTTGTTTAAGCAGGTTTTGAGATCGGCGTCGTTAGCGGGGTTACCCTTCCGGCTTGGGCAGGTTATGGACGCCATTGGTTATTCTTCAGGGCTCTTAGCCCCATTTGCCTCTTGTCCGTAGCTGGACGCTCTACCGTTTTCAAGGTGATTTGGATCTCTGTATATAATATCTGTATTCTTGACTCTTTGAGTCGCTGTTATATATATCTGTTCTGTGGGTCCCATCGAGGACTGTTGTGTAATGTTATTACGTTTCCACCGCCGAAAGTGCCTGGTGGGCACCTTTGAATCATTTCTATGCGGGTTTGGCGAATTTTGCTCAAACTTGCATAGGTCCGATTCTGAGGGTGTTACAATACCCTTGAAGATTCGCACAGCGGAACGTTCGTCGGAACGTGGGTGATGTATTCGTACTCGCTTCTCCTCCTCGCGATCCGATCCTATCTAGCACCATAAGTGGTGGTGCCTCCGTGAGATGCACACGTGCAGCACCTCGACGTCTCCTCCTTCCTTGGACCAGCAAGTATGGTGGAGAGACGGATTGGATCTACAACACGACGGCGTGGTGTATATGGTGGAGAATTTCTGCAGGAGGGCTTCGCCTACAAACAGTCGGGAGGGAGAGAGGAAGGGCAGCAGGGCGGCTAGGGTTGGAGGGGAAGGTGTAGGGGGTGGTGCGCCCCCAGCCCTCTTTATATAGAGGGGTGGGGCGCAGCCCTAGCCCCTCCCCCAAGCCCAAACCGGCGGCCCCAAAGGAGGAGGAGTGGGGGGCAAGGAAACCCCCCTTTTAGAAGCTCTATCTAGGGTTTAAACCCTCTTTGGCCGGCTGGGCCCTATGGGGCCTTGTGCCCCTGGCCCAATGCGGCCAGGGCACTCCCTCATAGGCCCATGCCCCTCCCGGAAGGTGGGGCCACGTTGGTCCCCTTCGGAAGGTTCTAGAAGCTTCGGTACAATACCGATTAACTTGGAACAATTCGAACTCCAAAACTGCCTTTATATGAATCTTATTCTCCGGACCACTCCGGAACCTCTCTTGATGTCCCGGATCCCATCCTAGACTCCGAACAAAAACTCATAAACCAATTATCCAATCTATCCTAGCGTCAAGACACGTTAAGTGTGTGACCCTGCGGGTTCGAGAATATGCAGACATGATCTTCTATCAATAATCAACAAGGTCTGAAACCCATATTGACTCACACATTCATCGATGATCATATCGGATGAACCATGATGCCGATTCAATCAATCCCATATATATATTCCCTTGTCTTGCGATATTTTACTTGCCGAGATTCGATCGTCGTACCGTCATACCTAGTTCAATCTCGTTCACGCAAGTACTTTACTCGTTCCGTAATCCGATATCACTTTGTGATTAACTCCTTAACCACATGCTTCCAAGCGGTGTTGATATCGATTACGAGTGGGCCCAAGTATATCTCTCCGACTTGGGAGGACAAACCCCATCTCGATACATACAACCCAATGATACTTTCCGATCACCTGAGAGACACCTTTATGATCACCCTCTCATAGGATGACGTTTGATGACCTCAAAGCTTTCTTCCGATACCAGGGAGTTGTATTATCTCATGGTCTAAGGAATACAATATTTGACATAAGAAAAGCTTCGCAAAGATGAACACGATGACACGATCTAATTGCTTCGCTTAGTTTGGGTCTGTCCACCATATCATTCTCCCAATGATATGATCTCATCATTAATTGACAACTCATGTCCATGGTTAGGAAACCTTAACCATCATGAATCAATGAGCTAGTCCTTAGAGGCGTACTAGGGACACGGTGTTGTTCACAAACCACACAAGTATTAAAGTTTCCGCTTAATACAATTCTAGCATGGAATATAAACATTATCATGAACAAGAATTATAATAATAACATCTTTATTATTGCCTCTAGGGCATAATTCCAACAGTCTCCCACTTGCACTAGAGTCAATAATCTAGTTTATATTTGGCAACAATCTCACACCCATGGCAATGAGGTGCTGATCATGTTTTACACGTGGAAGAGGTTTAGTCAATGGATCTGCGACATTCAGATCTGTATGTAATTTGCTAATCTTCAGATCTCCATCTGCTATATAATCTCGGATTATATGAAACTTGCGGTTGATATGCTTGGTCTTTGGATGATATCTTGGTTCCTTAGCGAGTGCTATGGCGCTAGTGTTGTCACACAATATCTCTAGTGGGTCCAATGCACTTGGAACCACGCCAAGCTCAGTGATGAAGTTCCTGATCCAAACTCCTTCACTTGACGCTTCTGCAGCAGCCATGTATTCCGCTTCTACTGTAGATCCCGCGATCACGCTTTGCTTGCAGCTTCTCCGACTCAGCTCCTCCATTCAAAATATACGTATCCATGCGAGATTTAGAATAATCCTTGTCGGTGTCGAAACTAGCGTCGACGTAACCTTTTACGACGAGCTGTTCATCACCCCCATAGACTAAGAACATTTCTTTAGTCCTATTTAGGTAGTTTAGGATGTTCTTCATGGCCGTCCAGTGTTCCACTCCTGGATCACTTTGATATCTGCTCGTCAAACTAAGAGCATTGGACACATCCGGTCTAGTACACAGCATGGCATACATGATAGAACCTATGACCGAGGCATAAGGCACTTTGCTCATAGCTTCCCTATCATTTACCGTAGCTGGACACTGAGCCTTGCTCAATATCTTACCTGACAACATAGGCACTGAACCTTTCTTTGCCTTATCCATTCTGAACCTTTTCAGAACTTTGTCTAGGTATGTACTCTGGCTTAAAGCTATCAGGCGTCTTTGTCTATCTCTATAGATTTTGATGCCCAATATATAAGCAGCTTCACCTAGGTCTTTCATTGAAAAACACTTGTTTAAATAACTCTTCACATCATTAAGCACGTTGATGTCATTTCCAATAATCAATATGTCATCCACATATAGTACCAGAAACGTCATCGAGATCCCACTCACTTTCTTGTAGATACAAGCTTCATAGAAATTTGGAACAAATCCAAAGCTCTTGTTCACTTGATCAAAACGAAGGTTCCAACTCCGAGATGCTTGCTTCAGTCCATAAATGGAACGCTGAAGTTTGCATACTTCATCAGCATCCTTAGGATCGACAAAACCTTCGGGTTGCATCATATACAACTCTTCATCAATGTTGCCATTGAGGAACGCAGTCTTGACATCCATCTGCCATATTTCATAATCATGAAACGCAGCAATTGCTAATAAAATCCGAATGGACTTAAACATCGCTACGGGAGAGAAAGTCTCATCGTAGTCAACACCTTGAACTTGTCGAAAACCTTTCACGACAAGCCGTGCTTTATAGACGGTAACATTACCATCCGCGTCCGTTTTCTTCTTGAAGATCCATTTGCACTCAACGGCCTTTCGGTCGCTAGGAGGGTCCACCAAAGTCCATACTTGGTTTTCGCTCATGGATCCCAATTCGGATTTCATGGCTTCTAGCCATTTCTCAGAGTCTGGGCTCATCATCGCTTCCTCATAGTTCGTAGGTTCATTGTCTTCTACTAACAAGACAGTCAAGACAGGTTCTTGTACCACTCGGGAGGCACGCGACCTTGTCGACCTGCGACGTTCAGTAGGAGCATCGTCCGAAGCTTCATGATCCTTGTCATTAGCTTCCTCTATCGTTGGTGCAGGCGGCACTAGAACAATTTCAGGTGCTGCGCTACTCTCCAACTCAAGAGAAGGTTCAATAACCTCGTCTAGCTCTACTTTCCTCCCACTCACTTCTTTCGAGAGAAACTCCTTCTCAAGAAAGGAACCGTTCTTTGCGACAAACACTTTGCCTTTGGTTCTGTGATAGAAGGTATACCCAATAGTTTCCTTAGGGTATCCTATGAAGACGCATTTCTCCGCTTTGGGTTCGAGCTTGTCCGGCATCAACTTATTGACGTAAGCTTCGCATCCCCAAACTTTAAGAAACGACAACTTAGGTTTGGCACCAAACCACAGTTCATACGGTGTCGTCTCAACGGATTTAGATGGAGCCCTATTTAAAGTGAATGCAGCGGTTTCCAATGCATAACCCCAAAATGATAACGGCAAATCAGTAAGAGACATCATTGATCGGACCATATCTAATAGGGTTCGATTCCGGCGTTTGTTTCGGGTGGCGTGAGTTGCGAAACAATTCCGCTTGCTTTAAGATGCGTGAGAAAATCATAACTCAAATATTCGCCCCCACGATCGGATCGTAGAAACTTAATCTTTCTGTTATGATGGTTCTCCACTTCATTCTGAAATTCCTTGAACTTTTCAAATGTTTCATATTTATGTTTCATTAAATAGATATACCCATATCTACTTAAGTCATCGGTAAAAGTGAGAAAATAGCGATATCCACCGCGCGTCGAAACACTCATCGGTCCGCATACATCGGTATGTATGATTTCCAACAAGTCCGTTGCTCGCTCCATCATACCAGAGAACGGGGTTTTGATCATCTTGCCCATGAGGCATGGTTCGCATGTGTCAAATGATTCAAAATCAAGAGACTCCAAAAGTCCATCAGAATGGAGTTTCTTCATGCGCTTTACACCAATATGACCTAGACGACAGTGCCACAAATAAGTAGTATTATCACTATCTACTTTGCATCTCTTAGCCTCAATGTTATGGATGTGTGTTTCATCCCTTTCGAGATTTATAAGAAATAAACAATTCATAATAGGTGCATGACCATAAAATATGTTACTCATATAAATAGAACAACAATTATTCTCCGATTTAAATGAATAACCGTCTTGCAATAAACAAGATCCAGAAATAATGTTCATGCTCAACGCAGGCACATAATAACACTTATTAAGGTTTAAAACTAATCCCGAAGGTAAAACTAAGGAGAGCGTGCCGACGGCCTTCACATCAACTCTTGATCCGTTGCCAACGCGCATCGTCACCTCATCCCTTGCAAGCCGCCGTCTATTCCGCAGCTCCTGTTTCGAGTTACAAATATTAGCAACTAAACCGGTATCAAATACCCATGCACTATAACGAGGGCTAGTAAGGAAAACATCAATAACATGTATATCAAATATACCTTTGATGGTGCCAACCTTCTTGTCCGCTAAGTACTTCGGACAGTTGCGCTTCCAGTGACCCTTGTCCTTGCAATAGAAGCACTCAGTGTCCGGCTTAGGACCAGACTTAAGCTTCTTCTCAGCAGGGGCAGTGCGCTTGCCGCCGCCCTTTTTGAAGGGCTTCTTTGCTCCCTTACCTTTCTTGAAGGTGGGCTTGTTGACCATCAACACATGATTATCCTTTTTGATGTCCACTTCCGCGGCCTTCAGCTTTGCAAAGAGC
This sequence comes from Avena longiglumis, assembly GCA_030063025.1. Taxonomy (NCBI): domain Eukaryota; kingdom Viridiplantae; phylum Streptophyta; class Magnoliopsida; order Poales; family Poaceae; genus Avena; species Avena longiglumis. Next base: position 562,390,599 of record CP125974.1, read on the forward strand.
TCGGTGATCGTATCAGTGGAACCAATCTGATTATGAGTCACTACAAAACTTTTGTAGCTGGGAGGGAGTGATTGCAGAACCGTGTCAATCTTGAGCTCCTCTGGAATCGTGCATTCCAGTTGCTCAAGGCGTTGAGTGTAGCCCGTCATATTAATGGCGTGCTCACTAACAGAATTCCCTTCCTACATCTTGCAGTTAAAGAACTTCTCAGAGATGTCATATCTCTTAGAACGGGCCTGGGTCTGAAACATGGTTTTCAGCTCTTCAAGAATCTCAAAGGGCCCGGGATAGTCTTCAAAATGATTTTGAAGTTCCGGTTCCATAGCAAACAACATGGTGCTCTTAATCACACCATAATCATCTTTGCACGACTGATAGACAGCTTTCTCATCAGCCGGCGCAGTTGCAGCAGGGGGGTCACCTAACGCTTTCCCAAGGACATAGTCCTTTTGACCGCCAGAGAGAATGATTCTTAGATTGCGGAACCAATTGGTGAAGTTAGACCCATTGTTTCTAAGTTTTTCCTTCTCAGCAAAAACGTTGAAGTTGAAGTTGGACTTAGCCATTTGATCTACAGTATTGCAAGTACAAATTAGACTATGTTCATGATAAATAGTTCAACTTTTAATCAAATTACTAGATGAACTCCCACTAAATTCAACATCCCTCAAGTTGTTTAGTGAACACGATCCAAATTCACCACACCTAATCCGATCTTCACGAGAAGAGATATGATTTCAATGGTGGACAACGAAGTGTCGATCATATCATTCATATGACTCATGCTTAACCTTTCGGTTCATGTGTTCCGAGGCCATGTCTGTACATGCTAGGCTCGTCAAGTTAGACCCAAGTATTTCCGCGTGTGCAAAACTGGCTTGCACCCGTTGTTTGTGAGCGTAGAGTCTATAGCACCCGATCATCACGTGATGCTTGGACACGACGAACATTCGCAACGGTGCATACTTGGGGAGAACACAGTTTTTATCTTGATCTTTAAGTGAGGAATCATCTTATAATGCTACCATCGCGATCTAAGCATAATAAGATACATAAAAGGATAAACATCACATGCATATAACTTTATGTGACATGGTACAGCCAATCTTCGCGCAATGATCTTCATCTTGTGCGTGCCGGCATGATCTCCATCACTCCACCATGATTGCCTCCACCACGAATAGCAACTACAACTATTTCTAACTACTTAGCGATAAAGTGAAACTATTACATGGGGCATCAGAAGTTGACACACAGGTCATACACAATTATAAAGACAACCATATGGCTCCTGCCGGTTGTCTACTCATCGACATGCAAGTCGTGAAGCATTACAAAACATGATCATCGCATACATTATACACATCACATCTTGGGCCATACCATATCACAGAAAACACTCCCTGCAAAAACAAGTTAGACGCCTCTACTTTGTTGTTGCATGTTTTACGTGGCTTATGGGAGTAGATGCTAAGAACGATTCTTACCTACGGAAAGACACAACGGTGATATTATGGTTGCCAAACTCCGGTGTTAATCCCATGGCAACTATAGTGAGAGAAACTGACATCCACCAGCCGCATGTGTGGAACAAGCCACACGTCAAGTGCGGAGCCGGTCTTGCGAACGAAGTCGCGTAAGGTTGGCCTGGACTGCTCTAATCTCACTATCCCGCATCATAAGAAGAACACAAACAAGAGGCTTGCAACAGAAAACATCAACGCCCGCAGCAACCATGTTGCGTTCTACTCGTGAAACACATCTACGCATAGATCTAGCTCTGATACCATGAAGGGTTTCGCGGCTGTAACACCCTCGGAATCGGACCTATGCAAGTTTTAGCGATTCCCGCCAAACCCGCATAGAAACGATTCAAAGGTGCCCACCAGGAACTTGCGTGCGGGTGGAAAACGAAGTAATAACATTACACAACAGTCCTCGATGGGACCCACAGAACAGATATATATACAACACGACTCCATGAGTCAAGAATACAGAGATACAATACAAAGATCCAAATCACCTTGAAAATGATAGAGCGTCCGACTACGGACAAGATGCAAATGGGGCTAAGAGCCCTGAAGAATAACCAATGGCGTCCATAACCCTGCCAAGCCGGAAGGGTAACCACCTAACGGCGTCGATCTCAAAACCGCTTAAACAAAAGGGTGCCGACAAAGGGCAAAGGAAAAAGAGGCGTCGATGAGGCCAAGACATTGCAGCGAGGCTAGAATTTGGCGGTCCTCGCCTACATAGGTATGGTGGGCTGAAGCGGCAGCGGCGCAGCATGCACTAATCAACCTATAGAGACTCGATACAACTGGCGGCTATCAGAGAGGGGTAAGAAAGACCTATTCGATCCAACCTGATTCTAACACCAAACAAACCCATCCTGGTATTTCCCCCCTCGAGACCAAACGAGGAAGTCAACCGAGGAACTCACACAGTTGGCAGTTTTATTTATTCAGTTACCGTTGCAGCAATTACTAGTCAGGTATAGATACTCATCCTGATAAAATAAGCAGTGGGCCGTTTTAGTTAAACATTTCGTTGTAGTTGCAACACTTACTAGTCAAATACAATTAGCATGAGATAACCCCAAAACCCAGCGGTTGTTGGTACTTTTATTTAGCCATTCCGTTATAGTTGCAATACTTACTAGTCAGATACAATGGTCGCAAGCGACAACCCAAGCAAGTAATTGTGGGCAGTTTTATTTAGCCATTCCATTATAGTGAAGCTGATTACTAGTCATTATAAAGTCAAACTTATAGCACTACTTTAGTTATAGTTGTCTATGATCGAGATACTGTGCTCCAAGTCGTCCATAACCGCGGACACGGCTTTCAGAAAGTTTTACCCTACAGGGGTGCACAAATAGCAACACACACTCGATCAACCTCGGAAAAACCAAATCAAAACCCAACGAGGCTTTCACGACAAAGAAATTACAGGATTCAGAAATATTTCAGGGGGCCACCCCATTGAGTAGACCCGCAACGAAGCTAGCTGACTCCGAGACGGACTCAAGGTTTGCGACAATGGCTGTAAACGACTGGGAACCCAAAACTGGGATTGTCGATACCGCGAAAACACTCCGCTTACCTAAGATGCAGTGTGCTCCTCGCACAATCGTAAATAAAGCAGTAAAGCATGGCATAAGTACAGGATAGTAAATAAAACCTCAAACTAGTTTGTGGCCCCAAGAAATAAGAATGAATCAAGCTCTGGCTCAGGGGAGTCCCATAATCCTCCCGGATGTGGATAGCGCGAATATTCAAGGAACAGGTATCAAGTACTCGGGGTCCTACGGGACACAAGTGGACGGTTAACAACCAAATAACATCTATTGCCCACCTGTGCCTCTGCTTACTTACTTCAATTTTAGTTGTTAAACAGTAATTAAAGTGAACAATAATTAAAGCCATGATCATCTCCAACATTGAACATGCGACAATACTCCAACAACTGTGGTACTTGACGACACGCAACAGCACTTGAGCAAGCGACTACGACACGCAAGTCCAGCTTTCTACGAAACAATAGGTAATAGGCGGTGTCCAAGGCAATATAAGGCTGCAAGGGATAACACGGGTACGAAAAACTAGAGCATCGCAACACAGATAACAATAGATCAACAGGAGGGAATAAATACTATAAAAGTAAGATAGGTAGAAAGGGGGAGATGCTCGCCTGAAAAACATTGTTGAAGGTTCATCCGAAGATCGGGTCGACACTCGCATCAACTCATCGGCCTAGTCCGTGAAGAAGCAAAACACTAGCACAAACACCGGATGCAATATTTAATACTACAGCAGAAGATCGGGCATGATGCATGTATGATGCATGGCATGGCAAAGGTGTGATGCGATTAGGCAAGATTAAGCGGAACCGGAGTCCCGACAATTAATTATGAGGTTCATGTTATTTAGATACCCCGCAATTTAACTGTTGTAAAACAAGGCAAGATAAGTTACCGGTTTGCTACACAAATTTAAATGAGGCCAATATAAGACTAGATTTTCCCGCATATGGGCCCCATATTTAATTATGAGGTGAATCGGCATAAGGCCCCCAAACCACAGACAAGGATGCATGCATGAACAATTTAGTATGCAACACTTTATAAATATGGCATTTATAAAATAGGGGCTCGGATCAGGGTCACACATTAGGGTTGGGAAGATCTTGGGGTTCCGGAGGGGTTCGGGGTTCGGTCTCAGGGTTTCCGGGTTCGACGGGATCGGTCTCGCATCCGGGAAGGACTTGGGTCGGAGTCGAGGCGCATCGGATTCGCCCTGGTCGATGTCGTTCTTGTCGTCACGAAGATCTTGTCGGGTCCGCGTATCGGGTCGGGCTTGGCGTTCGGGATGCAGAACTTGGCGTTCCGCGGCGAAGTGCTTGTCGTACCGGCGGCGATCTTGGCGGTCATCGGGTCCGGGAGCGGTTCTCGGCGAACTGGTCAGGTCCATGTCAGCGTACTTGGCGTATCTGTCGGCGACACAGGCGTCGGGTTCTCGGCCCTCTGATCCGGGAAGAAGCACTTGTCGCACCGGGGTATCGGCGTCCTCGGATCCGAGAGGAAGACTAGGCGTGCCGGGTTCGGTCTTCGGGGTCCTACGGGAGAGCTTGGCGTTCTGCGGTCTTCGGCTCCGCGTGGCAGATCTTGTTGATCCAAGATGGAGGCCTCAGCGTTCCGTGTTGTCGACCATCAGGTTCGAGGATCTTCAACAGCACACACACATGTCACCCACACGAGTGTTCGCCTTGAGGTCTGTTACCGAAAGGAGGACATGGGCGCCGCATGGGGACGAAGAGGAGCAGACTGCTGGGGGCACCGGGCAGCGGAGGACAAGGCCACCACGAGCCCTGAGGACGACGGTGGAACTCCAGGGGCATGGCCGCGGAGAGGGCACTCGATGGGGAGGACGAGGACGCGCGGGTCTGGTGGACGCGGAGCTCGGGCCGGACGGTGACTGCGCGGCCCGGAAGAGGACGCCGCGGTCGACGGCGGCAGGCACCTATCCAGAGGCGGCGCAGATGGACTTGGTGCAGGGAGGTAGCCGCGGCTGCCGGACGCGAGGCAGAGGAGGGCCACGACGGCAGGGCTCATGGCGGCAGCGGTGAAGAGAGAGGCCGGAGAGGCGGGCTTGAGCTCAGGAGGCGATGTGGGGCCCGGCGGAGCGCCTCCAGGAGAGGGTGAGGCGACGACGAGGTAGGCGCGGGCGGACTGGTGCGGCGGAGGAGAGGCTGAGGCCGGCGGGCGGCGGCCGGGCGATGACGGGAGAGGCCGAGCCGCGGTGGAGGAGGCGGCCGGAGGCGGGCGGGCTGGTGGCGGGGCACGCGGCCGCGGCGGAGGTCGGACAAGGTGAGCGGCCGGGGAGGACGCGGTGAGGAGACCGGGAGAAAGGACGAAAGCGGCCGACGGTCGGCGCCGGAGGAGGCCGGAGGCGGAGCTTGGCGCGGAGGAGGCGGGGCCGGAGGAGGAGAGGGAGGCGCTGGAGAGGCGGGAGGCAGGGCGGGCGCGAGGCGGGACGGCGAGGCGGGTGGAGCTGACGAGGGCGGCCGAGGCGGGAGGTCGTCGGGGAGAGGAGGGAGACGAGGGAGAGAGAGGACGCGAGCGGGGGCAGCGCGTGGGGAGAGAGAGAGGTGGGAGCGGTGGTGGGGTCCAGGGGGTGGGTCCAGGCGGGGGTTGAGTGGGGGTGGGGCTGGCATGTGGGGCCAGGGGGGAGTGGGGCTGTGGGGTGGGGCCCGGGTGCAGAGAGAGAGAGAGGGGGAGTGGGCTCTGTACAGGTGCTGAGTGCGTGTGAGGGGTTGCTCGCTGCAGGTGGGGCCAGGGGCAGCTGGTGGATTGATGAGGTGGCAAGGTGGGTAGGGATTGGGGGAGATGGTGAGATGGCAAGCTGTGATTGGTGGGTAGATTAGGTTCGGGTAGGAAAAGATTTAGGGTGGACCGATTGTACTGGGGGTGGCCTACTGGGTCGGATCGGCCCGGTTCGGCTGCCCCCTAAAAATAATTAAATATTTTATTTATTTAAAACAGGGCTTTTTGCAAACCGATAGCAGACAAAACTAAATAAGCCGGAGGCCCGGGTTTTAATTTGAAATCAAGACGGGGCGTTTAGAAAACAAAATCAGGCTTTTCGAAAATAGTTTTATGCAAGCAAAATGCAAGATGATGACGATGCTCAAATGCAATGTGGCATGATGACATGAGCATGCGGTCATGATGATGCAATGCACAAAAACAACGCAATTTTCTAGTAGTGGTTTTGCGGGATGCCACAATTCGACACCACTAACAATGGATCTCGCCCTCGAGATCCGCCTCATGGTACCGGGAAGAAGGCCGGCGGTCTGCATCTTCTCGCTTCGTGTAGATCCTCGCGACACCACTAACAAGAGGTCGTTGTCCGTGACCATCGAGGGAAACACTCCGGATACAAAAGGTCGAAGGTAGAGGTATCCATAATAAAGCCACCCCTAACTTCCGTGGACGGAGTAAAACTGTTGGATCCACTGATTCGATGTACAAGAGCGAATGATAAGAGTAGTCGGATGGTGATCAGTCCATCGCGCACCCAAACCATTACTCTGCACACGAATAGGCGGATTATGCAACCAACTCTCGGAATTCAGACTGAAGATCTCGACAAACGAGGTTCAGAAACAAAGGAGTGATGCAGACTCTGCATCGGATCTGGTGTAGATGATGTTGTCGTGTCGGAAAACACCGGAAGGCACAAACAGGAACAAAGGATGGTGCCACAGATAAAGGACCACTCAGATAGCAGGAGGACCGGATGTAGAAACACCGTTACCAAAAGAGGAAGCGAAACCCTGAAGGTACGACGGAACCCAACCACGAGAAATCCTGGACTCGAAGAGAGAGGATTCAAAACACGCAGAGATGAGAGGAGAGCAGCAGAGGGTAAGGAGTAAAAATCAGACCTAATCAGAACTATCCAACCGTTTTTGCAAAATAGTTTTTGACACTCTACTTTGGCCGTTAGCTAGGTCATCCTACAGGCTGGACTTGTGGGGTATCGCAACTGCTGAGCTCTGATACCACTCTGTAACACCCTCAGAATCGGACCTATGCAAGTTTTAGCGATTCCCGCCAAACCCGCATAGAAACGATTCAAAGGTGCCCACCAGGCACTTGCGTGCGGGTGGAAAACAAAGTAATAACATTACACAACAGTCCTCGATGGGACCCACAGAACAGATATATATACAACACGACTCCATGAGTCAAGAATACAGAGATACAATACAAAGATCCAAATCACCTTGAAAATGATAGAGCGTCCGACTACGGACAAGATGCAAATGGGGCTAAGAGCCCTGAAGAATAACCAATGGCGTCCATAACCCTGCCCAGGCCAAGCCGGAAGGGTAACCCTGCTAACGGCGTCGATCTCAAAACCTGCTTAAACAAAAGGGGTGCCGACAAAGGGCAAAGGAAAAAGAGGAGCGTCAGTACTGAGGCCAGTACACGGCGAGGCTAGAATTCGGCGGTCCTCGCCTACATAGGTATGGTGGGCTGAAGCGGCAGCGGCGCAGCATGCACTAAACAACCTATAGAGACTCGATACAACTGACGGCTATCAGAGAGGGGTAAGAAAGACCTATTCGATCCAATCTGATTCTAACACCAAACAAACCCATCCTGGTATTTCCCCCCTCGAGACCAAACGAGGAAGTCAACCGAGGAACTCACACAGTTGGCAGTTTTATTTATTCAGTTATCGTTGCAGCAATTACTAGTCAGGTATAGATACTCATCCTGATAAAATAAGCAGTGGGCCATTTTAGTTAAACATTCCGTTGTAGTTGCAACACTTACTAGTCAAATACAATTAGCATGAGATAACCCCAAAACCCAGCGGTTGTTGGTACTTTTATTTAGCCATTCCGTTATAGTTGCAATACTTACTAGTCAGATACAATGGTCGCAAGCGACAACCCAAGCAAGTAATTGTGGGCATTTTTATTTAGCCATTCCATTATAGTGAAGCTGATTACTAGTCATTATAAAGTCAAACTTATAGCACTACTTTAGTTATAGTTTTCTATGATCGAGATACTGTGCTCCAAGTCGTCCATAACCGCGGACACGGCTTTCAGAAAGTTTTACCCCGCAGGGGTGCACAAATAGCAACACACACTCGATCAACCTCGGAAAAACCAAATAAAAACCCAACGAGTCTTTCACGACAAAGCAATCACAGGATTCAGAAATATTTCAAGGGGCCACCCCATTGAGTAGACTCGCAACGAAGCTAGCTGACTCCGAGACGGACTCAAGGTTTGCGATATTGGCTGTAAACGACTGGGAACCCAAAACTGGGATTGTCGATACCGCGAAAACACTCCGCTTACCTAAACAGTACAGTGTGCTCCTCGCACAATCGTAAATAAAGCAGTAAAGCATGGCATAAGTACAAGATAGTAAATAAAACCTCAAACTAGTTTGTGGCCCCAAGAAATAAGAATGAATCAAGCTCGCTCGGGGTCCCATAATCCTCCCGGATGTGGATAGCGCGAATATTCAAGGAACAGGTATCAAGTACTCGGGGTCCTACGGGACACAAGTGGACGGTTAACAACCAAATAACATTTATTGCCCACCTGTGCCTCTGCTTACTTACTTCAATTTTAGTTGTTAAACAGTAATTAAAGTGAACAATAATTAAAGCCATGATCATCTCCAACATTGAACATGCGACAATACTCCAACAACTGTGGTACTTGACGACACGCAACAGCACTTGAGCAAGCGACTACGACACGCAAGTCCAGCTTTCTACCAAACAACAGGTAATAGGCGGTGTCCAAGGCAACATAAGACTGCAAGGGATAACACGGGTACGAAAAACTAGAGCATCGCAACACAGATAGCAATAGATCAACATGAGGGAATAAATACTATAAAAGTAAGATAGGTAGAAAGGGGGAGATGCTCGCCTGAAAAACATTGTCGAAGGTTCATCCGAAGATCGGGTCGACACTCGCATCAACTCATCGGCCTAGTCCGTGAAGAAGCAAAACACTAGCACAAACACCGGATGCAATATTTAATACTACAGCAGAAGATCGGGCATGATGCATGTATGATGCATGGCTTGGCAAAGGTGTGATGCGATTAGGCAAGATTAAGCGGAACCGGAGTCCCGACAATTAATTATGAGGTTCATGTTATTTAGATACCCCGCAATTTAACTGTTGTAAAACAAGGCAAGATAAGTTACCGGTTTGCTACACAAATTTAAATGAGGCCAATATAAGACTAGATTTGCCCGCATATGGGCCCCATATTTAATTATGAGGTGAATCGGCATAAGGCCCCCAAACCACAGACAAGGATGCATGCATGAACAATTTAATATGCAACACTTTATAAATATGGCATTTATAAAATAGGGGCTCGGATCAGGGTCACACATTAGGGTTCGGAAGATCTTGGGGTTCCGGAGGGGTTCAGGGTTCGGTCTCAGGGTTTCCGGGTTCGACGGGATAGGTCTCGCATCCGGGAAGGACTTGGGTCGGAGTCGAGGCGCATCGGATTCGCCCTGGTCGATGTCGTTCTTGTCGTCACGAAGATCTTGTCGGGTCCGCGTATCGGGTCGGGCTTGGCGTTCGAGATGCAGAACTTGGCGTTCCGCGGCGAAGTGCTTGTCGTACCGGCGGCGATCTTGGCGGTCATCGGGTCCGGGAGCGGTTCTCGGCGAACTGGTCGGTTCCATGTCAGCGTACTTGGCGTATCTGTGTCGACGACCTGGGCGTCCGGGTTCTCGGCCCTCTGATCCGGGAAGAAGCACTTGTCGCACCGGGGTCTCGGCGTCCTCGGATCCGAGAGGAAGACTAGGCATGCCGGGTTCGGTCTTCGGGGTCCTACGGGAGAGCTTGGCGTTCTGCGGTCTTCGGCTCCGCGTGGCAGATCTTGTTGATCCAAGATGGAGGCCTCAGCGTTCCGTGTTGTCGACCATCAGGTTCAAGGATCTTCAACAGCACACACACATGTCACCAACACGAGTGTTCGCCTTGAGGTCTGTTACCGAAAGGAGGACAGGGGCGCCGCATGGGGACGAAGAGGAGCAGGCTGCTAGGGGCACCGGGCAGCGGAGGACAAGGCCACCACGAGCCCTGAGGACGACGGTGGAACTCCAGGGGCGTGGCCGCGGAGAGGGCACTCGATGGGGAGGACGAGGACGCGCGGGTCTGGTGGACGCGGAGCTCGGGCCGGACGGTGACTGCGCGGCCCGGAAGAGGACGCCGCGGTCGACGGCGGCAGGCACCTATCCAGAGGCGGCGCAGATGGACTTGGTGCAGGGAGGTAGCAGCGGCTGCCGGACGCGAGGCAGAGGAGGGCCACGACGGCAGGGCTCCGCGAGGCGGCGACGCGGTGAAGAGGAGAGGGCCGACGGAGAGGCGGGCTTGAGCTCAGGAGGCGATGTGGGGCCCGGCGGAGCGCCTCCAGGAGAGGGTGAGGCGACGACGAGGTAGGCGCGGGCGGACTGGTGCGGCGGAGGGGAGGAGGCTCGGGGCCCGCTGGCGGCGGCCGGGGGCGATGACGGGGGAGAGGGCCGGAGCCGCGAGGTGGAGGAGGCGGCCGGAGGCGGGCGGGCTGGTGGCGGGGCACACAAGCGACGGATGTCGCGAGTGAGCGGCAGGAAGGACGCGTGAGGAGACCGGGAGAAGGCGGCGGTCGGCGCGGGAGGAGGCGGAGCTGGGCGCGGGGGAGGGGGGGCCGGAGGAGGAGAGGGGGGCGCGGGAGAGGAGGGGCGGGGGAGCGAGCGGCGGGCGCGGAGGCGGGGACGGCCGAAGGCGGGTGGAGCACGACGGGGCCGGTGGCTCACGGAGGCGGGAGTCGTCGGGAGAGAGAGAGGGGAGAGAGAGGACGCGAGCGGGGGCAGCGCGTGGGGAGAGAGAGAGGTGGGAGCGGTGGTGGAGTCCAGGTGGGTCCAAAGGGGTTGAGTGGGGTGGGGCTGGCATGTGGGGCCAGGGGAGTGGGCTGGGGTGGGGCCAGGTGCAGAGAGAGAGAGAGGGGGAGTGGGCTCAGACAGTCTTTGAGTGCGTGTGAGGGGTTGCTCGCTGCAGGTGGGGCCAGGGGCATCTGGTGGATTGATGAGGTGGCAAGGTGGGTAGGGATTGGGGGAGATGGTGAGATGGCAAGCTGTGATTGGTGGGTAGATTAGGTTCGGGTAGGAAAAGATTTAGGGTGGACCGATTGTACTGGGGGTGGCCTACTGGGTCGGATCGGCCCGGTTCGGCTGCCCCCTAAAAATAATTAAATATTTTATTTATTTCAAACATGGCTTTTTGCAAACCGATAGCCGACAAAACAAAATAAGCCGGAGGCCCGGGTTTTAATTTGAAATCAAGACGGGGCGTTTAGAAAACAAAATCAGGCTTTTCGAAAATAGTTTTATGCAAGCAAAATGCAAGATGATGACGATGCTCAAATGCAATGTGGCATGATGACATGAGCATGCGGTCATGATAATGCAATGCACAAAAACAACGCGATTTTCTAGTAGTGGTTTTGCGGGATGCCACAGCGGCATAGTAAATCTAAATTTTCTACGGATGCGAACAGAGGGAAAGCCAAGATCTAATCTTGGAGATGCAAACAACGAGAGAGATTGGATTAGATCTTCATACCCTTGAAGATTCAAGATGGAACGCTCATTTTAACGTGGGTGATGTAGTCGCATTCGCTTCTCCTCCTCGCGATCCGATCCGATCTAGCACCACAAGTGGCGGTGCCTCCGTGAGATGCACACGCAAAGACCTCGACGTCTCCTCCTTCCTCGGACCAGCAAGTATGGTGGAGAGACGGATTGGATCTACAACACGACGACGTGGTGTATATGGTGGAGAATTTCTGCAGCAGGGCTTCGCCTACAAACAGTCGGGAGGGAGAGAGGAAGGGCAGCAGGGCGGCTAGGGTTGGAGGGGAAGGTGTAGGGGGTGGTGCGCCCCCAACCCTCTTTATATAGAGGGGTGGGGCGCATCCCTAGCCCCTCCCCCAAGCCCAAACCGGCGGCCCCAAAGGAGGAGGAGTGGGGGGCAAGGAAACCCCCCTTCTAGAAGCTCTATCTAGGGTTTAAACCCTCTTTGGCCGGCTGGGCCCTATGGGGCCTTGTGTCCCTGGACCAATGCGGCCAGGGCACTCCCTCATAGGCCCATGCCCCCTCCCGGAAGGTGGGGCCACGTTGGTCCCCTTCCGGAAGGTTCTAGAAGCTTCCGGTACAATACCGATTAACCCGGAACAATTCCGAACTCCAAAAACTGCACTGCCTTATATGAATCTTATTATACGGACCACTCCGGAACCTCTCGTGATGTCCCGGATCCCATCCGAGACTCCGAACAAAAAATCATAAACCAATTATCCAATCTATCCTAGCGTCGAGACACGTTAAGTGTGTGACCCTGCGGGTTCGAGAATATGCAGACATGATCTTCTATCAATAGTCAACAGCGGGGTCTGGAAACCCATATTGACTCCCACACATTCATCGATGATCATATCGGATGAACCACGATGCCAGGATTCAATCAATCCCCACTACTAGAGAAAAGGCTATAGGAGACATGCTTATGCGAGGCACATTTAGCATATGCGCCTCCTATAAAAATAGGCGAGGCGCACATTGCGATATGCGCCTCTAGTATAAAAATAGGCGAGGCATATGATAAGAATGCGCCCTATAATCCCTGTACGGACAGAATCTAGCAGCCCCATATTATGAGGCGCATTCTAGTCATGCGCCTCCTATATATCGTATAGGCGAGGCGCAGATGCACGCGCCTCGCATTTTGTGGGCCCGCGTGTTGGTAGGTGCACGAATGCGAGGCATATGGATATATGCGCCTCTATATTTGATAATATGCGAGGCGATATGACCAAAATGCCGCATATTCTGTGTGGGCCCGCGTGTTGGTAGGTGCACGAATGCGAGGCGCATATGGCTATATGCGCCTATATTTGACAATATGCGAGGCGCATATGACCAGAATGCGCCTCGCATATTCTATGTGGGCCCGCGTGTTGGTAGGTGCACGAATATGCGAGGCGCATTCTGGGCATATGCGCCTCGCATATTTGACATGCGAGGCGATATGGCCATGCGCCTCAAGTAACTCATGCGGCCCGGCTGGTAGGTGTCAAGAGGCGCATATTGCTATATGCCTCCTATAGTTTGAATTATAGGAGGCGATATTGTGCAATATGCGCCTCGCATAAGCCGCACCACTTTTTTCCAGCTTTTTGCACATGGAGGCAACTACCACCCCACTCACTTGTGTCACTTCTTCCTCCTCCACCAAAACAAATCTGGTCGCCTCCTCCTCCCCACCTCATTTCCATTGATTCACCTTCAAGCTTGCTCAACATCCATTGGTTGACACCCATATGTAAGTGAAGTCTCTTGCTCCTCTAGATCTACAACATGTCCATTTACTTCTCCTCCGGCTCTCTTATGAAGTCGTTGTTGGAGGAAGCGTGAAGGCGTTGCTTGCATGTATGCGTTGTCGGAGACACCGACTATTTGATTGTGTTGTGGTGCTACTTTTGTGGGATTTCATTTGAGATGCCAATGTTTCACCGGAATGTCGATTTATTTCTTTTCCGCGAATTTCGCACTCATGGATGTCCTCTTTTAGGGAGGTCATGCCAATTTTTCCGCGATCCACGTCCATATATGCTCTAATTATTCTCTTGCTCTTTGTACCACGCAGCGGCCATGGTCCGACCACGATCAACAAAGCCCGCGTGGATAGGTGGATGACATGCGCGAGGGCCGATGGAACGTGCAAACAAGACAGAGATAAGATGTCCATGTCGGACCGCAAGCTGATGTATCCGATAAGGCATGATTCCGAATGCCGAGTCGCACCGCTTCGACGTAGTTTCATGGATGGCTACACTGATGGATACGTGATGATCACGAAGATCAAGATGCCGTGATGATCACGAAGATCAAGACGCCACCACGATCACGAAGATCAGGGTGGTGGCACTAGACATGGACACGAAGATGATCAAGGTGGCGTCGGGCATGGACACGAAGATGATCAAGGTGGTTCCGACCATGATTCGAGCTGGTTGCGAGACCCTCATGTCCAAGATCTGCTTCTCAAGGAGACCAGTAACGCCAGCCGCCGAGAGAAGGCTAAACTGGAGCAAATGGAGAAAGACGCGTCACTCCATTGTTTGACGGATGCAACGACGGGATACCTGCCTAAATGTAACGCTTAGGGCTCGAGATGAAGGCGAAACACAAAATGACCGAAATGTTTCGACGACAACATTGTATTCGCACGATATTCTTCCCAAGAAGGGGAACACATGTCCGACTAGTATCGCTGAGGCGAAGAAAGTCGTGTGCCCTCTCAATCTACCGCGCGTGAAATACCACGCCCGCATAAATGATTTCATCATCTACCGGGCGAGGACGGAGAAGACCACGTGTCCGTGTGCAAGACCTCTCGATACAAGAGAGGGACCAAGAAAGCTCCTAGGAAGGTGGTGTGGTACTTTCCTCTAACTCCTCGCTTGCAGCGGTATTTCGCAGACCCTAAGGAAGCACTGACTCATGCGCTGCACGCTGAAAGAAAGAGGCCGAAGACGATGATCCGGAGAAGGAGGAAATGTTGAGGCACCCTTCGGATGCTTGCCAGTGGAAGGCGTTGGACCTACAATATTACCAACATTTTGGGAAAGAGTCAAGGAACCTCAGGCTGGGCGTGAGCACTGACGGACTCAATATGTTTGAAGCCGAAAGACACACAAAGACCGCCCGTGTTTGTATGGATCTACAACCTCCCTCCCTGGTTGTGCATGAAGAATAAGTACGTAACCATGAGTATGCTCGTTCAAGGGCCAAAACAACATGGTACAGACATCAATCTGTATCTCACGTTGTTGAAAGAGGAGTTGGCCACGTTATGGGAAGAAGGAGACCGTACATGGGACGCCTCGAGACAAGAGTACTTTGACATGAGAGCGGCGGTGATCACGACGGTGCAAGACTATTCTGGTTACGGATACTTCTCGGGGCAGGTGGTCCAAGGATTCTATGGGTGCGTTAGGTGCAAGGATAATACAACGCATCACGCCACTGTAAAGATCCCGGGTCCGGGAAAACCGTGTTCCTTGGGGCTCGGAGGTGGCTTCCCAAGAATCACGCCTGGAGAAAGCTAGGACATCTGTTCGATGGGACGATCGAGCTCCGAGGAATCCCACACCAGAAGAGTGGCGCGGAAATCTACAAGTTGTTGAATAACTGGAAGGAGTGCCCTGCGCCAGGAAAGACCCAGAAGAAGCCAGAGCCGTTGCTGAAGGTATGGAAGGCGAGGTCTGTTTTCTGGGACTTGCCATACTGGAAGATCCTCCGCGTGCCTCATAGCCTTGATCTCATGCATATCACGAAGAACGTGGGCGAGAGTCTGCTTGACACCCTCCTTAACACCGACAAGACAAAATATGGGCCGAAGGCAAGGAACGACTTGAAGCATATGGGCATCAGGGATGAACTTCAACCACCACCTAGCGATGATGAGGAGGAGGACGAGGTGGAGGAGACAGGAACACAGAATAGCCGTCGTCGCAATGTGAAAAAGGTTAAGAAGGGAGAGGTCAAGCTCAAGTCCTCATGCTTCACTCTGAGTAAGAAGGAGGCCATACAGTTTATGAAGTGCCTCCTCGGAGTCAAATTTCCGAACGGCTATGCGGGGAAGTTAAGCAGATGGCTAGACGAGGCGAAGCAACGCTTCAGCGGATGAAGTCTCACGACGTCGCCGTTCTAATGACGCAGGTACTCCCGGTCGCGATCCGAGGTATAATGGACAAGCACATCCGTGAAACACTGTTTGGCCTCTGCAACTTTTTTGACGTCATCTCTCGGAAGTCGATAGGCATTAAGCAGCTCACGAGGCTACATGACGAGATCGTGGTGATAATGTGCGAGCTCGAGATCTATTTCCCCCCCCGCTTTCTTCGACATCATGCTTCATCTGCTTCTCCATGTCATGGAGGATATCGTCCAACTCGGTCCTGCGTTTCTGCGAAGCATGATGCCGTTCGAAAGGCTCAATGGACACATCAAGGGATACGTTAAGAACAAGTCCCGTCCAGATGGAAGCATAGCAAACGGCTTCCTGGCCGAAGAGTGCATCTCTTTCCTCGAACTTACAAACCGAGACCCCTCTTGGTATGCCATTCAACAAGCACCTCGGGAGGCTCGCTGGATGGGGTCACCGTGAGGGTCGACGTGCAAAGCATGTCGACATGGAGGGCCGAACCAAGGACTTTGAAAGAGCAAACCTGGTCGCGCTGCAACACCTGCAGGTGGTTGATCCATACATACATGAGCACAAAGAGTTTATCAAGAAGAATTACGCTGATCAGGGGCGCCAGGTCCCGAGGGAGGAAGATGTTATCAAGGAGCACAACTCCGGTTTCACGCGGTGGTTTAGGGAGAAGGTCATAGCTAATCCACCGCAGGGCGAGTACTCGGAGGAAGATAAACTCATATTCTCATTGTCATAGGGCGCCTCGCACAACCTCATGACCTATCAGGCTTACGATATCAACGGATACACCTTCTACACAGAGGAAAAAGACAATAACTGCGATTACCAGAACTCAGGGGTAACAGGGATATTCTACACCGGCGACATCCCGGAAAGATACTACGGAAGGATCGAGGAGATTTGGGAGCTCGACTATGTTACAGAGAAGGTGCCGATGTTCCGTGTCAGGTTGGCCAAGAGCGTCGAGAAAGAAGACCGGTATTTCACCACGATGGTTATACCGTCAAAGACACCAGCGCGAACGCACCCGCAAGAAATGAGCCTTGGGTTTTGGCTAGCAAAGTCGACCAATGCTGGTACATCAAAGACCCGTCAAAGCCTAGTCGGGTTGTCGTCAGGAGAGGCAAAAGGAACATTATTGGAATGGACGGAGTCGCCAACGAGCAAGACTTTGACCAGAACGGTGACCCGAAGATAGAAGACGGGTATGGCAACCAAACACCGTACACCACAACCCTACCTAAGAAAGGACTTCCGTTCAAGAGAAGTAGTGAAGACGTCCCGGACCTAACCTATGCAACGCGACAAAGAAGGGCAAGAAGACGACCATTGTCAAGAAACGCTAAGCGCTCCGACCATTGTCAAGAACCGTCGTGTGTGTGGCCTACTATTATGTATCAAAACATTCTTAATTTTCATTATGTGTGTGTTATAATAATATTGCATTGAGAATATTATGTATCGACAAGACACATTCATTGAGAATACTCACTTTTGTTGTTTTAGCAATATTTGAATATTTAAAATATTTGTAGTATATTTTATAGTTCATATTTGTATGCTTTTACATGAAAATTGGCCTTTAAAAAAATTCCAAAAAATTGGCCCCCTTAGGATTCAAACTTGGGTGGCCAGCAGTGAAGGACAAGGCATGTTACCACTAGGCTGCTATGTGATAGTTGATAGAAACTTGCGCACTGCCCTATTTATCTAGGAGTGCATATTATGCGAGGCGCATTTATCCCAGATGCGCCTCGCGTAATATTATACGAGGCGCACTTTGCGATATGCGCCTCGCATAACCGGCACCCATCGCCCCTTTTCTTCCCTGCAATGTGCTCCAATCAATAGTGTCTAGCTTATCCAAATCGACGGCCTCTCTCCACCCCGTAGTCCGACGCGGCCAGCCTCGGCGCTAAGCCGCCGCCGCCGCTGCCGCCGCCTCGGCGCAGCTCGCCGCTGCCACCGCTGTCCTTGGCGCCGCTCCTTGGCACGGCCGCCGTCGTCGCTCCCCCGGCGCAACTCCCCGGCCGGCGCCAAGCCGCTGCCGCTCCGCCCGCTCGCCGGCAAGTAGGTGAGTCCTCTCGCGCCTCCTATCCTTGTCCCTCCTCCTGGTTAGCTAGTATCTTTTGCTGCGCCGGCACCAGCGTGGAGCATCTCCGGCGGGCGCGTGGCCGGGCGGCGCAGAGGTCGTCCTCGTCCTATACAGCTGCGGGTCCTGCAAGAGGCGCTAGCTAGGGGGCATCATGAACGTCCACCGCGCGCAGGGAGAGGGCCAAGCACTGGAGTCTCTGGAATCGTACGTCATCCTCGTAGCTAGGAGCTGGTGGACGTTCTAGGTCGTGGATTGGAAACCAAGCTTGGTAGGTTCCAGAGCGCGGCGGATCGCACGCTGTCGCCGCCGATTGCGGGCAGGCTCTGAGTGCGCAGCGCGTCTTCTGTTCTACTGCAGTTACTCTAGAGTTACTGGTGAACGGGAGTACAGGAGTTCAGGACACAACGTGATATGTAACCTTATTTATCGTTTTTCAGTTCCAAGCACGGCAGATCCAGGATTGGTGAAGCAGGACCTAAGCAAGCTCGACGTTACCAATCTCCACCCGCTGTCGCCTGAAGTTATCTCACGCCAAGCCACCATCAACATTGGTAATATAATTACTGATGCATTTCCCTGTTACTGTTTATCGCTGTTCCGATGTTCGAATGTAATGCAGAATATGTTCAGAAAAGTATATGATTGCCCCTCGTTTGCAACCAAGTATCATGCAATTCACTGTGGAACCCTTCCTTCTTGCATTGTACATTTGCTGCTGATGCCTATGTTACGACTTCCAACTTAGCTCTTTTGAAATACCACTGTCTGTCTCAGTGACATGCGGGACCATGATTGCACGTCAGTCTCACGGCCAGTCTCATCTTGTAAAACCGCAAGTTTGCAGTAGCATTTATCTTATGTGTAACAGTGCTATACTAATATTAAAAACACTAAATCACCTCGTTTGGGACACGGGTGTATCATCACCTCGTTCTGCTGGGCATTGTAGTTTCTCTGTCAAAGAGACCATGCCTCTGTGTATGATACATGGTGCTTCTGATCATTTGAGCTTCTGATAACTGTACTATTCATGCAGTTATCAGGTTCTGTACATTTGAGCTTATGATACATGGTGCTTTTTTTCTCCCTGCAGTTCTGTACATTTGAGCTTCTGATCATTTATTCCTTTAGTTCCCGGTAACTGTACTATTCATGCTCAGGTTGTTGACAAGCAAACAGATGATACATGGTGCCTTTGTGTATGTATGGCCTGGAGCATGATATATATACATGGTGTTTGTGTATGTATGCTAGCAAAATGGCTGTGTTTTGATCCTTTTTGTGCAGGTTTTTCTTTTTGAGTTGCCAATGTTTCGCCGGAATGTTGATTCATTTCCGTTCCGGCGAATTTCTGGCACTCCTAGACATAGAAAATTAGCAAAGTTCATGCCAAAATTTTCTGTGAATTTTTGTGCTTATTAGTTTCATTTATTTGTGTGTTTAGAAATGTCGGATCCGGGCCCTTCTAGCCAGAAGCCCTTTTGGGAGCAGCAGGAGGAGATGGAATCCCTAGAGGCCCCGGAATTTGTTCCGCTGGACGACGAGATGGAGGAGGACGAGGATACCTCGTCGGGCAATGAGGAGATGGGGGACGCCGATGGCGACGCCACTACCACTGATGGCGGCGGTGAAGCTACTACAGACGGTGGTAGCGCATCGAAGAAGTCTCGGAAGGATCGAACCCCGATTGTGGTCGACCTCAAAAGGTCCATCATCACAAGCGTGAGCCCTAAAGGTGCGCCTTTGGAGCCAGACGAATTTTTTGGGGGTTACTCTAACCAGCTCGCGGCAATCCTCCGGAACACCGTCACGATCAACATGGAGAACCCGAAGGCCGAAGAGAACAAGGGTTTCCTCATCCAGCTTTTCCGGAAGCTGCACGCAAGATACGCGTTCCCGGGTGATGAGGAAAACAAGTATAATAATGACAATCTCAAAGGGAATCCGGTGAACAAGTATGCCCTCGGGAGGATGACCAAGGCCTTGTCAAATTGGAAGGCTCGGGTGAAGAATCTGATTTTCGAGGAGAAGCTAAGTTATCCAGAGCTCGTCAAGAAGGAGCCTCTGGTCAAGGAAGAAGACTACAATGTTTTCAAGGCCAGATGTAACTCCGCCTTGGGCAAGGCCAGGACTGAGAAGGGCAAGAATATGAGATCCCGAAACATTGGTACCCACCATCTCGGCTCCGGCGGTTATAGAGCCGCGAGGCCCAAATGGGATAAGGAGGACGCCGACGCTCGTGCAAAGGGGTTGACACGTCCCTTTGACGACATAAAGGAGGAGCAGGCAAAGAACTTCGTCAGGGCCCGGTTTGCCCCGCCGAAGAAAGGGGGTTCTGATTATTCTTCGGAGCCCGCCGGCCCCTTTGCTCCGAGGGTGACGGACTTCATGCAAAAATATGTAAGTAGTTTGCATGCAAGTCGATTAATTGCATTCATGATTAATCAATGAAGTCTAGTTTTCTGATCAAATGCTTCGCGTTCCTTGTGCGCAGGACGAGGAGTGTAGGAGCTCCTCATCCCAGGGGTCAGCGCCACCGCCTGTCGCCAAGTGGGACACCACTTTTAATAGGGCGCTGAACCGAACCAAGAGTGTCGATCCCCTGGCGGCCCCGTCGGCTGGTCGTGTGGTCGGTTTTGGCGGCATATCATGGTCCGAGTACTATGGCACCCCGGAGCGGAAGGGCAAGAAGGCCAAAAGCGCCGAGGTAAAACTCCTAAGGGAACAGGTGGAAGCCTTTCCGAATATAGTCCAAGATGCCGTGAACAAGGCTGTGTCAGCTGCCGAGACAAAGTTCCAAGAACAAGTCCAGTCACAAGTCCAGTCACAAGTCCATTCACAAGTGAACGAGAAGCTCAACACCATCCTTCCCGTCTACATGGATAAGTACAACAAGTGGCAGAAGGGTGGTAAACGGGGGCCGCCACCGGTTCCCAACCTCAACAGCGCCCAATCGGACAATGTGGCGCGGCCGGAGGCGTTGGTGACTCCTCCAGCAGGGCCGGTGGTGGTGGAGACTCCTCTAGCTCCGGAGCTTAACTTGCCCACTGCGGCGAAGGCGCCGGCCCGCACCACTGTGCCATCAGGCAGCCACTCCGCCACTTGCATGGTCAAGCATGTCGGCGTCGGTGCCTCGACATTGGCCGAGTTTGACGCCCTCAAGGTAACTAACTAATTAAAGCGAGAGTTGGGAGGCTCAACCACACCGATGACTTGATCTATGTTTTTCTAACGCTCGACCTACATGTCGATCTTTCAGGAGACACTCCTTGCACTCTAATGCATTGGGTGGGCGGCGGTTGATGGATGTTGCCAAGGGTACTATTGTTCAACCAGAGAACCGCAAAATGCACAATGTCACAATGCCACCTGACATGATGAGGGTCAAATACAGTATGGTGCTTCTGGGCTACGAGCAAGTGGAACCTCCCTCTCAACCTCAAGGATGGGATGATGAGGACACGGCAGCGGTCCTCAATACCGGCTTTGGCTACTTGTACCTATGGCCGAAGAGCCAGATCCGTTTGGGGACAGAGGACCAGCTCAACATCACCCTAGAGGCAGCACAACCAGCACATGATGAAGACTTCGAGATGGGAGACTTGGACAACATGGCACAGAATCCCGATGATGACGGAGAAATTGACCCGAACTACGGTGACCAGTTTGTTAACACAAGGTTTTCTGATTTGTATGAGCCGGGACCATCAGGCACACATCAAGTTGCCGAGACCCAACCAGCACCACCGAAACCCCCTTGCAAGGTGCGTCTCTTCCCAACTAGTCAGGAGACGCCGCCACCGCCCCTTCACCGAGCCTCCAAGGCCGTGGTTCCTTTGATCAGCCCCGCACCCTCCATAAGACGGTCGGTGAGGTGAACGCAGTGGCGAAGCCAGAAGAGCAAGAAGGGTCGCAAAAGGAAGCCTAAGGGTGATCGGGGCCAGGATCCAAATCCTCTTTCCGGACGGCGCCTGTGGGCAAGCCAGAATCGCAGCCGGCAGGTGTACCGATGATGTAAATCGATGCTCGAGGTCGCAGCTCGCATATGTAGTATTCATTATGGATGTCTCACAATTGAGGAGTGCCGATTCGCGACAACGATCGTACCTCATTTTCAAGGCTAAGGTGCCTTCTCATATGCCGTGCTTCACGCACTTCCGGGATATCTTCTACGTCGGCATACCGACCTGTTTGACATGTTGAACGGGTTTCGATCACAATACCCTGGTCCGGCTGTTCTCCCTCAATATGGCCATGGAGATCACCAGAGACAAGATCCCGCATCCGGATAGTGGATCCCTACTTCATGCGTGACGCCACGAAGATGCCGAGGCCATAGATCCGCGACCGACTACCTCTCAAACTTCCTGCAAACATACTCGGACAAGGATGTGATTCTCCTTCCCTACCATCCCATCACGGAGGATGATCGGACAGGCTGTGTGCTCATAAGCTTGAATTTGAAACACTCAACAGCCTTGTACCTCGACTCAAACAGTGCGATCCAAAAAAACTACACCAATATCAAGAAAATTCTTGATGGCGCTCTCACCGGCTACGTCGCAGCGGGAGGCGTCAAACCGCCAAGGCCACATGTAAATTTCGGCGCGCACGTGTTTCGCCACACGACGAAGTTTGCCTGTGTCAAGCAGCCGCCTGGCAGTGGGAAGGATGCCTTCTACGCCATTTACCACATGAAGGCGTTCTTCAATGACATGGAGACCAAAACGCTGCCATCTGACCTCGTGAAGTGGGCTGAAAAGCTTGCATGCATACAGGCTCGCAACCTCAGGCAACACTTCTTCAACATCCAGGAGGAGATCGCGACAATCGTGTACTGTGGAGTCATAAAGCCGGAGGCACCTTCCACGGCGGCTATACACCGTCCAACAGGAGATAGAGATTTAACGCTTAGCGCAGGTGACGGCAGGATGTTCATGCAAATGGCGAAAACTCGGTCGGGCTTCATCAATGCCCCCCCCAAAGCCGAGTCAAGAGCCGAAGAAGACTTCATGATTGCATTGCCTAGGTACCTAGCTGTTAGTTCCGAACTCGTGTTGTAACCTCTTATCACTGTGTTAAACTTGCCTAGCAAAACCTCTAGAATATGTTTCGTCAACCGTTGAACTTGATTGTGAGAGACACTAGCTAGTTATTTGTGTTACGAACTATTTTAAGTGCTTGTTGCTTTTCATTTGTCATTTCTTCCCTACTTTCTTGTGGTTTGCTTTCTTTGTCTTTCTTCGAAATGCCGATGATTAGAACGTGTTGTGGTGTCACGTGTATGACTATGCCGCTGTTTGATCTTGTGTGCCAAGTAGACTAGTGATTTGGGCATATACTCTACTTGCCGCACGAGATCAAACAGCGAGCATTGTTATTTCCGTGCCCAATCTAAGTATGAGGCACTAATCCATGTCATTCTTGGTTTGCTTTTTTTTTGGTCTTTCTTCGAAATGCCGATGATTAGGACGTGTTGTGGTGTCACGTGTATGACTATGCCGCTGTTCGATCTTGTGTGCCAAGTAGACTAGTAATTTGGGCATATACTCTACTTGCCGCATGAGATCGAATGAGCATTGTTATTTCCGTGCCCAATCTAAGTATGAGGCACTAATCCAAGTCATTCTTGGTTTGCTTTTTTTGGTCTTTCTTCGAAATGCCGATGATTAGAACGTGATTTCTTACATTTTGTTGCACCCATATATATATATATATGCATGATTCTATCTTTGTGAACTGCTAGCTATTGCTTTCCACTGACATAAGTAATATCATCTTTATTATGTGTAGGAGATGCCGAGGTGTTATGTCGTGCACGTCGGTCGGGTTCCAGGTGTGTACGAGGAGTGGAAAGACTGCCAGAAGCAAGTGAACAACTTCTCGGGCAACAGCTACCAAGGCTATGAGAGTAGAGAGGTTGCGGAAGAGAAGTGGAGGAGGCATGGAAGGAGGAAGTGGAGGAGCTTCCTCGTGATCACCACCTTGTTGCTCTTCATTGTAGGTTGTGTTCTACTTCATCTAGGTAGAGCTACGTCGTTGGAGTTGTAATGTGAATTGTGAACTTGTACTCGAAGGTGTAATGTGATTGTGAACCTGTACTCGGAGGTGTGAACTTGTGGCACAAACACTTGATGTATGAACTTGTATGTCATGATTGATGTGTAATGTATTGTATTCATGTTGGTTCTATTATGCTTTGGCAAAATGTAAGTTTGAAAAATCTGTGGACTATATTGTATATTTGAATATCTGTATATTATTATTTATAGTGGTCTAAAACTTGAATTTCAAAATATTACCGGAGGCATATAGGATACTATAGGAGGCGCATATACTATAAATACCGAGATTTCAAACATATGCGAGGCATATACTATAAATACCGAGGCGATTCTCAAACATATGCGAGGCATATACTATAAATACGAGGCGCATTCTGAAACATATGCGAGGCGATATGATATGCGCCTATACTCACATATGCGAGGAGCATATCGATATGCGCCTCGCATATGTGAAGTATAGGAGGCGCATATCAGATGCGCCTCGCATAAGAAATACCCGAGTCTTGAAGCTAGAGGCACATGTGATATGCGCCTCGGATAGGCTTTTTGGTGCGCCTCGGATAGGCTTTTCTCTAGTAGTGCCCATATATATATTCCCTTCGTCTCGCGATATTTTACTTGCCCGAGATTCGATCATCGGTACCGTCATACCTAGTTCAATCTCGTTCACAGCAAGTACTTTACTCGTTCCGTAATCCGATATCACTTTGTGATTAACTCCTTAACCACATGCTTGCAAGCGGTGTTGATATCGATTACCGAGTGGGCCCGAAGTATATCTCTCCGACTTGGGAGGGACAAATCCCATCTCGATACATACAACCCAACAGATACTTTCCGATCACCTGAGAGACACCTTTATTATCACCCTCTCATAGGATGACGTTTGATGACCTCAAAGCTTTCTTCCGATACCAGGGAGTTGTATTATCTCATGGTCTAAGGAATACAATATTTGACATAAGAAAAGCTTCGCAAAGATGAACACGATGACACGATCTAATTGCTTCGCTTAGTTTGGGTCTGTCCACCATATCATTCTCCCAATGATATGATCTCATTATTAATTGACAACTCATGTCCATGGTTAGCAAACCTTAACCATCATTAATCAATGAGCTAGTCCTTAGAGGCGTACTAGGGACACGGTGTTGTTCACAAACCACACAAGTATTAAAGTTTCCGCTTAATACAATTCTAGCATGGAATATAAACATTATCATGAACAAGAATTATAATAATAACATCTTTATTATTGCATCTAGGGCATAATTCCAACACTCTAGTCCCGGCTGGTTCCACGGACCGGGACTAAAGGGGGGGGGGTTTCGTTTCCCGCGCTGGGGCCAGGCCTTTAGTCCCAGCTGGTAAGCTGGGCCGGGACTAAAGACCCAAATTTGCGCGCGCTGGGCCAAAAACCCCAGCGCGCGTGTGTTTTTTTTTCAGATTTTCTAAAATATCATTTAAAACATTTAAATTATACTTTTTTTGCATACTTTTGAATTTGACAAAACTTTCAACATCAAAAGTTCTTGAATTTGAATAATTAGTCCAAATCCATTTTCTATTTTATCAATAAAATTATTTTAAATAGTCAAATTATTAACCATTTTGCCATTATCAATTTAAAAATGCATTAACTATTATTTTTTTGCATATTTTTGAATTTGACAAAACTTTCAACATCAAAAGTTCTTGACTTTGAATAATTAATCCAAATCTAATTTCTGTTTTATCTAATAATGTAACACCCCACTTTTAGCTAATTATATATTAGGGTTTTGATTGTGCATTGCCGTTTCTAAGCCAGTTGATCTAGTGTTGAGTTCTCTAGAGTTGTGTGTGTTGTGAATTCCTTGTTGCCCCTTGCTCTGCTTCATTTGAGAGATTCCTTTCCACCATAATCTCTCTGCCTTATGGACCCGCAATATTATATTGTGGATCCACAGTGTTCTGTTCTAGGCTTCAAGGTTTCCTTTCGCCTCGTGTGCCTCCTTTTCATTTGCTGGGTACTTCAGAAGTTGTTTCTTCTCTTGGAAGCTACCTCGTGGTTAATAACTTGTAGTGTATGCTACGTCACTCAAGCAGTAGTTATTCCTTTCTTTGGGTTTTAACCCTTGGACTTGAACCTAAGATCCCCAATTCTGCTGGATTCTGGTGTTGTGAATCTTGTACATGAAGCTGCTCTTTAACCCAAGATCCATTCATTTGACCCCTGTTGTTAGTGTTCAGACATTGCCTCAGGATGGCTGGTACTAAAATTCTATCCTTCAAGCCTGTGGTTCTTGTCGCGATTGAGTTGTGACAATTAAGGACTTCCCCTACCACTAGTTATGGCAGATGTTCTTTAATGGAACCAAATAGATCACGACAAGAGTACTCCTCGAGAGTCTCGCATCTATATTCGTGACTCTGCCACACTTTATCTCCTCTATGCATTGCTTTTTGGGAGATTGTTGACTTATGCATCCACATCTCGGGACTCTATCCTGAGCATGTTCCTCCTCCCTTGTTGTTTTCCGACCCTAGTCTACCAGTTGGCAGCCAAGTAGTAAATGTGCATCGGTGTCTTTCGATGTAAGATACTCTTGTGGTCCGTCAAGACAAACCATTTCGATATGTCTAAGAGAAACAAACTCCAGTACCTCGTCATATCTAGGACCAGGTCAAAGTGTTGTAATCCGCAGATTATGAGGCATTGATTAGCTTCTATCTGTTCTATCTTAAAGTATCACACTCTTTAATGCTAAGAGGTTGTGCCGAGTTTCAAGACCCTTAATGAAGTGATGCCCTTACACATATTTACCCACCCTTCCTCGAGCTTTTGTGCTAGTGAGTGATGCATGTGGGTAATAATGTGGTCATCTGAGATTCTAGCAATTATTATCGTTTTGAACTCTAAGGACATTTGTGTTATTCTTAGCGTGATTGGTTCACCCTATCACTAAGCGGAGATTGATTGTGCTACCAAGTCCGTTATTCTGGTACGCTCCCTTTGGTCAAAGAGTTAGGCTGTTACCGAAGCTCTAAGACTATGTCTTCTTGCCTTACCAAGCAAGTTTCCTCTCGAACTAAGTGACATATCGGTGGTTCATGATATTCTAGATGTCTACTAGAAGTATCGCCATGTTGACACATGACCTTGTTGTCAAGTTCTTGAGCAAGCAAGTTCTCTAAACTGCTCTGTAATGTTCCCAACCTTTAATAAGGTAGAGATCCCTGTGTTTACAATGATAGTCCCTGGATCAATAGCTAGCATCCACAGTTAAGATGTAATATCAAGAAACAAAGGTCATAATACAACTTTATAACCAGGAATAAAATAATTCATTACATCTTACATAGCTCATTTGGCTATCACATTACATTGCAGCAGAATATCTATAAGCATGGGGTCCTTCATCTTCAAAGTGCCACAGGCAATCACGTTGGTTGTAGACTTGTAATCCTATTCAACAAACTTCACTAACATCAAACAAACCTGCAACATAATAAGTTGCAGCCACAAGGGTCAATACATTTGAATTGTATTGGCAAGTTTCACTACTATGTATAAATAAGTGGATCCTATCATTTACATGCATATTTGGCTAAGTAGGGTTTAGGCTCTTTTGCAGAAAGCAATATAGTTTTATCCTATCTTTTCAAAATAGTTTTTGATCTTTTGTCAAATCTTTCTGAACTTCTTGGAAAACTCCAAGTGCTTCAAATCCCTTGTTGTCACCATCAAGTTTTACTTTGAGAAATTGGAATGTCGAGATCTTCCATAGCTTCAGGCCTTAGTTTCTCAGTATTGTCCATAACCGGGGACACGACTAAGTACTTAGAATTTGATCTTCTACAGATGTTGTACACTTTACCCACATGACACAATCTCATCTTGATGCTACCAGTGGCCGCTGGATAAGTACTCACCAAAATGGAGTACTGGCAGATTGAGAATGTGACAAAGTCTTTCCATAGGAGTCCTCCCAATAAACAATGCTAGCTTGTCATCCAGGCACCAATGTAGGGTTCCAAGTTCCCTAGCACAAATCTAGTTAACCTGAAGATGCCAATGCATGGGTCTTCCACTATGTAGTTGACTAAGCCAGAGCCTATTTAGCATGTGGCTGTACCCGGAAGCCACTGTACGAGAAACATGTTCAATCTCTAAGTCCCTGGGTGGTTTTCTTCCTGTGCACAACAAAAAGAGATTGCCATATAAACATGTTTCCTTTTGTTGCCACCTTGTCCAAAACTTGAGTATCCTTGTCTACCCAGGTGGTTCATTGAGTACTTGTTTTATTATATAAAACATATATTTTTCCAACATTTCACATAATCATATCATGTATCCCATCCCAAATATATAGCTGGGCTAAGCATACTACAACTACAATGTTTCTACAAAGGGAGATATAAGGGTATCTGTCACATCCCAAAATTTTCCAAATTTTGAAATGTGAAAAATTAAATAAACAAAATAAAACTTTGTTGAAATTCAGGGTGAGAAGAAACTCTTTGATTCCAATTGGAAATATCAAAACCTATTTGGTTCAAATTAAATCCTAAAGGGATTTAAAAAGATAAATAAACAATAAAGTTAAAATATTTGGAATCACTATTTTTGGATCTTTTAATAAAAAGATTTGGTTTTCAAAAGAAAAGGTAGAATTATAAATAACGATTATTTTATAGAGCCAAATTAAATCTTGGCCAAGCTTTTGAAATGAAATATTTCTATTTGATAAAAAGAGTAAAAGGTTTAATTAAATAAAATAATGAGGATTTATTAATATCCAATTTTATTTAAGTAAAGGCTTTTCCATTTTAAATAAACACTAAAACTTATTAATTTATTTTAAATAAGTTTTCCAAGTGTTCTATATTTCAAATAAAACCTACTGAATTGATTTTGGTATTATTTAGATTTCAAATGGAGTTTTAAAATAAATCAAATCCTATTTGAATTAATGACTAAGGTCTATTTTATTTAATTATTAAATGGATCCTTAAAAGAATAAAATTAATCTATTTTGGTCTTTGGATTATGTGGTTAATCAGAATTAGAATAAATACAAAGTTTGGCAAAAGTTTGAATTTATTTTTTGTTTGAATTGTTTGTTTGAAAATCAAAACAGAAAATCAAATGGAAAAAGAAAAACTTACTGTATAAAAAAATGAATCGAACTCAACCCAACCCACCAGGCCAAACAACCCAGTCGCAACCTAGCTTGTCCCCCCTCAGCGAAACATTTTTCGCTCATTCTCGCACTCGCAGAGACGCTGACGAGTGGACCCATCTCCCTCTCTCTCCCCCTCGCTGACAGGCAGGCCCCACGCCACATCATCATCGTCTTCACCGCGCCAGCCGTTCCCTGCCGTTGCTGCTGTGTTATTGCCGGCGTCAATATGAGTAAATGGCCGAGTAATTCTTCACCGTGACCACGCCCCCTTAACCGCCCGTTCCTCCTCTCCCTTTCCCCCCAAACCCCGCCACCCCTCTGCCACTAGGCTGCCGGAATTTTAGCTCAAGCCTCCTCTGTCTCCGACGACTTCCTCGGTCAATTTCGGCGCCGTCCAGCCGCCCCTCTCCTCCATCTGCACGTGAGCTGGTTCTCCACCTCCAGGCGCACTGCCAAGGTTCGCTCGCCGCTTGCCCTGCAGGCCGGCAAGGACAAGCTCAACTCGCCACCGCCGACTGCCATTGCTCCGGTGACTCCTCCTGGTAAGCCTCGACCGCCCCGAGCCTTCCTATTGATGCTCCTAAGATCCCCAGGACAGTACGCATCTGACCACGTCCTTGTTTTGCCTCGGCGCGACCTGCGGCCTCACCTCCAACAGCAAACAGAGCCGCCCGTCGTCAGTAGCTACTCCGGCGAGCAATCATCGTCGTCCCTAAGCGCCCCTCGCCAAGCCAGCGCCACCTTGAGCTTCACCCCGACCTCGCGAGCACGGTGAGAACCTCCGCTTCTCCCCTTGCTTCTCAGAATCATGACGCCATCGTTTTACCATGCACACCGCCACCGCCAGATCATGGTCGAGATGCTGTGAACCGTTGGATGCAAAGTGTCTGGCTGCCTATACACTAAGTAAATACATTGAAAAATACACTATATATTGAAAAAATACCCTATACACTAAATACTACCTAATATCCTAAATACTAACTAATATACACTATATAGAAAAAACTAAATACTAAGTAAATAAATACTAACTAATTAAATACTAACTAATTAAATAAATACTAACTAAGTAAATAAATACTAACTAATTAAATACTAAGTAAACAAATACTAACTAAGTAAATACTAACTAATTAAATAAATACTAACTAAGTAAATACTAAGTAAATAAATACTAACTAAGTAAATACTAAGTAAATAAATACTAACTAAGTAAATACTAACTAATTAAATACTAAGTAAATAAATACTAACTAAGTAAATACTAACTAATTAAATACTAACTAAGTAAATACTAACTAATTAAATAAATACTAACTAAGTAAATAAATAAATACTAACTAATTAAATAAATACTAACTAATTAAATACTAACTTATTAAATAAAACTAAATATTAAGGAAATAAATACTAACTAAGTAAATAAATACTAACTAAATAAATAAATACTAACTAATAAATAGTGAAAAAAACTCACCGACGGGGATGGGCTTGAGAGGCGGCTGAGGGATGCGCCACGACGCACGGGATCAAGGCGAGGGGCTGCCAGACGAGGCCGGGCGCGCATGGCGATCCTGGACGAGGCGCGACGGACGGCAAAGACGGCGGGCACGGGCAAGCAGGCGGCCTGGCAGCGTCGATCGGCTTTGGAGAAGAAGAAACGCGTCCCGGCTCGTGGCTCGGGCTGGGAGAAGGGCGGTGGGTATTTATACCCACCACCTCTAGTCCCGGCCCCAGCCTCCAGCCGGGACTAGAGGGGTGCCCTCTAGTCTTGGCCCCAGCCTCCTACCGGGACTAGAGTTCTTTTCGCGACGCCGTTTCGTTCTCACGCGCAAAGACCTCTAGTCCCGGTTGGAGGCTGCGACCGGGACTAGAGGTTAATTTTTTAAAATTTATTTATCTCTTTATCTTTTATTCTATGATGATGAAAAATATGTATTATATATCAAATTTTGCAGAAAAAAAGATCTATAATGTAAATCTATTAGCATATTCTGTTATAAAACTAATATTTTGTTGAATTAAAAAATATCTTTTGTATACTAGAGTTTGAATTTATTAATATTATTATTTCTTTATCTTTTATTCTGTGATGATGAAAAATATGTATTATATATCAAATTTTGCAGAAAAAAAAGATCTTTTATAGTACAAGCAGCTCGGCATAGTGTCGACACTCACCACATAATGTCGACATGCACCCCTATTATTAGTGCTCACTCGTTTTTTGTCCCGGTTGGTGTCTCTATTATACAAAATTCGGGACATTATATGAAAAATATGGAGAGCTCTCTTCCTCGCCGGTTAGCAAAAAATAGTTGTCGGGATCCCACTGGGGATCCATCCGCTGCTTCGGCGTGAGCTCGTGGTAGAAGTGGTTCGTGATGGCCTCCTGGCGTGCGGAACCTTGAGGGACAGGAACGCCTCCAGCGCTCAGCATCCAACCGGCGGGCGGCCGGTAGCCCGGAGGACAAGGGTAGCTGGAGGCGCATAGCGCCTCGGTCTCTTCGAGGGTCAGAATGGCCCAGTATCCGCTGTCCATTGTTGTGAGAGAGGAAGGTGTGGATGTGTGGATAGCGATGGCGCGGTCGGCCTAGATATAGAGGAAAAGGGCGGGAAAACATTGCGGGACGCGGTGGGAAATGGCGGGAAATATCTTTAGTCCCGGTTAGTGGCTACAACCGGGACTAAAAGCTTCGATCAGATGGAAAGTTAGTATAATTATTCTTATAAAACAGAAAAAAATAACAAACTTTGTAAAAGCTTCACAAAATGATATACATGCATATGTACATATTGATTGCATCTAAAAAACGGCCGCATGCAAAATTCTGAATACATCATATGACTTTCTTATGACCGTGTGGCCTTAACCATGGAGCATCTTCATCAAGTAACATGATGCTTGGGTCATCCTTCACTACAAACAGTGGAATTTCATGAAACTTGTCATAATCTTCGGACATCTCTGTCTTGTCCTCCACTCCTACGATGTTTCTTTTCCCTGAAAGAACTATGTGGCGCTTTGGCTCATCGTTCGATGATGTATTTGTTTGCTTATATTTTCTTTTTCTTGGTTTGGTAGACATGTCCTTCACATAGAAAACCTGAGACACATCATTGGATAGGACGAATGGTTCGTTCATGTACGCAAGATTGTTGAGATCCACTATTGTCATTCCGTATTTTTTGTCTACCTCAACCTTGCCTCCTGTTAGATTGACCCATTTGCACCGAAACAAAGGGACCTTCAAAGAAGGTCCATAGTCAAGTTCCCATATCTCCTCTATGTAACCATAATATGTGTCCTTTGACCCATTGTCGTTTGTTGCATCGAAGAGGACACCACTGTTTTGGTTGGTGCTCTTTTTATCTTGGGAAATCGTTTAAAATGTATTCCCATTTATCTCGTACCCTTGGTAAGTCCATATAGTCGAAGATGGTGAGCTGGCCAACAAGTACAACTCATCACAAACAGTGTTGTTATTCATGAGATGTGTTTGCAACCAACCACCAAAAGTCTTCATGTGTTCATCTCTAATCAAGGAGCCATGCTTTCCCGGGTTGTTTGAGCGTACAATATCCTTGTGTTCCTTTATATACAGAGCTTCCAAGGTGGAATTATGCAGAACCGTGTAGTGTGCTTGAGTGAAAGAATGTCCGTCCCTACATATTATTGATTTCCTTCCTAGTGTGCCTTTTCCACTCAGTCTCCCCTCATGCCGTGATTCAGGAACACCAGTTGACTTAATGTCAGGAATAAAGTCAACACAAAACTCAATGACCTCCTCTGTTCCATAGCCCTTCGAGATGCTTCCTTCTGGCCTAGCACGGTTATGGACATATTTCTTCAAGACTCCCATGAACCTCTCAAAGGGGAACATATTGTGTAGAAATATAGGACCCAAAATAGTAATCTCATCAACCAGGTGTACCAGCAGATGCGTCATAATATGGAAGAAGGATGGTGGGCACCACTCAAACCCAGAGACACTGGACCACATCATTTTGTAACCTCGGTAGAATTTCGGATCGACTACCTGGGAAATAGCATTGAGGAATGCACATAGATTCACAATGGGCAGTCGAACATTTTCCGGTAGAATCCCCCTCAATGTAACTAGAAGCATTTGTGTCATAAGCACGTGGCAGTCATGAGACTTTAGGTTCTAGAATTTTTTCTCTGCCATATTTATTATTCCCTTTATATTCGACGAGAAGCCAGAGGGGACCTTCATACTTCTTAGGACTTCAAGGAAAATTTCCTTCTCTTCTTTGGTAAGAGCATAGCTGGCAGCACTTAGACGTCCTTTATCTGTCTTTATTGGATGCACGCCGTCTCGGTCTTTCATATTTCCGATCTGCCGTGCTTCTGGCGTATCTTTTGTCTTTCCATACACGCCCATAAAGCCTAGCAGGTTCACGCAAAGATTCTTCGTCACGTGCATCACATCGATTGCAGAGCGGACCTCTAGAACTTTCCAATAGGGTAGCTCCCAAAATATAGATTTCTTCTTCCACATGGGCACATGTCCGTCAGCGTCATTTGGAACAGATTGACCGCTAGGGCCCTTTCCAAATATTACTTCTAGATCCTTGACCATGCCAAATATATCATCACCAGTACGGCGGATAGGCTTCTTCCGGTGATCTGCCTCACCATTGAAATGCTTTCCTTTCTTTCTTGTGGGATGCCTGGCCGAAAGAAATCGACGATTCCCCAGGTACACATTCTTCTTACCTTTATCCAAATATATACTTTCAGTATCATCTAAACAATGCGTGCATGCATTGTATCCCTTGTTTGATTGTCCTGAAAGGTTACTAAGAGCAGGCCAATCATTGATTGTTACGAACAACAATGCCCGTAGGTCAAATGGTTCCTGTTTGTTCTCATCCCACATACGAACACCTTCGTCGCGCCACAACTATAGTAGTTCTTCAACTAATGGCCTTAGATAGACATTAATGTCCTTGCCGGGTTGCTTCGGGCCTTGGATGAGCACTGGCATCATAATGAACTTCCGCTTCATGCAAAACCAAGGAGGCAGGTTATATATACATAGAGTTATAGGCCTGGTGCTATGACTGTAGCTCTGCTCTTCAAATGGATTCATGCCATCTGTACTTAGACCAAACCTTAATTTCCTTGCGTCATCTGCAAAGCTTGGGTACTCTCTATCGATTTTTCTCCATTGCGACCCATCAGCGGGGTGTCTCAACATCGAGTCTTTCCTGCTCTCTTCTTTGTGCCATCGCAACAACTTGGCATGCTCTTTTTTTCTAAACAAACGTTTCAACCGGGGTATTATAGGAGCATACCACATAACCTTTGCATGAACCCTCTTCTTGGGGCTTTGCTCGCCCTCAACATCACCAGGGTCATCTCATCTGATCTTATAACGTAATGAGACGCATACCGGGCATGCATCCAAATTCTCGTACTCCTCACCGCGACATAATATGCAGTCATTAATGCATGCATGTATCTTCTGCACCTCTAGTCCTAGAGGGCAGACGACCTTCTTTGCCTCGTATGTACAGACAGGCAATTCATTATCCTTTGGAAGCTTCTTCTTCCAAATTTTCAGTAGCTTCTCAAATCCCTTGTCAGATAAACCATTCTCTGCTTTCCATTGCAGTAATTCGAGTGTGGTACCGAGCTTTGTGTTGCCATCTTCGCAATTTGGGTATAACAATTTTTTGTGATCCTCTAACATGCGCTGCAACTTCTTCTTCTCGTTTTCATTTTCGCATTCTCTCCGTGCATCAAGAATGGCCTGACGAAGATCATCAGCAGTCTCATCTAATGCCCGTTCTTCACCTTATTCTGGTTCATTGTCTTCTAGTGCAGCGCAATCGTATTCAGGAAACATTGGATAATTATCATCATTCTCTTCTTCTTCTTCGCTGTCTTCCATCATAACCCCGCTTTCTCCATGCTTTCTCCAACAAATATAGACGGACATGAAACCTGATTGAATCAGGTGGATGGGAATGGTTTTGGATGAAGAATAATCCTTCTCATTCCGACAGACACGACATGGACAACACATAAAAACATTCCGCTTGTTTGCCTCAGCCAACTCGAGGAAAGAATGCACGCCTTTAATGAACGCGTCAGACATTCGGGGAGCGTCATACATCCATTCTTGGCTCATCTGCAGTATAATTAAAATTTTCTATCATATAAAAAGTTTGGATCATTTTTACTACAATTACTTTTACATGCACTAATTTTTGAATTAAGATTTTCTATCATATTAAAATTTTACATGCACTAATTTTTGAATTGGACAAAATTGTTAACATAAAATGTTGACTATTTAATTATTGCTCTAGCAGGAAAATCTTATTCAATTATGAGATCCAAACTCTTCAAATGCACATCTCAACTTTCAAGAGCTTTTTGTATAATCAAACTATGCTTAAAACTACACATCTAAAATTCCTCTACACTTCTAAGAATGAAATTCTTCATTCTAGCTAGTTCTAGAGCATTGAGCTAAACTATAACAATAAGAGGTGAATGATTGGAGTTGCTAACCATTTTAGAAGCTTCGATTGATAGATGATGCCACCAAATCTTGGATTGAAAGTTGCCACCAAATCTTGGATTGAAAGTTGGCACCAAAATGAGGATGAACTTGGGGTGTTACTTGGAGGAAATGGCCATGCTTTTGGGCTGGGTCGAATAGGCATACATAGTGGTAATAAGTTGTCCCGGGTGGTAAAATGAACCCAGACTAGAGGTTTACCTCTAATCCCGGCTTGTAACAAGAACCCAGACTAAATATAGCCATGGGTCCCACAGGAGCTCTAGTCCCGGCCCGTGTTACCAGCCGGGACTAGAGGTTGCCCATGGACCGGGACTAGTGATATGGGGCCATGTAGCCGTTGCAGAATTCATAGACCGGGACTAGTGCTAACACTAGTCTCGGTTTCAGAGGAGGCCGGGATTAGAGGCTGGAGCTGCAAAAAACGAAAGGTCGTTTTTCTACTAGTGTATTCTCCCCTGCTTCGTGACCGCCGAGTACCATTGATGGAGATTCCTCATTTGTGTTGGCAGTTCTCTCAGCCTCTCTTTGCTGACCAAATCCTCACATGCCACAAATAGTCTAGTGGCATCTTGGGTAGATGGTCGAGTTGGGGGCCTAACAGTTCATCAAGAGTAATTTCCATGCTGCCGCCAACTCCGCAGCTATTGACATATCTACTGGCTATTGTGCGAGGAGTGGAAAGTTTTGTGAAACCACCTTGAGGGGTGTGACCGTTTGTTTGGCCTGTTGTCCGAGAAGGGGAATGTCTGATTTTTTACTGATTGCAGTTTTAGTCCCGCTTGCACCTATGCTTGCTGATTTTTACCGCTTGCACTTGATTTGCTTGATTTCCTCTTCGCCACTTCTTTCTGAAGTGCGTGAGATAGTCATCCGCTTATGGTGCAACTCATATTGGGATGGTGTGTCGAAAATAAAGTGCATATGCCTTTTGTTTCTCGGTGTATACCGGAGTGGGCTCGGGTTTCTTCTTCTCAAAATGCGCCGCCACTTCGGCCTTTGATATCGCTGCAGATTCCACATTAGTACGATCATAAGGTCTAATGGGAAGATTCTGATGAGGCACTGTTGGGATGGGCGACATTTTCCGTTTTGGGCTGCCACGTCCTTTAGTACTCACTAACGGAGCACGCTTCCGCTTATTGTCCTTATCGGGCAGCAAAGACTGCTGAGCCTGCGGCGGAGATCGAGATGGACTCGGGATGTGGTGGTCGTAGTCATCTTGGGGTGGGCTTCTTAGAGGTGATGGAGGTGGAGGTGAAGGAGACCTGCGACGACTCGGAGGCGGTAGTGTTATCCTTGGAGCCGAGCATGGAAATCGTATGTTGTTCTTTTCCCAGAGAATGATCCCACCAAGTACTTCTCCAAGTGTGATCTCACCTTCAGGTCCAGGGATGTCAGGCTCCATTCACTCCCACTCCTTTACGATTTGATCCACCCTGACTTTAGCATAGGCAGGTGGAATCTCACGGCCATGCCAACATGCAGTAGGCGGACAAGGGAAAGCCGATCCGACCGCCACCTTCACAGATACGTTCTTCAATTTTTTATGGAGCTCATAAGGTATCTGCTCCTTAATTCCATCCACGGGGTAGCCGGGACCGCCATCTGTATAGGATGCATCGTTAGACGGTACCTCCGATTCAGCGACGCTGCTTCTCCGCTTAGATGGGTTGGAGGTAATATCGAGTGGAATATCTTGCTGCAAGCGCGCTATTCCTCTAAGTTCATCGATCTGCTGCTGCTTGTCAAGTCTTCCTAGCAGCTGCTTGAACTTGTCTGCCTCCTCCTCCTCCTATCGTTTCTTTGCTCTTGCTCGGCTTCTATAGGTACCTTGGTCCTTAGGAAACCCAGTCTCCCACGTGAAACTCCCGTTAAGGCCTCAGACTCATCCTGTATGTTCGCGATTCCCGAGGACCAAGGTCAGCAAGTCTTTCTCTCTTCGGGATGAAACTGTTTTATTCCATCTTTAATATCTTTGACCACTTTTAGCCATGTAGTCCTTGGTACCTTTATCCCGTCACTGCAAACAAGGTCCCCTGTAAGATCATCATATGTACTCCCATGCCCAAGGAACCAATTTCTTGCCCTCAAATCCCATTCTTCGCGAATTGGTTCTCGAATTATCCCTTTATCATGAAGCTCTTTCTATTTTGCATCCCACTTAGGCATGGCAGCCGCGTAGCCCCCTGGCCCCAAGTTATGGTGATATTTCTTCTTCGCAGAATTTATCTTGTTTTTTTCTGACTTTTCCTCTGCAACTCCTGACCCCCTATACAACACAAATGCATCCCAGTAAGGCAGCTGCTTCACTAGATAGCCTTCAAATAATGGGGTTTTCTTGTCCTTCTGATATTGTTTCCATAATGACTTCTTCCAGTTCATGAATAGTTCGGCCATCTTCTTTAGTACAAACTGCTTGACTTTCTTTCTCATTTGAGTCGTCTCGTCCTCAGTGTCACATTCATGTAGCTTGAAATGTGTCATTAGGTCATTAAACAGTTCATCTTTGAACCTATCATCGATATACACATCACTCCATTCCGCTTCTTTGGGCTTATTCCAGTCCCGAACAGTGATTGGGGTGCGATCTCTAGCAACAACTCCGCATTTTTGTACAAATATTTGTTTTGTTTTCTTTGGTTCCAATGGTTCGCCGTCTCCCGAAACCTCTGTAATTTCGTAAATAGTACCCTGGAGCAACTTTTTGGCTGGGCCGCACTTGGTTTTCTTGCTCGATGTAGAGGCCTAAGAGAAGAAACATTCGTCAACATAATATATATACAACTAGGTACATCTAGTGACGATCATCAGACATCTTATATATACCTCGTCGGTCTGCGTTACGCATCCATGGGCTTCTTCCTCTTGTCTGTTGGTCTCCTCTCCCTCATCGACATCGTGAATCATATCCTCGAGCAAGTGTTCCGAATCTAGGTCTCTGTGGACTGGGGGACTAGGTGGATCCATAGTTCCTGCAAAATGCACACAATATTTATTTGAAATGAACAAAATAAAGCCTAAAACCCTAAACCCGGAGGTGCGGTGGCGGTGGCCGGTGATGGTGGACGCGGGGGAGGCGGGCGACTAAGTGGCTTCCCGTGAGAACCACCAACCTAACCCTAACTCCGGTCACCACCCTGAACCCTAAACTTGGAGGTGCGGTGGCGGTGGCCAGTGATGGTGGCCGCGGGAGAGACGGGCGACTAAGCGTCTTCCCGCGAGAACCACCACCCTAACCCTAACTCCGGTCACCACTGGGCACCAACACCCTAACCATAACTCTAACTCCGGTTACAAAGAGGGTCTTACAATAATTACCCTAACCCTAACCCTAGGCCTCGACACCTAGCCGTGCCCATGCCCTTCACCGATAAACTTACACTTGACTAAGAAATCCGAGAGAAGCGCGGATATAAAATATAACTATACCTAAAATCATAATAATCATAATCATAATATACACTAATTAATCATAATATACACTAAAACTATATAAAAGTCATACCTATATAAAAAATCATAACTATATAAAAAAATCATAACTATATAAAAAATCATCACTATATAAAAAATCATAACTATATAATAAATCCTAACACTAATTAATCCTAACACTAACAAATCCTAATTGACACTAATCCTAACTAACACTAATCCTAACTAACACTAATCCTAACAAATCCTAACTAAAAAATAATACTAACACTAATCCTACCTGGCGGCGGGCTCAGGCCGGCGTCGGCGTCTGGGCGGCGCAGCAGTCCAGCGGGGCGCTGGCAGCTCGGGCAGCTGGCACGGGCAGCCGAGCAGGGAGGCGCGGCGCCAGCGTCGCGTGATCGTCTGCTGGCCTCCTCTTCTCCCAGTGCGTGGAACACACCAGGGGAGAAGGGCTACATTTATACCACCCCCACTAGTCCCGGTCCATGGCACCAGCCGGGAGTAAAGGGGGGTCTCTAGTCCCGGTTGGTTCCACGGACCGGGACTAAAGGGGGGGGGGGCGTTTCGTTTCCCGCGCTGGGGCCAGGCCTTTAGTCCCGGCTGGTAAACTGGGCCGGGACTAAAGGCCCAAATTTGCGTGCGCTGGGCCAAAAACTCTAGCCCGCGTGTTTTTTTTTCAAATTTTCAAAAATATCATTTAAAACATTTAAATTATACTTTTTTGCATACTTTTGAATTTGACAAAACTTTCAACATCAAAAGTTCTTGAATTTGAATAATTAGTCCAAATACATTTTCTGTTTTATCAATAAAATTATTTTAAATAGTCAAATTATTAACTATTTTGCCATTATCAATTTAAAAATGCATTAACTATTTTTTTTGCATATTTTTGAATTTGACAAAACTTTCAACATCAAAAGTTCTTGACTTTGAATAATTAATCCAAATCTAATTTCTGTTTTATCAAATAATGTAACACCCCACTTTTAGCTAATTATATATTAGGGTTTTGATTGTGCATTGCATAAGCATCATCCTCTAAAAATGCAACCAAGAAAATAAATGCAAACCCTAATTTTCCCCTTCCCTCTATTTGAAAATCCTTTCAAAGTGGTTTGATTTTGAAAACTACCAAAATTTGTGGAGCCCAAATTGTTTACAAGGGTCCCATAGTGTTTCAGTTATTTTTACAAAACCTCTTGTATTTTGGAAATAATTCAAAAACAGTTTTCAAATGTAATTAGAAAGAGAAACAGATATTAGAAAAGGAAAAAGAATTTCTGCTAAAAAATGGATCCTAAGCTAATCAGGCCGCAACCTAGTAAACCCCCTCTCTTCTCTCCCCTTTATCTGCCGCTCAGCGCGTAGCTAGCTGCCGAGCATCTGGCCCAGCTCAGCCCAGGCCTAGTACCCCTTCGGTGTTGTCTTCTTCCTCGCTAGAGAAGCACCTGCGTGCCCTCTGCTTTGATGAGGTGATCAAAGAGTTTGGATTTGTCCAAACTTATGGAGAAGCTTGTATTTACAAGAAAGTGAGTGGGAGCAATGTGGCATTTCTGATATTATATGTGGATGACATATTATTGATCGGAAATGATATAGAACTTTTAAACAGTGTTAAAAGTTATCTAAACAGCAAATTTTCAATGAAGGACCTAGGTGAAGCGTCATACATATTAGGCATAAAGATCTATAGAGATAGATCTAGGCGCCTAATAGGGCTATCGCAAAGTACATACCTTGATAAGATTTTAAAGAAGTTTAAAATGGACGGAAGTAAGAAGGGTTCTTACCTATGTTGCAAGGCAAGACATTGAGTAAGACTCAAAGTCCGGCTTCGGAAGAAAGAGAGATAATGGACAAAGTCCCTATGCTTCACCATAGGCTCTATAATGTACGCCATGCTATGTACAAGACCGGATGGCACACGCTATTAGTTTGACTAGTAGGTACCAATCGGATCCGTTCTAACATCGATAGCGGTCAAGAATATCCTTAAATACTTACGAAGAACTAAGGATATGTTTCTTGTATACGGAGGTGAAGAAGAGCTCGTCGCTAAGTGTTATGTCGACGCTAGCTTTGACACCGATCCGGATGACTCTAAGTCTCAATCCGGATACGTATTTCTCATGAATGGCGAGCGTTAGTTGGAGGAGCTCCAAACAACCTGTGGTAGCGCGGATCAACAACGGAGGCGAATATGTTGCCGCTTTGAGCGGCTCAGAAGCGCTTTGGATGAAGGAGTTCATATCCGAACTAGGAGTTGTGGCAAGCGTTGGACAATGGTGATCTATTGTGACAACAATGGTGCCATTGCCAATGCCAAAGAGCCAAGGTCTCACAAGCATTCCAAGCATATTAAGCGCCGGTTTCACTCCATCCATGAGCATGTCAAGGATGGAGATATAAAGATTTAGAAGTACATACGGATCTCAATGTAGCAGATCCGTTGACTAAAACTCTCCCTAGAGCAAAACATGATCAACACCCGAACTCAATGGGTGTTAGATATATCACTATGTAACTAGATTATTGTCTCTAGTGCAAGTGGGAGACTGAAGGGAATATGCCCTGAGAGGCAATAATAAATTGTTTATTATGTGTATTCCAAGTATATGATAGATGTTTATTTTGCATGCTATAATTGTATTAATACGGAAACGTTAATACATGTGTGTTTAATAAACAAACAGAAAGTTCCTAGTTAAGCCTCTCTCATAAACTAGCTCGTTGATTAACAAGATGATCAAGGTTTCCTGATCATGGACATTGGATGTTGTTAATAACGGGATCACAACATTAGTGTAATGATGTGATGAACATTCATCCGAAGTATAGCATTACGATCATAGTCATTGAGTTTATATTGCTATAACAACTTACGAAGTGATCCTAATCCTTAGACCATGAGATCATGTCAATCACTAACACCGGAAGAGTTTCTTGATAACATCAAACGTCACACCGTAACAGGGTGATTATAAAGATGGGTTCAGAACTAATAAAGTGTTATGTTGAGGCTCATGGATCGAGCGTGGAATTTGTTCATCCCGATGACGGATAGATATTCTGGGCCCTCTCGGTGATATCACATTGATTAGCTTGCAAGCAAGTGATTTGATCACTAGAATGTTATATCACGGAACGAAAAGAGTGCATGTCGATAGAGATCAAACTAGGTATGGAGATACCGATGATCGAATCTCGGACATGTAATATATCGTGAAACAAAGGGATTAAGATACTAGCGTAAAAGGTTCCGACGATCACAAGAAAGTCATCGTTGAATGTGTGGGAGTCGATATCGGTCTCGGATCCCGCTTCGATTATTGATCCGAGAGGGTCTCGATCATGTCCGCATTATTCATGAACCGTAGGGTGACACACTTAAGAGACACCGACATCCAATTGGAGCAAAAGTTTCATGCCGAAAAGAATAAACAAGCGCAGGAATTTATTTCACTAGATACCAAACAGGTTTTGGTGAAATTGCATAAAGTGGTTATGCATGTGAAATAGAATTCTAGCAAGGTTATTTGTGAATGTTTGTCATTAAAGTAATTGACAAAATTCTGAATAAAATAAAAGAGTTTTATTTAATGAGAGTTTGCATTAAATTTGGTGGAAATTTAATGGGATCTTTGAGTGGGATTTTGAGTGGAGGAATTTGGAGGAGTTCGTGAGTGGAGTGTCCACCCACATGAAGAGGGGAGGGCAAGGGCAGCCCCATGCGCCTGCCACCCCTTGGGGTTCCCCCTCCTCCTATAAAAGGATCCTCCTCTCACTTCTCACTCACACCTCCTCGTGAAGGATCTCTCTCCTCTAGAATTTATCCCCATGGTCTCGGACTAGCGAGATACATGTTCCCGTGGCTATTCGGCAAGAAAGAGTTGTGCTTCCGCTGCATCGCTGGAGCGAGGAGGCGGAGGTTGCTCGGTGCCTCGAACGTGTGTGCGAGCACGGATGCGCTGCTGATTTGCGGCGCTAGGACTTCCTCTCGATCTTGAGATCGGCAAGAGATCGTCTACATCAACCACGAGTTTGGACTCGTTAAACTTTGTCGGTCTTCAAGGGTATGTTCTCTACGGATATACATCCGCCCGTTGTTTGTATCTAGTATAAATAGATCTTGGTATATAGTTCACATCATAGGAAAATTTTTGTTTTCTATGTTGCGAACCCTTCACCTACCTTGTCAGAGGACCCTGACCGCCGCCGTGTTAAGCCTCCTCGAGCTCCTCCGAGCATCTCAGAAGCTCTGTCGTGAATCAAGCGACCTCCTCGTCAACGCGCGCGTCCTAGGAAGCCTCCAATCGTTGGGTCTGACCTTGTCGTCCCCGTCCTAGACTGGACCTCACCGCCGGCAATTCTTTGGTCCATGACCTCCCGCGGCCTCCTCGACGTGTCCATCACAACCACGATGAGTCGTTTGTCCTTTGGGACCCCTCATCACCCCCTCTTGCGCTCCGGCCCGCTCCCGCGTAGCACGCCGTCGTCTGCCTCCACCGGCCGCCGTGGCTAGCTAAGCTCCGGTGAACCTTTTGGGGCGGCGCTGCCTCTTTTAGGTCCGCCTCGAACGAGCAAAGCCACGCAGCCCCGCATTGCCTCCACCGCCATCCCCTTTGCCGTTCTGAGGCTCACCAGCGTCAATGACGTCACGGTGATGTCACCTGGCGTTAGCACGTGGTCTGACCCAGTCAAAACAGGCCACAAGCCCCACTTTGCCTTCCTGGCTTGCTGATGTGGCCTCGGGCCCAGTAGTCAGCCACTGTGGCTAGCTTCTGCCTAGGTGAAAAACAACCCCGACCCCTTAGCTGATGTCATAATGATGTAACAAACCTTTTTAATAATTTCAGAAATGGTTTAAATATTGTAAAATCAATAACTTATTCATTTGAAGCCAGAAAAAATATGTATAATATATCAAAATGTTCAGAAAAATGAGAACTATCTATTATAGCTATAATCATGCATTGTTCAACCACTTCCAAGACAATTTTAATTAGAAGAACATAGTAACCCCTCTCATATACATCCGGAGTTTCTCCGAATTACGGTTTTCACCCCTCAGAACCTC
Source organism: Avena longiglumis (assembly GCA_030063025.1). Taxonomy (NCBI): domain Eukaryota; kingdom Viridiplantae; phylum Streptophyta; class Magnoliopsida; order Poales; family Poaceae; genus Avena; species Avena longiglumis. The sequence continues at coordinate 562,434,836 of CP125974.1, forward strand.
GACTAATTTGTCGAGCATGCTTTAGGGTTTCAATTCAATGAAAATTAACTTGTCATATCATCATTCTTGTTTGAGCATTGCATCGATGCCATGTGGTGATTGTTTTCCCTTTATTTCTGGTGTTTGGTTCTTCCCGGTAGAATACGATATCGAGATCAAGATCGAAGACTGAGGTCAACACCGTCGAAGATCAAAGATCGAAGAACAATACTTGACCAACTGTAACCAAGTCAAGTACAAGATATCCGAAGATCTGCTTATGGGTTATCAGCAGTCAAAGGCAAGCATAGCCCCATCATGATATAATCCTATGATTTCGAAAGCATTTCATTTCTTGCCATGACACATACGATTATACCGTGGTCTTTTATAGATAGATAGAGTATCCTATCTATTGCATTACTCCCTTCAGCTTATATTACCTGATCCACTGCTCCTAGCATAACAAGGTTTGGCTTGTGTGCACCGCTAGACCTTATATCTGAGTCCTGCTTAGCCATGAGTCTGGTCCATCCAGATGATGTATCAGATGCAGAGAATCTAGTATGACAAGAGAACGTGATGAGATGATGTCAGAGGTGATATGAGTTAAACATGCTAAGGCTTGTATGGGAGGCCACGGTGGGATGTGGTTTTTCTAGTCCCATGCTCGCCAACCCTAGGACCCCAGGAGTTCTCTCCTTCAGAACCAAGACAAGTGTACAACCACATGGGGCCTGGAAAACCTCACGAGTGACTAACTTGCCTAGTATGATCCATGAGTCCGTAGTTAGCTTTTTGGCATCTGCATATTTGGATGGGTTGAAGATGGTGCATCATACAGGGCGTGACCAAGGAGGAAGGAGGCTCCGGGAGTACTCCCGATCCTTGGAAATAGAGATATGGGATGATGGAATCCTTTCTTGGAGACTCATGGATTTAGGCGAAAGCAAGGTAAAGGTCATGTATAACCATCCTCTGCCGGCCTTCCAAGGAAGAGGGCTAATCATTGTGGAATTAAGAGAAGGTTAGTACGTGTGGGTAAAGTTGTACACCCCTGCAGGGTATTAATCTTTTGGAAAGCCGTGCCCGCGGTTATGGACGACTTGGGAAAGGACGGGAGACCATAGAGAACTATAACCTAATCATAAAACTTGGCAGATCAACGTGTGCTTAAGGATTCTTCCTCATGGGTACGAGGGGGTGATCCTAGTTGGTAGATGATGATGATTTGGTGGATATCAAAAGATGATGATCAATATTTTGGAGATGTCGCTCTCTTATCCCATTTTAAAATACTCTGACTAGACGAGATTCTTCTCCCTCTCTTGTTTTATAAACAAAAGTGGCTTTATGCAAAACAACTACACCAGCCAGAAGCCTTGCGGAGTACACCCTGTACTCACCCTTGCTTTGTTGATACTTTTGGCAGAGTAAGTGTTCACCTGAAGACGAGTTTCGTACTACATCGACATCGATGATTAGCTTGGGGTTCCCGGCGGGCATCTTGGAATCTATGGGCTGGGACGTCATCATTATGCTTCAGGCCTCTTAGGCCATTTGATAAGTTTGCTATACTTAATAGAATAATTTGTCTTCCGCTGTTTGGTGTTTGTGGTCAGTGACCTCTTCTTGTAATAATTTGGTTCTCTGCTCAGATATGAGCTTGCTGTAATACATTTTGTGTCGTACGGTCACTTTTGTGTTACCGATTCTTCACTGGATATTCTCGAGCTCAAGGTTAAGCTTATGTCAAACGGAGGTCTGGGATTTGTTTAGCCCTGATCCCGAGGGTGTCATGATTTTGTATCGTAGCAAGATCAATGTAGGAAAACCTTGCTATTGGTCGATGTTGAGTCTAGTGCTTGTGAAAACTATTTTCAAAGCTGAAAAGTATTTGCGAAAACTCTAGTATGCTTCTTTTCTCCTTATCCAGTTTTGCTCTTACTCTGGGTCATCTTATCTGGTGTTTATTTTGGAAAAGTTTTGATGTCTCTTCTTGTCTTTCAAAGCTTAGGTGCCTTCTAGGCATGCCGTTTCTAATCCAGTTAATCTAGTGTTGAGTTCTCTAGAGTTGTGTGTGTTGTGAATTCCTTGTTGCCCCTTGCTCTGCTTCATTTGAGAGATTCCTTTCCACCATAATCTCTCTGCCTTATGGACCCGCAATATTATATTATGGATCCACAGTGTTCTGTTCTAGGCTTCGAGGTTTCCTTTCGCCTCGTGTGCCTCCTTTTCATTTGCTGGGTACTTCAGAAGTTGTTTCTTCTCTTGGAAGCTACCTCGTGGTTACTAACTTGTAGTGTATGCTACGTCACTCAAGCAGTAGTTATTCCTTTCTTTGGGTTTTAACCCTTGGACTTGAACCTAAGATCCCCAATTCTGCTGGATTCTGGTGTTGTGAATCTTGTACATGAAGCCGCTCTTTAACCCAAGATCCATTCATTTGACCCCTGTTGTTAGTGTTAACACATTGCCTCAAGATGGCTGGTACTAAAATTCTATCCTTCAAGCCTGTGGTTCTTGTCGCGATTGAGTTGTGACAATTAAGGACTTCCCCTACCACTAGTTATGGCAGATGTTCTTTAATGGAACCAAATAGATCACGACAAGAGTACTCCTCGAGAGTCTCGCATCTATATTCGTGACTCTGCCACACTTTATCTCCTCTATGCATTGGTTTTCGGGAGATTGTTGACTTATGCATCCACATCTCTGTCACATCCCAAGATTTTCCAAATCTTGTAATGTGAAAAATGAATGAATAAAATAAAACTTTGTTTGATTTTCAGGACCAGAAGAAACTTTTTGAATTCAAATGGAACCTCAAACCAATTTGAATCAAATAAATCCTAAAGAGATTTAAAAAGATAAACTTTTATTTAAGGAAAATAAAAATTATTTAATATACTATTTTGGATCTCTTAATAAAAGATTTGGTATTCAAAAGAAAAGATGGTTTTATAAATAAAGATTATTTTATAAAGCCAAATTAAAACTTGGCCAAGCTTTGGAATTAAAACATTTTATTCTAAATAAAATTAGCAAAGGTTTATTTAAAATAAATTAATAAGGATTTAATATCCAAGTTTTATTAATAAAGGTTCTATCATTTATAAACCATCAAAACTTATTTGTTTAATTTAAATAAGTTTTCCAAGTACTTTGTATTCTCAAATAAAACCTACTGAATGACTTTGGTACAATTTTAGATTCCAAAATAAAAGATTTAAATAAACAAATCCTATTTGAGTTATTTACTAAAGCTCATTTTATTTAATTATTATTGGACCCTAAAGTAAAATAATAGTTTGTTTTAAAACAAGTATCCAAGTATTATTTACTTCCAAATGATACTTACTTATTTGCTTTTGAAAATATTTGGATTTCAAATGAAGATTCTATTAATAAACAACAAAAAAAACTCTATTTAATTAATAAACCATGGCCTACTTATTTAATTAAGGATGGAACCTAAAAAGATTAAAGTATTATTTATTTTATTTAGGATTTTGGTTCAGGTTACTAAACAGAACCAAATTCTTAGTTACAATGTTTGGTGAAGTGAATTTTTTTAATTGCTTGAGAATTGTTTGAAATAACAAATCAATAAATAGAAAATAGAAAAGATAAAACAAAGTAGACAGAAAAAAAATAAAAGTAAACCAACCCAACCCAGCAGCCCACGAAGCCCATCAGTAGCCCACCTGTTCCCAAGCCCCGAAACATTTTCTTTACCGCGAAAGAAACCCACACCCTCACTGACTGGTGGACCTATCCCCACTTCTTTCACCTCGCTGACAGAGGACCCCACCGCCACGTCCCCTTCTTCCTCACCCGCCACGGACTGGTTCTTCCCCCTCTCCTCGCCGTTGCAGACTTAACTTCTCAGCTTGATTACGCCTTAACGCGACAATCTTTACTCGCAGTGATCGCGCACCTTAAAGCGCCAGCCTTCTCTCTTCCGTTTCCCCCAGACGCCCCTCCTCGGCACGCCCCCAGGCCGCCACAATTTCTCCCTGAACGGCTTTGTCCCGACGACACTCCGGTGCCGATTCCGTCGACTCAACACCGCCCCGTGCCTCCCTGAACACCCCAGGAGACTCCCCATCTCCCTACGTATCTCCCAGAACCATCCCCACATCCGCGCGTGCTCTAGAACGCCGACAAGGAACACGACTGAGCGCCGCCGTCTGCTGCTGTTCTCCGACGATGTCTCCTCGGTAAAAATCCGACCACCTTTCTCTTCCTCGTGGATACGATGATGACCGCCATGCTCTCTCGGACCTAATGGTGCTATTCGTTTGTCCTAGGACGCTCCTTATCCTCGCGGCGACCTCCGTGACCACCTCGGCTCACTGTCTCGGCGAGCAATCCCAACTCGCCTCGGCCGGACAAGCCGCGTTGAGAATCAGCGACGCCATTTAACGCAGTGAGCTTACTTCCTCCTTTCGCTTCCCGCCTCGCCATACGCCATCCGCTCCGCCGCCATGGTCAACCTAGCGCCGCCAGTTCTTGGCAAGCATCTCGTAGCCATCCGATCTTGATCTGACGATTAGGATAGAACAAGAGTGAAGGGGTAAGTAGCACCTCTAGACCGTGCGATGCAACTAAAATCTAACGGCCCATATCTGTCGATCCACGCGAACCGTTTTCAGCGAATAAGAACGTGCTGCGTGTCACTGGATGAATTAGAATAGAGTTTGAAATCAGATTTAAATGCCATTTTGAAACCTTTGTAACTTTCAAACCACACGTCCAAATTTTACAAAATTTATATCAATGAATTCAGGAGAACAAGACCTAGCCAACCATACCCTTAGTTTAGTATCTGTTTGTTTGCTTATTTTTGTAGATTCATTAGTATGCTTATTTAGAGTAGAAAAATTGTTTAAAATTGAATTTAAGGTTTAAACCTTTGCAAATTGGATTGATTTGAACCTACTGACCCTAGGAAACACTTTGTGGACACAAAAATGTATTTGGAGAAATTAAGAAATGATTCTTTAATTTAAAACCATTTCTAGTCAAATAGAAATGTAATTTATTTATTGAAAATAATTTTGAAGTAAAACCTTTGCAAATTGAATTGTTGTGACCTTACTGACCCTAGGAGCCAACCCTTGGTGTTAAAAATGATTATGGAAAGATTTAGGTTGGATTACTTGACTTAGTCATTTTCTAGCCAAATAAAAAAAGAATGGTATTTGTTATAAAAATATTTATGGAAAGAAAACTTTAAGAAAATGGTTTGATCAAACCCACTGACCCAAAACACCAAGTTTTGAAAATTAGCAACTCATTTGGTGAACAACTTAATAGTTTTGCCTTGATAAAAACATTTTTCACCACATGAAATGATGAATGGATTTAAAAATGGTTTTGGGCAAAACCCTCTAACTAATGACTTTGCCACTTTGGTAAATGACCAATTTGGAACTTACAAAGTTTAGAAACCCAATAGAGGCCCTCTTTGCAAAATAAAACTATCTTGTGCATGCTCCCATGCATGACTTAGATTCCATTACTTTGTGTGTGTGAAGAATTGTTGGTTTGACTTTGGTTTGGAATGTGAATTGAATTTGTGTTTGCTTGATTGATTTGTAGTGAAGTGTGAGACTAGAAAGATCAAGAAGTGAACCACCATTCCCTACCAAAAAGGCAAGTGATATTTTCATGAATATTTCTATCCTATGTTTTGCACTAGCATTAGATATTTTGCTAAGTATTGCATGCTATTTTGCCTAATGCTAAGTTGGGAAATCCTAAGTAGTGTAGAATGGTAGATTTGCTAAGGAATTTTCTTAAGATAAGTTATCATAACATGCTTAGCCTAGCTACTTAGCAAACAAGGGTGGTGAACATCTATACTTATTATGATGAAAATATTTCTAAGTCAAGAGACTTATGCTTTCCTAATAAAACAACTAAGTCAAATGAACCTCCTGGGTGGAATGGAAAGATTGGGTTATGTTGAGTGGTTACACAAGGCCATGGACTTGGGTTGTGTATCTCACTTGTGGAATGCCACCCAGGCACAAAGGGATTTGGAGGCCAAGTGTTGAGAAAGCTTACAGTGCAACCACTTGGCAATATGGGCTCTGCCATGATCATTTAGGTTGCTAGAACTTAGTCACTTGGACAGTTGGTGGTAGTTGGGATGATAGGTTGGAGCGCGTCCATTTTGACTAAGGAAAGGCTTCTGAAAGGTCCTGTCTTGGGAAACCAAGTCTGGTGGGGAAAGTGCACCACCTCTGCAGAGTGTAAAATCTAAGTACTTAGCCATGTCCCTGGTAAAGGACAATTTGAGCATCAAGACATGGAAGCAATCAAGAATCTCATCATTCAAATTTCTAAATTAAAATCTTGTGGTTTGAACAATGGTTGTTTGAATTCTTCAATCATTGATGGAGAGATGGCTTGGTACAAGGATCTTGAAATCTTTGATTGAGGAAATGATTTTGTCAAGCAAAAACTTAGTATTTTCAAAATGATAAGAAAAATCTATTTTGAGCAATGCAAGCCTCAACTCCACTTAGCCAAATGCATATAGATGATAGACTCCACTATACTACCATAGTATCACTTGCCAATACAATTCAAATGTATTGACCCTTTGTGGCTGTAACTTGTATGTTGCAGGTTTGATTGATTTTAGTGAAGATTGATTGTTTAGGATTACAAAGTCTACAACCAACATCTGCCTGTGGCACTTTGAAGATGAAGGACCCATGACTATATTTATTCCGCTGCAATGTAATGTAATAGCCTAATGAGCTATGTTTGATGTAATAAAATTATGTTATTCCTGGTTATAAAGTTATATTATGACCCTTGTTTCTTGATATTACATCTAAACTGTGGATGCTAGCTATTGATCCAGGGACTAGCATTGTAAACACAGGAGGGATCAATCTTATTAAAGGTTGGGACCCCTACAGATGGTATCAGAGCATTGTGTTGCCTGTAGGATTTGTAAACCTAGGATTGGACAAAAACCCTTAGAAAAATAGGAGTTGTATTTGTTCCAAAACTTATTTACAAAAACACTTGTAAACTCTTTCCTCAACCATTTTGGTTTCAACTCTACATCTCTTCTACTTCAACTTGATGGAAAAACCTACCCCATGACCAAATACTACACCATGTGCAAAGGACTTCTTCAACTCTAATGACTTCAACTTCTTCAACTTCTTCAACTCTAATGACTTCAACATCTTCAGCATATTCACCAAGGACCTCCAACTTGGGTGACACTAAGGACTACAAGTGAGACAAGGAAATCTTACTCAAGATTTAGAGACTGAGGGAATGCAAAAGTTAGAAGGAGCTCGCATCATTTGGGGTTTTGTGACCAAGAGTTTTCCTAAAAGAAACCAAGATCTCATGTAGAAAGAATAATCAACCAATAAAGATGGAAAGATCACAAGTGAACCCTATAGATGGACCACCATAATTTAGTTAAGTCAAACACACCAACTTATGTAGTGTGAACAAAAATTTTTTGTTGCCTAAGTATGTGCTTGAACTTTGTTGTTTGAGTGAAATGTTGTTTGTGATTGCTTGCACATTGTTTGTGTGAATTGTGGTGTGTGTGATTAGAATTGATTCCTTAGAAATAACTTTCCATTCTAATCCTCATTCAACCCAAACAGATGACTACCTCAAAAGACTCCAAGGTTGATGACATCAACAACAACCAAGAGAACAACATGAGAGAACTTATAGCAACCCAAAACCAGTTGAGCCAAGAGACAACTCAGCTTTTAGCCAACAACAATGGACTAGACCCAGCCATCCAAAGAATTTTGAAACTTCAATCCCAATTGTTGCAAGGATTAGTTACTCAAATGATCAACATGAGAGAAAACTTTTCCCAAGGAGCTAATGACAACAAGGATGACAAAGATGTTAATCTAGAAGGAACCCAAGCTAGCAATATTTGTGGAGACAAGGATCATGCATCCAAGGAACATGAAGATCAATGCCTCAAGAAGAGAGAAAGATCTCCCACTCATGAAGAACATGAACCAGAAGAACTCCTAGCTTTGGAGAGACCCAAGAAGAAGAAGAATTTTCCCAACACAAGCAAGAAGGATATTACACAAGTACAATGTTTCAAATGCAAAGAGATGGGACACTATGCCAATGAATGCCCAGAAAGGGAGAAGAGCCAAGAAAGCAAACAAAAGCTAGTGAAACCTAAGATAAGGAAGGATATTAGTCAAGTGATGTGCAAACACCACAAAGAGTTAGGACATTATGCAAGCAACTGTCCAGAAAAGATGAAGCATAAGGTAAACCAGCCTATGAGGGATCTCAGCCTTGTCACATGTTTCAAATGCAAGGAACTAGGCCACTATGCAAACAATTGTCCAGAAAGGATGGAGAACAAGTTAAACAAGTCTATGAAGGAACTCAACCTTGGCCCATGAGTCAAGAATGGAAACCAAGAACACAATGCAAAAGTTTGCTTAAGGAAGAATTTCCCCAGGATCCCAAGAAGGACAATATGTAATGTTGTTTGAAAATTTTTTAAGGGTCGTAGTACCCTAGTTGTTTTGAACTTGCTTGTAACACCAGCCTCCCCAAATCTCGGGACGAGATTTATTTTAAGGGTGGTAGCCTGTCACATCCCAAGATTTTCCAAATCTTGTAATGTGAAAAATGAATGAATAAAATAAAACTTTGTTTGATTTTCAGGACCAGAAGAAACTTTTTGAATTCAAATGGAACCTCAAACCATTTTGAATCAAATAAATCCTAAAGAGATTTAAAAAGATAAACTTTTATTAAAGGAAAATAAAAAATATTTAAAATACTATTTTGGATCTCTTAATAAAAGATTTGGTATTCAAAAGAAAAGATGGTTTTATAAATAAAGATTATTTTATAAAGCCAAATTAAAACTTGGCCAAGCTTTGGAATTAAAACATTTTATTCTAAATAAAATTAGCAAAGGTTTATTTAAAATAAATTAATAAGGATTTAATATCCAAGTTTTATTAATAAAGGTTCTATCATTTATAAACCATCAAAACTTATTTGTTTAATTTAAATAAGTTTTCCAAGTACTTTGTATTCTCAAATAAAACCTACTGAATGACTTTGGTACAATTTTAGATTCCAAAATAAAAGATTTAAATAAACAAATCCTATTTGAGTTATTTACTAAAGCTCATTTTATTTAATTATTATTGGACCCTAAAGTAAAATAATAGTTTGTTTTAAAACAAGTATCCAAGTATTATTTACTTCCAAATGATACCTACTGATTTTCTTTTGAAAATATTTGGATTTCAAATGAAGATTTTAATAATAAACAACAAAAAAAACTCTATTTAATTAATAAACCATGGCCTACTTATTTAATTAAGGATGGAACCTAAAAAGATTAAAGTATTATTTATTTTATTTAGGATTTTGGTTCAGGTTACTAAACAGAACCAAATTCTTAGTTACAATGTTTGGTGAAGATTTGAATTGTTTTAATTGCTTGATAATTGTTTGAAATAACAAATCAATAAATAGAAAATAGAAAAGATAAAACAAAGGAGACAGAAAAAAAATAAAAGTAAACCAACCCAACCCAGCAGCCCACGAAGCCCATCAGTAGCCCACCTGTTCCCAAGCCCCGAAACGTTTTCTTTACCGCGAAAGAAACCCACACCCTCACTGACTGGTGGACCTATCCCCACTTCTTTCACCTCGCTGACAGAGGACCCCACCGCCACGTCCCCTTCTTCCTCACCCGCCACGTACTGGTTCTTCCCCCTCTCCTCGCCGTTGCAGACTTAACTTCTCAGCTTGATTACGCCTTAACGCGACAATCTTTACTCGCAGTGATCGCGCACCTTAAAGCGCCAGCCTTCCCTCTTCCGTTTCCCCCAGACGCCCCTCCTCGACACGCCCCCAGGCCGCCACAATTTCTCCCTGAACGGCTCTGTCCCGACGACACTCCGGTGCCGATTCCGGCGACTCAACACCGCCCCGTGCCTCCCTGAACACCCCAGGAGACTCCCCATCTCCCTACGTATCTCCCAGAACCATCCCCACATCCGCGCGTGCTCTAGAACGCCGACAAGGAACACGACTGAGCGCCGCCGTCTGCTGCCGTTCTCCGACGATGTCTCCTCGGTAAAAATCCGACCACCCTTCTCTTCCTCGTGGATACGATGATGACCGCCATGCTCTCTCGGACCTAATGGTGCTATTCGTTTGTCCTAGGACGCTCCTTATCCTCGCCTGCGACGACCTCCAGGACCACCCGAGGCTCAGCTCGTCTCCGGCGAGCAATCCCAACTGCCCCTGAGCGCCCCTCGACGGACAAGCCACGCGTTGAGAATCAGCGCGACGCCACGAACGCAGTGAGCTTACTTCCTCCCTTTCTCGCTTCCTGCCTTGCCAGCGCCGCCACCATCCGGCCGCTCCGCCGCTCGCCGTCAACCTAGCGCCGCCAGTTCTTGGCAAGCGTCTCGTAGCCATCCGATCTTGATCTGACGATTAGGATAGAACAAGAGTGAAGGGGTAAGTAGCACCTCTAGACCGTGCGATGCAACTAAAATCTAACGGCCCATATCTGTCGATCCACGCGAACCGTTTTCAGCGAATAAGAACATGTCGCGTGTCACTGGATGAATTAGAATAGAGTTTGAAATCAGATTTAAATGCCATTTTGAAACCTTTGTAACTTTCAAACCACACGTCCAAATTTTACAAATTTTATATCAATGAATTCAGGAGAACAAGACCTAGCCAACCATACCCTTAGTTTAGCAAATAGTATCTGTTTGTTTGCTTATTTTTGCAGATTCATTAGTATGCTTATTTAGAGTAGAAAAATTGTTTAAAATTGAATTTAAGGTTTAAACCTTTGCAAATTGGATTGATTTGAACCTACTAACCCTAGGAAACACTTTGTGGACACAAAAATGTATTTGGAGAAATTAAGAAATGATTCTTTAATTTAAAACCATTTCTAGTCAAATAGAAATGTAATTTATTTATTGAAAATAATTTTGAAGTAAAACCTTTGCAAATTGAATTGTTGTGACCTTACTGACCCTAGGAACCAACCCTTGGTGTTAAAAATGATTATGGAAAGATTTAGGTTAGATTACTTGACTTAGTCATTTTCTAGCCAAATAAAAAAAGAATGGTATTTGTTATAAAAATATTTATGGAAAGAAAACTTTAAGAAAATGGTTGTAATCCCTTTAATGCTAAGAGGTCAAAGTGTTGTAATATCTAGGACCAGGTCAAAGTGTTGTAATCCGCAGATTATGAGGTATTGATTAGCTTCTATCTGTTCTATCTTAAAGTATCACACTCTTTAATGCTAAGAGGTTGTGCCGAGTTTCAAGACCCTTAATGAAGTGATGCCCTTACACATATTTACCCACCCTTCCTCGAGATTTTGTGCTCGTGAGTGATGCATGTGCGTAATAATGTGGTCATCTGAGATTCTAGCAATTATTATCGTTTTGAACTCTAAGGACATTTGTGTTATTCTTAGCGTGATTGGTTCACCCTATCACTAAGCGAAGATTTATTGTGCTACCAAGTCCGTTATTCTGGTACGCTCCCTTTGGTCAAAGAGTTAGGCTGTTACAGAAGCTCTAAGACTATGTCTTCTTGCCTTACCAAGCAAGTTTCCTCTCGAACTAAGTGACATATCGGTGGTTCATGATATTCTAGATGCCTACTAGAAGTATCGCCATGTTGCCACATGACCTTGTTGTCAAGTTCTTGAGCAAGCAAGTTCCTTGAACTGCTCTGTAAGGTTCCCAACCTTTAATAAGGTAGAGATCCCTGTGTTTACAATGCTAGTCCCTGGATCAATAGCGGCTAAGCATGGCAATGGTAAGCATCATAACTTAGAAATTTCTAGCAATTCTACAACTACTAGGATTTCCCAAGCATAGCATATAGATCAAAATATTCATGCAAGTCCTATACAAAATATTTCTAGTGCATAGTTGAAAAACATAGGAATAAAATCATGAAGCACCACTTGCCTTGGTAGTTTGGGGAGTAGCAACAATCTTCACAATCACAATCACTATTTGCACCAAATCCTACACATAAAATAATGGCACCAAAATCACATACAAAATATATACAAACAAAAATATATGAATGCATGCAAATGCCATGTGATGATTTTTCTACACCAAACAAGACAAGTGAACAGTATTGAAACATAAACAAGTCCAAGATATTCCAAATAAACCTTATTTGATCCATAAAACATTTTTCAAATAATTTATAAAAAAATAAGCCTACATAAGTTTCTGCATATACAACCATTTTTACAGAGGCAAAATATTAAACACATTGCATAAACAGATAGGATTTTCTCTCCTGATTCCAATGATATAAAATTTGCAAAAATTGAACGTGGGAATCAAAAGATATGAATTTTTCAAGTTTGGTTAACTAATAGATCAAATTTTCTATTTTAAATTCAAATAGAGGCCACGCGACGCTTTCTGATTTGCTGGTACCATTTCGCGCGGATCGGCTAGTGTGGACCGTCAGATCTAACTTAGCTCGTACGGCTCAGATCGTCACTTACCGCTTCGATGCAGATCTAATCTAGAGCGATGGATCTAGATCCTACGGCTACTAAGAAAGAGACCAAGGATGGGCGGAGTGCGACGGTGGCTGGCGGTGGCGCGCTCAGGCGGTGGTGTCACCGGTGATGCAGGAAGCGAGAAAGGCAGTGGGATAGCTCACCGAGTTCGCGTGATGACGCTGGTGCTCGAGGTGGTCTTCGTTGGCGAAGGGGCGCGCAGTGGAGGTCGCTGGGGCTCGTCGGAGTTGTGTGCGGCGTCGGGTGCTTGCAGACGTCGATGTTTCCGAGGCTTTGGGTCGCCCTAGCACGAGTCAGTTGCATTAGGGGGTGCACAAGTCTACGGCGAACACTACTGCATCAAGGAGAATACAAGGGGCGGTCGGATTATACCTCAATTGCTCGTCGGAGTTAGACGGCGGTTCTGTCACTTGCGGCCGTGAACGGAGACGGCGAGCTGGGTCACGAGAAAACAAACGGAAGGTATCAGGGAACGCGCAAGAACCTGCTGGTCACGATTGTTTGAACTAGAGAAAGGGGGCGGTCGGAGCTCACCGAAATCGGTCGCCGGAGGTCGTCGGTGCTGCGGGGTTCTGAGCTCGAATGCGCGCAGCCTGGTGGCAGAGTGAGCGAGGAAAGTGGGGGAAAACGACCGCGGCAGCCAGGGGGTTTAAGTAGTCAGAAGCGGGGCGAATATTGCGCGTTGAATCAATGGGATTTAAGCGAGTTTTAATCGCGACATCACTACACGGTGGTAACGGCGGGGGCGGTGTCTGCGCGCGATAAATTAGGGAAGACGATGCTGACGTGGAGAGGGCCCAGTGCTCAGTGACTGCGGCGCTGGTTCATCGCGGGTTAGAAGAGACAGAGAGAAGAGTGGCCTGGGTGGGCTGCTTTGCTTGTTGGGCTGGATTGGTGGCGCCAGGCCCAGTTGGGTTTTCTAATTCCTTTTCTTTTTCTAAGTTGAATTTCAGGAATCTTTTCAAATGAAATCAAATGCATTTAAATTCCAAACCTTTTCTGGATTTTTGCAAAGTGTAAACTTCATAAAATTTAACATAAAACCTTGTTGTCTCTTTAAACAAACTTGGTCTTTTGAAAAATCAAAATAAACAGTGCTTAGCACTTGATTTGAATAGGTTTTGAAAATGGTTTGAAATCCATATTTGTTTTGTAAATTTTGTCCAAGCTTTAACACTCAACCTATCCAACTTAAGAGCAAACAAAACTTGGTTTAAAATAATTATTCTCTCATTTGAGAGTGGTATTGGATCAATTCTTGTTTACATAAAATAACAAGCACCCAAATGCTTCTGTTTTGTAAATGGTTTTGAAATAGAACCCTAAATGATCATGAATGCATGGATGATGTGCAAAGCTTTGAAAACATGATTTTAGGGATGTTACAAATATAACCCCCTTAAGGTGAATCTCGCCCTCGAGATTCGGGTTGGCTAGCAAATAGGTGGGGGTGGTCTTTCCGAAGATCATCTTCTCTTTCCCATGTTGCTTCTTCTTCGGAATGATGATTCCATTGAACCTTGCAGAATTTGATAGTCTTAGTCCGAGTAACTCTTTTTGCAGTCTCAAGAATCTTGATAGGTTTCTCCTCGTAAGTGAGATCACTTTCCAATTGGACCTCCTCCAATGGTATAGTATCGTTCAAAGAAGTCTCTTCCATCTCTGGATGGCATTTCTTAAGCTGACTCACATGAAACACATTGTGAACGGCAGACAATGATTCTGGCAATTCAATCTCATAAGCTACTTCTCCTTTATGACTCAGAATCTTGAATGGTCCAACATATGTTGGGGCCAATTTAGCTTTGACACCAAATCTCTTCACTCCACGAAGTGGTGACACTCTAAGATAAGCTCTATCACCCACTTCATAGATGACTTCTCTATGCTTAGGATCTGCGTAGCTCTTTTGTCGGGACTGTGCTATCTTCAATATGTCCATAACTAGCTTGACTTTCTCTTCAGCCTCTTTGATTAGTTCTGGTCCTAACAAACTTCTTTCTCCCACACCATTCCATAGCAATGGGGTGGTACACTTTCTCCCATAGAGAAACTCAAATGGTGCCATCTCAATACTGGCTTGATAGCTGTTATTGTAAGAGAATTCTGCGTAAGGTAGACTTTCATCCCAACTGGCTCCATAGTCTAGGGCACATGCCCTCAACATATCTTCAAGAATCTGGTTGGTATTTTCTGTCTGTCCATCAGTCTGAGGATGAAAAGCAGTGCTGAATTCCAACCTCGTTCCCAAAAATGAGAAGTGAATTGAGTTCCCCTATCAGACACAATACTCTTGGGTACTCCATGCAGACATACAATCCTGCTCATGTAGATCTTGGCTAACTTATCACTTGTATAGGTTGTCTTCACGGGTATGAAATGAGCCACTTTAATTAAGCGATCCACTACTACCCAAATAGAATCATATCCTGACCTGGTCCTTGGCAATCCGGTGATGAAATCCATGCCAATCTTGTCCCACTTCCAATCAGGAATAGGTAGTGGTTGTAGCAATCCTGCTGGTTTCTGATGTTCCGCTTTCACCCTACTACATACATCACACAAAGCAATATGTTCTGCGATGTCCTTCTTGAGATTATTCCACCAAAATATTTCTTTCATATCCATGTACATTTTGGTGTTACCCGGATGAATGGAATACGGTGAGTTGTGTGCTTCTTGTAAAATCAGTTTCCGAATCTCCGGATCTTGTGGAACACATATACGTTTTTCATACCATAAAGTACCCTGTTCATCTTCATGGAATCCTTTGGCTTTTCCCTTGCCAATCTTTTCCTTGATCTCTTCAATTTCCTTGTCTGTCTTTTGGGCTTCTTTGATTTTTTCCAACAAAGTGGGTTAAACATCCAAAGTCATGATGTCCTTCAGGCACAACCTCCAATCTGAGATCTCTAAATTGGGCACACAAATCATCTGGCAACTCTCCCTTTGTAAGGCCATTCACAAAAACCTAATGGCTTAGAGCATCCGCTACAACATTTGCTTTACCGGGGTGGTATTGCAAACTCAAGTCATAGTCCTTGATGAGTTCTAGCCATCTCCTTTGTCTCATGTTGATTTCTTTCTGGGTGAAGATATATTTCAAACTTTTGTGATCTGTGAACACTTCACATCGCTTTCCCAAAAGATAATGTCTCCATGTTTTGAGCGCATGGACAACAGAGGCTAACTCTAAATCATGAGTAGGGTAGTTTACCTCATGAGTTTTGAGTTGTCTCGAAGCATAAGCCATGACTAT
This sequence comes from Avena longiglumis, assembly GCA_030063025.1. NCBI lineage: Eukaryota > Viridiplantae > Streptophyta > Magnoliopsida > Poales > Poaceae > Avena > Avena longiglumis. The sequence continues at coordinate 562,450,669 of CP125974.1, forward strand.
CCCTTCTTGCATTAGCACTGCACCTAATCCATGATGAGATGCATCACAATACACATGGAAATCCTTCTCCAAATCTGGCAGACATAAGACGGGTGCTGTCACTAGTCTCTTCTTCAATTCTTGGAAACTGAGTTCACATCCTTCAGACCAAGCAAATTTCTTGTCTTTCTTTAGTAACTCTGTCATTAGCTTAGCTACTTGGAGAAATTCTCAATGAACCTTTTGTAGTATCCTGCCAAGCCAAGGAAACTACGAACCTCTTTCACTGACTTAGGAGATTCCCATTCAGTTACATCTGAAACTTTAGCAGGATCAACTGCTACACCATCTCCTGACACAACGTGTCCAAGAAATCCAACTTCATTCAACCAAAACTCACACTTGCTGTATTTGGCATACAACTGATGCTCTCTAAGCTTCTCAAGTATCAAACGCAAATGCCCTTCATTCTCTTCTTTGCTCTTGGATTAGATCAAAATGTCATCGATGAATACGATAATGAATTTGTCAAGATATTCCATGAATACCTTGTTCATCATATTCATGAAGTAAGCTGGTGCATTGGTCAAACCAAATGGCATCACGGTATACTCGTACAATCCATACCTGGTGGTGAAAGCTGTCTTAGGTATGTCTTGTTCCCTTATCTTAAGCTGACCGAAATCGGTCGCCGGAGGTCGTCGATGCTGCGGGGTTCTGAGCTCGAATGCGCGCAGCCTGGTGGCGGAGTGAGCGAGGAAAGTGGGGGAAAATGACCGCGGCGGCGAGGGGGTTTAAGTAGTCAGAAGCGGGGCGAAGATTGCGCGTTGAATCAATGGGATTTAAGCGAGTTTTAATCGTGGCGTCACTGCACGGTGGTAACGGCGGGGGCGGTGTCTGCGCGTGAGAAATTGGGGAAGACGACGCTAACATGGAGAGGGCCCAGTGCTGAGTGACTGCGGGGCTGGTTCGTCGCGGGTGAGAAGAGACAGAGAGAAGAGTGGCCCGGGTGGGCTGCTTTGCTTGTTGGGCTGGATTGGTGGCGCTAGGCCGAGTTGGGTTTTCTAATTCCTTTTCTTTTTCTAAGTTGAATTTTAGGAATCTTTTCAAATGAAATCAAATGCATTTAAATTCCAAACCTTTTCTGGATTTTTGCAAAGTGTAAACTTCATAAAATTGAACATAAAACCTTGCTGTCTCTTTAAACAAGCTTGGTCTTTTGAAAAATCAAAATAAACAGTGCTTAGCACTTGATTTGAATAGGTTTTGAAAATGGTTTGAAATCCATATTTGTTTTGTAAATTTTGTACAAGCTTTAACACTGAACCAATCCAACTTAAGAGCAGACAAAACTTGGTTTGAAATAATTATTATCTCATTTGAGAGTGGTATTGGATCAATGCTTGTTTACATAAAATAACAAGCACCCAAATGCTTCTGTTTGTAAATGGTTTTGAAATAGAACCCTAAATGATCATGAATGCATGGATGATGTGCAAAGCTTTGAAAACATGATTTTTAGGGATGTTACACACATCCCAAAATTTTCCAAAATTTGTAATGTGAAAATAAATTAAACTAAATAAATAATTGTTGAAATTTAGGGTGAAAAGAAACTTTTTGTTTCTAAATGGAAACATTAAAACCCATCTTGAACAAACTTTGAATAATGTTTGAATCCAACTAAATTCAAATCAAGTGGAATGCATTCTTCATAAATGCATCATAAAATTTAAAACATTTGGAAAATAAACCAAAACCCTAAAACCCTAATGGAATAAAATCATTTCCAAGATATCTCTAAGACCATGGTTTTGATACATATAAAAATTTGTCAACAAACATTTATAAATGATCAAGAATGACAAATAGAAATATTATAAAACCTTAGAAATTGGTTTCACTTAATTTGGAGCCATAAATAAAATCTTATGAATTTAATAAGATAAGGAAATCGAATTTCCAAAGCTAATAAAGCACCTATCTAGAAATCCATACAAAATGGTGAGCAAATAATCCTAAAGACATTTAAAAGGATAAACAAATGTTAAAAAATATTTTACAAATTGGAATCACCAAGTATGGACCTTTAAATAAAAAGATAAGGACTTTATAAGATAAAGAAGAAATAATAAATAAGGACTATTTGATAAGAGCTAAATAAAGCTTGGCCAAGACCATAAACAAATGGAATAAACATAATCCAAGTTCAAATGAAATAAATGGATAAATAATATTGAAATAAAATAATATGTCCCCAACCAAATTCTATTCAATTGGATTACGACAAATTCCCTAATAAGAATGATTAATTAAATCATGGGAAAATAGAATTTGGAATTTACCCAAGTGGAATAAAAGTTATTTAATTAACTCAAATGTGATCAAAGAAATCAACTAAATAAATTTTTATGGAATTAAAACCATATTTTAATTTCATTGGAATAAAAACAATTTCCCAAATTAAATGATCAATAATCATAATAAAACACTTTAAATAATTCAAAGTGAATTATTTAACACCCCATTAAATAAATAAACCTACTGAGAAAGTTTTGTGAAAAATTTGAATTTTAATTAGGGTTTGAAAATATATTTAATCTTATTTGATTTAAGACAAAGGCCTATTTTAAATAATTAATATACCCTAAGAAGAATAAAAGAATTATTTTAAAATTGACTTTAGAATGTATTATTAATCAGTATTTGAATATACACAAAGTTTGGTTAAAGTTTGAATTCAAATAGTTGTTTGAAATGATTAAACAAAATCAAAAACAGATTAATAGAAATAGAAAAGGGAAAAAGTTGTTGTGTAAAAAAAAGAAACAAAACCAGCCCAACCAGCAGGCCTAGTCCAGCCCATTCCCCAGCCCAACTAAACCACCCCGAGCGAATCGTTTTTCACCCAGACCCACACCCGCATCGCCACTGACTGCCCGGACTCACTGCCTCTCTCTCTCTCCCTCTCTCTCGCTGTCAACCAGACCCCACCAGTCAGTCGTCTTCCTCACCCGCCGCGGCGACCACGCCCTCCTCCCCAGCCGTTTCTGTCACCATTTCTTCGATAAAAATTCGCAGTAACGACGCCATTTAACCTCCCCTGACCACGCCCTCTTAAGCGCCTGCCTCTCCTCTCTCATTCCCCTCGCTCACCCAACCCTCTCCGCCACCAGGTCGCTCCGATTTCACCAGAGACCACCCACTACTCCGACGAGGCTTCCTTCCAATTCTGGCCAGCCACCATGGCCCCTCGCCCCCTCGACCACACGAGCACATTCCCCAATGGCCTGCGAACCTCCCGGTACCTTCCCCTCGCCCGCGCTCGCTCTGCAAGCTCGTCAACGTCTTCGCCAGAGCAGCGCCACCGTCTGCCGTTATTCCGACAAATTCTCCCCGTAAGTCCCGTCCTCCCCTCTCTCTCTCCAGATGGCACATGCATGGTCACCAAACTCTCCCGTATCTAATGACCCTTTTCGCTCGTCTTCTCGTGACCTGCAGTTTCACCAGCGACGACGAACAGAGGAGCCGTCGTTAGACGCAACTCCGACGAGCAATACACGTCGAACCCGTGCGCCCCTTCGACAAACGCAAGCAAGTTGAGCATCCCCGTGCCACGGCGATCTCGGTGAGCCACCCCACATACTCTCTCGCTTCTTGTATCGCCGGCTCCGCCGCCGTCTGACTGCGCCGCCGCCAACCACCGCCGCTAACACCGCCAGTTTAGGGTTAGCTGTTTTAGGCCGTTGGATATTGATCCATTGGTTATGTTTGATCATAACCTGAAGGGGTATGTATCCACCTGAGCCGCATGATTGCACTTTAATCCAACGCACCAGAGAGGCCTATCCAACCGAAGCGGTACTAGCCTATCAGAATAAGACACGTGGCCCAGTCTGTTTTATAAAAACCATAATCGATCTATTAAATGTTGAAGTTTGTAAAATTCATAACTTTTGATCCACATGTCCAAATTTTGCAAATTTTATACCAATGGAATCAGCAGAACAAGTACTATCCAAACATGCACTTTGTTTAATGAATTGCTTCTGGTAAAATGGATGTTTTGCAGAAACTTGTGTAGGCATAATTTGAATATAAAATTTATTCTAGGAATGTTTTTAAAGTAAAATCTTTGGAAATGGATTGTTTTGAACCTACTGACCATATAAAACAACTTATGGAATTAAAAGTGTATTTTGTGAGGTTAAAAGATGAATCTTTGATTTAAAACATTTCTAGTCAAATAAAAATAATGTTATTATGTTAAAAATGCGTTTGGAGAAAAACCTTTGGGAAATGATTTGAATTAAACTCTCTGACCCTAAACACAAAGTTTTATGATTTAAAAACATATTTGGTGAACCCCATAAAAATTATTACTTTGCTAAAAAGCATTTTCAACAACATAAAATATTGATTTGGTATAAAAATGGTTTATAAGTAAAACCCATTTGCAAATGGTTTTCATAATAAACACTTGACCATAAAACACTAACATTTGTGTTTAAGAATGTATTTGGAAAACACTAGAAAATATTACTTTGATTTAAATCATTTCTAGCAAAACAAAAATGATTTAAATAGCCATTTTCACTAACTTGATATCAAATGATTTTTCCACATTTACAAATGACCTTGCCACATTTATAAATGACCAATAGATATTTTATGATGTTCATAACCTATTAGAAACCACTTTTCCAAATAAAACAATCTTTTGCATGCTTGCATGCATTGCTTTGTTTCTATTATTTTATGTGATGTTTACTTGAATGGTGGATTGAATATTGCTTGCTTGGTTGAATTGTAGTGGAATTTGAAGAGTGTGAATATTACAAGATCAAGGAGTGAACTTATAATTCTCTACCAAAAGGGAAAGTGGTGCTTCATACTTTATCCCATTATTTTCACTATGCATTAGTGATACTTCAAAGTAGGACTTGCATGGAATTTTACTAAGTGTGCTATGCCATGGGAAATCCTAGTAGATGAAACCTTAGAAGAAATTTCCTAAGTTAAGATTCCTAATACTATCATGCTTAGCTTAGCTAGTAGAAAACAAGGGTGGATTATATTCATGCTATGGAATATTTCTAAGTCAAGGACTTGTGTTTTGTTTAATAAAACAACTAAGTGAATGAAACACCTAGGTGGAATGGAAGGAATGGTTTGTGTTGAGTGGTTATACAAGGCCCATTTCTATGGTTTAACTTGTGTATCTCACTTGTGGAATGACACCCAAGAACAAAGAGATTTGAGATGTCAAATCTTGAGAAGCTTCAAGTGCAGCCACTTGGCATTATGGGCTCTGCCTGGATCATATAGGTTGCAATAATTTAGACAAATGGACAGTTGGTGGTAGGGGATGATAGGTTGGAACGCGTCCATTCTGGTCTAAGGGAAGGCTTCAAATGTATTGACCCTTGTGGCTGTAACTTATTATGTTGCAGGTTTGTTTGATGTTAGTGAAGTGTGTTGATTAGGATTACAAGTATACAACCAACATGATTGCCCGTGGAACTTTGAAGATGAAGGACCCCATGCTATAGTTATTTATGCTGCATTGTAATGAGATAGCCAAATGAGCTATGTAAGATGTAATGAATTATTTTATTCCTGGTTATAAAGTTGTATTATGACCTTTGTTTCTTGATATTACATCCTAACTGTGGATGCGAGCTATTGATCGAGGGACTAGAATTGTAAACACAGGGATCTCTACCTTATTAAACGATGGGACCTCTACAGGTGGGGAGCATGCTGGCGGGCGGCGAGGGCGCGAGGTGGTCGGGTTGCATGGGAACGGCGCGTGCTCTGCGGTGCACATCGGCATGGTCGACAGCGGCACGGGCGCGGTGTTCCTGGCGGTTCTGGTTATTGTCTGCGAGGCAGGTCTGGTCGAGAGGGGGTAGTGAGGCATGGGCTACCTCCCAGACAAGGTTGGCACGGCTAGTTCTTCCTCTAGCCTGCTTTCCACACTAGGGTGACATGGGTGCTCTCGGCCTGTTCACCATTGATGATATTGGCAAGCTTACAGTGGGGCTAGTGATTAGTTAAGTTTGCTAGATGATCTACTAAGGTTGCTATGAGCTAGAGAGGGAACAAGTTAGGCCAGAATCACTGCACACTATAGTGTTTTGATTTTGTTTGATTTGTATCTACAAGCTGTTTGATGAAATGGCCGCATGAATTCAAGTTTTGAATTTTGAATTTATTTTCGGTGGGTGTGCTAGGCATGTGCTGGTGATACTGTGGATGCTTGGGTTTTGAAAATTGAGCTTGTTTGAGTGGTTTTTGAAAAAGTGGGATCTTCCCATATGAAATAGATTCAATTTTAAACTGTCATTTATACTATGCATTTGAATGTTTCTGGATGATCACAAGGTGGTCCTTGGTACTTTGTTATGATTACTATCAAGGGGTGCAAAGATCCAAACAAGTTTCTGTTAAGTTCTGAAAGTTAGAGATGGCCAAAGTAGGCATGGGAGTTAATTTGGCCAAAGTGACCATTCACTTAATTTGTTTGTTTTGATTTGTTTGTCTTTAGGAAAAGTTTGGGGATTGTTTAGATGATTTTTATTTCACCTAAGAATCATTTTACAAGCAAATAAACACATAATCATGGCAATTCAAAAGAATCCAAAATTTAATGCACTCATATGAATGCTTTCATATTTTTAATTAGAAAAGTTTTTGTTAACCCTAATTTTGATGATTTAAGTTTAATATTTTTGGGATGTTACAAACCTTCCCCCCTTAAACAAATTCTTGTCCCGAGATTTTAAAAAGGACGAAAAAGATTACCTAGGATTTGAAGAGATCGGGAAACTCTGTCCCGATATGATCTTCGCGCTCCCAGGTAGCTTCCTCTTCTGTGTGGTTGCTCCACTGAATCTTGAGAAACTTGACGCTTCGGGTTCTGGTATGTAGCATCCCAGTTGTCTAACACCTGTAATGCTACTTGATCTAATAATAAAAGGGCCACTTCCTACATATAATTGTTGCATCATCATCATATCATGCTCATGTCATCATGCCACCTTGCATTTGAGCATCATATAAAACCCCTTCTTGTTTGGTTCTTATCTCATGTGCATTATTAATTGTGTTTGCCTCTTGATATTGTATTTGGTTCTTGATATATTGTTAAATGCCCAAGTTGATTTGGGGGCATATCTCTTATTAACTCCACCACCTTTCTTTCACCACCTTATAATTCCTCCATCCAACTAAATATGAGCTTGGCATTTATGGGTTTTACTTCTAGCTCATGTGGGTTGGGAGGGATCCAATTCTTTTCCACATGTTCTCATCTTGGCATCATTTTGTTTTCACATTATTGATACATGAGAACAACATGGCCACCTTTGCATGCCTTGTGAGTGGGACCCCTTTTTCCTAGCTTCCATATGTGTTGCTTTTGGGGTTATCATCATGTTGGGATATTTTGTGGACTTAATGAATATCTAGTGGCATATACACACTATTAAGTCCCAAACATAATCCAATGTGATCATCTCCTCATACTCCACTTGGAATTCTTTCTAAATTCTTTTGCTTGGGCCTTATTCCACACTTTGGAATGCATAAGAAAATGCCATGTAAATAATCTTGTTTTCACAAAGATAAATATGGTAACAATTAATTATGCATGGCCCATGCAAGTACCCCTTTAGCTTGGCATTTGATTTTTTTATTTGGATTTTAATATGGATCATCTCTCTACCCCTTAGGCTTGGTCTTGTTTGATCATGCCTAAACCATCATCACCTTTTCCCCCTTGCTCTAGTCTTGTTCTTGTTGGGGTTTGTTTGGTGCATGGTTGGATCTTGTCAAAAGAACACCTAGCATCTAGCCTTCCCCCTCTCTAGACCCTAAACCCCCACATCCCCCTCTCTCTCTTTTCCTCTATCCTAGTTTCCTCTATCACCTACTCCTTCATCACCATGCCCCATAACCATCCTAGCTAAAACCCTAAGCTACACCTAGTCCAAACAAAACTCTAAGCCACCCCCTCTCTCCTTAATCCCACCTAATTCTAACCCGAGCCCTTCTAGCTAAACCCTAGTTTTCCCCCTCTCTTCCTCGGCCTCTCTCCTCTCTTCCATGCAGGCCCCACCCCAGCAACCTCCTACCATCTAACCCATGCCACCCCGAGCCCCCCCCAAACCTAAACCCTAGTCCCACACTACCAACCGAGCCGGCCCCCTCTTCCTCTCTTCTCTCCCTGTCCTAGGGGCCCCCTCTAGACCTGCCTGCCCACGAGCTCCTTACCCTAGATCCACCTGGCAGCCTGCCAGCCCCCCCATGTGCCTGCCTGATCGATCACGAGGAGGAGGAGCGGTGGCGCCGAGGCCACCTTTTCCCTCTGCCCCTCCCCCACGCAAGCCCCCACCTGCCCCCTCTCGTTCTTATCCTCTCCCTCGCCCTCTAGCCGTCCCCAGATCCGCCCAGGGCGACGCCCTCATCTACCCTTCCTCTCCTCTCTTCTACCTAGCCTCGCCGGCCACACCGTCGGTCTCTCTCTAGTGCACACGATCCAGGAGGCGGGCGCGGAGCTGAGGTTGTCGAGGAAGCTCCGGAGGACCTCTGCCGCCTGCATCAGCAGCCGAGGAGGAGAAGCCCCAGGTCCCGCACGCCGGCCGCCGACAAACCCTAGCTCGAGTCCGTCACCGTCGCTCACGACTGCCCCTCGCCGAACCGCCACATCGACACCCGCGGTGAGCCCCTTCCTCCTGCACAACCTCCCCGATCCTCGTTTCTGTATGCGCCCGCCACAGATTTAACACTCGGTGCCGCGTCTGCCCACTCGCTCTTTGCGGCGCGCGGCCTATCTAGCCACGCCCTTTCCAACAAGAACACGCAGCCGCAGCGGTAGCTGCCGTCTCATTGGCGCCAGAGGGCGCGGGTTCGATCCCCACCTCGTCCCCCTGTCGCTCGACGTGGATAGGAAGAAAAACAGTGGCACGGGCGCTGTTTTGCACTTACCCCCCTCGTGTTTTGTTGCGTCAACCCGCGGTCCCTCGGAGCCCCACCTGTCTGTGTCACGACCGTTTTGCAAAAAGGCTCCCGAAGAACCTGTTACTCAACCCGCGGTCCCCCTCCCTCTCAGCCGCTGGCGTGTGGGTCCGTGTGTGCCTGGGCCCACATGTCTGTGACTAGGGTTAGGTTGGCCTGAGTGTCAAAATGTTTTTCAGATTCTGTTTAATTCAAACCTATTTAAATTTAATTCAAATTCAAATATAATTCTGTTTTAAATAACTTCTCATTTATAAATCCAAATAATGCAAATGTTATATGTTTCTGAACCAGAAAAATGTAAGGATTTCAAATATACTATTCAAATTACCTTTTGCACATTTAAAATTCCAAGTTGAGTTAAATTACAACCAATGCCACTGGAACTTAAATAATTATTAACTTTTGATTTATAATTCCAAATTTAACAAATGATATGTCTAAAATGATCAGCTCGACGAGCACTTTCTGTTTATGCTACCCATGACTTCAATTGCAGCATGCATCATATAAAAATATAGTGTACAGCAACTAATATGACAACAAATGTGATCCAGAACCCCATTAAATGTTATTTTCTTGTCTTCCACACCTCACCCATGCCATGCTACTTTATTGCCATGCAACTTGTGCATCATTCATCATGGCATGATTGTTTGCTTGACGCATTTTATTCCTATGCTTGTGCACTTTATTTATGTGGCCCTTGCTTGTTTGGTTCTTCTTTCGAATAGACGCTGAGCAGGGGATATATCAAGAGAACCAGGAGCACTACCCAGATCCGTTCTCGCTTCAATCGAGAGTTGCTGCAAGCACTACCACATGCTTGCATACATATAGTACCTATTGCCTCTATCTTATTCTTGCATCATTGAGTCGCGATTGCATTAAATTGAATCCCAAGTATTGCATAGCCTTTACTTTAAACCCCACCAAGCTTGTCCCTCCATCCCTTGAGCCATTACTACAGGAGTTGTTTGAGCCATGCGAGTCGTAGAACAAGATGTGTAGGGTATGTGAGAGTCGATGGATAACGAGGTACCTAAACAACTTAACTCGAGTAGTAATGGGATAACTAATGAAAGTGGCACCGGTGAGCAACATCTGCTATTTGGTTTTTCCTGCTCACTTGTGTCCGTGGGACCCCGAGTACTTGATACTGTTCCTTGATTTATCGCTATCCACATCCGGAGGTATATGGGACCCCCGAGCCGAGCTTGATTCATCTTATTTCTTGGGGCCACAAACTAGTTTGAGGTTTTATTTACTATCCTGTACTTATGCCATGCTACTTTTGTATTTACGATTGTGCGAGGAGCACACTGCATCGTTAGGAATTGTGACCCGCTTACGCTGCATCGACAAGCCCAGTTTTGGGTTCCCGATCGCTTCATGACCCCACAAACCTCGGGTCCGTCTCAAGTCACTAACTTCTATGGTGTACTCAAGGGTGGCCCCCTGAAATATTTCTGAATCCTGTGATTGCTTTGTCGTGAAGGCCTCGTTGGGTTTTGATTTGGTTTTTCCGAGGTTGATCGAGCGTGTGTTGCTATTGGTGCACCCCGGCCGGGTAAAACTTTCTGAAATCCGTGTCCGCGGTTATGGACGACTTGGAGCACAGTTTCTCGATCAGAGACAACCATAACTAAAGTACCGCTTTAATCTGACTAAGTAATCTGACTAGTAAATAGTGCAACACTCATGGAATGGTTAATAAAATTGCCAACGGATGGGGGGTTGTTCGTCCGCTTCCTCGTTGGTAAGCGAGGAGGAGGATGGATCTGATGATATTACTATTACAACTGTTGTCATTAATTCACGAACATCCGTCTATCATTGGTTAGGCGGATGGTTAGCGTTTATCTATAGAACTGTTAGGATTTATCTTTCGCTGCAATAGCGTCACCCCAGGTTGTGTCCCCTTTAGAGGCATTAAGACTTGTTGAGTACCCTTAGGGTCTCACACGATAAATTATTGGTTCAGATGCATAGGTACCCTCGCAGGACGGATACTGGGTGGAAGAGGCTGATGATGTGGGCAACGATCGTTCGGTGTAGAGATTCCAGGAACGGGGATCCGTGAGATCTGTGGTTGGGATGTGCTTATTTCTATGGCATCTTATGCCGATTTGCTTCTTATCCGTACTCGGACTTTGTTTGCCGCTTCCGCATGATACTCTGATGTGTGCTGTATGAGGAAGTATCCTAAAATATTAGATCTATCTAGGTCATTTGAATCTTGCCGTATGGCGTTGCTATATTTTCTTTTCTTTCTAGATGGAATGGCTCTGATGTACTCTTGTATGGTGGCTTGCATACATACTCATTTGTGTATGTATTTGATCCCTTCGCCTGCCGATTACGCCGCCCGTACAGGTCCCGATGAATTGGAAGTGGTTGGGACGGCCGAAAGGTCTACCCGTGAGTGGCTTTTGGGGCCCCACCGTACTATTTCAACCACTACCGTTCATCCAGGCTTGTAGCTAGGAGAGTAATTCACCGAGGTAGTTACAATTGGTATCAGAGCCATCCCGACCTTCAGGATCTCAGCCAAACGGTCGTTGTCAGTCTAGCAAATATTTTGGTAGTTATGTATACTAGGGAAAAACAAAACGCGAGAGTAGGACTGCTTCCATTTTTCTTCTTACCCACCCACCCACCCTTTTCTGGTAAGGAAGTGTAACGTTTTCAATCCTCTTCTTATAATTCAAACTAGGATTCACGTGTTCTGGGTTTCCGTAGTACCATAGGTTGTGTGTGTGTGTGTGTGTAATCCCTTGTCTATCTGTTGCATCCAAGTTGTTATCTAATCAGCCTTTGGTTATCAACTGTTGGTACATTCCATACCGACAGGCTTTTGCAAACCGACGCAATCTATCTTACTCTTTGTATCCGACGTTATCTTGTTTGGGGTGTTCGTTTCCGTAGTACCAATCTTTAGGTTCAACGTGAGAAGAAGGGGTTAGGATATGTGTTCCACTTGTTCATGTGCGGAGTAATGGTTTGAGTGCGGGATGGAGTCGCGACCATACCACTACTCTTATCATTCGCTTTTGTATATTGAATCGGTAGAGTCACTAATCTTGATTCGTTAAGTAATTTTGCGCATCTATTGGTATTTTAATGCCGAAATTTGTGGAATTTTTTTCTTTGGTATATTGTGTACCACACTCCTTTTCAGTCGTGTGCGATATGCTTAATATCTTCTAGGTGCTTTTAACTTTGTTGATATTTTAATATCATCTCAGTAAATTGTATCCTTTAATCTTGGTTAATTCCATCTTGGTACTATTTTGGATTATTATCATTCTCCATTATAGTACTGACTTGAGTTTTATATCAATGACAGGATGGCTCCACCACGCCGTACTGATGAGGACATACCACCTGAGCTGGGGTCCACGCTGTCAAACATCGCTAATGCTTTGGCAGCAATGCAGCAAAACCAGCAGCGCTTTGAGGAGAGTGTCAGGAGGAACGAGTTTGCTCCACTACCTCCACCTCCCAAGCGAGGAGACATCAAGAGCTTCCTAAAATTCAACCCTCGTCAGTTTGATGTTTCTGACCGACCTCTGGACGCGGATGATTGGCTGCGTGAGATGTCAAGGTTGCTCGAGACTGCTGATGTTCCGGAGCAGGAGTGGGTCAAGTGTGCTACTCACCTTCTGAAGGGAGATGCAGCTCTCTGGTGGGAGAACTACTTGAAGGCAAGCTGCACTGGGTTTCAGCCTACTTGGGAAAGGTTCACTGGAGCGTTCAAGGAGCAGTTTCTGTCAGAGATTGTAATGGAAAGGATGAAGGAAGCTTTTCTCAACCTGAAGCAAGGAAATGATAACGTCAACACCTATATCAGGAACTTCATGAATCTCTCTCGTTATGGTGGCGATGAGGTATCTGATGACAAGAAGAAGCAGAAGAGGTTCAGGCAAGGGCTCAATGCGTCGATCAAGTATGCAATCACACATGCAAGGCCGACATCTTTCCTGGAACTACAGCACACAGCCCTGCAAGAGGAGGCAAGCAGGCAAGTGTTTGAGGAGTCCAAGAAACACAACAGGGATGCATCAAGCTCTTCAGTTATGGCAGCTCCTTCTAAGCGGCGTGTCTGGGTTCCTAACACCCCACCGTCGCTCCCGGCTCCACCAAGACCTGCAAGTTACGCGTCAAGGCCACTAAACTCCATCACTGCGGCTCCTGTGGGCTACAACCACCACTACTCGAGCGCTGGCGGAGTCCCCGCTACGCTCCACGCCCACCGGTGCTTGCTTCACGTGTGGAGATCTGGACATCTCAACTGAACGTCTGCTGAAGAACAAAGCTCTCCTCCACCCCGCCAAGATCTGCAGCAAGCTCTCCTTTGGTTCGTGCACCACCACCTCAGGCTCTCAACATCAACACCAAGCCCGGGTCTGCGGTTGTTCGTGCCAACTGTGTCAACGCCACTCAAGCTGAGCATGCACCTGGAGTTCTGATGGGTATGATTCCCGTTAACTCAGTCCCTACACGAGTTTTGTTTGATTCTGGTGCATCGCATTCTTTTGTTTCGCATAAGTTTGCACAAGAGAATGACCTGGATAGGGTTCCTTTATCACGCCGTCGGTGGTGCTATCTCCTGGTTCAAACATGAGGGCTGCTCATATCACCATGGCAATCGATTGAGATTGGTGGTTCTTCATTCTCGGCTTCTTTAATTCTTACAGGCAATTCGACATTGATGTCATCTTGGGCATGGATTGGTTGACAGCAAATGCAGCTGTGACTGATTGTGTCTTGACGCCGGTTTCTGAAGACTCCTGAAGGCCATATAGTCTTTTCTCCAAGTCTGACTCCTGCTGTCCAGCTCTTCTCTTTGGCGGCTCTGAATGATGATGCTATGGAAGCTATTCAGAGTGTACCAGTGGTCTGTGAGTTCCCAGATGTCTTTCCTGAAGAGTTGCCAGGTATGCCTCCGGATCGTGAGGTTGAGTTTGTGATTGAGCTTGAACCTGGAACGGCTCCTATCTCCAAGCGGCCTTATAAAATGGGTCCTTCTGAGTTGGCTGAACTCAAATGACAACTTGATGAACAAGAGAAGTTGGGTTTCATTCAACACAGCACTTCGTCTTGGGGTAGCCCAACAATATTTGTGAAGAAGCGTGACAGAACCGATAGACTCTGTGTTGACTACCGGGCTCTCAATGCTAAAACCATCAAGAACAAATATCCCCTCCCGCGGATTAATGATCTCTTCGATCAGCTAGCTGGAGCTGTGGTGTTCTCTAAGCTGGACTTGAGAAGTGGTTATCACCAAATCAAGATTCGCAAGGAAGATGTGCCCAAAACAGCTTTCACCACCCGCTATGGCCTGTATGAGTACACGGTCATGTCTTTCGGTCTCACCAACGCACCTGCTACCTTCTCGAGGCTTATGAACTCGGTTTTCATGGAGTACCTTGATAAGTTCGTTGTGGTCTATCTGGATGACATCCTGGTCTATTCTAAGTCCAAGGAAGAGCATGAAGAACACCTGCGGTGTGTCCTAAACAAGCTTCGTGAGAACCGCTTGTATGCAAAGTTCTCAAAGTGTGAGTTTTGGCTGCCTGAAGTAACCTATCTTGGTCATGTCATCTCTGCCAAGGGCATTGCAGTAAACCCGGAAACTGTGAAGACAATTGTTGAATGGCTTCCTTCTGTTAATGTCAAAGAAGTGCGGAGTTTTCCTGGTTTGGCTAGTTATTGCCGTTGCTCGTAACTTCTCAAGATAGCGAAGCCTCTTCGATCTCCTCAAGAAAGGCAAGAAGTACTGTGGACTCTGCGTGTCAAGCAAGTTTTGAGACACTCAAATAGAAACTCACTTCCACAGCCTTGGTTCCTCCGGATACCTCTAAGCCTTTCCAGATATTCTGCGACGCCTTTGCAAGGATTGGGTGCGGTCCTTATGCAAGAGAAACAGGTGGTTGCTTATGCCTCGTCGATTGAAGACGCATGAGATCAACTATCCCACACATGACCTTGAGCTCGCAGCAGATTGTCTTTGCTTTGAAGCTATGGAGGCACTACTTGCTTGGTAACCGCTAGAGATCTTTTCGACCACAAGAGTTTGAAGTATATCTTCACTCACCTGATCTCAACCTTCGAGAGGAGATGGATTGAAGCAATCAATGACTTTGATGTGACCATCAACTACACACGGCAAAGCTAATGTCATGGCCGATGCTCTTAGCCGTAAAGCTTATGTCAACAACCTCATGATGGAAGAACAATGCCTCTCTTGTGCGAGGAATTCCGTCACTCAACTCGAAGTTGTGGAACAAGGGCATCTCCTGAACCTTCCGGCTACTCCTCTCTTGGAAGAAAAGATTCGCTCTCGTCGACTTGGTGATCCGCACACCAAAAGATCATCTCTAAACTTGAGCTCAAGTATGAGTCCTTCCACGTTGATGATCAAGGCACGCTGTTCTTTGAACACCGGATGTTTGTACCAAACTACCCGGGTCTGAGAGAGCAAGTTCTCAAGGAGGCGCATGATTCGGTTCTTTCTATCCATCCTGGCAGCACAAAGATGTACATGGACTTGAAAACACAATATTGGTGGCCTGGTTTGAAACGGTATTGTGCCAAGTATGTCTCAGAATGTGATGTCTGCCGCAGAGTGAAAGCTGTCCATCAAAAACCTTTCGGTCTTCTTCAGCCATTGAAACCTCCGGAATGGAAATGGGAGAAAGTAGAGATGGACTTCATCACTGGTTTTCCAAGGTCGCAGAAGGGCAACAATGCAATCTTTGTTGTCATCGACAGGCTTTCTAAAGTGGCTCACTTCTTCCCCGTCAAGGAAACAATTTCTGGAATTCAGTTGGCTGAGATCTATATCAACAGAATTGTCTCTCTGTATGGGGTTCCGCTTGAAATCAGACTGGGAAGCATCTTCACTTCAAAGTTCGGGAAAGTTTCCAAAATGCTTTGGGAACAAAGTTGAACTTCAAAGCCGCTTACCACCCTCGATTCAAGGACAAGTGGAAAGAATCAATCGATTACGGAGGATATGCTTCGTTATGCGTTATCTCTTTGGCATGAAATGGGAGGAATGTCTTCCTTATGCTGAATTCTCCTACAACAACAGCTTCCAAAAGAGTCTCAAGATGGCACCATTTGAGGCTCTCTATGGTCGCAAGTGCAACTCCGATTGGTTGGTCGGTGCGGAGAAAGAATCTGGTTTGGCCCTGACATTGTAACTCAAGCAGAGGAGAAGGTGCATATCATTCTTCAGAACCTGAAGATTGCTCAAAGTCGTCAGAAGAGCAATTATGACAGGAAGCACACGGATATGGTGTATGTCCCTGGTGATCTCGTCTACCTTCGTGTCACTCCCATGAGAGGAACACACCGCTTCGGTATCAAAGGAAAGTTGGATCCTAGATACATCGGTCCTTTCAAGATACGTGGTAGAAGAGGAGAAGTTGCTTATGCCCTGGAGCTCCCGGAAAAACTCAAAGTCCATGATGTTTTCCACATCTCTCAGCTCAAGAAGTGCTTCAAAGATCCCGACAGGACCGTGGATCATGAGCTAATCGATCTCCAAGAAGACCTGTCTTATCAAGAACACCCCACAAAAATCCTTGAGACCGCATAAAGAAGGACTCGCAACAAGTCCATCAAGTTCTACAAGGTGCAGTGGTCACACCATTCTGTTGATGAAGCCACTTGGGAGCGTGAAGATGAACTCCGTGCCAACCATCCTACCCTCTTTGTGTCTTCTTCTTCCTAGAATCTCGGGGCGAGATTCCTGTTTAGTGGGGGAGAGTTGTAGCATCCCAGTTGTCTAACACCTGTAATGCTACTTGATCTAATAATAAAAGGGCCACTTCCTACATATAATTGTTGCATCATCATCATATCATGCTCATGTCATCATGCCACCTTGCATTTGAGCATCATATAAAACCCCTTCTTGTTTGGTTCTTATCTCATGTGCATTATTAATTGTGTTTGCCTCTTGATATTGTATTTGGTTCTTGATATATTGTTAAATGCCCAAGTTGATTTGGGGGCATATATCTTATTAACTCCACCACCTTTCTTTCACCACCTTATAATTCCTCCATCCAACTAAATATGAGCTTGGCATTTATGGGTTTTACTTCTAGCTCATGTGGGTTGGGAGGGATCCAATTCTTTTCCACATGTCTCATCTTGGCATCATTTTGTTTTCACATTATTGATACATGAGAACCACATGGCCACCTTTGCATGCCTTGTGAGTGGGACCCCTTTTTCCTAGCTTCCATATGTGTTGCTTTTGGGGTTATCATCATGTTGGGATATTTTGTGGACTTAATGAATATCTAGTGGCATATACACACTAGCAAGTCCCAAACATAATCCAATGTGATCATCTCCTCATACTCCACTTGGAATTCTTTCTAAATTCTTTTGCTTGGGCCTTATTCCACACTTTGGAATGCATAAGAAAATTCCATGTAAATAATCTTGTTTTCACAAAGATAAATATGGTAACAATTAATTATGCATGGCCCATGCAAGTACCCCTTTAGCTTGGCATTTGATTTTTTTATTTGGATTTTAATATGGATCATCTCTCTACCCCTTAGGCTTGGTCTTGTTTGATCATGCCTAAACCATCATCACCTTTTCCCCCTTGCTCTAGTCTTGTTCTTGTTGGGGTTTGTTTGGTGCATGGTTGGATCTTGTCAAAAGAACACCTAGCATCTAACCTTCCCCCTCTCTAGACCCTAAACCCCCACATCCCCCTCTCTCTCTTTTCCTCTATCCTAGTTTCCTCTATCACCTACTCCTTCATCACCATGCCCCATAACCATCCTAGCTAAAACCCTAAGCTACACCTAGTCCAAACAAAACTCTAAGCCACCCCCTCTCTCCTTAATCCCACCTAATTCTAACCCGAGCCCTTCTAGCTAAACCCTAGTTTTCCCCCTCTCTTCCTCGGCCTCTCTCCTCTCTTCCATGCAGGCCCCACCCCAGCAACCTCCTACCATCTAACCCATGCCACCCCGAGCCCCCCCAAACCTAAACCCTAGTCCCACACTACCAACCGAGCCGGCCCCCTCTTCCTCTCTTCTCTCCCTGCCCTAGGGGCCCCCTCTAGACCTGCCTGCCCACGAGCTCCTTACCCCAGACCCACCTGGCAGCCTGCCAGCCCCTCCCATGTGCCTGCCTGATCGATCACGAGGAGGAGGAGCGGTGGCGCCGAGGCCACCTTTTCCCTCTGCCCCTCCCCCACGCAAGCCCCCACCTGCCCCCTCTCGTTCTTATCCTCTCCCTCGCCCTCTAGCCGTCCCCAGATCCGCCCAGGGCGACGCCCTCATCTACCCTTCCTCTCCTCTCTTCTACCTAGCCTCGCCGGCCACACCGTCGGTCTCTCTCTAGTGCACACGATCCAGGAGGCGGGCGCGGAGCTGAGGTTGTCGAGGAAGCTCCGGAGGACCTCTGCGTCGCCCCCGTACCCAGCAGCGAGGAGGAGAAGCCCCCAGGTCCCCTGCACGTTGGCGCCGCCCCGACAAACCCTAGCTCGAGTCCGGCCACCGCTGCTCACGAGCCCCGCCGAACCGGCCACATCGACACACCCGCGGTGAGCCCCCTTCCTCCCAGACAACCTCCCCCCGATCCTCGTTTCCTGTGTGCGCCACGCCACCGGACGAACACCCTCGGTGCGCCGCCGCCGCGTCTGCCCACTCGCTACCGCGGCGCGCAGCAGCCTATCTAGCCACGCCCCCCCTTTCCAACAGCAACACGCAGCCGCCGCAGCGGTAGCCGTCTCCGCTGGCGCGCCAGAGGGCGCGGGTTCGATCCCCACCTCGTCACCCTGTCGCTCGACGCGGATAGGAAGAAAAACAGTGGCGCGGGCGCTGTTTTGCACTTACCCCCCTCGCGTTTTGTTGCGTCAACCCGCGGTCCCTCGGAGCCCCACCTGTCTGTGTCACGACCGTTTTGCAAAAAGGCTCCCGAAGAACCTGTTACTCAACCCGCGCTCCCCCTCCCTCTCAGCCGCTGGCGTGTGGGTCCATGTGTGCCTGGCCCCACATGTCTGTGACTAGGGTTAGGTTGGCCTGAGTGTCAAAATGTTTTTCAGATTCTGTTTAATTCAAACCTATTTAAATTTAATTCAAATTCAAATATAATTCTGTTTTAAATAACTTCTCATTTATAAATCCAAATAATGCAAATGTTATATGTTTCTGAACCAGAAAAATGTAAGGATTTCAAATATACTATTCAAATTACCTTTTGCACATTTAAAATTCCAAGTTGAGTTAAATTACAACCAATGCCACTGGAACTTAAATAATTATTAACTTTTGATTTATAATTCCAAATTTAACAAATGATATGTCTAAAATGATCAGCTCGACGAGACCTTTCTGTTTATGCTACCCATGACTTCAATTGCAGCATGCATCATATAAAAATATAGTGTACAGCAACTAATATGACAACAAATGTGATCCAGAACCCCATTAAATGTTATTTTCTTGTCTTCCACACCTCACCCATGCCATGCTACTTTATTGCCATGCAAATTGTGCATCATTCATCATGGCATGATTGTTTGCTTGACGCATTTTATTCCTATGCTTGTGCACTTTATTTATGTGGCCCTTGCTTGTTTGGTTCTTCTTTCGAATAGACGCTGAGCAGGGGATATATCAAGAGAACCAGGAGCACTACCCAGATCCGTCTCTCGCTTCAACTGAGTTGTCAGGCAAGCACTACCACATGCTTGCATACATACAGTACCTATTGCCTCTATCTTATTCTTGCATCATTGAGTCGCGATTGCATTAAATTGAATCCCAAGTATTGCATAGCCTTTACTTTAAACCCCACCAAGCTTGTCCCTCCATCCCTTGAGCCATTACTATAGGAGTTGTTTGAGCCATGCGAGTCGTAGAACAGCATGTGTAGGGTATGTGAGAGTCTGATGGATAACGAGGTACCTAAACAACTTAACCTGAGTAGTAATGGGATAACTAATGAAAGTGGCACCGGTGAGCAACATCTGCTATTTGGTTTTTCCTGCTCACTTGTGTCCCATAGGACCCCGAGTACTTGATACCTGTTCCTTGATTTATCGCGCTATCCACATCCGGGAGGTATATGGGACCCCCCTGAGCCAGAGCTTGATTCAGTCTTATTTCTTGGGGCCACAAACTAGTTTGAGGTTTTATTTACTATCCTGTACTTATGCCATGCTACTTTTGTATTTACGATTGTGCGAGGAGCACACTGTACTGTTTAGGAATTGTGACCTTTTTACGCGGTATCGACAAGCCCAGTTTTGGGTTCCTGCCGCCACTGACCCCACAAACCTCGGGTCCGTCTCGAAGTCAGCTAACTTCGTTGCGGGTGTACTCCAAGGGGTGGCCCCCTGAAATATTTCTGAATCCTGTGATTGCTTTGTCGTGAAGGCCTCGTTGGGTTTTGATTTGGTTTTTCCGAGGTTGATCGAGCGTGTGTTGCTATTGGTGCACCCCGGCCGGGTAAAACTTTCTGAAAGCCGTGTCCGCGGTTATGGACGACTTGGAGCACAGTTTCTCGATCATAGACAAGCATAACTAAAGTACCGCTTTAATCTGACTAAGTAATCTGACTAGTAAATAGTGCAACACTCATGGAATGGTTAATAAAATTGCCAACGGATGGGGGGTTGTTCGTCCGCTTCCTCGTTGGTAAGCGAGGAGGAGGATGGATCTGATGATATTACTATTACAACTGTTGTCATTAATTCACGGACATCCGTCTATCATTGGTTAGGCGGATGGTTAGCATTTATCTATAGAACTGTTAGGATTTATCTTTCGCTGCAATAGCGTCACCCCAGGTTGTGTCCCCTTTAGAGGCATTAAGACTTGCTGAGTACCCTTAGGGTCTCACACGATAAATTATTGGTTCAGATGCACAGGTACCCTCGCAGGACGGATACTGGGTGGAAGAGGCTGATGATGTGGGCAACGATCGTTCGGTGTAGAGATTCTGGGAACGGGGATCCGTGAAATCTGTGGTTGGGATGTGCTTATTTCTATGGCATCTTATGCCGATTTGCTTCTTATCCGTACTCGGACTTTGTTTGCCGCTTCCGCATGATACTCTGATGTGTGCTGTATGAGGAAGTATCCTAAAATATTAGATCTATCTAGGTCATTTGAATCTTGCCGTATGGCGTTGCTATATTTTCTTTTCTTTCTAGATGGAATGGCTCTGATGTACTCTTGTATGGTGGCTTGCATACATACTCATTTGTGTATGTATTTGATCCCTTCGCCGATTCGCCTGCGTCTGGTCCCGATGAATTGGAAGTGGTTGGGACAGCCGAAAGGTCTACCCGTGAGTGGCTTTTGGGGCCCCACCGTACTATTTCAACCACTACCGTTCATCCAGGCTTGTAGCTAGGAGCGTAATTCACCGAGGTAGTTACATGGTAGTTCTGAAAGCTTCTTCCAAAATACGGATGGGTACTTCGGGATAGGTTAGGTAATCATTGATCTCTATGGTCCGGAGATCAATATTCTTGAACACTTCAGTCTTCTCCGGGACTTCGAGACACTTGCGAAGTAATGAGAGATGGAACAGATTGTGCACAGCTGACATCTCCTCGGGTAGTTCCAATTGATACGACACTTCTCCTCGACAGTTTAGAATCTTGAAAGGTCCGATATATCTGGGGGCTAACTTTCCTTTGAGTTGGAAACGTTGCATTCCCTTTAATGGCGACACTTTCATATACACGAAATCTTCTATGTTGAAGGCGAGGTCTCGACGTCTCTTGTCAGCGTAACTCTTCTGTCTAGACTGGGCTATCTTGAGGTGTTCGCGAATCTTGTGAACCTTCTCTTCTGCTTCGCGTAGGATATAGGGTCCAAAAATCTGACTCTCTCCTACTTCTGACCAGTTCAAAGGGGTATTCCATACATGAATTCAAATGGGTCCATTTGCAAACTAGCTTGATAACTATTGTTGTATGAGAATTCAGCGAACGGGAGACAGACTTCCCACTTAGATCCATACTCTAATACACATGCTCTCAGCATATCTTTGAGTATTTGATTTACTCGCTCCGTTTGTCCATCGATCTGAGGGTGATAAGCGGTGCTGAAATCTAGGCAGGTTCCTAAACCTTCTTGAACTTTCTTCCAGAATTTCGAGGTAAACTGAGTTCCTCGATCCGATACGATGTTCTTAGGGACTCCATGCAAACTGACAATTCTAGCGATGTATAACTCCGCTAGCTTCGAACTCTGATAGGTGGTCTTGACGGGTAAGAAATGGGCGACTTTGGACAACCTGTCCACTATGACCCAGATAGAGTCATTTACCCTACTAGAAGTAGGCAGTCCAGTGATAAAGTCCATTCCAACGGAATCCCATTTCCATTCCGGAATCTGCAAGGGTTGCAACAATCCAGCGGGTCTTTGATGTCCTGCCTTGACTCACTGACATATATCACACTTGGCGATATAGCTTCCGATTTCTCTCTTCATCTTATGCCACCAAAATTGCTCTTTCAAATCTTGATACATCTTAGTTCCTCCGGGGTGGATAGAATAAAGAGTATCATGATCTTCCTTCAAAATAACTTTTTTCAACTCAGAATCTGCTGGTACACAAAGGCGTCCTTTGCACCACAGAACTCCTTCTTCGTCTTCGGTGAATCCGGGTACTTTGCCTGTACCGATACAATGCTTGATTCAATCAATACTAGCATTTCCTTTCTGCGCCTCTTTAATCTGGCTAATCAAAGTGGGCTGAAGTTCTATGCTAGCCAAAAATCCTTCACTTACTAACTCCATTCGAAAATCTTCCATCTGTTTGTGCAAGCTTGGTTGCTCCTTCGAGATCATGGAGTTCAAGCGGCACGGCAATCTGCTAAGGGCATAGGCTACCACATTGGCTTTACCAGGGTGATAGTGAATGTCCAGGTCGTAATCCTTGATTAGCTCAATCCATCTTCTCTGCCTCATATTCAGCTCCTTCTGAGTGAATATATACTTTAGGCTCTTATGATCCGTATAAATCTCTAGCGGTTTCCCATCGTAATGTCTCCGGTCTTGAGGCTAGAACTACGGCTGCGAGTTCGAGGTCATGGGTTGGGTAATTTTGCTCATGTTGCTTCAGTTGTCGAGATAGATAAGATATAACTTTGCCTTCTTGCATTAGCACACATCCGAGACCGATCTTGGATGCATCACAATACACATCGAAGGGCTTCGTGATATCCGGCATGATCAAGATTGGGGCTGAAATCAATCTCCTCTTGAGTTCTTGAAAACTCGCTTCACATTTGTCGGTCCATTCAAACTTGTTGTCCTTCTTCAGCAATTGGGTCATAGGTATGGCGATACTCGAGAATCCTTCTACGAATTTGCGGTAGTATCCCGCCAATCCGAGAAATGCACGAACTTGGGTTTGACTGGTTGGGGCTTGCCAATCTTCTACATCTTTCACCTTTCTAGGGTCAACGGCAATTCCTCCGGCTGATACAATGTGGCCGAGGAATCCTACCTCCTGTAATCAGAATTCACATTTGCTAAACTTGGCATACAACTGATGCTCTCTAAGGGTTCCAAGAATGGTCCTTAGGTGTAGCTCATGTTCTTCTTCTGATTTGGAATAAATCAGTATGTCATCAATGAAAACAACGACAAAATTATCTAGGAAGCCATAAAAATCTTATTCATGAGATTCGTGAAATAAGCGGGGGCATTGGTTAATCCAAAAGACATGACAGTATACTCGTATAATCCATATATGGTGGTAAAGGCAGTCTTCGGAATATCCTCTGCGCGAATCTTGAGTTGATGATAGCCAGTTCTAAGATGAATCTTAGAAAACACTTTGGCACCGGTCAACTGATCAAACAAATCTTCTATCTTGGGAAATGGGTATTTTCTCTTGATAGTGACATCATTCAACTTCCGGTAATCCGTACACAAACGGTTACCTCCATCCTTTTTGTCCACGAACAAGACAGGTGATCTCCATGGTGACGCACTTGGTTGAATCAATCCAATTTCCAATATGGAATCCAGTTGCTTCTACAGTTCTTCTAATTCCGACGGGTTCATACTATATGGTATCTGGGATATGGGTCCTGTTCTGGGGATTAGTTCAATGATAAACTCGATATCCCGATCTGGGGGCATACCGGGCAAAACATCTGGAAATACATCGGGGTATTCACAGACTATCCGGACTTGGTCAATTGTAGGTTGGGCTATACTCTTGTTGCACTTGAATTGACGAGGTAAGGTTTTAGATAGATGCTCGACTGATATTCCGGCTGTACTGGTCATGGTGGCTTTCTTGGCACAGTCAATCAATCCTTTATGTTTGGACATCCAATCCATTCCTAGTAGTACTTCCAAACCTTTAGTTCCGAGTACTATCAGATTAGCATAAAAATCTATGCCATGGATTCAGATAGGGACGGCTTTGCAAATTTGCCTAGATTTGGTGGTTGAATCTTACTAGTGCAGGAAAATTCTTCGGTGACAAATGAATGCGATGCACCAGAATCAAACAACACTCTAGCAAGTACGGAATTAACAGAAAACATACCCAGCACGACGTCTGGCGCTTCCTGAGCTTCTTTAGCATGCATGAGAAAAAGACGGCCATTGCGGTTGAGCGAGTTCCCTGGGGCAAACCTTCTTACAGGCTGAACACGACGCTGCTGCTGAGCTGGGGCATTTGCATAGGGGTCTGCGGTATTCTTCTTGTTGGGGCACTCGTTGGAGTAGTGACCCTTATTTCCACAGTCATAACATGTCACTTGCGACTTGTCCTTTGCTGCAACCGGCACAACATTGCTTCCAGTCCTCGGGGTAGTGTTGGTGTTAGCGGTTGCATTGTTGTGGTTGAACTTGGGTGGGGCACGGTTGAAACTTCCAGAGTTGTCGGGGTTGTTGTGATTTCCTCCAGGCCTTGGGTTCCACGGTTGGGATAGGTCGAACGGTTCATCGGGGGTCGGTTGGTTCTCGGGGCAAGTCCTGGAGATGGGTTAGGGCGATACTTTGGGGTCTGATGGGTTCCTGGCTGATGCATCATGCGACGTACGCTTGCGGTTCTCATTGGCTTGGTTAATCTTTCCTTCCATCTGGATGAAAGAGTCGACAAGGGATTCAATATCAGCAAAGGGGATATTGACCAACACCGTCTGCATCTCATCGTGCAGACCATTCAAGAATCTCTCCTTCTTCTTGGCTTCAGTGTCGATCTCATCCGGGGCATACCTAGCTAATGATAAGAATTTGTCACGGTATACCACTACAGTTATCCGTCCTTGCTTCAGTTCTCTGAACTCATCTCTCATTCTCTTGATAAAACCTGGTGGCACATGGGTTCTGCTGAACTTGACCTTGAATTCATCCCAGGTCATCATCTGTCCTCCGGTCATTGCACGAACGCTGTTCCACCATGCTCTTGCATCTCCGGCTAGATAGTGGGTGGCGAATAGATCTTTCTTGTTAGCTTCCACTCCGGCGACTTCTAGGTTATTTTCCATGGTTTGCAGCCAATCGTCGGCATCTAAGGGCTCCTCTAACTTAGTGAAAACAGGTGGGTTGGTGTTCTGGAAATTCTTGAGCTTAGATCCATGGTTATCCTGATTTCCGTGGCCTTGATTGTTGTGGGCTAGCTGAGCTATCTGCTGAAGGGTGGCTAGGTTGGCTTGACGTTCAGCTCTTTCAGCTTCGCGGTCAGAAACCAACATTTGCAGGATCTGCAACATTGGGTCCGGGGATGAACCACTTCCTCCGCGTGGCATCTGAAGATTGAGATAGATCATGAGAAAAGAGGGAAATTTCTAAGGTTCAAGGACTTTGAAAAGTTTTTAAAGCTTGACTTAGATTTTCTAGAAACTTGCTTTTCATTCATTCATTCATTCATAGCACACGTTACAAACACACACCACAACAAAGATAAACAGATGGTTTTAAGAACCATTCTGGAAACTATGATACAGTGGGACCGAACACTACTCACTACTCTAGTGCTCAAGTGCTACTACTCCTTGGAGTCGGTGTAGTCATCGTCCTCATCATCTTCATCGTCATCGATGAAGGCGAAATCATCCTCATCGGTGAAGAAATCCATAGCCTGATCCTCCAGAAAATCATCATCATCGTTGAGATAGGAGTAGGGGTCTCCACGAAGATCTTCTCCGGCATTCTCCCTTTCCTCCAACTGCATGTCTCTCTCGTGGATGGTCTCCTCCAAATCCGAGATATGGTGGCGAAGACAGGCAATGATGCACCCCTTCTTATTGAGCTGACGGCGTTGAGACTTGCGATCCTTCGCTAGCATGGCGATGGTCTGATCCTTCGTCTTGATGATGGCGGACTTGTGGTTGGAGTATTCACGACAATTGTCCAATTCCTGCTGACGATCGTACATCATGAAGCTGAGGTGGTCTAACTGAGTCTTCAGCTCGGGGTGATATGGGTATTCCAGTGGCTATTCATTAGCATCACGCCTTGGACAAAACTCAAAGCGGGTTCCCTTGTTCTGGTTGATACTCTTCCTACACAGACGGGCAAGAGCTTCCTGCATGGCCCTAGCAAGTCCATCGATCCAGTTGTTCTCTCTTAAGGTAAACTGAATTCCCTCAGCAGTGGGAGGTTCAATCTTTCCTCGGATACTTGCAACAATTAGCCACTGCAGATCTCCTCCTCCTTGATCATTGAGCTGAGCTCTGAAGAACTCGGGGTGCAGACGCTCCAGAAGTTCCGAAAACTAGTCCAAATCCCGCTCAAAGATAAGGTCTCCTCCATTCCCCAACTGATAAAACTTGTTGTACTTCACGTCCATCTATAAGAATATAGGATGAGTAAGTTAGTACAGTGATCAAGTGTGTCAATTTTTATGTAGTTTGCAAGAGTTTTTAAGGAACATGAATTTTTATGAAAGAATGTAGGTGATAAGAATGGGAATAAGTTTTTATAAATATTTGCTTCCTTTGGTTTTGAAACTAAGTTTTTGATTTAAACGTCCAGTCTAACTAGGGTCTCCTATGGTCAGGATAGCTCTGATACCAACTTGTCAACACCCAGATTTTTAATCACAGATGCCTGTTATGCCATACATCGCAATCCCAGGATTACCATTTTTGCGAGACATAACAGATTTGGATACCACAGTACATCATCCATTACAAACCATACATAAGGTCTTACACAAATAAGGATCTCATGATCCAGTTCTTAGTACAACTCATTCAGCGGAAATACGTAATAATAACGGTAGCGTAGGCGAAGCTCCATCTTCGGGGTCACAGGCAATGCTGACGATGGGAGATGATCCTATTTTTCTTAACCTTCCTGGGGTCCATCCTCCTGGTACTCCTCTTCATAGTCTGGCCACGGGAATAGGCAGGGACAAAGCCATGAGTACTCTTTAAGTACTCGCAAACTAATACTAACAAGTGAAGGGGATTTTTGTAATAGGACACTAAGCTCTATGGTTGTTTTGCAAAAATCCAGATTTACCTCTACTAAGTTCGGAAGCATGAAAGAAAAGCTAGTTGAAATTTTATAACACCTAAGTGGGAACTT
The DNA here is from genome assembly GCA_030063025.1 of Avena longiglumis. Taxonomy (NCBI): domain Eukaryota; kingdom Viridiplantae; phylum Streptophyta; class Magnoliopsida; order Poales; family Poaceae; genus Avena; species Avena longiglumis. Next base: position 562,478,232 of record CP125974.1, read on the forward strand.
GTATTTCATATCACAACTCTGTTGTGGTCAAGTCAAATTCTCAATCCATTTCACAAGTCATTTTGAAAACATCTGACGGGGGAACAGTATGGTCACTCCAACTGTCCATAACCGCGGACGTGGCTATTCGAATAGTTTGACACTCTGCAGAGATTGTACACTTTCACCACAACATTCGATACATGCGTCAGGAACAAATCCCGAATTCACCATACTCAGTATGCGGATAATCAATCCTAACCTTTCAATTACACGCCCTAGTATAAGCACCTCTCCTATGAGTTTGGCCTCCCAACCATGACCAACTGTCATCTTGGGTACTGCACAGGTGGACAATCTTCACAAGGTAGCCTCAGCTCACACCTTGCCCGTGAGGGAACCAATACTAAGGTATATAATTTTCCAGTCAAGCCCTACCCAATTCTCGGGTATTGTGGTTGTACGGTAAAATTGGAATGGTATCGCATCCAGACAACCATTAGTTTTATAAAGGGCTAAGGCTCATGCCTCAGCATTTTCATCATCCAAATCATCTGTGTTCGGAAACACATGTTAAAACATGTCAATAGAATGATCCATCATTCCAAGGTTTTCATAACCATTTTTCCACCAAGTATTCCCATCTAAAGTTGATCAAGTTTTATGCTTAGCACTAGCATCTACAAGTGGGGGTAAGTAGTAATGTGGGATGTAAACTAGTGGAATTTATACTAAGTTCAATCGCATGCCTTAGGATGACATAAATATTATCTAGCTTAGGCCAAGTTTTATGCTCTTTATGCAACCTTTAATTATCTTTGTAATATCTACAATTTACTCAAGTAATCTCTAAGTAATAGCTTTGATAAAGAAATAAAGTATAAAGCTTGCAAGTAAAAACTAGGAATGGGGTTATCAAGTGGGTATGATCACATATGCTTAAGGCAATAGTTGGCATGGTAACAAGAAAGTATTTGCTTGCATAGGTATAGTATCTTGCAAGTGTTAACTTGCACAATCAACTAGTAGTATTAGGCTTGCATCAGTATCAATATAAGCTTGCTAAGTTAATAGCTTGCAAGTATTGGCTTTCATAGGTCAACTTGATTAGTAAGGCTTTCCTTGTGCAGAACAGTGGTTGAAGTTCTCCGCGGCTTCTTCTTCGTAGTATCCTCCTTCCTCCACATATCCTTGGTCAGTACTAGCGTCTATAAATAAATACGAGGTACACAATCACCAAACAATACTTAACTACTTTCAATCATCACACACAAGGGTTCTATAGATGATCTAGGATCATCATTAATATTACAAGATTATTTCTTTTATTTTTAGAAAAGTAATTTCTACGCATTGAAAAACTACTTAAGATTTAATATTCTCCAAACCAAACATGGGATCATGTTGACACATGTCATCACCACATATTTCAGTACATGGGAATGTGATTTAAAGTGGTGTCACAATTTAATAAGATTTAACCATTTATTTTAAATAAAAATAAATGACTAGAAATGCCTATGTGGCATTCTTTTATTACTTGAATATTATTTCTGTAAAAACCCATATGTTTTTATATATTCTGAAAGGTATGATCAAATATGATTTTTGATGGAATCAACTCAAAAGCTATTATGGTTTAAATTTTAAAAATGTTTGAATGCTGAAGAGGTTCTTCCTTGTTATTTTTACTAAGGTTGATCTATAGATTCAAATGATTTGAATCCAACGGGCTTGGATTAAGCATTTCAATATCTTTCTAACAAAATTGGTTTCATTCAATTTGGTTGAGCGTATCGAGCTAAGTTGATTTTTGAAACTAGGTACAGAACTATGTTTAAACTTAAAAAGAAAAAGCTAAATTCAAACGAGTGGGTTGCGCGGGAAATGTTAACGGGCCGGCCCAGTGTCACTCCATGGCTGAGGTGCAACGACAGGCGGGTCCACCGTCGGCCGACTCTTTAAACGCCTTGCAGACGGGCAATCTCAACCGCATGATCTAAGTCTAATCGAACGGCTGCTATTCATCGTCCACGTCGAGCGGAGCCGGCGAGACAGAAACCTAACGCGGCAGGTGGGGGTCGTCGGGGGCTCACCGGGGCTCAGGCGAGGGTTGGCGATGCGGGCGAATGACGAAGTCGACGACGGTGATCCTCCTGGTACCGGCAGCTCCTCCTGGGGTGGACGAAATCAACGGCTCCTCTTCTCCTCTGCAGCGGCGAGCTCCGGCCAAATTCCGGCGATGCGCTACTCGCCTTGCTCCGGCTAAGGGGTGGAACGATCAGTGAGGTGAGGGGAGTGAGATGGTGTGCTCAATTCGGCTGGGGTTCGTCTCCTTTTATAGGACCGACGGTGAGACCGAGAGGGATGGGCAGGCGACAGTGGAGACACGACTACGGGCTATTAGAGGCATGGCCGAGGGTGGCGATCGATCGGTGGTCTCCTGACGATGCTCTATGGTTTACATGCGCGTGTAGGGGCGGTGGCAAACGGTCGGGAACGCACGATGCTCTGCGAGACAGAGGCGGCGAACTCGGCGGCGAGCGGTGGCTACGGGGCACAGGCGGTGAAATGGGCATGTCTGGCGGTCTCCTGGGACTGTGGGGAGCATGCTGGCGGGCGGCGAGGGTGCGAGGTGGTCGGGTTGCATGGGAACGGCGCGTGCTCTGCGGTGCACGTTGGCATGGTCGACAGCGGCACGGGCGCGGCGTTCCTGGCGGTTCTGGTTGCTGTCTGCGAGGCAGGGCTGGTCAAGAGGGGGCGGTGAGGCATGGGCTACCTCCCAGACAAGGTTGGCCCGACTAGTTCTTCCTCTAGCCTGTTGTCCACACTGGGGTGACATGGGTGCTCTCGGCCTGTTCACCATTGATGATATTGGCAAGCTTACAGTGGGGCTAGTGATTAGTTAAGTTTGCTAGATGATCTATTGAGGTTGCTGTGAGCTAGAGAGGGAACAAGTTAGGCCAGAATCACTACACACTATAGTGTTTTGATTTTGTTTGATTTGTATCTGCAAGCTATTTGATGAAATGGCCGCATGAATTCAAGTTTTGAATTTTGAATTTATTTTTTGTGGATGTGCTATGCATGTGCTGGAGATACTGTGGATGCTTGGGTTTTGAAAATTGAGCTTGTTTGAGTGGTTTTTGAAAAAGTGGGATCTTCCCATATGAAATAGATTCAATTTTAAACTGTCATTTAAACTATGCATTTGAATGTTTCTGGATGATAACAAGGTGGGCATTGGTACTTTGTTATGAGTACTATCAAGGGGTGCAAAGATCCAAACAAGTTTCTGTTAAGTTCTGAAAGTTAGAGATAGCCAAAGTAGGCATGGGAGTTAATTTGGCCAAAGTGACCATTCACTTAATTTGTTTGTTTTGATTTGTTCGTCTTTAGGAAAAGTTTGGGGATTGTTTAGATGCTGTTTATTTCACCTAAGAATCATTTTACAAGCAAAGAAACACATAATCATGGAAATTCAAAAGAATCTAAATTTTAATGCACACTCATATGGATGCTTTCATTATTTTAATTTGAAAAGTTTTTGTTAAGCCTAATTTTGATTATTAGAGTTTGATGATTTAAGTTTAATATTTTTGGTATGTTACACCATTCAAGATATTGAGTCAGAACAGAACTATAGCTTATGGTTTAGAGTTACCATCAAGATTGGCTCAAGTGCATAATGTTTTCCATGTGTCACAACTTCATAAATGTTTGAAAGTTCCAAATGATGCAATCACACATCAGGAGATAGAACTACAAGCAGACTTGACCTATATTGAAAAGCCCTATAAAATTTTGGAAGAAAACTGGAAAATTTTAAGGAATAGAGCAATCAAATATTGCAAAGTATAGTGGGAACATCACCCTGAAAGGGAAGCCACGTGGGAGAAAGAAGAGGATTTAAGGAAAGCCTATCTAGAACTATTCAGGTACATCTCAACAAACTTCGGGACGAAATTTAATTTAAGGGGGAAGTCTGTAACATCCCAGCATTTAGGAACTAACAAAGGGTAGATTTATGAAATTGAAATGTTGCATGCATTCATCAGCGAAAATGTGGGTAAATTTTTCGTCAAATAAAAATCTAAAGTGATCAAGGTTACTTTCATACTTTGAGATTAGATTTAGTCTTAATAAATGATTACTAGTGACTTTGATATGATCTTTGTGAAATTATGTGTTTTGGGAAATTAAATTTGAATTTAGAACTTGAGTGTTTGAATTATAATTCAAATGATTCTTGAATAATGTTTAAATCTTGATTTGGTTAAGAGTTAACCAATTTAACTCAAACTTTATTTAAAGAAAGTAATTAAGAATATGAATATTTGTTTCATATTTTTATTCAATAAATAAGTTACAAAAATGTAACTTATTAAAATCATCCACAATATTCACCATAGCCAATAAATAAAGAATAAGAATATTTCTTTATTGCTAATAGTATCATCCTTATTAAAAAATAATAAATGAAGATTACAAAAGAATAAAATAAAAATTACAAGAGAATAAAGAATATTACATTTGACTATTCTATAAATAAAGAAGAAAACCTAAACTAGAATCTTGAATTTCCAAGTCTGGTACCTGCAAAATAAACACAAAAAAAATAAAAGAAGTTAAGGTTAAATTGTATTACTCTTAGATTTGTCAGTGAAATGCACTGATCACGATTCATCATTGAGTAATCTTATAAAAAAGGGGCAAGTTTCACCAATATGAAAGGATGAATCTTTCATAATTTTTAAGCCAGAAGTCAAATGATAGCAAAGAGGGGCAAGTTTCACCAGCCAGGTAAAAGTAACCAGATAACAGTCAATTTCAAAATTCTGAACATATCCGCAAGTGCACAGTAAGCACGCAGGCAGCACACACACCAGATTGTATGGTGTGTGTTGTCAGCACCTTAGCAACAGCCCAGCAACACAAAACCATCAACACAGCCGTGGGCAAGCACACATACACATCATCCTTTTGCTCCTACACATCAAGCTCAGCAGCCAGCAGCTAAACCAAGCACAACAGCCAGAAGCCAAACCAACCAAAGCCCAAGATCACATCACGAGGATGGTGACATAAGGAGGGGGAAGATCAGGTGGATAGCAATACCAAGGTCAAGCCATCAGGATCAGGAGATGATGGGCTAGATCAAGGACAAGAAAGGAGCTAAATATACCAGGGGAGCACAAGATCAACCATAATATCAAGCTACAACAATATCCACCACTAGCAACCACAACATCAAGTGACAGTGGTGAGTACATAGACCATCACATGATCTATCTGTCTAAGATTAGACAAGCATACATGATCTGTATCACATTCAAACTCTCAGAAAGCACCCAAGTGGGGTGAATCCATCACTGAGGGTTTTAACTCTAAAAGCAAACAACAAAGTACAAAGATCCAACCAAAACTCAGAACAACATCATTGATTTGGAAATCAAGCTATATTCCAATAAATATAGATAAGATTTAATTTCTAGGCACATCCCTGAGATAAGTGTTGGGGATATGCTATATAGGTATCCTCATACCATGTCTCTTATCCGGATAACCCGGGTGGACCACAGTTGGTAGCAAGGCCTATTGTAAGGTTCCCAACCTTTAATAAGGTAGAGATCCCTATGTTTACAATGCTAGTCCCTGGATTAATAGCTAGCATCCACAGTTAAGATGTAATATCAAGAAACAAAGGTCATAATACAACTTTATAACCAGGAATAAAATAATTTATTACATCTTACATAGCTCATTTGGCTATCTCATTACAATGCAGCAGAATATAAAAATAGCATGGGGTCCTTCATCTTCAAAGTGCCACAGGCAGACATGTTGGTTGTAGACTTGTAATCCTAATCAATAAACTTCTCTAACATCAAACAAACCTGCAACATAATAAGTTACATCCACAAAGGTCAATACATTTGAATTGTATTGGCAAGTGATACTATGGTAGTATAGTGGAGTCTATCATCTATATGCATTTGGATAAGTGGAGTTTAGGCTTGCATTGCTCAAAATAGAGATTTTTCCTTATCATTTGAAAACACTAATTTTTTGCTTGACAAAAATCACCCAAGGCATATCCCAATAGAAATTGGCGATCCTTCAACCCTTGTTCAACCACAAGTTTTAACTTAGAAATTGGGATGATGAGATTCTTGATAGCTTCCATGTCTTGATGCTCAAATTGTCCTTTACCAGGGACATGGCTAAGTACTTAGATTTTTGACTCTGCAGAGGTGGTGCACTTTCCCCACAAGACTTGGTTTCACCAAGACAAGATCTTTCAGAAGCCTTCCCTTAGACCAGAATGGACGCGCTCCAACCTATCAAACCCCTACCACCAACTATCCATTTGGCTAAGTTATTGCAACCTATATGATCCAGGCAGAGCCCATAATGCCAAGTGGCTGCACTTGAAGCTTCTCAACATTTGACATCTCAAATATCTTTGTTCCTGGGTGGCCATCCACAAGTGAGATACACAAGGTAAACCATAGAAATGGGCCTTGTGAACCACTCAACACAAACCATTCCTTCCATTCCACCCAGGTGATTCATTCACTTAGTTGTTTTATTAAACAAAACACAAGTCCTTGACTTGGAAATATTCCATAGTATGAATATATATTCCACCCTTGTTTTCTATTAGCTAAGCTAAGCATGATAGTAGTAGGAATCTTAACTTAGGAGAATTCTACCAAGGGTTCATCTACTAGGATTTCCCATGGCATGTTTATACTTAGCAAAATTCTATGCAAGTCCTACTTAGAAATATCACTAATGCATAGTGAAAATAATGGGACAAAAGTATGAAGCATCACTTGCCTTTTTGGTAGAGAATATAAGTTCACTCCTTGTCTTTGCAATGATCACACTCTCCAAATCACTACAATTCAATCAAGCAAGGCACAATTTCAATCTACCATTCAAGCAAACATCACATAAAATAATAGAAACAAAACAATGCATCCAAGCATGACAACCTTTGTTTTATTTACAAAAGTGATTTATAATAGGTTATAAACATTCTAAAACACTTATTGGTCATTTTATAAAGTGGCAAAACTATTTGCAAAAGATTCTATCTATAAACCATTTTTAAACCAAATCATTATTTTATGTGGTTGAAAATGTCTTTAGCAAAGTAATAATTTTTATAGGGTTCACCATATACATTCTCAAATCATAAAACTTGGTGTTTGGGGTTAGAGAGTTTAAATCAAAACATTTCCCAAAGGTTTTCCTCCAAAAACATTATTTTTATTTGTCTAGAAATGGTTTAAATCAAAAAGTTTATTCTTTTGCTTAACCAAATATATTTTTGAAACCACAAATTGATTCCTATGGTCAGTAGGTTCAAAACAAACCATTTGCCAAAAATTTTATCTCAAAAATCATTTTAGAACAATTTTTATATTCTAAACATGCATACACAAGTTTCTGCAAAAACAAACAATTAAACAGAAGCAATTTACTAAACAAAGTGCATGGTCAGAAAGTACTTGTCTTGCTGATTCCATTGATATAAAATTTGCAAAAATTTGGAAAGTATTTAATATTATTCATAAATCATTTGAATTGGGTATTTATTTTAATTCCAATGGAATTTAAATATAGTTTTAATTCCCTAAATTTTATTTGGAAGATTTCTTTAATTCCGCCACCGTTGTGGGATCTGAACCTAGGTAAGATGTGTTACCTCGTACCCGTCAACCGTCCGCCTTCCCCCACGTCTCTAAACACGCACTGTGAGGACCCCTCCATGGTGTACTCGTCGGCAATACCATGACAGTTGGCGCCCACCGTGGGGCAAGAGGCGCTTCAGGCTCTTCAGCGGGCGAGGACCAAGATCTTCGCGGGAATTGGCGAAACCGTAGACATCGGTTGTGTTCTCTTCTCCGGCAATGTTCCGATCATCCCTCCTGACAAGTTCTGGATCCCGGCAAAGACGAACCCTACGCGGTGTTCGATCGTTCCTATCAGAGACATCCACCTCTTCATCGGTGAAACCGACTCGGGCACTAGTTCCCTGGGAGTCGCAGGAGCATCAAGGCCCGCACGGACCGCCTACAGGCAGGATAAGTTCGCGGAAGGATCGATGTCGGATCTCTCTTCGGAGTTTGCCGGCAAAGATCAGAAAAATTCAAGGCCCACCCAAACCTCCCTTGTGCAGGATATAAAGGTGGAAGATCACTGGAAATCCGCCGGCTTTGCCCGTGCGTCTGTACAACAGAGATCCAAGTTTGTCGGCGTGGTTACCATCTTCGATCTGGCGCGCTGCATTCAGAGAGAAGGTGAAAACCCCTGCGATTACCTGGCCAGGTGGCTCCGTATACGAGCCGATCTGGCCCACTACCCCGATGATAACGCTTTGTATCACTTCGTGGAAGGACTGCACCGTGACACGCTTCTCCAATATTCTATAAGACCGCAGCAGGCAAAAGGACGCCTTACCCTTGAACAGATGGTGAGCACCGTCAACAACTGCGTGGAGGCTGACGTGGAAGCCCAGAAAGCACTCGCGCTAATCGACAGAGAACCTCCGATTCAGCCGCCACCACTGCCTCCGGCCGCCATCGTCGCAGTGGCACCACCACCTCCAGTCATCGTTGCTGCCGTTGCACCTCCACAGCCCGTCATCGAGGAAGTCCTGGCCTCCTCCGACTCTGTCATTGACGCGCTTTATGCTAATTTCAGTGCAGATTTAGAGGAGATAGATTTCAGTCCAGAAGAGCTAGGCTCCGCTATGGAGGAGATGGAGGAGGAGTGCTCGCGCGACGAGCAAGCCAACAACACCATCACGTCTTGAGGGGTGTTCGTCACCATTGGGACGGCGATGGATGAAGATCAACCCAGATGAGCTCTGCCTATAGCGCTGGAAAAGGGGAAGGGGCCACTTATTGCTGCTGACGATGATCGCGCAAAAGTCATGCCTCCTCCGCCTAACCCAGTGCAGCAGCCGCAGGAACTAGGCACCGGCCCGAGCAACAACAACACCGCAAACTTGCCGCCTCCAGCATCTACGTCTGCAGCAGCCCAAGTTACTCCAGCTAATAGAGTGATGTACGGCAATCTCCTCGTCAAGCCACTGACCGTTGCTCATATCCGGAACGTGACCCAACTTGACGAGAAGCGCCAGCAGCTGCTGGAGGAAGCGCAGGACATCGCGGAGCAAGGCGCTAAGCTAGATCGAGATCTGGTAAACGCGCAGAAATCCATAGAGAAATCTAGAGCAATGGAGGCCGAGTACAAAACTTTGCTGCAGCAGCAGAAGGCCAAGAAAGCTCCGGCTCGCGTCATCAACGATCCTGGTGTATGGCGCAACCTAGGATGGGCTCCCTCAAAGGCAGCACAAGCCAAGCCATACATTGACAGTGAAGGCAAGCAGGTGATTCCCACCCGACTCCTTAACCTCGCTGTCGCCAAGACCCTTCTGGAGCAGGATAGATCGCCCGAGGTAGTGGAACAGGTCTATGACCTAGTGGCCAAGGCGGTGAAGCAGCAGGAAAAGGCCACCTCTCAGAGACTCGAGTCCGACCCAGCGCTTTGCCAGTCTAGCCAGTATAAGACGCCAAGGGACAGTTCTCCTCTTGATGTCGGGTTCCAGACGGGTTCATCAAAACGAAGGCGGAGGGATGCGCGCAACAGGAAGGATGCCATCCCCATATCCTCCGACCACGGAGAAAAGGCCTGACCTCGTCGCCCGTCGCCACCGCCCCGATCCCCCCGACATCGCGAAGATTACAAGGCTCACCATCGTACAGATATGCCCCCACCAAAGTAGTGCGCCATCGTCATCCGCGACAACACGGAGCAAACCCGTAATGACGGAGAGCGCAAACAAGGACACAGGAGCAGGTCACACCATGACCCTCCGCGTCCGACAAGCAACCGTGACAGGCATGAGGCGTCGCAGGAGGGTAACAACAAGAAGGCCAACCCACCGCCACCTCCACCTCCGTCACCACCAAGCAGTCACCATGGCGGAGGAGGCCCGCATTGTTTACGCAGCCCATCCCCTGTTGACAAGAAGAAGAAACCGGAGCCGTACGATGCACGTTCGCGGATCGATAAGATCCACGAGGCCCGGGAAGGACCATACCTGGGACCATGTTGCTTGGGACCTGCAATACGGTCCGCAACTTACCCCAAAGGTTTTCGGATTGACAAGACCATCAAGCCCTATGACGGCACCGCCAAGCCAGCCATATGGTTGCAGGACTACGGCAACGCGGTGGAGATTGCCGGAGGCAACCCCAACGTCACCGTCAAGTACCTCCCGTTAATGTTGGCAGGCACGGCCCATCAATGGATCGACAACTTTCCGGATAAATCTATCTACAACTGGTTGTACATACAAGTGTCCCTACACTGTGGGCGATCTACAGTGGTGCGTGCAAGAGAAAGACGAGACATCTCACGCGTACCTCTCCCGCTGGCTGGTTATGAAAAATTCCTGCGCAGCAGTGCACGCTCAGACCGCCATGGCCGCCTTCATCGACGGGTTAGAAAGCGGCATGGTTGCTCCGACATAAGCTAAAGCGCTTGCAGGACAATCATCAGCTTGACTTGAACCAGATGATTCAGTTGGGCAGTGAGTTCGCAGCTGCCGATGACGACGCTCGCGGCTCCTTGCCGGCAACAGCCATTCCAACTCAATCTCAGAGGGACAGCAGTACAAAGCGGAAAACCGCTCCAGAAGAAAAGCAATCCACCGACATGGTTGCTATGACTTTTGTAGGACGAGGTGATGGCGGACAACGTGGCCGAGGAAGGGGAGCTGGCCGTGGGCAGCAACGAGGAATTGAAACTACCTCGGCGCCGCTCCGCGTTCCCCAAACATACAAGGAGTACCGTGATATGTCGTGCCTCGTACACCTCGACGTCAACGGCAAAGCCACCCATACCAATCGACACTGCAAGTTCGTCAACGACCTCAAGGAAGACCCGGAGTCCGGCTACAAGCGAAGTAGGAAGAACAGACTGCGAGGCAAGGGCAAGGGGAAGAAGAAGGAGGAGGAGTCCAAGGATTCAAGTGACATGGACGAGGACATTGAACCCAAGCACGCCGCCAAGAGCGACGACAAGGGCAAGAACCCCTTCGCGAAGAAGGATCCAGTCTACCACACTTTCCTTGGCACCCCCACCGTCCGACAACAGAAGACCTCTCTGAGGATCCTGATGGCTACTCTCCCCAGTTCCCGGTACTGGTCGGAGATTCCAATCACTTGGGACAGGACGGACCACCCAGACCTTATACCCACAGAGAACCAGTACGCCATGGTCACCAACCCCTTGATTGACGGCGTGGAGTTCACCAAGTGTATGGTGGATAGTGGAAGCAGCATCAACATCATGTACCTAGATACACTGCAAAAGATGAACTTGACGGAGGCAAAACTAAGGCGGACCAACACCATCTTCCATGGCGTAGTTCCTGGTCGGGAGGCTCGGTCCCTTATGTGTATTACACTTCAGGTTGCCTTTGTCAATGTTAACAATTACCGCCAAGAGCGCATGACCTTTGAGGTGGTCCCCTTCAAGAGAGTGTACCATGTCATATTCGGCCGCGAAATATTCCACATGTTTATGGCCAAGCCATGCTTCGTCTACAACAAACTCAAGATACCCGGACCAAACGGTATCATCACCGTATCCGGAAGCTTTACCAAGGCAAGGGACTGCGAGATCAATGAAGCAGCCGTTGCAGAAGTTGTCCTCTACAACGAAGAATTCAAAGAGATCCAGAGCAAGGTCGATGACTCAGAGATGCAAGCGTCGAAGAAACAGATCTCCGACTCCGCTCCTGCGTTCAAGGCCGCCATCGAGACCAAGCTGGTGGAACTTGTGGTAGGCTATGCCTCCAAGGTCACCGCCATTGGAACGAACCTGGATCCCAAATAGGAAAGCGCATTCATCAAGTTCCTACGTGAGAACAGGGACATCTTTGCCTGGCAACCTGCCGACATGAAAGGTGTACATAGGGAACTTGCCGAGCACAACTTAAACATTGATCCAAAATCCAAACCAGTGAAACAACCTCTACGATGCTTTGGATATGAGAAGAGACGCGCCATTGGCAAAGAGATAGCTAGGTTACTTAAAGCTAGATTTATCCGAGAAGTCCTTCACACCCAATGGGTGGCCAATCCTGTACTTGTCCCCAAAAAGGGAACCAATGAATTAAGAATGTGCGTTGATTACACCGGCTTGAACAAAGCATGTCCCAAAGATCTGTTTGCTTTGCCTCGCATTGACCAAGTAATTGACTTGACGGCTGGCTCGGAGCTTTTATGTTTTCTCGATGCATACTCAGGATACCACCAGATCAAGATGAGGAAGTCGGACCAATTGGCCACTTCGTTCACTACCCCATACGACACGTTTTTCTATGTCACGATGCCCTTTGGGCTAAAAACGCCGGTGCTACGTACTAGCGGACAATGCAGCGTTGTCTCCACGACCAAATTGGTCGGAACGTTCACGCCTATGTGGACGATATCACGGTGATGTCTAAAAAGTCAAACGACTTAATCTTCGACTTAAAATAAACCTTTGATAATCTCCGGAAATACAACATCATGCTCAACCCTAAGAAGTGCGTCTTCGGGGTGCCAGCCGGCAAATTGTTGGGTTTCATCGTTTCCCATCGCGGAATCGAAGGCAGCCCGGAGAAAATCAAGGACATCTTAAACATAAACCGTCCGACATGCCTAAAGGACATTCAACGACTAATAGGTTGTGTTGCAGCAGTTAGTCGGTTCGTTAGCCGACTTGGAGAGAAGGCTCTGCCGCTGTACAAGTTGCTAAAAAAGGCGGACAAATTCATGTGGACGGACGAAGCAGATGCAGCATTGAAGTAGCTCAAGGAGATTCTTTCCTCAGCGCCCATACTTGCAGCGCCCGAGCCTAGAGAGACCCTATTAATCTACATGGCGGCAACCAACCGGGTAATCAGCATCGTCATTGTGGTAGAGCGAAAGAAACCAGGCTATGAGCATGGAGTTCAACGACCAGTTTACTATGTGAGCAACGTCTTCACGGAGTCCAAGCAGCGTTACCCGCACTACCAGAAGATAGCTTATGGAGTATTCCTTGCTTCTCGGAAGCTCAGGCATTACTTTTAGGAGCACCCAATCATAGTGGTGAGCAAGACTCCACTGTCCGACATAATCAACAACAGCGACTCTACAGGAAGGGTCGCGAAGTGGGGCATTGAGTTTGCCGCCTTCGAGATCACTTACAAGAGACGCGACGCTATCAAGTCACAAGCCTTGGAGGATTTTGTTGCAGATTGGACGGAGATGCCAGATGCTACTCCGTTGCCGGAACCAGAGTACTGGGTGATGCACTTTGACGGATCAAAGCTGCTCAATGGCTCGGGGGCTGGTGTATTGCTACAGTCACCAACAGGAGACACGCTACACTATGTTCTGCAGATCCACTTCGAGGCTACAAACAACATGGCGGAGTATGACGCACTCATTCACGGATTGTGTGTAGCTAAGGATATTGGCATCAAGCGCATATTTTGCTGTGGAGATTCCGACTTTGTTGCCCAGCAGGTGGCTGGCACCTGGAATGCGCGGAACCCTATTATGGTGGCATATCGAGACGATGTGGACGAGATATCCAAGAGCTTATTGGGCCATAAAGTCAAGTATGTACCTAGGGAGCAAAACGAGGCGGCTGATCTGTTGTTTAAGCTTGGATCAGGGAGCAAGCAAATTCCGCCAGGAGTTTTCCTAGAGCACCTGCGCACACCATCTGTGAAGGGAGCCGACATCGACAACCCGGATAGAGCTGACTCTTTCGTCAACATGGTGACTAAGGTCCCTCCGTCTTGGACAAAACCGTTCATGGAATATCTCGAACACGCGACTTTGCCCGACGACGGATTCGAAAGACGGCAAATAGTATGACGAGCTAAGGGTTATACCATCATCAATGGGCAACTCTACAAAAGGAGCACTACTGGTGTATACCTAAAGTGTGTTTCCCAGCTAGAAGGTATGGAAATCCTACACGAAATCCATCTCGGAGATTGCGGGCATCACGCTGCTCCCCGATCATTGGTCGCGAAAGCCTTCCGGCAAGGATTCTACTAGCTGTCCACGAAGGCGCACGCCGACAAGCTGGTTGAGACGTGCATGGGATGCCAGTATAATGCCCGACAACCACATGTTCCTTCTGAAGAATTGCGAACAATACCAATAACTTGGCCGTTTGTAGTCTGGGGGATAGACATGGTGGGACCGTTACAGACGGCACCTTGTGGATTTACGCATCTGCTTGTAGCAGTTGATAAATTCACTAAATGGATAAAAGATAAACCCATTAGAAAGCTCGATGGGGCAACTGCCCTCAGGTTTGTCCGGGATCTAGTGGTGGGATTTGGTCTCCCACACAACATTATCACCGACAACGGCAGCAATTTGTCACTCAGAGAAGTGGAGGCTTATTGTTGGGAAAAAGGAATCCGACTTGACCTTGCATCTGTGGCACCCCCACAATCCAACGGTTAGGTTAAGCGAGCCAATGTGTTAATTCTGTAGGGAATCAAGCCACGTCTGGAGGCACCGCTACATAGAGCAGTTGGAGCCTAGGCGGAAGAATTGCCATCTGTGCTGTGGAGTTTACGAACTACACCCAACAGATCCACCGGCTACACCCCTTACTTCATGGTATATGGAACAGAAGCCATCCTGCCTTCCGACATCCTTCACGATGCACCAAGAGTTGTCGCCTACGACAAAGATGACGCTGAAGAATCCAGGCGCCTAGATGTGGACCTTCTCGAGGAGGAGCGCGTTTTGGCATGCCAAAGATCTGCCATCTACCAGCAGAAGCTATGCAGCTACCATAGTCGACGCGTTTGGAATCGCTCATTTAAAGAGGGGGATTTGGTGCTTCGAGTTAAGCAGAAGAAGTCACACAAACTATCCCCGTCATGGGAAGGACCGTTCATCATAAGCAAGGCGCTACTCAATGGGTCTTACACTGGTAGAAAAGGGCCCATGCGTCCCGGTTGGTAAGGGCCATTAGTCCCGGTTGCCCAACCGGGACGGGGCAATCGGGACTAAAGCTCCAACCATTAGTCCCGGTTGCCCCACCAACCGGGACAAATGGGGCACTGCGGGCACATCGGGCGAGGGTGGAGCATTAGTCGGTTGTAACACGAACCGACTAATAACTTCCGCTGCAGATATTTGGCCCATTTCTTCCGCGGCCAAGAGAATTCATTTTGGCACATTTTGTTGTTGCAGCATTTTCGCCACTTTTGTGCGCGAAGAATTCATTTAGGTTGTTTTATTGTTTATTTAGTGTTTTGCACTTATCGATGAAGGAACCTTATATTACACAAGATCATCATGACAACATTACATTCAATACAGATCGAGTTCATGCACTACATACAAAAGTTGCTATTCGATGCTACCGCCAATTTCTTGAAAGTTGCTATTTTACAATTCCTATTGTCTATACATACACCGAGTAGTATTCCCTTGTGTGTTTAGGACTTCTGCATCCAAGAATCGCCAATTCCTCCTGTATTGCTCGTATCGATCCTTTGGCGAAGACCGTCCGTAGACGTTCGATCTGAGTTAAAAAAGGAGTCATCCTATATGAATATGAAACTAAACACAATTTGATTGTAATTAAAAACTATAGAAATTGTTTACGTGCGTGGAGTTGCTCTAAATTCCTGCCTTCTCATTGCCGTCTGCCGGATGAACTCGCATACATAGTATCCACATAGATTGTTACGGTCCTCGTCGGCACTTTACGACAACGAGTTCAATCAAAATAATAATCAAGCATGATAATAAGCGTATCAAAACTAGAATCAAAGAGATGCGCGGATATAGCTAGTGGTGCTTACATCTAGTGGTTGAAATGTAAGCTCCTCTTTCCAAACACCCTAGCCTTCTTGGTGAACCGTTTCCAAGCTGCCGACGTGAAAACGAATAAAATAAGTTATTAAGTACTTGATATCATAAAATTCACGACGTTGCCGATATAGTGTCGTAATGATTAGAATTACCGGAGAAGTATCTGCATGTCCTTCCACGTCTCAAGGGGTTTATGTTTGAGTCCATGACTAGTACACGCCCTTTGTCAAGTTGAATGATTAACAAAATATAGTGGTACTGCGAATGCGAACTAATCAATTATATACTTAACATCGAGTAAGCGAAATAGAAAGTGTATACAAGACAATAACACTCATCGAAGTTGTAAGGAAATAGTATTTCCCTTTTGGTTTCTTGAAACCTTAACGCGTGTACTATATTATCCTCCGTATCCTGGGGGCTTATTTTGAGATTAGCTTCATGAACCCAATATGGGTCAATGAAGCCAATGTCATAGATTTGTCCTCTGCTGCATTCGAGAATCTTCATTCTGCATATTAAAGTATGATTATATACATGCAATAAACAAAATATTATAGATGGAGACTAAATTAATTACAGAATTAGTACTTACAGATAATAGGCACTCATGATCTATTTGTCCAAGGCGTCTTGATTGAATAATTGAAATAGTTCATCAAATTCAATGGATACCATGTCATCGTTTTATTTCCCATGATGCTTTTTTGTAACCCTCAGCACTATCCAGTTAGCCCCGGCCCTTGTGACATGCATGTACAGCTTATGCAATCTTCGCATTTTGTTGGAAGATTGTTTACCTCCTCAGTTTTGAGAGGTTTTCCAGATCGGTATTGGTATGCTACTTCACTCACGGGAAGAACTCTAATCGGGATAAGTCTTGGGCAATACTCATACCTTGAGCAATGGCTTCTCCAGACAGTGCAACTACCTGGATCATACTCTCTTCGCCCCATATTTGCTCGACCCGACATTGGTTTGAGAAATCACCTTGAGAGGGGCGCAGTCTGTTTTGCTTGTTCTCGAGCGGGCAACAGATTTCCGCTTGCATCAAGATCGCTCTTGAGGCTTTTGTGCTGCATGTGACTTGAGAATAGAACGCTCATAGTCGATGATGACTTTGGCTCGGGTTGATGAAGAGTCTTTAGCATTTTCAACACTTTGCCTTTTTCTTCTTTGGTCTTGGGAACTCTGGCTCTTCGGCCGCCTCGGCTTAGCTTAAAACGTCGTTTCGCATCAACGATCGCCACGCCTCCTCTTCATCAGATCATAAGCTCTCTTGGGAGGAACCGTTGGTACTTTTGGAAGAGGCTCTTGTTTACGTTCGCGATCGCCTTCGGCGACAAGATGGCGACGCTTCGCTTTTTATCCCGAGGCGCCGCGATGGCTCCATGGCGATGGCTGCACCGGAGATTGGTGAGGCGACGGAGCGGGTGAGGCGACGAAGACGGCTGCCGGCGGCGACCTCGTGGAGACGGGTGAGGCGGCGAAGATGGCCTTGGCGTGTGATTTGAAGCACGATACAATCCTTCGCCATAGAATGGTGATGTTTTTCGTCACCAGCACGATCACATCCCCTTCACCAAAGCGGGTAGTGAAGATCCAAAACCTCAAAGGTGGGCATGATTTCATCCACGCCGACAACAGCGTAGCCCTCTGAACCGGACGACGGTGGTAAGTTGGTGTGGGTCCAATTGGTAAGGCATATAGCCGCCACCTTCATTGATATGTTCACAACTTTGACATGTAGCTCGCAGTGTGTCATCTGTGTGATATCATCCACTGGGTAGCCAACAGGAGCCATCATCGGTGCATCATCGGCATCGCCATTGTCATCACCCGGGACCTCGGGAATGAAGTCCCCATCTTTAACAGCCTTTACTGCTTTTCTCATCCTCTCGATTGGAAAGGGGTCTTCTTTATGTCGTATGGTATATATACACCTCCCTTCCGAGTCCAACGTGCCCCCATGCCCGTAAAACCAATTCCTTGCACGTTCTACCCAATCGCCCATCTGCTGGGTGATATTTTTATCACGCAGTTCCTGCTCAAGTTTATCCCACTTAGGAATGCCAGCCCTGTAGCCACCTTGCCCCATAGTATGGTGATACTTCTTGTTAGCAGCATTCAGCTTATTCGTTTCAGACATTTTCTTAGCTTTTTCTGATTTCTTGTATTCCACAAACTCATCCCAGAATGGTTTTATCTTTTCAAACTGAATATTCTTGAAATCGAGAGTCTTCTTTTTCATGACATAGTCAAGGTGCAATCTTTTCTTCCAGTTGGTGAAACACTGGTCCATCTTCTTCAAAGCCCACTCCCTGACCTTATCCTCCATGGCTCTCCCATGTTGTAAGGCGTCCTCAACTGGATCCTCCGCATTTGGATCCAGCTCTATCTTCGGTAGTTTGAAATTAACCATGAGCCTCTTCCACAGTAAATCTTTAGCGTGGTTAGGGACAAATAAACATGTTCCCTCTTCATCCGCATTAGCAGGCCTATTCCAATTTCTAATGGTGATCAGGATTAAGTCCCTAACGATTACTCCGCATTGTGCCACAAATTTGGTTGCGACAACCGGGCTGTCGATCTGCCGCCTGGCGACATCTTTGATCCTGAACCTCTCATGGTCTTGAAACTTTTGGTTGGGCCTCGTCGCTCTTTTCAGAGATTCCTTCGATCCGAGGGCTAAAAGAAGAAAGATCGCCGTTACTATTTCTATATAGATAGCAGATGATTAATTAATGAATTGATTTATATTACATGCACCTTCTTGAGCGGTCGTCTTCTCGATTACACAAGGCATCGCCTTCTCCCTCGCGGAAGGCAACACCTTCAACCTCAAACAAGTTGTCTACTCCGGTAAAAAGAGGATCACCCTCACCGGAGTTGTTCAGAAACGTTGATACGTCTAAATTATCTTCCCCACGGATCACACCTTGGATCAATGGCCAGGCTGATGGCGTTGGAGCTGCTTGGCGAATGAGGCGGAGACGCCTGTTTCGCTGGCTTCGCCTTCTTCTTTGGAGGGGCCTTCACCTTCTTCTTCTTCTTCTTCTTCTTCGATGGAGTGTCCTTGCGACGCGCGGTGTGCTTGGGGAGCTCGTCGTCGTCATCGTCATGACGCTCAAGGCTTTTGCTCGCTTCGAGCTCGCGCTGCTGCTGTCCACGTGTTTTCCGGACCAGCGGGGTGACCTCTTCCTCGGACTCGTCGTCGTTGCTGCTCCTGTCACTCTCGACGCCTCCCCTTGCCGGAGGCGATTCACCCACCTCCTGGACGGACGATCTCTAATTCTCATCATCCGCGGGCGGAAGCCACCCTTCCACCACTTGAAATAGCTGCAATGGGCATAAACAACATCAGTATGACCGCGACTGCATCTAACTGCGACTGCGAATGACGAAAAGATGACTTACCGTTGGGGATGGATGCTTCGCGGTGTAGGTGGCGATCCCAGCTTTCGCGTCGAGGTATATCGCCTGGGTGATCTTCTTCAGCGCCAGGAGGTAATCCTCGAGTTGCCACTCGACGAGGCAGGACTTCGTCGAGTCCTCCCCGCCCGCGTACTCGTACATGTATTGGTCGCGGCGGGCCAGGGGGACGAGTCGCCGCCCGAGCCAGCAGTTGTACAAATTGATGGGCAGGAGACCCCTTTTCTTCAGGACGCGAATGGTCTGAACCATTTCATCCACGACCATCCGCTGGTCTGTTGGAAGCTTGCCGACTTGGAGTCGGCGTGGTTCAGGCCGGTCGGCGTAGTATCTTGGGATCGCCACCTAGCCGTCTGGAGTCGCCTCGGTGACACAGAACCAAGAATTCTTCCATTGGATCGCCGCCTTGGCGGGTAGCATCAGATCGAAGAAGGAAGCCTTCGATTTCAGCTGAAACGCCAGGCCACCCGCGGCGAGAATTGGGCCGCCCGCTTCCTCGCGACTGATCCGCTCGTGGAATAGATCTTGCCACAGGGGAAAGTAGGGCCTGCAGCCCAGGTAGCACTCGCAGAACGCCACGAAAATGGCGAGCCGATCGATGCTGTGCGGGCCTAGGTCCGACGGTTGGATCCCGTAGAAGGCACAGAATCGCCGGAAGAAAAGAGATTTTGGGAATCCCAGCCCCCGCTCTAGGTGGCTGGTGAAGCAGATGAACTCCCCCTCGCGCGGGTCCGGGCTCACCTCTCCGGCCACAGGGATTCGCCACCTGCCGGCGCGCAAGATCCCGGCCTCCTCGAAGGACGCCAGTTGCGCTCTCGTGCACTTAGATCTACCCCAAGGCTCGGTGGAGGGGGCCATTGGCGGAAGGATTCGTGGGGGTCGTAGGATTTCGGGTCGGCTGGATCGCGATGAAACGGAGGTGCACGCAATCGGAGGAAATGACGAGGAGGTGGTTCTCCGATCGCCTACCATCCCCTTTATATAGCGGTTGTTACCCGCCAAATCAGGGAGCCGTTACTACGCGGTGATTACGCCAAAAGTTACCGTTGGGTTACCCCAAAGGCTAGTTTGACTGCGTTTGGACGGTCCAACTTCAGCCACTCGGCTTGCCGACCCGATCACTGCAAATAGTGACTAAATATTTCGCCGACCCAGTCGCCAAAGCTGCGACCAAAATGACTAGTTTCCTCCTTTATTCAGGAGCCCGCCGCCGATTCGACTAGATGCCCGCGTTAAAGACGAATACTCCGACTGCCAGCAATCACCTGCGCCCAATCGACGACGGCCTCGGGGACTACTGATGGGGATATGCCTACCGGGGTATACCCAGCAGGGGCGTTCCGGCCCAAAGAATCGCGAGTGGGCCTGCAAAACGGCGAATGGATCAAGGCCCGGTGTGGATCCAAGCGACTGGAAGCTGAAGGCCCATGCAAGTAGATAGGCCCAGTCGGATTAGGTTAAACGAGTACCAAAGCCTTAACTGATTCGGTTGAGAAATGTAAACCCTAGGGGAGGTAAGTCTATATAAACCTCCCTACAGGGCGTGTAGAGATACGTTCCATCATACACCCAAGCGACTCGCCGCCTAGCCGCCGAGTTCGCCCATTGTACCACCATCATAATACAATCTAGCAGGAGTAGGTCTTTACCCTCCGGGGGGCCGAACCTGGGTAAAACCCTGTGTCTCCGCCCTCATCTCGCACCGCAGATGGCTGGCCGCCCTTGCCGCTCGTTCTACTACTCGCTGCCGATTGCAACATCTGCCGTGACCATTCCCACGACAACACCCATAATCCAATGGTCAGGTTGAGCGAGCCAATGGATTAATTCTGCAGGGAATCAAGCCACGTCTTGAGGCACCGCTACATAGAGCAGCTGGAGCCTAGGCAGAAGAATTACCATCTGTGCTATGGAGTTTACGAACTACGCCCAACAGATCCACCGGCTACACCCCTTACTTCATGGTATATGGAGCAGAAGCCATCCTGCCTTCCGACATCCTTCACGATGCACCAAGAGTTACTGCCTACGACGAAGATGATGCTGAAGAATCCAGACGCCTAGATGTGGACCTTCTCGAGGAGGAGCGCATTTTGGCATGCCAAAGATCCGCCATCTACCAGCAGAAGCTACGCAGCTACCATAGTCGCCGCGTTCGGCATCGCTCGTTTAAATAGGGAGATTTGGTGCTCCGACTTAAGCAGAAGAAGTCACACAAATTATCCCCGCCATGGGAAGGACCGTTCATCATAAGCAAGGCGCTACTCAATGGGTCTTACTACCTTGTTGACAATTGTGAGATGAAGGATAAACCCAACGAGGATCATAAGCGTAAGGGACGTGACCTGGATGATGACTACCCGGAGCTTGATCGGCCATGGAACATAGCACAGCTACGTCCTTTTTACACTTAGAATTTTTTCTCTAATTGTGTACCTCTTATATGATCAATGAAATAAAGCTATCTGGTTCTCTCATATTTCTGAGTCTTTTACCTCCTTTAGTGTTCATTTTTGGATCATGTAAAACCTTTATGCACAAGTTTTGCGATTGCACTTGTGAAAATTCCGCCTATGGGCGTTAGCTTAGGTTTTTTTGTCTACACGTTCTTTGTCGTTTTTATGTGGATTCTGGAGTAGTGACTTTTGGCACTTATTGTCGGTGATTTTGTGCTTAAGTTATTGACAGTGCTATTGGGCATCATCACCTAAGCGCATGGTACCGACAACTAGTCTTCCGACTCACGAAAAGTCAAGCATAAGAACCAAAGTAATGGATAAACCAACACTTGCTTAAAAAATATATACATGCTGGACATTGGTTCTTGAGTAGCAGGACATACAACATTGTTTTCCACCTTAAGTTACATAAATAAGTTTTTCCGCATATGCACCAAAGGTGAAACAAATACTACAAAGTTGTTCTTCATTCCTTTGGCGCAGGTGACTTAGAAGCAGCGTCATCAGCAGCACGAGAGCCACCCTCGAAGTCGGCGGTATGAAGAGACTCAGAGGAGCTTTGGTTGCCGCTATCGATGGAGTTCATTGGCACGAAGACGTTGATGTCTACTAACTCGGCAACTATGGTAGCATAGCCCGCGAGCAACGATAAGATGGATTCGTGGTTAATCTCTTCACCATCGTCGTCTACCTCGGGAATGCCAGAAGTCACCGTGTCGATGTCGGCATCTTCGTAGTGTGCCTTCACCATTGACAGCGCCATCCTTGCGATATCCCGTGCACATGAAGCTTTCCAGCTTGTGATACGCTCGGGGGCTCGGCACAGAATCTCCGAGTACTTCACCACAGAGTGCGATGCTTTAATGTTGATTTGGAGGGGCTTGGCAATCTCTTTGGCTTGCGTGATGGCGGTGTTGATGAAGTTGCCGGAAAGAACCATGCATTCCTTTGGTGAAGGAGGCGACCGGGTTAAACCCAGAGGAGCTGCAAATTCCGACAAGGAGCGCATGAGTTCAAAAATTCAGAGTATCTAAACTACAGAAATCCAAGACGGAGAAAACTTACTGAAGATGCTGGCCTCAGCTTGCCAGAGGGTGTTCGCCAAGGACTCTTTCTCTTGTTGGAGGAGTTTATACGCCTCACTATGGCATTGATTCTGCTCATCAACAGCTTTCTTCTGATCTCTTAGGATCGAGATCTCCTCCTTCAAGCGATTGATTTCCTCGGTGGCGGAGTCCTGCAGGACCTTCATTGAATCCTCATGCATTTTCAGCATGTCCTTCCTCTCCTGCTTAAGAATTTTATTCTCGCTATCCAGCTCTTGAATATGCTTGGATTGCTCGACAATATTCTTGGCCTTGGCAATGGTTTCTGCAAGTCGGAGAAAGCAACGTACACAGTGAGTACTCGGAGAATATGAGCACAAAACCAAGTCAGAATGCGAAAAAGAAAACAGACGCTTGCTCTTGGTGATCTGTTCCTTCAAGAAGGCAGTTTTACCCTTTTCAGCTTCCAAGTCTGCGCGCATCTTCTGGTACTTGTCGTTGGCCATGCCCCTCCGAGCATTCTCGTTCTATGGAAAAAAGGAAAAAAGTTAAACGTTGTTTGGTCTGCTTGGAGCATCTAGCCGGAGATTTTCCACCTAGACGCTCGGGGGCTACAGCGAGAGTTTTTAACTTAGCAATATGCTTAGATTTTCTTTAAGCATCTAGTCGGACCTAGTTCAGTTCTTGATTAGAAGCTTGGGGGCTACAGTATAAAGTTTTTAACTCGGAAATATGCTTAGCTTTTCTTTAAGCATCTAGTCAGAACTAATTCAGTTACAACTAGAGGCTAGGGGCTATAGTATTGAAATTCATAAACACTGCGTATGCTACTCTTAAAGCATCTAGTCGGAATAATTCATCCCACCTCTATGCTTGGGGGCTACAGTAAGAGGTTTTCTAACTTAGTCACTCTTAGAGCATATAGATGCAAAAACCTATGGTTTTCCGTCTACATCCTCGGGGGCTATAGTGCACTAGTAGAAAACATGACACTAGTCCCGGTTTGTAAGAGGCTTTAGTCCCGGATTGCAATCCGGGACTAACGTATCGAGACTAAAGGTTTAGGCCTTTAGTCCCGGTTCTGTTACAAACCGGGACTAGATTATCTCCACGTGGCCGCTATGTGCGCGTTGGGCTGGAGGATATTTCGTCCCGGTTCGTAACACGAACCAGGACTAAAGTTCTTCTGCCACGGCAGCATTTTGCACCAAACTGCTGCCGCGCCAGGAGGTGGGGTTTTAGGGTTTTCTTTTTTTGTGTTTGATTATTTTTCATTTTGTGTTTTCATATACATATTATTCTATGCTACTACATGTTGTATACATTGATGCATATATAATACAATTTCACTCACGATAACAAAAATACATATAAATATATACACGACCGAGACTAGAGCTCGTCTAATTGATTTACACCAAGATCATCATTACAACAGATACTGTACTTTTGTGTCTATCCACGATTACATGAAGGTCTATCTACGTTGTACTCTCCTTTTGAGTTTATGACGTCCCTGAGAAAAAATCCCGACAACTCCTCTTGAATTGCTAGTAGGCATTCATGTGGTAGGAGCTTAGCCCGCATCGCATCCAACTATATATAAAGAAGTAGATCATTATGAATGGAACTCAACAAAAACTATGGTATACAATAAATTGCGAATATATTTTTTACGTACTTGAAGAAAGTGTGTGCCCTGCTCCATACACCCACGAATGAACTCACATACGTAATATCCACATAAATTAGTACCCTGTGGCTGCGTCACACACTTTTCGATCGAGAATATAATTTAATCAGATAATAATCAAGCATGATAATTGTAAGAATGATAATTGTAATATCCACATAAATTAGTCCCCTAGCTCTCGTACTACTTACCGGGACCGTACGAAAAGTGAGCTCCTCACGCCATTCACCCTGAACCTCCTTCGTGAACCTTTTCCAAACCATGTCCGGCAAAAAAGAAATGAATGAGTTATTAATTAGTTTACATCTCAGAGAATGAACGAAAGAGACAGATATAGTGATTGAAATTACTTTTGGAGGCAATCAATTATGCTGCGGTAGTCTTCCATCGGCTTCTTTAACGAGTTCGAGATTTCAACTTTTGCACGGTCAACGTCAATGTTTAGAAGAATCCAGTGGAAGCTGTGATCGTTTATATACACTTAACATCGATTAAACAAAAATTGAATGTGTACAGGACAGTAAGACTCTTACCCATAGTTGTAAGGAAATAGTATTTGTGTCTTGTAATGTTGCTCCATTAAAAACATTAGCAAGTTATCCTCTGTTTCCTCGAGGTTATTTATTAGCGTATGTCCATTTACTCTGTTTGGGTCAACGAACCCAATACTGTAGATTGACTTTCTTCTACATTCTTGAATATTCATTCTTGATATATAATAGCATACAAAAGGAGATATAGTGAGGATAACGACAGGAAATGAATTGAACGAGCTGAGTTAGTGACTTAATTACTTATAGACAATGTATGCTGAGGAGGGACTTGTCGAGGGCGTCTAGGTTGAATAACTGAAATAGTTCACAAAGTTCAATGGAGATATAGTCGGGACGGAAGTACTCTCCAACTTTACGTAGGAGAAATTGTCGCCCTTCCTTTGTGACTTTCAAGTACCAGATATGCAACAGTCGCATATGTGTTGGCAGATCATCGAATACCTCATCGCTGACCATAGGCTCCCCGTAGACAAATTTTCGTGCTATTGGTCCCTTGGCGACATTATCTCCGCCGGCTAGAAGTGCTTCGACCGGCACGTTACACTCCTTGGCTAATTTAATAGCTATTTCCATATCTATTCCACCTTGTGTGGGCTGGGGTAACACCTTGAGCGGGGCAATGGATTGTTTTGCCTATTTGCCGAGTTGGGCAACTTCTTTTGATTTTCTCCCACTTGTAGTACTGCTTGATGAATTCTCTTTTAGTGTCTTCGTAAGACAGTGTGTATAGCCATCTTTCCTATTTAACACATGTTGGGGTAGTTGGTCAAGGAATGCCTTGAAGTTCTTCTTGACTTTTGGATCAACTAGCACCTGTGGCTCGGGTTCTTTTGGTGCAAAATGGGCCTTCACTTCGGCCCGGGAGATCACCGTGCTTTCCTCATCAGTCCGGTGATAAGATAACTTTGGAGGAGACGGCGGTACTCTTGGTAGGGATCTTGTCGTTTTTGGCGTCGGGTCTCCCTCGACGTAGCGGTGTTATTCTTCCGCTTTCTTCCCTTTGATTCAGTGGGCGGAGGCAGAGGCGCCGGAGATGGAGATGCACTCGCGCTGCGATCCCTCTCAGGAAGGGGTGGACTATTGTTTCTTGGTGGAGATGGTGGACTCGGAGGTGATGGTGGCCTTGGAGGTGATGGATTGCTTCTCGGAGGAGAAGATTTCCTTGGCGCCCAGCCTGGAAACATGATGTGTTGTTTTTTCCAAAGAATGATCCCACCCTCCACTTCTCCAAGTGTTTTCTCCCCTTCGCCTGCAGGGATGTCAAGCTCAAGTGATCGACATGTCAGTTCAACTTCATCCACACCGACACGAGCATAGCCAGCTGGAATCTGACTTCCATGGTAGGTCGCTTCCGGTGGACAAGGTAAAGCAAAGCCGAGCGCCACCTTCATAGAAGTGTTCTTCACTGTGACATGTAGCTCACAAGCTGTCCTTGCCTCGAATTCATCCACGGGGTAGCGAACCGTCATTGCATTATTGTCCATCAACATTGGATTATTAGCTTGTACCTCCGTGGAAGCCACGCCGCTTCTCCGCTGAGATGGGCCCACCGGACTGTCTAACGCAGGATCTTGCTGTCGGGCCAGTACTATAAGTTCATTAATCTGCTCCTGTTGCAGCTTGAACATGGCTTGAAATTCCTCTTTCCTTTTTTCAACCGCCTCCAACCGCGCTGCCTCCTCCGCCTTCTGCCGGTTCGTTTTTCTGGATCGGCTTCTATAAGTGTCGATGTCAGCGGGAAACCCTGTCTTCCATGGAACAGATGGGACAAAGCCTCGTGTTTGTCCGACTTTTTCAGGATTCCCGAGGGCATATGTCAGCTCATCGTTCTCTCTGTCGGGAATGAACTTTCCATCTTTTCTCAGTTGTATCAATTTAACAAGTTCATCTTTGGGTTTAGTAATGGCCTCCTTTGTAACAATAATCTCCCCGGTTTAAGTGTCATACAACCCCCCATGCCCAAGGATCCAATTTTTTGGCCTCGCGGGCCACTGATGTGTAGCTGGCGTGACCCCTTTTAGACGCATTTCTTTCTCGGTTTTTGTCCACTTAGGCACGGCCGTCTTGTAGCCACCTGTCCCCATAGTATGGTGATATTTCTTTTT
This sequence comes from Avena longiglumis, assembly GCA_030063025.1. Lineage (NCBI taxonomy): Eukaryota > Viridiplantae > Streptophyta > Magnoliopsida > Poales > Poaceae > Avena > Avena longiglumis. The sequence goes on from CP125974.1 coordinate 562,505,411, forward strand.
GGCCGCATTTAACTTATTCTTTTCCGACTTGGCTGTAGCTGCTTCTGATTCCTTATATATCACAAATTGGGCCCAGTTATCCCGCTGCTTCTCTAGCGGGCCAGTGAATGGCGGAGTCAGCCCCTTCTTGGCAAAGTTGTTGTACAATCTTTTCTTCCAGTCCTTGAACTGTCCGCCCATCTTCTTAAGGGCCCACTTTCTGACTTGCAACCTCAATGCCTCAGTGAGTTCAGGAGTGTCCAATTCAGGCAGAAAGAAGTGTGCCATGAGTGAATTCCAAAGACCGTCTTTGGCTCTGTCATCGACAAAAGTTTCTCCAACTCGATCACTTTTCTTTCCTGGCTTATTCCACTTCTAAGTAGTGATCGGGATGGCGTCCCTGACTATCGCTCTGCATTGGTATACAAATACACTTGCGGCCTCTTTCGGCTCCAAAGGTTCGCCGAACTCAAACACTAGATCAATGGTGAAACGCATACCGTCGGCCAACTTTTTGTTTGGGCCTCGTTTCCTTGCAGAAGATTCGCCCGATGCGGAGGTCTAAGAGAAGAAACAGTCGTTAGTACATATATATATATGAATCAACTAATGCATCTACTAGCTCGTGATCAGCAGAGGCTTTATATACCTCGCCGGTCTTTGCTATGGTGGTGTCTCCACCGTCAGTTCCACCGTCGTATCCACCAAATAATTCGTCATAGTCGTCTCTTCTGTCGGCTTCATCCAAGTTGAGGTATTGGGAGACATCATCATCTCCATCATCGTCTGCTCCATCATAATTGTAACCTCTTGTACCCTCATCTATCATGTTGTACATGATGTGCTCTTCGTTGTCTCTACCGTCCATAACTTAACTAATACAGAAGAAAGATAAAACCATTTTGCTTAATGCGATAAAATAAAGGAAGATAAAGTAATCCAGCTTAAACAGTGCGATAAAGAAAGATAAAGTACCAGTTAAACAACAATACATCTCGAATAATCCAGCTAGTACAACAATAAAGTACCAATTAAACAACAATACAACCCTATTACACATCTAGCCAGCTCAGCGAAGACGTCGAGCCCTGTAGGAACCATCACCGGAGAATATCTCGGGGAAGGTGCCTGAAGAAGCTGTCAGGTATTGGCGTCCCGGACTCCTAAAATGTGCATGTAGCACCGGACGTGCTCGTCCTCCTCCCTGACACGGCGCTGTACCACCTCGTCGGGGCCCGGCTCCCTCTGCATCGCACCTGGACCACTCAGCCGCCACCATAGAACATCTGGGTCGACGACGACACCCGGATTCCTCACGAGACGACGTCCCCCGGCTGGTAGCACCTCCCAATTGCCCGTGAGCCGTGGATGCCCGGCGACACTGTCTAGTAGTGCTCCGGGGGTCACGCCGAGTGAACGAGGATGAGGAATCGGCATATTCCTAAACACTAAATTAAACCTATATACTTTAAACATGATGAAAATAAATAGTATCAACTGAAATAAACTATATTAAACACTAACTAAATTCACTAACTAAAATAAACTATATTAAACACTAACTAAAATCCTAAAATTCACTAACTAGGAAAAAATTACACTAAAATTCACTAACTAAAATCCTAAAATTCACTAACTAAGAAAAATTACACTAAAATTCACTAACTAAAATCCTAAAATTCACTAACTAAGAAAAGTTACACTAAAATTCACTAACTAAATTCACTAACTAAAATCCTAAAATTCACTAACTAAGAAAAATTACACTAAAATTCACTAACTAAATTCATTAAATAAAATCCTAAAATTCACTAACTAAGAAAAATCCTAAAATCACTAACTAAAATCCTAAAATACACTAAAATTACACTAACTAATGAACACTAAATAATTTAACAACAAAATAACAAAATTACACTAACTAATTAACCTAAAATAACCCTAACTAATTAATCCTAAAATACACTAAAATTACACTAACTAATTAACACTAAAAAAATTAACAACAAAATTTAACTAATTAACACTAATTACTCACCGCAGGAGAGGGGCCAGCCTGGCCAGGCTTGGCCTTGGTGTGTGGCGGCGGCGCTTGACGCGGTGGCTCAGCGGGCTGGCGGCAGCGGACGCTGAGGCTCGGGCATGGCAGCGCGGGCAGCTCGAGCAATGACGGGACTTGAGGTCGATGAACAGCTCAAGGCGTGGCGGACGGCCAGGCGTGGCACGGCGACGGATGTGCGAGAGCAGGAAGATGGCGAGGCGGCGGCGGGGGCTCTGTGTGCTCCGGTTCGGTGCACGAACCGGGGCGCACGGGGTGGGTATTTATACCCACGCCACCTTTAGCCCCGGTTTGTGCTCCGGTTCGGTGTACTAACCGCGGCGACGGATGTGCGAGAGCAGGAACCGGGGCGCACGGGGTGGGTATTAATACACTAACCCTAAACCCTAAACCCTAAACCCTAAAAGTACCTTTAGCCCCGGTTTGTGCTACCAACCGGGACTAAAGGATTTTCGGGGCGCCGCGTTTCGGGCGCAGCCCCGCACCCCTTTAGCCCCGGTTTGTAGGTCAAACCGGGGCTAAAGGTCCTTTTTTAAAAGCTTTTTCAAAAACTTTTTTAAAATTAATTATTATATGCCTGTTTAAAACCTTTTTAGAAACAAAAAACCCTTTTAAAACCTTTTTAAAAACCTTTTTCAAAACCTTTTTAAAAAACCTTTTTTTAAAACCTTCTTTAAAAACCTTTTTCAAAACCTTTTTTAAAAACCTGTTTCAAAACCTTTTTCAAATCCTTTTTTAAAAACCTTTTTTAAAACCTTTTTCAAAACCTTTTATAAAACCTTTTTTGAATTTTTTATGCCCGTTTTGAATTTTTTGCCGTTTCGAACTTAGGTCAAAACGGCGTGCGTGAAGATAGGGGATGAGAATGTTTGAACTTGCATTGGATCTCTGAAAAAAGACATATTGTGAGTCTAAAAATGATTTTTTTCAAAAAATCACGGACGTTAGATCATGTACCTGTAGTTCAAACCGGACCAACTTCATGCCGATTTGGCAGACATTTGTCTTTTTCACCCGGGAAGGACAGAAAGGTTTGAGATACCCCGGTTGGGATATAGTTCACGTAACATGGTCTACTAATTTAGAAAAATGGGATGGTAGCATTCTAAACTGCATTTCGGTGGCTGCTTCACAAAACGACCCGTCTTTTTGCGCTCGGAAAATGAAAAATGGCTTTTCCGAGCGACAAAAAGGAAAACTTCCTCCTGCAACATTGTTCTGTATCCTAATATACACATGCATGCACAATATGGGCACTGTATCACAAACTATGCCGCGATTCAACACATAACATCTGTCTCTTGGACCGAAAGCCATGAAACCTCGAACATGATAGGTCATTTTGTGAAAGTTTTTTGGAGACATAATCAGTATACCAAGTTTGATATTTTTCCTTGCAACTATGTCACATAATATCACACCATGCGAAGGATTTACATTGTTCGGACCTTTTTTGAACTTTTTATGCCCGTTTTGAATTTTTTGCCGTTTCGAACTTAGGTCAAAACGGCGTGCGTGAAGATAGGGGATGAGAATGTTAAAACTTGCATTGGATCTCTGAAAAAACGAAATATTGTGAGTCTAAAAATGATTTTTTCAAAAAAGCACGGACATTAGATCATGTATCTGTAGTTCAAACCGGACCCACTTCCTACCGATTCAGCAGACATTTGTCTTTTTCACCCGGGAAGGACAGAAAGGTTTGAGATCCCCCGGTTGGGATATAGTTCATGCAACGTGGTCTAATATTTTAGAAAAATGGGATGGTAGCATTCTGTAACGGCATTTTGGTGGCTTCTTCACAAAACGACCCGTCTTTTTGCGCTCGGAAAATGGCCTTTCCGAGAGACGAAAAGGAAAACTTCCTCCTGCAACATTGTTCTACATCCCAATATACACATGCATGCACAATATGGGCACCGTATAACAAACTATGTCGCGATTCAACACATAACATCCGTCTCTTGGACCGAAAGCCATGAAATCTCGAACATGATAGGTCATTTTGTGAAGGTTTTTTGGAGAAATAATCAGTATACCAAGTTTGATATTTTTCCTTGCAACTATGTCACATAATATCACACCAAGCAAAGGATTTACATTGTTCGGACCTTTTTTGAATTTATTATGCCCGTTTTGAATTTTTTGCAGTTTCGAACTTAGGTCAAAACGGCGTGCGTGATGATAGGGGATGAGAATGTTAGAACTTGCATTGGATCTCTGAAAAAACGACATATTGTGAGTCTAAAAATGATTTTTTCAAAATATCACGGACGTTAGATCATGTACCTGTAGTTCAAACCGGACCCACTTCCTACCGATTCGGCAGACATTTATCTTTTTCACCCGGGAAGGACAAAAAGGTTTGAGATCCCCCGGTTGGGATATAGTTCACGTAACATGGTCTACTATTTTAGAAAAATGGGATGGTAGCATTCTGTAACTACATTTTGGTGGCTGCTTCACAAAACGACCTGTCTTTTTGCGCTCGGAAAATGGAAAATGGCTTTTCCGAGCGACGAAAAGGAAAACTTCCTCCTGCAATATTGTTCTACATCCCAATATACACATGCATGCACAATATGGGCACCGTATCACAAACTATGCCGTGATTCAACACATAACATCCGTCTCTTGGACCGAAAGCCATGAAACCTCGAACATGATAGGTCATTTTGTGAAAGTTTTTTGGAGACATACTCAGTATACCAAGTTTGATATTTTTTCTTGCAACTATGTCACATAATATCACACCACGCGAAGGATTTACATTTTTCGGACCTTTTTTGAATTTTTTATGACCGTTTTGAATTTTTTGCCGTTTCGAACTTAGGTCAAAATGGCGTGCGTGAAGATAGGGGATGAGAATGTTAGAACTTGCATTGGATATCTGAAAAACGACATATTGTGAGTCTAAAAATGATTTTTTCAAAAAATCACGGACGTTAGATCATGTACCTGTAGTTCAAACCGGACCCACTTCCTCCCGATTCGGTAGACATTTGTGTTTTTCACCCGGGAAGGATAGAAAGGTTTGAGATCCCCCGGTTGGGATATAGTTCACGTAAAGTGGTCTACTATTTTAGAAAAATGGGATGGTAACATTCTGTAACTGCATTTTGGTGGCTGCTTCTCAAAACGACCCGTCTTTTTGCGCTCGGAAAATGCAAAATGGCTTTTCCGAGCGACGAAAAGGAAAACTTCCTCCTGCAACATTGTTCTACATCCCAATATACACATGCATGCACAATATGTTGGAGATATGCCCAAGAGGCAATAATAAAGTGGGTTATTATCATATCTTCATACTTATGATAAATGTTTACATACCATGCTATAATTGTATTAACAGGAAACATTAATACTTGTGTGATTTGTAAACATAAAAGAGTCCCTAGTAAAGCCTCTTGTTAAAACTAGCTTGTTGGTTAATATATGATCATGGTTTCCTGATCATGAACATAGAGATGTTATTAACAACAGGGTCATATCATTAGGAGAATGATGTGATGGACATACTCCTATAGATAAGCGTAGCATAAAGATCAAGTCATTTTAAATAGTTCAATTGCTATATGCTTTCTGATACATAGTAACCTAATTCCTTCGACCATGAGATCATGCATATCACCTTTACCGGATGGATGCTTTGATGACATCAAACACCACACCGTGAATCGGGTGGCTATAAAGGTGGCATTGAGTGTTCGAAAATATTGGTTGAGACACATGGATCAAGAATGGGATTTTTCCATCCATATGACGGATAGATATACTCTGGGCCCTCTCGGTGTAATGTCATCCAATTAGCTTGCAAGCATGACCTGGCTCACAAGGGATCACATATCACGGAACGAGAAAAGAGTACTTATCGGTAACGAGGTTGAACTAGGTATGCGAGAGATACCGATCAAAACCTCGGATAAGTAAACTATCGTGAGACAAAGGGAAATTGGTATCGTATGTAAGTGGTTCATTCGATCGCAAAGTAATCATAGAAATATGTGGGAACCATATGAATTTCCAGATTCCTCTATTGGTTATTGTTCGGAGAAGTGTCTCGATCATGTCCGCATAATTCACGAACCGTAGGGAGACACACTTAAGGATTCGACGTTGTTTGAGTAGTTATGGTATGATGAGTAAGAGACCGAATGTTGTTCGGAGTCTCGGTTGGGATCCGGGATATCACGAGGAGATCCGGAATGGTCCGGAGAATAAGATTCATATAAGGAAAGTCCCGTTTCGGAGTTACGGAATGATTCCGGTGTTTTCATCGGGAACATTCTAGAAGGTTCCGGAATGTCCGGCACTCCGGGGGGGAAGGGGTACATGAATGTGTTATATCAAGTTGGTATGATTGCATCATGTACTAAGTGTCATCGCTGTACCAAATAGAGGGTTTAATCAAATCCTAGTTTGAAAAGTCAAACGGCTAGTTTGAAAAGTCAAACGGCTAGTTTTGGTAAAGAGGAGAAGGAGGTTTGATTGAAACTGTTGAGGAGTTCCCTCCTCCAACCGGCGGCCCACCTCCAAGCCGAGTTGGGGAGGTACTCCCCTCCCCTTGGCCGCACCTCCCACCTATAAAGGGAGGGGCAGGGCTGCCCCTCCAAGACACACAAGTTCCTATCCTCTAAATCTAAACCCTAGCCACAGCCTCCGGTTTAGAGCCGTTTTGGTTTAGAGCTTCTAATTGCCCTAGCCTTTTTAGAGCCTTCTAATTGGTGTCTAATCCCTAGACCACTAAAGCCTCTCTCATACTCCACCATACTGCTCGGGCTTAAGCGAAGCCTGCGAGATCTCCCTCTACTTCCGGATTACCACGCCGTTGTCTTGTGAATCACGAGAGAGTACTACAACCTCCGCTGCCTCTTTGGAACAAGGGAGAGGAAGGTCTTCGTCGAAAATCGAACGCAGGACCGATCATGGAGCGCCGGAACGCAGCGCCGGAAGGATCGTCTACGCGATCTTGAGATCGGAAGTGTACGACTACATCATCCACGAGAATCTGCTCTCGTTAACCGCTTTGGAATCTTCAAGGGTGAGTTCCTCTATCGACTCGTTGCTACAATCTAGTAGATAGATCTTGGTTTGTTTGTTTGCATGCGGTAGAAATTTTTTGTTTTCCATGCTACGAACCCCTACACAATATGGGCACCGTATCACAAACTATGCCACGATTCAACACATAACATCCGTCTCTTGGACCGAAAGCCATGAAACCTCAAACATGATAGGTCATTTTGTGAAGGTTTTTTGGAGACATAATAAGTATACCAAGTTTGATATTTTTCCTTTCAACTATGTCACATAATATCACAACACGCGAAGGATTTACATTGTTTGGACCTTTTTTTAATATTTTATGCTCGTTTTGAATTTTTTGCCGTTTCGAACTTAGGTCAAAACGGCGTGCGTGAAGATAGGGTATGAGAATGTTAGAAATTGCATTGGATCTCTGAAAAAACGACATATTGTGAGTCAAAAAATGATTGTTTTCAAAAAATCACGGACGTTAGATCATGTACCTGTAGTTCAAACCGGACCCACTTCCTACCGATTCGGCAGACATTTGTCTTTTTCACCAGGAAGGACATAAAGGTTTGAGATCCCCCGGTTGGGATATAGTTCACGTAACGTGGTCTACTATTTTAGAAAAATGGGATGGTAGCATTCTGTAACTGCATTTTGGTGGCTGCTTCACAAAACGACCCGTCTTTTTGCGCTCGGAAAATGGACAATGGCTTTTCCGAGCGACGAAAAGGAAAACTTACTCCTGCAACATTGTTCTACATCCCAATATACACACGCATGCACAATATGGGCACCGTATCACAAACTATGCTGCGATTCAACACATAACATCCGTCTCTTGGACCGAAAGCCATGAAATCTCGAACATGATAGGTCATTTTGTGAAGGTTTTTTGGAGAAATAATCAGTATACCAAGTTTGATATTTTTCCTTGCAACTATGTCACATAATATCACACCACACAAAGGATTTACATTGTTCGGACCTTTTTTGAATTTTTTATGCCCGTTTTGAATTTTTTGCCGTTTCGAACTTAGGTCAAAACGGCGTGCGTGAAGATAGGGGATGAGAATGTTAGAACTTGCATTGGATCTCTAAAAAAACGACATATTATGAGTCTAAAAATGATTTTTTCAAAATATCACGGACGTTAGATCATGTACCTGTAGTTCAAACCGGACCCACTTCCTACCGATTCGGCAGGCATTTATCTTTTTCACCGGGAAGGACAAAAATGTTTGAGATTCCCCGGTTGGGATATAGTTCACGTAACATGGTCTACTATTTTAGAAAAATGGGATGGTAGCATTCTATAATTGCATTTTGGTGGCTGCTTCACAAAACGACCCGTCTTTTTGCGCTCAGAAAATGGACAATGGCTTTTCCGAGCGACGAAAAGGAAAACTTACTCCTGCAACATTGTTCTACATCCCAATATACACATGCATGCACAATATGGGCACCGTATCACAAACAATGCCGTGATTCAACACATAACATCCGTCTCTTGGACCGAAAGCCATGAAACCTCGAACATGATAGGTCATTTTGTGAAAGTTTTTTGGAGACATATTCAGTATACCAATTTTGATATTTTTTCTTGCAACTATGTCACATAATATCATACAACGCGAAGGATTTACATTGTTCGGACCTTTTTTGAATTTTTTATGCCCATTTTGAATTTTTTGCCGTTTCGAACTTTGGTCAAAACGGCGTGCGTGAAGATAGGGGATGAGAATGTTAGAACTTGCATTGGATCTCTGAAAAAACGACATATTTTGAGTCTAAAAATGATTTTTTCAAAATATCACAGACGTTAGATCATGTACCTGTAGTTCAAACCGGACCCACTTCCTACCGATTCGGCAGACATTTATCTTTTTCACCCGGGAAGGACAAAAAGGTTTGAGATCCCCCGGTTGGGATATAGTTCACGTAACATGGTCTACTATTTTAGAAAAATGGGATGGTAGCATTCTGTAACTGCATTTTGGTGGCTGCTTCACAAACGACTGTCTTTTGCGCCGAAAATGGAAAATTGCTTTTCCGAGCGACGAAAAGGAAAACTTCCTCCTGCAATATTGTTCTACATCCCAATATACACATGCATGCACAATATGGGCACCGTATCACAAACTATGTCGTGATTCAACACATAACATCCGTCTCTTGAACCGAAAGTCATGAAACCTCGAACATGATAGGTCATTTTGTGAAACTTTTTTCGAGACATACTCAGTATACCAAGTTTGATATTTTTCTTGCAACTATGTCACATAATATCACACCACGCGAAGGATTTACATTGTTCGGACCTTTTTTGAATTTTTTATGACCGTTTTTGAATTTTTTGCCATTTCGAACTTAGGTCAAAACGGCGTGCGTGAAGATAGGGGATGAGAATGTTAGAACTTGCATTGGATATCTGAAAAACGACATATTGTGAGTCTAAAAATGATTTTTTCAAAAAATCACGGACGTTAGATCATGTACCTGTAGTTCAAACCGGACCCACTTCCTCCCGATCGGTAGACATTTGTGTTTTTCACCCGGAAAGGATAGAAAGGTTTGAGATCCCCCGGTTGGGATATAGTTCACGTAAAGTGGTCTACTATTTTAGAAAAATGGGATGGTAGCATTCTGTAACTGCATTTTGGTGGCTGCTTCTCAAAACGACCCGTCTTTTTGCGCTCGGAAAATGCAAAATGGCTTTTCCGAGCGACGAAAAGGAAAACTTTCTCCTGCAACATTGTTCTACATCCCAATATACACATGCATGCACAATATGGGCACCGTATCACAAACTAAGCCACGATTCAACACATAACATCCGTCTCTTGGACCGAAAGCCATGAAACCGCGAACATGATAGGTCATTTTGTGAAGGTTTTTTGGAGACATAATCAGTATACCAAGTTTGATATTTTTCCTTTCAACTATGTCACATAATATCACACCACGCGAAGGATTTACATTGTTCGGACCATTTTTCAATATTTTATGCTCGTTTTGAATTTTTTGCCGTTTCGAACTTAGGTCAAAACGGCGTGCGTGAAGATAGGGTATGAGAATGTTAGAAATTGCAATGGATCTCTGGAAAAACGACATATTATGAGTCTAAAAATGATTTTTTCAAAAAATCACGGACGTTAGATCATGTACCTATAGTTCAAACCGGACCCACTTCCAACCGATTCGGCAGACATTTGTCTTTTTCACCGGGAAGGACAGAAAGGTTTGAGATCCCCCGGTTGGGATATAGTTCACGTAACGTGGTCTACTATTTTAGAAAAATGGGATGGTAGCATTCTGTAACTGCATTTTGGTGGCTGCTTCACAAAACGACCCATCTTTTTGCGCTCGGAAAATGGAAAATGGCTTTTCCGAGCAACGAAAAGGAAAACTTCATCCTGCAACATTGTTCTACATCCCAATATACACATGCATGCACAATATGGGCACCGTATCACAAACTATGTCGTGATTCAACACATAACATCCGTCTCTTGGACCGAAAGCCATGAAACCTCGAACATAATAGGCATTTTGTGAAGGTTTTTTGGAGACATAATCAGTATAGCAAGTTTGATATTTTTCCTTGCAACTATGTCACATTATATCACACCACGCAAAGGATTTACATTGTTCGGACTTTTTTGAATTTTTTATGCCCGTTTTGAATTTTTTGCCGTTTCGAACTTAGGTCAAAATGGCGTGCGTGAAGATAGGGGATGAGAATGTTAGAACTTGCATTGGATCTCTGAAAAAACGACATATTGTGAGTCTAAAATGATTTTTCAAAAATCACGGACGTTAGATCATGTACCTATAGTTCAAACCGGACCCACTTCCTCCGATTCTACAGACATTTGTCTTTTTCACCGGAAGGATAGAAAGGTTTGAGATCCCGGTTGGGATATAGTTCACGTAACGTGGTCTACTATTTTAGAAAAATGGGATGGTAGCATTCTCAGAATCACATTTTGGTGGTCGCTTCACAAAACCATTCTTTTTGCGGAAAATGGAAAATGGCTTTTCCGAGCGACGAAAAGGAAAACTTCCTCCTGCAACATTGTTCTACATCCCAATATACACATGCATGCATAATATGGGCACTGTATCACAAACTATGCCGCGATTCAACACATAATATCCGTCTCTTGGACCGAAAGCCATGAAACCTCGAACATGATAGGCATTTTGTGAAGGTTTTTTGGAGACATGATCAGTATACCAAGTTTGATATTTTTCCTTGCAACTATGTCACATAATATCACACCACGCAAAGGATTTATATTGTTCGGACTTTTTTGAATTTTTTATGCCCGTTTTGAATTTTTTGCCGTTTCGAACTTAGGTCAAAACGGCGTGCGTGAAGATAGGGGATGAGAATGTTAGAACTTGCATTGGATATCTGAAAAAATGACATATTGTGAGTCTAAAAATGATTTTTTCAAAAAATACGGACGTTAGATCATGTATCTGTAGTTTAAACCGGACCCACTTCCTTCTGATTCAGCAGACATTTGTCTTTTTCACCTGGGAAGGACAGAAAGGTTTGAGATCCCCCTGTTGGGATATAGTTCACGTGACGTGGTCTAATATTTTAGAAAAATAGGATGGTAGCATTTTTTAATGGCATTCTGGTGGCTTCTTCACAAAACGACCCGTCTTTTTACGCTCGGAAAATGAAAAATGGCTTTTCCGAGCGACGAAAAGGAAAACTTCCTCCTGCAACATTGTTCTACATCCCAATGTACACATGCATGCACAATATATGCACCGTATCACAAACTATGCCGCGATTCAACACATAACATCCGTCTCTTGGACCGAAAGCCATGAAATCTCGAACATGATAGGTCATTTTGTGAAGGTTTTTTGGAGAAATAATCAGTATACCAAGTTTGATATTTTTCCTTGCAACTATGTCACATAATATCACACCACGCGAAGGATTTACATTGTTCGGACCTTTTTTGAATTTTTTATGCCCGTTTTGAATTTTTTGCCGTTTCGAACTTAGGTCAAAACGGCGTGCGTGAAGATAGGGGATGAGAATGTTAGAACTTGCATTGGATCTCTGAAAAAACGACATATTGTGAGTCTAAAAATGATTTTTTCAAAATATCACGGACGTTAGATCATGTACCTGTAGTTCAAACCGGACCCACTTCCTACCGATTCGGCAGACATTTATATTTTTTACCCGGGAAGGAAAAAAAGGTTTGAGATCCCCCGGTTGGGATATAGTTCACGTAACATGGTCTAGTATTTTAGAAAAATGGGATGGTAGCATTCTGTAACTGCATTTTGGTGGCTGCTTCACAAAACGACCTGTCTTTTTGCGCTCGGAAAATGGAAAATTGCTTTTCCGAGCGACAAAAAGGAAAACTTCCTCCTGCAATATTGTTCTACATCCCAATATACACATGCATGCAAAATATGGGCACCGTATCACAAACTATGCCGTGATTCAACACATAACATCCGTCTCTTGGACCGAAAGCCATGAAACCTCGAACATGATAAGTCATTTTGTGAAAGTTTTTTGGAGACATACTTAGTATACCAAGTTTGATATTTTTCCTTGAAACTATGTCACATAATATCACACCACGCGAAGGATTTACATTGTTCGGACCTTTTTTAAATTTTTTATGCCCGTTTTGAATTTTTTGCCGTTTCGAACTTAGGTCAAAACGGCGTGCGTGAAGATAGGGGATGAGAATGTTAGAACTTGCATTGGATCTCTGAAAAAACGACATATTTTGAGTCTAAAAATGATTTTTTCAAAATATCACAGACGTTAGATCATGTACCTGTAGTTCAAACCGGACCCACTTCCTACCGATTCGGCAGACATTTATCTTTTTCACCCGGGAAGGACAAAAAGGTTTGAGATCCCGGTTGGGATATAGTTCACGTAACATGGTCTACTATTTTAGAAAATGGGATGGTAGCATTTCAGAATCACATTTTGGTGGTCGCTTCACAAACGACTGCCTTTTTTTCCGGAAAATGGAAAATTGCTTTTCCGAGCGACAAAAAGGAAAACTTCCTCCTGCAATATTGTTCTACATCCCAATATACACATGCATGCAAAATATGGGCACCGTATCACAAACTATGCCGTGATTCAACACATAACATCCGTCTCTTGGACCGAAAGCCATGAAACCTCGAACATGATAAGTCATTTTGTGAAAGTTTTTTGGAGACATACTCAGTATACCAAGTTTGATATTTTTTCTTCCAACTATGTCACATAATATCACACCATGCGAAGGATTTACATTGTTCGGACCTTTTTTGAATTTTTTATGACCGTTTTGAATTTTTTGCCATTTCGAACATAGGTCAAAACGGCGTGCGTGAAGATAGGGGATGAGAATGTTAGAACTTGCATTGGATATCTGAAAAACGACATATTGTGAGTCTAAAAATGATTTTTTCAAAAAATCACGGACGTTAGATCATGTACCTGTAGTTCAAACCGGACCCACTTCCTCCCGATTCGGTAGACATTTGTGTTTTTCACCCGGGAAGGATAGAAAGGTTTGAGATCCCCCGGTTGGGATATAGTTCACGTAAAGTGGTCTACTATTTTAGAAAAATGGGATGGTAACATTCTGTAACTGCATTTTGGTGACTGCTTCACAAAACGACCTATCTTTTTGGGCTCTGAAAATGGAAAATGGCTTTTCCGAGCAACAAAAAGGAAAACTTCCTCCTGCAACATTGTTCTACATCCCAATATACACATGCATGCACAATATGGGCACCGTATCACAAACTATGCCGCGATTCAACACATAACATCCGTTTCTTGGACCGAAAGCCATGAAATCTCGAACATGATAGGTCATTTTGTGAAGGTTTTTAGGAGACATAATCAGTATACCAAGTTTAATATTTTTCCTTTCAACTATGTCTCATAATATCACACCACTCAAAGGATTTACATTGTTCGGACCTTTTTGAATTTTTATGCTCGTTTTGAATTTTTGCCTTTGAACTTAGGTCAAAACGGCGTGCGTGAAGATAGGGGATGAGAATGTTTTAACTTGCATTGGATCTCTGAAAAAATGACATATTGTGAGTTTAAAAATGATTTTTTCAAAATATCACGGACGTTAGATCATGTACCTGTAGTTCAAACCGGACCCACTTCCTACCGATTCGGCAGACAATTGTCTTTTTCACCCGGGAAGGACAGAAAGGTTTGAGATCCCCGGTTGGGATATAGTTCACGTAACGTAGTCTAAAATCTTATAAAAATGGGATGGTAGCATTCTCAGAATCTCATTTTGGTGGTCGCTTCAAAATGACCATCTTTTTACGCCGAAAATAGAAAATGGCTTTTCTGAGCGACGAAAAGGAAAACTTCCTCCAGCAACATTGTTCTACTTCCCAATATACACATGCATGCACAATATGGGCACTGTATCACAAACTAGGCCACAATTCAACACATAAAATCCGTCTCTTGGACCGAAAGCCATGAAACATCGATCATGATAGGTCATTTTGTGAAGGTTTTTTGGAGACATAATCAGTATACCAAGTTTGATATTTTTCCTTGCAACTATGTCACATAATATCACACCACGCAAAGGATTTACATTGTTCGGACTTTTTTGAATTTTTTATGCCCGTTTTGAATTTTTTGCCGTTTCGAACTTAGGTCAAAACGGCGTGCGTGAAGATAGGGGATGAGAATGTTAGAACTTGCATTGGATCTCTGAAAAAACGACATATTGTGAGTCTAAAAATGATTTTTCAAAAAATCACAGACGTTAGATCATGTATCTGTAGTTCAAACCGGACCCACTTCCTACCGATTCAGCAGACATTTGTCTTTTTCACCTGGGAAGGACAGAAAGGTTTGAGATCCCCCGGTTGGGATATAGTTCACGTAACGTGGTCTAATATTTTAGAAAAATGGGATGGTAGCATTCTGTAACTGCATTTTGGTGGCTGCTTCACAAAACGACCCGTCTTTTTGCGCTCGGAAAATGGAAAATGGCTTTTCTGAGCGACGAAAAGGAAAACTTCCGCCTGCAACATTGTTCTACATCCCAATATACACATGCATGCATAATATGGGCATCTTATCAAAAACTATGCCGCGATTCAACACATAACATCCGTCTCTTGGACCGAAACCATGAAACCTCGAACATGATAGGTCATTTTGTGAAGGTTTTTTGGAGACATAATCAGTATACCAAGTTTGATATTTTCCCTTGCAACTATGTCACATAATATCACACCATGCGAAGGATTTACATTGTTCGGACCTTTTTTGAATTTTTTATGCCCATTTTGAATTTTTTGCCGTTTCGAACTTAGGTCAAAACGGCGTGCGTGAAGATAGGGGATGAGAACGTTAGAACTTGCATTGGATCTCTGAAAAAACGACATATTGTGAGTCTAAAAATGATTTTTTTCAAAAAATCACGGACGTTAGATCATGTACCTGTAGTTCAAACCGGACCCACTTCATGCCGATTCGGCAGACATTTGTCTTTTTCACTCGAGAAGGACAGAAAGGTTTGAGATCCCCCGGTTGGGATATAGTTCACGTAACATGGTCTACTATTTTAGAAAAATGGGATTGTAGCATTCTGTAACTGCATTTTGGTGGCTGCTTCACAAAACGACATGTCTTTTTGCGCTCGGAAAATGGAAAATGGCTTTTCCGAGCGACTAAAAGGAAAACTTCCTCCTGCAATATTGTTCTACATCCCAATATACACATGCATGCACAATATGGGCACCGTATCACAAACTATGCCGTGATTCAACACATAACATCCGTCTCTTGGACCGAAAGCCATGAAACCTCGAACATGATAGGTCATTTTGTGAAAGTTTTTTGGAGAATTACTCAGTATACCAAGTTTGATATTTTTTCTTGCAACTATGTCACATAATATCACACCACGCGAAGGATTTACATTGTTCGGACCTTTTTTGAATTTTTTATGACCGTTTTTGAATTTTTTGCCATTTCGAACTTAGGTCAAACGGCGTATGGAAGATAGGGGATGAGAATGTTAGAACTTGCATTGGATCTGAAAACGACATATTGTGAGTCTAAAATGATTTTTCAAAAATCACGGACGTTAGATCATGTACCGTAGTTCAAACCGACCCACTTCCTCCGATTCGTGAGACATTTGTTTTTCACCCGGGAAGGATAGAAAGGTTTGAGATCCCCCGGTTGGGATATAGTTCACGTAAAATGGTCTACTATATTAGAAAAATGGGATGATAGCATTCAGAATCGCATTTTGGTGGCTGCTTCAAAACGACCCGCCTTTTTGCTCGGAAAATGGAAAATGGCTTTTCCGAGCGATTAAAAGGAAAACTTTCCTGCAACATTGTTCTACATCCCAATATACACATGCATGCACAATATGGGCACCAGATCACAAACTATGCCATGATTCAACACATAACATCCGTCTCTTGGACCGAAAGCCATGAAACCTCGAACATGATAGGTCATTTTGTGAAGGTTTTTGGAGACATAATCAGTATACCAAGTTTGATATTTTTCCTTTCAACTATGTCACATAATATCACACCACGCGAAGGATTTACATTGTTCGGACCTTTTTGAATTTTTATGCTCGTTTGAATTTTTTGCCATTTCAACTTAGGTCAAAACAGAATGCGTGAAGATAGGGATGAGAATGTTAGAACTTGCATTGGATCTCTGGAAAAACGACATATTATGAGTCTAAAAATGATTTTTTCAAAAAATCACGGACGTTAGATAATGTACCTATAGTTCAAACCGGACCAACTTCCAACCGATTCGGCAGACACTTGTCTTCTTCACCGGGAAGGACAAAAAGGTTTGAGATCCCCGGTTGGGATATAGTTCACGAACGTGGTCTACTATTTTACAAAAATGGGATGGTAGCATTCAGAATCGCATTTTGGTGGTCGCTTCAAAACAACCCATCTTTTGCGCCGAAAATGGAAAATGGCTTTTCCGACAAAAGGAAAACTTCCTCCTGCAACATTGTTCTACATCCCAATATACACATGCATGCACAATATGGGCACCGTATCACAAACTATGCCGCGATTCAACACGTAACATCCGTCTCTTGGACCGAAAGCCATGAAACCTCGAACATGATAGGTCATTTTGCGAAGGTTTTTTGGAGACATAATCAGTATAGCAAGTTTGGTATTTTTCCTTTCAACTATGTCTCATAATATCACACCATGCAAAGGATTTACATTGTTCGGACTTTTTTGAAATTTTTATGCCCGTTTTGAATTTTTTGCCGTTTCGAACTTAGGTCAAAACGGCGTGCGTGAAGATAGGGGATGAGAATGTTAGAACTTGCATTGGATCTCTGAAAAAACGACATATTGTGAGTCTAAAAATGATTTTTTCAAAATATCACGGACGTTAGATCATGTACCTATAGTTCAAACTGGACCCACTTCGTGCCGATTCGGCAGACATTTGTCTTTTTCACCCGGGAAGGACAGAAAGGTTTGATATCCCCCGGTTGGGATATAGTTCACGTAACGTGGTCTATTATTTTAGAAAAATTGGATGGTAGCATTCTGTAACTCCATTTTGGTGGCTGCTTCACAAAACGACCCGTCTTTTTGCGCTCGGAAAATGGCTTTTCCGAGCGACGAAAAGGAAAACTTCCTCCTGCAACATTGTTCTACATCCCAATCTACACATGCATGCACAATATGGTCACCGTATCACAAACTATGGCACGATTCAACACATAACATCCGTCTCTTGGACCGAAAGCCATGAAACCTCGAACATGATAGGTCATTTTATGAAAGTTTTTTGGAGACATAATCAGTATACAAAGTTTGATATTTTTCCTTGCAACTATGTCACATAATATCACACCAGACGAAGGATTTACATTGTTCGGACCGTTTTTGAATTTTTTATGCCCGTTTTGAATTTTTTGCCGTTTCGAACTTAGGTCAAAACGGCGTGCGTGAAGATAGGGGATGAGAATGTTAGAACGTGCATTGGATCTCTGAAAAAACAACATATTGTGAGTCTAAAAATGATTTTCTCAAAAAATCACGGACGTTAGATCATGTACCTGTAGTTCAAACCGGACCCACTTCCTACCGATTCGGCAGACATTTGTCTTTTTCACCCGGGAAGGACAGAAAGGTTTGAGATCCCCCGGTTGGGATATAGTTCACGTAACGTGGTCTACTATTTTATAAAAATGGGATGGTAGCATTCTGTAAATGCATTTTTGTGGCTGCTTCACAAAACGACCCGTCTTTTTGCGCTCGGAAAATGGAAAATGGATTTTCCGAGCGACGAAAAGGAAAACTTCCTCCTGCAACATTGTTCTACATCCCAATATACACATGCATACACAATATGGGCACCGTATCACAAACTATGCCGCGATTCAACACATAACATCCGTCTCTTGGACCGAAAGCCATGAAACCTCGAACATGATAGGTCATTTTGTGAAGGTTTTTTGGAGACATAATCAGTATACCAAGTTTGATATTTTTCCTTGCAACTATGTCATATAATATCACACCACGCGAAGGATTTACATTGTTCGGACCTTTTTTGAATTTTTTATGCCCGTTTTGAATTTTTTACCGTTTCGAACTTAGGTCAAAACGGCGTGCGTGAAGATAGGGGATGAGAATGTTAGTACTTGCATTGGATCTCTGAAAAAACGACATATTGTGAGTCTAAAAATAATTTTTTCAAAAAATCACGGACGTTAGATCATGTACCTGTAGTTCAAACCGGATCCACTTCCTACCGATTCGGCAGACATTTATCTTTTTCACCCGGGAAGGACAGAAAGGTTTGAGATCCCCCGGTTGGGATATAGTTTACGTAACGTGGTCTAATATTTTAGAAAAATGGGATGGTAGCATTCAGAATCGCATTTTGGTGGTCTTCTTCACAAAACGATTCGCCTTTTGCGCTCGGAAAATGGAAAATGGCTTTTCCGAGCGACGAAAAGGAAAACTTCCTCCTGCAACATTGTTCTACATCCCAATATACACATGCATGCACAATATGGGCACCGTATCACAAACTATGCCGTGATTCAACACATAACATCCGTCTCTTGGACCGAAAGCCATGAAACCTCGAACATGATAGGTCATTTTGTGAAAGTTTTTTGGAGACATACTCAGTATACCAAGTTTGATATTTTTTCTTGCAACTATGTCACATAATATCACACCACGCGAAGGATTTACATTGTTCGGACCTTTTTTGAATTTTTTATGACCGTTTTGAATTTTTAGCCGTTTCGAACTTAGGTCAAAACGGCGTGCGTGAAGATAGGGGATGAGAATGTTAGAACTTGCATTGGATATCTGAAAAACGACATATTGTGAGTCTAAAAATGATTTTTTCAAAAAATCACGGACGTTAGATCATGTACCTGTAGTTCAAACCGGACCCACTTCCTCCCGATTCGGTAGACATTTGTGTTTTTCACCCGGGAAGGATAGAAAGGTTTGAGATCCCCCGGTTGGGATATAGTTCACGTAAAATGGTCTAATATATTAGAAAAATGGGATGATAGCATTCTGTAACTGCATTTTGGTGGCTGCTTCTCAAAACGACCCGTCTTTTTGTGCTCGGAAAATGGAAAATGGCTTTTCCGAGCGACGAAAAGGAAAACTTCCTCCTGCAACATTGTTCTTGAAGGGAATATGCCCTGAGAGGCAATAATAAATTGTTTATTATGTGTATTCCAAGTATATGATAGATGTTTATTTTGCATGCTATAATTGTATTAATACGGAAACGTTAATACATGTGTGTTTAATAAACAAACAGAAAGTTCCTAGTTAAGCCTCTCTCATAAACTAGCTCGTTGATTAACAAGATGATCAAGGTTTCCTGATCATGGACATTGGATGTTGTTAATAACGGGATCACAACATTAGTGTAATGATGTGATGAACATTCATCCGAATTATAGCATTACGATCAAAGTCATTGAGTTTATATTGCTATAACAACTTACGAAGTGATCCTAATCCTTAGACCATGAGATCATGTCAATCACTAACACCGGAAGAGTTTCTTGATAACATCAAACGTCACACCCCGTAACAGGGTGATTATAAAGATGGGTTCAGAACTAATAAAGTGTTATGTTGAGGCTCATGGATCGAGAGTGGAATTTGTTCATCCCGATGACGGATAGATATACTCTGGGCCCTCTCGGTGATATCACATTGATTAGCTTGCAAGCAAGTGATTTGATCACTAGAATGTTATATCACAGGAACGAGAAAAGAGTGCATGTCGGTAACGAGATCAAACTAGGTATGGAGATACCGATGATCGAATCTCGGACATGTAATATATCGTGAGACAAAGGGATTAATATACTAATGTAAAAGGTTCCGACGATCACAAGAAAGTCATCGTTGAATGTGTGGGAGTCAGTATGGGTCTCCAGATCCCGCTTCTGATTATTGATCTGAGAGGGGTCTCGATCATGTCCGCATTATTCACGAACCGTAGGGTGACACACTTAAGAGACACCGACATCCAATTGGAGCAAATGTTTCATGCCGAAAGAATAAACAAGCGCAGGAATTTATTTCACTAGATACCGAAACAGGTTTTCGGGTGAAATTGCATAAAGTGGTTATGCATGTGAAATAGAATTCTAGCAAGGGGTTATTTGTGAATGTTTGTCATTAAAGTAATTGACAAAATTCTGAATAAAATAAAGAGTTTTATTTAATGAGAGATTGCATTAAATTTGGTGGAAATTTAATGGGATTTTTGAGTGGACTTTTGAGTGGAGGGAATTTGGAGGAGTTTTGTGAGTGGAGTGTCCACCCACATGAAGAGGGAGGGCAAGGGGCAGCCCCCATGCGCCTGCCACCCCTTGGGGTTCCCCCTCCTCCTATAAAGGCCCCTCCTCTCACTTCTCACTCACACCTCCTCGTGAAGGATCTCTCTCCCCTCTAGAATTTATCCCCATGGTCTCGGACTAGCGAGATACATGTTCCCAGTGGCTATTCGGCAAGAAAGAGTTGTGCTTCCGCTGCATCTGGGCGAGGAGGCGGAGGTTGCTCGGTGCCTCGAACGTGTGTGCGAGCACGGATGCGCTGCTGATTTGCGGCGCTAGGACTTCCTCTCGATCTTGAGATCGGCAAGAGATCGTCTACATCAACCACGAGTTGAACTCGTTAAGCTTTGTCGGTCTTCAAGGGTATGTTCTCTACGGATATACATCCGCCCGTTGTTTGTATCTAGTATAAATAGATCTTGGTATATAGTTCACATCGTAGGAAAATTTTTGTTTTCTATGCTGCGAACCCTTCAGTGGTATCAGAGCCGGATCTATGCGTAGATACTTTACACGGTAGTACACATATGAGTATGTGGGCGATGATGATCATGTTGTTGCTCCTTTCTTGTGATTTTGGATATTGGTGGCATAGTGGGATGAAGCGGCGGACAAACTTTACATGTCCTCGCATGAGACCTGTTCACGCTTGACATGCAACTAGTTTGCATAAGTGGCTAGCGGTGTCCGTCTCTCCTACTATAGTCAATATCTATTTTGCAAGCGAGTTGTCAACAATTTGATTATCCTCGTTGTGGTTCATGTTTGTAGGTAAGAACGGTTCTATCTCGAAAGCCCTAAGCCACGTAAAACTTGCAATGGATAAATTAGAGGCGTCTAGTTTAGATTGTTCTTTGGGCTAGTGTTATGATATGGTAGTGTTGTAAGTAGAAGTATGAGATGATACTCTTAACACACATAGCGTAAAATCCATAGACTGTGGATTTACACATATAGGTATGATAGTGATCATACCACGATGCACATGATAGAGATCATCTGCGGGAACCATATAATTTCACTAATAAACATATGGTGTTTGATTACATCTTATATTGCTTGTTTAGCGCTTTGTTAAGCATAATAAGATGATCCCTCATTTAAATATCAAGATAAGAATGTGTTCTTCCTTTAGTATGCACCGATTATGTTTTCGTCGCTCCAAGACATCACGTGATGATCGGGTGTTCTTGGATCCTCGACCATACTTCGGGTGTAAAAGCGATTACACGCAAATACTAAGGTTCTAACTTGGCGAGCCTAGCATGTACTGAGACATGGCCTCGAACACGTAATCAAAGGTTAAGCATGAGTCATATAGTTGATATGATGCCCATTTGATGCTCGCCTTTGAAGCTATACCGACTCACGTGATGATCGGACTTGGTGTAGTGGATTTGGTTCATGTAATCACCAAAAGGACACGAGGGATGTCGCTTTTGAGTGGGAGTTCATTCGTAATATAGATTAGTTGAACTCAATCTATCATACACTTAGTCTAAACTTTACAAATTCTGTTGTAGATGGCACCACCCTTTTAATTTCAATGCGTTCATGGAAAAGAGAAACTAGCAACGAACAGTAGCAACTTTACTGAATGGGCCATGAATTTGAGGATTCTCCTCTCTGCTGCACAAAAGCAATATGTGCTAGAAGCGACGTTAGGCCCCCACCTTTGATGATGCCTGACGAGGAGAAGAATGTCTCGACTCGTCAGAGGACCACAACTTAGTACATTGCGGCATATTGTATGGGCTAGAGCGAACTTGAAAGAGTTTCGAAAACGGCAATGCATTTGATACAATGGGTGAGTTGAAAATGATTTTTGACACACATGCTGCTGTAGAGAGCTACAATGCTTCAGAAAAGTTCTTTAGCTGCATGATGGAAGAGCACAGCTCCGTTAGTGAGCATGTACTCAAGATGTCGGTTCGCCGATAAGCTTGTGTCCTTGGGAATAACGATTCCCATTGACTTAGGCATCCATCGTGTCTGCAGTCTCTACCACCTAGCTATAAGAGCTTCGTGATGAACTATAATATGCAAGGCATGAAGAAGTCTCTCCCGAGCTTCATCAATGCTTAAAAGCTGAAGTGGAGATCAAAAGGAACATCAAGTGTTGATGATCAATAGGAACACTGGTTTCAAGAAAGACAAGAAGGAAAAGCGGAAGGAAGTAAGGGCGGCAAGCTGTTGCCGCGCCTAAAAAGAAACCCGAGTTGGACCTAAGTCGATACCGAAGTGCTACTATTGTAAGGGGATCGCCATCGAAGCGCAATCGCCCCAAGTATCTGGCGACAAGAAGGCAAGGAAAACAAAGGTATATATGATATACATGTTATTGATGTGTACTTGACTAGTGCTCGCAGAGCACAGGTATTTGATACCGTTCAGTTGCTAATATTTGTAACTCGAATCGTGGGCTGGAACAAGCGACCGCTAGCAAGGGTGAGGTCAAGATGCGTGTCGGCAATGGATCAAACGTTGATGTGATCGCCGCTTAACGCTACCTCTCCACTTACCGTCGGGATTAGTCATAAACTTAAATAAATGTTATCTGGTGCCTCGTGAGCATGAACATTGTATCTGGATCATGTTTGATGCAAAGTGGTTATTCATTTAAATCGAGAACAATGGTTATTCCATTTATATGAATGAAATCTTTTATGGTCATGCACCGATGATGAATGGTTTATTTCTGTTAGATCTCGATGATAATGTTACACATATTCATAATGTTGATGCTAAAAGGATTAAACTTAATGATGATATATCCGCATATATGTGGCACTGCCGTCTAGGTCATATTGGCATTAAACGCATGAAGAAACTCCATTCAGATGGACTTTTGGAATCACTTGATTATGAATCATTTGATACATGTGAGCCATGCCTTATGGGCAAGATGACTAGAACGCCGTTTTCCGGTTCAATGGAACGGGCGACAGATTTATTGGAAATCATACATTCTGATGTATGTGGTCCAATGAGTGTGTCGGCGCGAGGTGGATATCGTTATTTTGTTACTTTCACGGATGATTTAAGTAGATATGGTTATATCTACTTGATGAAACACAAGTCTGAAACCTTTGAAAAGTTCAAGGAATTTCAGAATGAAGTGGAAAATCATCGTAATAGAAAGATCAAATTTCTACGGTCTGACCGTGGAGGTGAGTATCTAAGTTACGAGTTTAGCACTCACATGAAAGAGTGTGGAATTGTTTCACAACTCACTGCCGAACACCACAATGAAATGGTGTGCCGAACGTCGTAATCATACTTTATTAGATATGGTTCGATCTATGATGTCTCTGCGGACTTGCCGTTGTCATTTTGGGGTTATGCACTAGAAAGCAGCATTCACTTTAAATCGGGCACCATCTAAATCCGTTGAAAAGACACCGTATGAATTATGGTTTGGAAACAAACCTAAGTCATTCTTAAAGTTTGGGGTTGCGATGTTTATGTGAAGAAACTTCAACCGGATAAACTCGAACCCAAAGCGGAAAAATGCGTCTTCATAGGATACCCTAAAGAAACTATTGGGTATTCCTTCTATCACGCATCCGAGGGCAAGGTTTTGTTGCCAAGAATGGATCCTTTCTAGAAAGAGTTTCTCGCGAAAGGTGTGAGTAGTCGGAAGGTAGAACTCAAGAGGTTATGGAACCTTCTCTTCAAAGTATGGCGAGTAGCGCAAGACCGAAGTTGTTCCGGAGTTGGCTCCACTGTTGAAGAGGGAACTAATGATAATGATCATGAAACTCGAAAGAGAGTACTACCGAACCTCGCAGTCAAACGGGGCAGCGTCCCGACTCAGACGGAAATCTGTCATAAATTTCATGGTTGATGAAAATAATGACCTGCGACGTATGAAGAAGCGATGATGAGCCGGATTCCAACAAATGGTTAGAAGCCATGAAATCCGAGATGGAATCCATGTATGAAAATCAAGTTTGGAACTTGGTGGAATTACCTCACGACGAAAGGCCGTGGAGAACAAATGGATTTTCAAAAGGAAAACTGATGCTGATGGTAATGTGACCATCTATAAAGCTCGACTTGTCGCAAAGGGGTTTCGACAAATTCAAGGAGTTGACTACGATGAGACTTTCTCTCCCGTAGCGATGCTAAAGTCAGTTAGGATTATGTTAGCAATTGCTGCATATTTCGATTATGAAATATGGCAGATGGATGTCAAAACCGCGTTTCTCAATGGTAATATTGAATAAGAGTTGTATATGATACAACCAAAGGGTTTTGTCGATCCTAAGGATGCTAACAAGGTGTGCAAGCTTCAGCGATCCATCTATGGATTGAAGCAAGCATCGCGAAGTTGGAATCTCCGCTTTGATGAGGTGATCAAAGAGTTTGGATTTGTCCAAACTTATGGAGAAGCTTGTATTTACAAGAAAGTGAGTGGGAGCAATGTGGCATTTCTGATATTATATGTGGATGACATATTATTGATCGGAAATGATATAGAACTTTTAACAGTGTTAAAAGTTATCTAAACAAATTTTCAATGAAGGACCTAGGTGAAGCGTCATACATATTAGGCATAAAGATCTATAGAGATAGATCTAGGCGCCTAATAGGGCTATCATAAAGTACATACCTTGATAAGATTTTAAAGAAGTTTAAAATGGACGGAAGTAAGAAGGGTTCTTACCTATGTTGCAAGGCAAGACATTGAGTAAGACTCAAAGTCCGGCTTCGGAAGAAAGAGAGATAATGGACAAAGTCCCTATGCCTCAACCATAGGCTCTATAATGTACGCCATGCTATGTACAAGACCGGATGTGGCACACGCTATTAGTTTGACTAGTAGGTACCAATCGGATCGTGTTCGTAACCGATAGCGGTCAAGAATATCCTTAAGTACTTAAGAAGAACTAAGGATATGTTTCTTGTATACGGAGGTGAAGAAGAGCTCGTCGCTAAGTGTTATGTCGACGCTTTTGACATCGATCCGGATGACTCTAAGTCTCAATCCGGATCGTATTTCTCATGAATGGCGGCGGTTAGTTGGAGGAGCTCCAAACAACCTGTGGTAGCGGGATCAACAACGGAGGCGAATATGTTGCTGCTTCGGAAGCGGCTCAGGAAGCAGTTTGGATGAAGGAGTTCATATCAGAACTAGGAGTTGTGGCAAACGCCTTGCACCCAATGGTGATCTATTGTGACAACAATGGTGCCATTGCCAATGCCAAAGAGCCAAGGTCTCACAAGCATTCCAAGCATATTAAGCGCGGTTTCACTCCATCCATGAGCATGTCAAGGATGGAGATATAAAGATTTAGAAGTACATACGGATCTCAATGTAGCGGATCCGTTGACTAAAACTCTCCTAGAGCAAAACATGATCAACACGAACTCAATGGGTGTTAGATATATCACTATGTAACTAGATTATTGTCTCTAGTGCAAGTGGGAGACTGAAGGGAATATGCCCTGAGAGGCAATAATAAATTGTTTATTATGTGTATTCCAAGTATATGATAGATGTTTATTTTGCATGCTATAATTGTATTAATACGGAAACGTTAATACATGTGTGTTTAATAAACAAACAGAAAGTTCCTAGTTAAGCCTCTCTCATAAACTAGCTCGTTGATTAACAAGATGATCAAGGTTTCCTGATCATGGACATTGGATGTTGTTAATAACGGGATCACAACATTAGTGTAATGATGTGATGAACATTCATCCGAATTATAGCATTACGATCAAAGTCATTGAGTTTATATTGCTATAACAACTTACGAAGTGATCCTAATCCTTAGACCATGAGATCATGTCAATCACTAACACCGGAAGAGTTTCTTGATAACATCAAACGTCACACCGTAACATGGTGATTATAAAGATGGGTTCAGAACTAATAAAGTGTTATGTTGAGGCTCATGGATCGAGAGTGGAATTTGTTCATCCCGATGACGGATAGATATACTCTGGGCCCTCTCGGTGATATCACATTGATTAGCTTGCAAGCAAGTGATTTGATCACTAGAATGTTATATCACAGGAACGAGAAAAGAGTGCATGTCGGTAACGAGATCAAACTAGGTATGGAGATACCGATGATCGAATCTCGGACATGTAATATATCGTGAGACAAAGGGATTAAGATACTAACGTAAAAGGTTTCGACGATCACAAGAAAGTCATCGTTGAATGTGTGGGAGTCAGTATGGGTCTCCAGATCCCGCTTCTGATTATTGATATGAGAGGGGTCTCGATCATGTCCGCATTATTCACGAACCGTAGGGTGACACACTTAAGAGACACCGACATCCAATTGGAGCAAATGTTTCATGCCGAAAGAATAAACAAGCGCAGGAATTTATTTCACTAGATACCGAAACAGGTTTTCGGGTGAAATTGCATAAAGTGGTTATGCATGTGAAATAGAATTCTAGCAAGGGGTTATTTGTGAATGTTTGTCATTAAAGTAATTGACAAAATTCTGAATAAAATAAAAGAGTTTTATTTAATGAGAGATTGCATTAAATTTGGTGGAAATTTAATGGGATTTTGAGTGGACTTTTGAGTGGAGGGAATTTGGAGGAGTTTTGTGAGTGGAGTGTCCACCCACATGAAGAGGGAGGGCAAGGGCAGCCCCATGCGCCTGCCACCCCTTGGGGTTCCCCTCCTCCTATAAAAGGAGCCCTCCTCTCACTTCTCACTCACACCTCCTCGTGAAGGATCTCTCTCCCCTCTAGAATTTATCCCCATGGTCTCGGACTAGCGAGATACATGTTCAGTGGCTATTCGGCAAGAAAGAGTTGTGCTTCCACGCATCGCTGGGCGAGGAGGCGGAGGTTGCTCGGTGCCTCGAACGTGTGTGCGAGCACGGATGCTGGCTGATTTGCGGCGCTAGGACTTCCTCTCGATCTTGAGATCGGCAAGAGATCGTCTACATCAACCACGAGTTGAACTCGTTAAGCTTTGTCGGTCTTCAAGGGTATGTTCTCTACGGATATACATCCGCCCATTGTTTGTATCTAGTATAAATAGATCTTGGTATATAGTTCACATCGTAGGAAAATTTTTGTTTTCTATGCTGCGAACCCTTCAGTTCTACATCCCAATATGCACATGCATGCACAATATGGGCACCGTATCACAAACTATGCCGCGATTCAACACA
The DNA here is from genome assembly GCA_030063025.1 of Avena longiglumis. Classification (NCBI taxonomy): domain Eukaryota; kingdom Viridiplantae; phylum Streptophyta; class Magnoliopsida; order Poales; family Poaceae; genus Avena; species Avena longiglumis. The sequence continues at coordinate 562,533,522 of CP125974.1, forward strand.
TAACATCCGTTTCTTGGACCGAAAGCCATGAAATCTCGAACATGATAGGTCATTTTGTGAAGGTTTTTTGGAGACATAATCAGTATACCAAGTTTAATATTTTTCCTTTCAACTATGTCTCATAATATCACACCACGCAAAGGATTTACATTGTTCGGACCTTTTTTGATTTTTTTATGCCCGTTTTGAATTTTTGTCGTTTCGAACTTAGGTCAAAACGGCGTGCGTGAAGATAGGGGATGAGAATGTTAGAACTTGCATTGGATATCTGAAAAAATGACATATTGTGAGTCTAAAAATGATTTTTTCAAAATATCACGGACGTTAGATCATGTACCTGTAGTTCAAACCGGACCCACTTCCTACCGATTCGGCAGACATTTGTCTTTTTCACCCGGGAAGGACAGAAAGGTTTGAGATCCTCCGGTTGGGATATATTTCACGTAACATGGTCTACTATTTTAGAAAAATGGGATGGTAGCATTCTGTAACTTCATTTTGGTGGCTGCTTCCCAAAATGACCCGTCTTTTTACGCTCGGAAAATGGAAAATGGCTTTTCCGAGCGACGAAAAGGAAAACTTCCTCCTGCAACATTGTTCTACATCCCAGTCTACACATGCTTGTACAATATGGGCACCGTATCACAAACTATGCCACGATTCAACACATAACATCCGTCTCTTGGACCGAAAGCCATGAAACCTCGAACATGATAGGTCATTTTATGAAGGTTTTTTGGAGACATAATCAGTATAACAAGTTTGATATTTTTCCTTGCAACTATGTCACATTATATCACACCACACGAAGGATTTCCATTGTTCGGACCTTTTTTGAATTTTTTATGCCCGTTTTGAATTTTTTGTCGTTTCGAACTTAGGTCAAAACGGCGTGCGTGAAGATAGGGGATGAGAATGTTAGAACTTGCATTGGATCTCTGAAAAAACGACATATTGTGAGTCTAAAAATGATTTTTTCAAAAAATCACGGACGTTAGATCATGTACCTAGTTCAAACCGACCCACTTCCTACCGATTCGGCGACATTTGTCTTTTTCACGGGAAGGACAGAAGGTTTGAGATCCCCGGTTGGGATATAGTTCACGTAACGTGGTCTACTATTTTAGAAAAATGGGATGGTAGCATTCTCAGAATCGCATTTTGGTGGTCGCTTCACAAAACGACCGTCTTTTTGCGCTCGGAAAATGGAAAATGGCTTTTTCGAGCGTTAAAAGGAAAACTTCTGCCTGCAACATTGTTCTACATCCCAATATACACATGCATGCATAATATGGGCACCTTATCAAAAACTATGCCGCGATTCAACACATAACATCCGTCTCTTGGACCGAAAGCCATGAAACCTCGAACATGATAGGTCATTTTGTGAAGGTTTTTTGGAGACATAATCAGTATACCAAGTTTGATATTTTCCCTTGCAACTATGTCACATAATATCACACCATGCGAAGTATTTACATTGTTCGGACCTTTTTTGAATTTTTTATGCCCATTTTGAATTTTTTGCCGTTTCGAACTTAGGTCAAAACGGCGTGCGTGAAGATAGGGGATGAGAACGTTAGAACTTGCATTGGATCTCTGAAAAAACGACATATTGTGAGTCTAAAAATGATTTTATTCAAAAAATAACGGACGTTAGATCATGTACCTGTAGTTCAAACCGGACCCACTTCCTACCGATTCGGCAGACATTTGTCTTTTTCACCCGGGAAGGACAGAAAGGTTTGAGATCCCCCGGTTGGGATATAGTTCATGTAACGTGGTCTACTATTTTAGAAAAATGGGATGGTAGCATTCTGTAACTGCATTTTGGTGGCTGCTTCACAAAACGACCCGTCTTTTTGCGCTCGGAAAATGGAAAATGGCTTTTCTGAGCGACGAAAAGGAAAACTTCTGCCTGCAACATTGTTCTACATCCCAATATACACATGCATGCATAATATGGGCACCTTATCAAAAACTATGCCGCGATTCAACACATAACATCCGTCTCTTGGACCGAAAGCCATGAAACCTCGAACATGATAGGTCATTTTGTGAAGGTTTTTTGGAGACATAATCAGTATACCAAGTTTGATATTTTCCCTTGCAACTATGTCACATAATATCACACCACGCGAAGGATTTACATTGTTCGGACCTTTTTTGAATTTTTTATGACCGTTTTTGAATTTTTTGCCATTTCGAACTTAGGTCAAAACGGCGTGCGTGAAGATAGGGGATGAGAATGTTAGAACTTGCATTGGATATCTGAAAAACGACATATTGTGAGTCTAAAAATGATTTTTTCAAAAAATCACGGACGTTAGATCATGTACCTGTAGTTCAAACCGGACCCACTTCCTCCTGATTCGGTAGACATTTGTGTTTTTCACCCGGGAAGGATAGAAAGGTTTGAGATCCCCCGGTTGGGATATAGTTCACGTAAAATGGTCTACTATATTAGAAAAATGGGATGGTAGCATTCTGTAACTGCATTTTGGTGGCTGCTTCTCAAAACGACCCGTCTTTTTGTGCTCGGAAAATGGAAAATGGCTTTTCCGAGCGACGAAAAGGAAAACTTCCTCCTGCAACATTGTTCTACATCCCAATATACACATGCATGCACAATATGGGCACCGTATCACAAACTATGCCATGATTCAACACATAACATCCGTCTCTTGGACCGAAAGCCATGAAACCTCGAACATGATAGGTCATTTTGTGAAGGTTTTTTGGAGACATAATCAGTATACCAAGTTTGATATTTTTCCTTTCAACTATGTCACATAATATCACACCACGCGAAGGATTTACATTGTTCGAACCTTTTTTGAATTTTTTTATGCCCGTTTTGAATTTTTTGCCATTTCGAACTTAGGTCAAAACAGAGTGCGTGAAGATAGGGGATGAGAATGTTAGAACTTGCATTGGATCTTTGAAAAACGACATATTGTGAGTCTAAAAATAATTTTTTTTAAAAAAATCACGGACGTTAGATCATGTACCTGTAGTTCAAACCGGACCCACTTCCTACCGATTCGGCAGACATTTGTCTTTTTCATCTGGGAAGGACAGAAAGGTTTGAGATCCCCCGGTTGGGATATAGTTCACGTAACGTGGTCTACTATTTTACAAAAATGGGATGGTAGCATTCTGTAACTGCATTTTGGTGGCTGCTTCATAAAACAACCCGTCTTTTTGCGCTCGGAAAATGGAAAATGGCTTTTTCGAGCGACAAAAAGGAAAACTTCCTCCTGCAACATTGTTCTACATACCAATATACACATGCATGCACAATATGGGCACCGTATCACAAACTATGCCGCGATTCAACACGTAACATCCGTTTCTTAGACCGAAAGCCATGAAACCTCGAACATGATAGGTCATTTTGTGAAGGTTTTTTGGAGACATAATCAGTATACCAAGTTTGGTATTTTTCCTTTCAACTATGTCTCATAATATCACACCACGCAAAGGATTTACATTGTTCGGACCTTTTTTGAATTTTTTATTCCTGTTTTGAATTTTTTGCCGTTTCGAACTTAGGTCAAAACGGCGTGCGTGAAGATAGGGGATGAGAATGTTAGAACTTGCATTGGATCTCTGAAAAAATGACATATTGTGAGTCTAAAAATGATTTTTTCAAAATATCACGGACGTTAGATCATGTACCTGTAGTTCAAACCGGACCCACTTCCTACCGATTCGGCAGACATTTGTCTTTTTCACCCGGGAAGGACACAAAGGTTTGAGATCCCCCGGTTGGGATATATTTCACGTAACATGGTCTACTATTTTAGAAAAATGGGATGGTAGCATTCTGTAACTTCATTTTGGTGGCTTCTTCACAAAACGACCCGTCTTTTGACGCTCCGAAAATGGAAAATGGCTTTTCCGAGCGACGAAAAGGAAAACTTCCTCCTGCAACATTGTTCTACATCCCAATCTACACATGCATGCACAATATGGGCACCGTATCACAAACTATGCCACGATTCAACACATAACATCCGTCTCTTGGACCGAAAGCCATGAAACCTCGAACATGAAAGGTCATTTTATGAAGGTTTTTTGGAGACATAATCAGTATACCAAGTTTGATATTTTTCCTTACAGCTATGTCACATAATATCACACCACACGATGGATTTCCATTGTTCGGACCTTTTTTGAATTTTTTATGCCCGTTTTGAATTTTTTGCCGTTTCGAACTTAGGTCAAAACGACGCGCGTGAAGATAGGGGATGAGAATGTTAGAACTTGCATTGGATCTCTGAAAAAACGATATATTGTGAGTCTAAAAATTATTTTTTCAAAAAATCACGGACGTTAGATCATGTACCTGTAGTTCAAACCGGACCCACTTCCTACCGATTCGGCAGACATTTGTCTTTTTCACCCGGGAAGGACAGAAAGGTTTGAGATCCCCCGGTTGGGATATAGTTCACGTAACGTGGTCTACTATTTTAGAAAAATGGGATGGTAGCATTCTGTAACTGCATTTTGGTGGCTGCTTCACAAAACGACCCGTCTTTTTGCGCTCGGAAAATGAAAATGGCTTTTCCGAGCGACGAAAAGGAAAACTTCCTCCTGCAACATTGTTCTACATCCCAATATACACATGTATACACAATATGGGCACCGTATCACAAACTATGCCGCGATTCAACACATAACATCCGTCTCTTGGACCGAAAGCCATGAAACCTCGAACATGATAGGTCATTTTGTGAAGGTTTTTTGGAGACATAATCAGTATACCAAGTTTGATATTTTTCCTTGCAACTATGTCACATAATATCACACCACGCGAAGGATTTACATTGTTCAGACCTTTTTTTAAATTTTTTATGCCCATTTTGAATTTTTTGCCGTTTCGAACTTAGGTCAAAACGGCGTGCGTGAAGATAGGGGATGAGAACGTTAGAACTTGCATTGGATCTCTGAAAAAACGACATATTGTGAGTCTAAAAATGATTTTTTCAAAATACCACGGACGTTAGATCATGTACCTGTAGTTCAAACCGGACCCACTTCATGCCGATTCGGCAGACATTTGTCTTTTTCACCCGAGAAGGACAGAAAGGTTTGAGATCCCCCGGTTGGGATATAGTTCACGTAACGTGGTCTACTATTTTACAAAAATGGGATGGTAGCATTCTGTAACTGCATTTTGGTGGCTGCTTCACAAAACGACCCGTCTTTTTGCGCTCAGAAAATGGAAAATGGCTTTTCCGAGCGACGAAAAGGAAAACTTCCTTCTGCAACATTGTTCTACATCCCAATATACACATGCATATACAATATGGGCACCGTATCACAAACTATGCCGCGATTCAACACATAACATCCGTCTCTTGGACCGAAAGCCATGAAACCTCGAACATGATAGGTCATTTTGTGAAGGTTTTTTGGAGACATAATCAGTATACCAAGTTTGATATTTTTCCTTGCAACTATGTCACATAATATCACACCACGCGAAGGATTTACATTGTTCGGACCTTTTTTGAATTTTTATGCCCATTTTGAATTTTTTGCCGTTTCGAACTTAGGTCAAAACGGCGTGCGTGAAGATAGGGGATGAGAACGTTAGAACTTGCATTGGATCTCTGAAAAAACGACATATTGTGAGTCTAAAAATGATTTTTTTCAAAAAATCACGGACGTTAGATCATGTACCTGTAGTTCAAACCGGACCCACTTCATGCCGATTCGACAGACATTTGTCTTTTTCACCCGAGAAGGACAGAAAGGTTTGAGATCCCCCGGTTGGGATATAGTTCACGTAACGTGGTCTACTATTTTATAAAAATGGGATGGTAACATTCTGTAACTGCATTTTGGTGGCTGCTTCACAAAACGATCCGTCTTTTTGCGCTCGGAAAATGGAAAATGGATTTTCCGAGCAACGAAAAGGAAAACTTCCTCCTGCAACATTGTTTTACATCCCAATATATACATGCATGCACAATATGGGCAGCGTATCACAAACTATGCCGCGATTCAACACATAACATCCGTCTCTTGGACAGAAAGCCATGAAACCTCGAACATGATAGGTCATTTTGTGAAGGTTTTTTGGAGACATAATCAGTATACCAAGTTTGATATTTTTCCTTGCAACTATGTCACATAATATCACACCACGCGAAGGATTTACATTGTTCGGACCTTTTTTGAATTTTTTATGCCCGTTTTGAATTTTTTTTGCTTTCGAACTTAGGTCAAAACGGCGTGCGTGAAGATAGGGGATGAGAATGTTAGAACTTGCATTGGATCTCTGAAAAAACGACATATTGTGAGTCTAAAAATGATTTTTTCAAAAAATCACGGACGTTAGATCATGTACCTATAGTTCAAACCGGACCCACTTCCTGCCGATTCGGCAGACATTTGTCTTTTTCACCCGGGAAGGAAATAAAGGTTTGAATATCCCCGGTTGGGATATAGTTCACGTAACGTGGTCTACTATTTTAGAAAAATGGGATGGTAGCATTCTGGTGGCTGCTTCACAAAACGGCCCGTCTTTTTGCGCTCGGAAAACGGAAAATGACTTTTCCGAGCGACGAAAAGGAAAACTTCCTCCTGCAACATTGTTCTACATCCCAATATACACATGCATGCACAATATAGGCACCGTATCACAAACTATGTCGCGTTTCAACACATAACATCCGTCTCTTGGACCGAAAGCCATGAAACCGGGACTAAAGATATTTCCCGCCATATCCCATCGCTTCCCGCCATGTTTTCCCGCCGTTTCCCTCTGAACTGTTCTTTTAGTCCCGATTGTAGACACTAACCGGGACTAAAGATATTTCCCGCCATATCCCACCGCTTCCCGCCATGTTTTCCCGCCCTTTCCCTCTGAACGGTGCTTTTAGTCCTGGTTGTAGCCACTAACCGGGACTAAAGATATTTCCCGCCATATCCCACCGTTTCCCGCCATGTTTTCCAGAACTTTCCATCTATATATAGGCCGACCACGCCATGGCTATCCATATATCCGCACCTTCCTCTCTCACAACTATGGACAGTGCCTACTGGGCCATTCTGACCCTCTAGGAGAACCAGGCGTTGTGGGCCTCCAACTACCCTTGCCCGGCGGGCTACCGGCCGGCCGCCGGCTGGATGCTGAGCACTGGAGGGGTTCCTGTTCCTCAAGGCTCCGCCCGACAGGCGGCCATCACGAACCACTTCTACCATGAGCTCACGCCGGAGCAGCGGATGGATCCCCAGTGGGATACCGACAACTACCACACCTGGAATGCCTTCTTCGCTAACCGACGGGAAAGGGAGCTCGCCAGGTACGAGGGTGATGCCCCTCCCCTGATGAACCACAATGAAGTCGGTCGACGTCTGTGGTGGGCGGACCGTACTATCATCGGCGTGATGCGCTACATCGCCGGGGGAGACCATCCTCGCCTGCGGTGCCCACAAGTCTACCCGCCATAGAGCCACAAGAAGGCCCCTCCCCCGCTCGGCGGTAGCGGCATCTTCCAGGAGACTCCTCCCCCGCCCGCCGTGATTCCGAGTCCGGAGTGGTAGGTGCCCCCGGTATATGCCATGGCTGGGCTGAGGATCTCTAGAGTGGCAGGTGACGATGACGATGACGAAGAAGACCCTGAAGCTATGTACTATAGGACTAGGCATGATTATGACTAAAGGGGGTGGCTTTAGTCCTCAGTGTTAGCTAGTCCCGGTTTGTCCCGGTTTTTAATATTAATAAATGTCTAAGTGTTACCTAGTCTACAGTTTTGGTACACCTCGCCATGACAATCTCAGAAATTCCTTTATTAACCATGGAGCATCTTCCTTTAATAAATGAAAAATAGGATTAATTCACAAAATATTTAATACATTACATCACCAACATCCACATCTAGTGTTTTGGTTCTCTTCTTGTCCGTAACCATGGAGCATCTTCCTTATTTAGCGATATGCTTGGGTCAGTTTTCACTTTGAATGGCGGAATTTCATGAAATTTGTCATAATCTTTTGACATGTCTGTCCTGTCCTCAAATCCCACCATGTTTCTTTTTCCTGAAAGAACTATGTGGCGCTTTGGCTCATTGTATGATATTATATTCTTTTGCTTATCTTTCCTTTTTCTCGGTCTAGTAGACATGTCCTTCACATAGAAAACTTGAGCCACATCATTGGCAAGGACGAATGGTTCGTCTCCGTACGCAACATTATTGAGATCCACTGTTGTCATTCCGTACAGCTGGTCTACCGTTACCCCACCTCCTGTCATCTTGACCCATTTACATCGAAACAGTGGGACCTTGAAATTAGGACCATAGTCAAGTTCCCATATGTCCTCTATGTAACCACAATATGTGTCCTTTTTCCCATTCTCCTCCGTTGCATCAAATCGGACACCACTGTTTTGGTTGATGCTCTTTTTATCTTGGGCGTGCGTCTAAAATATATTCCCATTGATCTCGTAACCTTGGAAAGTCAATATAGTTGAAGATGGAGACCTGGCCAACAAGTACAACTGACCTCCAACAGTGGTGTCATTCATGAGATATGTTTGGAACCAACCGCCGAAAGTCTTCACGTGTTCATCTCTAATCAACCTGTTAGACTGCCCCGGGTAGTTCGAGCGTACAATATTCTTGTGTACCTCGATATATGGAGCCACCAAGGTGGAACTTTGCAAAATTGTATAGTGTGCTTTAGTGAAAGAATGTCCATCCATACATATCTTTGCTTTCTTTCCTAGCGTGCCTTTTCCACTAAGTCTCCCTTCATGCCATGATTCAGGTACACCGATCGGCTTAAGGTCAGGAATAAAGTCAACACAAAACTCAATGACCTCCTCTGTTCCATATCCCTTGGAGATGCTTCCTTCTGGCCTCGCACGGTTATGGACATATTTCTTTAAGACTCCCATGAATCTCTCAAAGGGGAACATATTGTGTAGAAATACAGGACCGAGAATGTTAATCTCTTCGACTAGGTGAACTAGAAGGTTCGTCATTATGTTGAAGAAGGATGGTGGGAACACCAACTCAAAACTGACAAGACACTGGACCACATCTTTCTGTAACCCTGGTAGACTTTCTGGATCGATTACCTTCTGAGAAATTGCATTGAGGAACGAACATAGCTTCACAATGGGTACTCTAACATTTTCCGGCAGAAGCCCCCTCAAAGCAACCGGAAGCAACTACGTCATAAGCACGTGGCAGTCATGAGACTTCAGGTTCTGGAATTTTTTCTCTACCATATTTATTATTCCCTTTATATTGGACGAGAAGCCAGAAGGAACCTTGATACTACTCAGGCATTCAAAAAAGATTTCCTTCTCTTCCTTGGTAAGAGCGTAGCTGGCAGTACCTTGAAACAACTCTGGATGCCTGCCTTCTCGGTCTTTCATACATTGTTGGTCCTGTCGTGCTTTTGGTGTATCTTTATTCTTTCCATACACGCCCAAGAAGCCTAGCAGTATCACGCAAACATTCTTCGTCAGGTGCATCACGTCGATTGCAGAGTGTAACATCCCAAAAATACTAAACTTGGATCATCAAACTCTAATCATCAAATTTAGGGTTAAAAAAACCTTTGCTAAATAAAAGTATGAAAGCATGCATATGTGTAGGCATTTAATTTGAAATTCTTTTGAACCAACTTGTCTATGTGTTTCTTCGCTTGTAAAATGTTTCTTAGGTGAAATAAACATCATCTAAACAATTCCCAAACTTTTCTCAAAGACAAATAAATAAAAACAAACAAAATAAAGGAATGGTCATTTTGGCCAATTTAACTCCCATGCCTACTTTGGCTGTCTCAAACTTTCAGAACCTAACAGAAACTTTTCTGGATCTTTGCACCCCTTGATTGTACTCATAACAAAGTATCAAGGCCTACTTTGTGATCATCCAGAAACTTTCAAATGCATAGTTTAAATGACAATTCAAAATTGAATCTTTATCATATGAGAAGATCCCACTTTTTCAAAAACAACTCAAACAAGCTCAAATTTCAAAATCCAAGCATCTGCAGACTCACCAGCACCAACCTAGCACACCCACCAAAAATATTTTCAAAATGCAAAACTTGAATTCTTGCGGCCATTTCATCAAACACATTGCAGACACAAATCAAACAAAATCCAAACACTATTGTGAGTAGTGATTCTTGCCTAACTTGTTCCCTCTCTGGACACAGCTAGGCTTTAGTAGATCATCTAGCTCAATGGCAAACCTCTAGCATCACTGTAAGCTTGACAATGTCATCAATGGAGAGCAGGCCAAGTGAACCCTTGTCACCCCCATGTCGATAGCAAGATAGGAGAAGAAACAAGCCTAACAAACATGTGTGGAGCAAGACAACACCCCACCGCCACTCCCTGTCTAGAGCTCGAACGTTACCAGCCACTAGACCACCCACACGGACAGCGCCCAGTTCGCCAGCGACCATGCCGAGCGTGCGCCCGAGCGCCACCCTTGACCAAAGCCCACAGACCGCGCGTCACCCTTGCCGCGTGCATACACGATCACCACCGACCCAGGAGACCGCCAGACATCCCCGTTCGCCGCCCCATGCCGCATAGCCACCGCTCGCCGTCGAAGACGCCGCCTCTGCCGCGCAGAGCGTCGCGTGTTCCATACCAAACCGCACGGCCCCATGTTTCGGCACCGTATCGTTGAGCATCGCCAGGGAACACCGCACCGCCCCCTACCTTCGCCCATGCCAATAGCCGTCTGTGCCATCGCCCCCGACGAGCTCACCGTGCGCCCCGTCGGTCCCCTCGCTCGACTATAAATAGAGGCCACCCCCGCTCGAATTCTTCACACCATCCCACTCCCCTCTCATCACTGATCGTGCCACCCCGTTCCCGGAGCAAGGCGAGCAGCACATCGCCGGAATTTCACCGGAGCCTGCCGCCTCTGGAGCAGAAGGCAGCCAGCGATTGGAGCCGCCCCAGGAGAAGCCACCGGTACCAGGAGGTTCGCCGTCGTCGACTTCGTCGTTCGCCCGCCTCGCCGACCCTCGCCCGAACCCCGGTGAGCCCCCAGCAACCCCCACTGGCCGCGATAGGTTTCTGTCTCGCCGGCGTTGCTCATCGTCGACGATGACTCTCAGCCGTTGGATTAGAACCACATCGAATGCACCACATCGCCCCATACCGTTTCACACCCCCCTGTCTCACTGACGCGTTGGGACAGCCACTTAAACAGCCCGCGGAAGCGCTGCGCTTAGCAGGCCCGCCCGTTAACTTTTCCCGCGCAGCCCAGTTATTTAAATTTAACCTTTTTCATTTTATTTCAAACACACTTCTGTACCCAGTTTAAAAAATCAACCCAGGTCAATTCAGTGCACCAAATTGAATGAAACCAATTTTGTTATAAAGGTCTGGGAATGCTGAATCCAAGCCCGTTGGATTCAAGTCATTTGGATCTATAGATCACCCATGGTAAAAATAAACAAGGCACAAGATTTTCTGCATTCAAACATTTTTCAAATTCAAACCATAATAGCTTTTGAGTTGATTCCAACTCTCAAAAAATCACATTTAACCATACCTTTCAGAATGTACAAAAATATAGAGGTTTACTTATAGAAATAATGACCAAGTAATAAAAGAATGCCACATAGTCATTTCTAGCCACTTTAATTAATTAAAATAAAAGGGTAAAACCTTATTAAATTGTGACACCACTTTAAATCACATTCCCATGAACTAAAATATGTGGTGATGACATGTGTCAACATGATCCCATGTTTGGTTTGGAGAATATTAAATCTTAAGTAGTTTTTCAATGAGTAGAAATTACTTTTCTAAAAATAAAAGTAATTAAACAAAGCTTTAATCTTGTAATGTTAGTGATGAGGCTAGATCATTTCTAGGACCCTTGTGTGTGATGAATGCAAGTAGTTAAGTATTGTTTGGTGATTGTGTACCTCGTATTTATTCAAAGACGCTAGTACCGACCAAGGATACGAGGAGGAAGGAGGATTCTACGAAGAAGAAGCCGAGGAAAACTTCAACCACTGCTCTGCTCAAGGCAAGCTAACACTTGCAATTATGAAAGTTAGATAACCTATGCAATGCACTAAGCATGCTTGGTTAGACATATTTGATGATACCCAATCCTATTTTTTACTTGCAAGCTTTATACTTTATTTCCTTATCAAAGCTGTTACTTAGAGTTACTTAATTAAATGGTAGATACTAGAAGGATAATTGAAGGTTGCGTAAAGAGCATAAAACTTGGCCTAAGCTAGCTAATCTTTATGTCATCCTAAGGCATGATATTGACTTACTGGAAACTCCACTAGTTTACCATCCCTCATTAGTACTTACCCCCACTTGCAGATGCTAGTGCTAAGAATAAAACTTGATCAACATTAGATGGGAATACTTGGTGAAATTGGTTATGAAAACCTTGGAATGATGGATCATTCTATTGAAATGTTTTGGACATGTGTTTCCGAACACCTGATGATTTTGGTGATGAAAATATTGAGGCATGAGCCTTAGCCCTTTATAAAACTGATGGTTGTCTGGATGCGATACCATTCCAATTTTATCGTACAACCACAATACCCAAAGATTGGATAGGGCTTGACTGGAAACTTATATACCTTAGTATTAGTTCCCTCACGGCCAGAGTATGAGCTGAGGCTACCTTGTGAAGATTGTCCACCTGTGCAGTACCCAAGATGACAATTGGTCATGGTTGGGAGGCCAAACTCACAGGAGAGGTGCTTATACTAGGGCATGTAATTGAAAGGTTAGGATTGATTATCCGCATACTGAGTATGCTGAATTCAGGATTTGTTCCTGACGGATGTATCGAATGTTGTGGTGAAAGTGTACAAGCTCTACAGAGTGTCAAACTATTCGAATAGCCGCTTCCGCGGTTATGGACAGTTGGAGTGGCCATACTGTTCCCCCGTCAGACTTTTCAAAATGACTTTTCAAATGAATTGAGACTTTGACTTGACCACAACAGGGTTCTGATATGAAATACAAGTTCCCACTTAGGTGTTATAAATTTCAACGAGCATTCGTTGCTTCTAAACTTAGTAGCGATAAATCTGGATTTTGCAAAATAACCCTAGAGCCTAGTGTCCTATTATCAAAAACCCCTTTCCATTATTAGTATTAGTTTGCGAGTACTTAAAGAGTACTCATGGCTTTGTCCCTGGCTATTCCCTTGGCCAGACTATGAAGAGGAGTACCTGGAGGATGGACCCCAGGAAGGTTACGACAACTAGGATCATATCCCATCGTCAGCATTGCCTGTGACCCCGAAGATGGAGTTTCGCCTACGCTACCGTTATTATTATTATTCCGCTGCTTGATGTTGTATTAAGAACAAGATCACGAGATCCCTATTTGTGTAAGAACTTATTGTACGGCTTGTAATGGATGATGTACTATGGTATCCAATTATGTTATGTCTCACAAAAATGGTAATCCTGGGATTGCGATGTATGGCATAGCAGGCATCCAGGATTAAAAATCCGGGTGTTGACAAGTTGGTATCAGAGCCATCCTGGCCATAGGAGACCCTAGTTAGACTGGACGTTTGAATCAAAAACTTAGTTTCAAAACCAAAGAAAACAAATATTCTTATAGATGGACGTGAAGTACAACAAGTTTTATCAGTTGGGGAATGGAGGAGACCTTATCTTTGAGAGGGATTTGGACCAGCTTTCAGAACTTCTGGAGCGTCCTCACCCCGAGTTCTTCGGAGCTCAGCTCAATGATCAAGGAGGAGAAGATCTGCAGTGGCTAATTGTTGCAAGTCCCCGAGGAAAAATTGAACCTCCCACTACGGAAGTAATTCAGTTTACCTTAAGAGAGAACAACTGGCTCGATGGACTTGCCAGGGCCATGCAGGAAAGTCTTTCCCGTCTATGTGGGTAGAGCATCAATCAGATCAAGGGTACTCGCTTTGAGTTTTCCCGAGGCGTGATGCAAATGGACAACCACTGGAAGCCCCATACCACCCCGAGCTGAAGACTCAACTGTACCACCTTAGCTTCATGATGTACGACCGTCAGCAGGAGTTGGACAACTGCCGTGATTACTCCAACCACAAGTCTGCCATCATCAAGACGAAGGATCAAACCATCGCAATGCTGGCAATGGATCGCAAGTCTCGCCGCCATCAGCTCGACAAGAAGGAGCGCATCATCGCCCGTCTTTGCCACTGCATCTCATCTTTGGAGGAGACCATCCACGAGAGAGACATGAAGTTGGCGGAAAGGGAGAATGCCGGAGAGGACCTTCGCGGAGACCCCTACTCCTATCTCAGCGATGACGATGATTTTCTGGAGGATCAGGCTATGGACTTCTTCACCGATGAGGATGATTTCGCCTTCATTGATGATGATGAGGATGATGAAGCCACCGATTCCGAGGAGTGGTAGCACTTGAGCACTAGCGTAGTGAGTAGTATTCGGTCCCACTGTATCGTAGTTTTCAGAATGGTTCTTAAAACCATCTGCTTTTCTTTGTTGTGGTGTGTGTTATATTGTGTGCTATGAATGAATGAATGAAAAGCAAGTTGCTAGAAAAATCTGCGTCAAACTTTAAAAACTTTTCAAAATCCCAGAACCTTAGAAATTTCCTTCTTTTCTCATGATCTATCTCAATCTTCAGATGCCACGCGGAGGAAGTGGTTCATCCCCGGACCCGATGTTGTAGATTCTGCAAATGTTGACTTCTGACTGTGAAGCTGAAAGAGCGGAACGTCAAGCCAACCTAGCCACCCTGCAACAGATAGCCCAGCTAGCCCACAACAACCAAGGCCACGGAAATCAGGACAACCATGGATCCAAGCTCAAGAATTTCCAGAATACCAACCCACCTGTTTTCACTAAGTCAGAAGAACCCTTAGATGCCGATGACTGGCTGCAAACCATGGAAAACAACCTAGAAGTCGCCGGAGTGGAAGCCAACGAGAAGTTCTATTCGCCACCCACTATCTAGCCGGAGATGCCAGAGCATGGTGGAACAGTGTTCGCACAATGACCGGAGGCCAGATGATGACCTGGGAGGAATTCAAGGTCAAGTTTAGCAGAACCCATGTGCCACCGGGTTTGATCAAGAGGATGAGACGAAAAGTAGAGCTGAAGCAAGGAAGGATGATCAGAAAAGAGACTGCGTGACAAATTTTTGTCATTAGCTCGGTATGCCCCGGATGAGATCGACACCGAAGCCAAGAACAAGGAGAGATTTTTGAATGGTCTGCATGATGAGATGCAAACGGTGTTAGTCAATATCCCCTTTGCCGATATTGAAGCCCTTGTAGACTCTGCCATCCAAATGGAAGGAAAGATCAACCAAAACAACGAGAACCGCAAGCGTCGTATGATGCATCAGCCAGGAACCCATCAGACCCCAAAGTATCGCCCTAACCCATCTCTAGGATTTGCCCCAAGAACAAACAGACCCCCGATGAACCGTCCGACCTATCCCAACCGTGGAAACCCTAGACCCGGAGGAAATCAGAACAACCCCGGCAACTCTAGCAATTTCAACCGTGCCCCACAAAAGTTCAACACCAACCATGTCGCCGCCAACACCAACACTGCCCCTAGGACTGGAAGCAATGATGTGCCTGTAGCAGCAAAGGACAAGTCGCAAGTGACTTGTTATGACTGTGGAAATAAGGGTCACTACTCCAACGAGTGCCCCAACAAGAAGAATGCCGCATCACCCAATGCCAATGCCCCAGCTCAGCAGCAGCGTCGTGTTCAGCCAGGAAGAATATTTGCCCCAGGGAATTCGCTCAACTGCAACGGCCGTCTTTTTCTCATGCATGCTGAAAAAGCTCAGGAAGCGCCAGACATCGTGCTGGGTATGTTTTCTGCTAATTCTGTACTTGCAAGAGTGTTGTTTGATTCTGGTGCATCACATTCATTTGTCACCGAAGAATTTGCATGCACTAGTAAAATTCAACCAACCAAACTGTTAGTCAATATCCCCTTTGCCGATATTGAAGCCCTTGTAGACTCTGCCATCCAAATGGAAGGAAAGATCAACCAAAACAACGAGAACCGCAAGCGTCGTATGATGCATCAGCCAGGAACCCATCAGACCCCAAAGTATCGCCCTAACCCATCTCTAGGATTTGCCCCAAGAACAAACAGACCCCCGATGAACCGTCCGACCTATCCCAACCGTGGAAACCCTAGACCCGGAGGAAATCAGAACAACCCCGGCAACTCTAGCAATTTCAACCGTGCCCCACAAAAGTTCAACACCAACCATGTCGCCGCCAACACCAACACTGCCCTAGGATCGAAGCAATGATGTGCTCAGAAGAAAGGACAAGTCGCAAGTGACTTGTTATGATCAGGAAATAAGGGTCACTACTCCAACGAGTGCCCCAACAAGAAGAATGCCGCATCACCCAATGCCAATGCCCCAGCCAAGCCAGCCGTGTTCAGCCAGAAGAATATTTGCCCTGTGGAATTCGCTCAATCGCAACGGCCGTCTTTTTCTCATGCATGCCGAAAAAGCTCGGACATCGTGTCTTGGGTATGTTTTCGCTAATTAGATACTTGCAAGAGTGTTGTTTGATTCTGGTGCATCACATTCATTTGTCACCGAAGAATTTGCATGCACTAGTAAAATTCAACCAACCAAACTGTTAGTCAATATCCCCTTTGCCGATATTGAAGCCCTTGTAGACTCTGCCATCCAAATGGAAGGAAAGATCAACCAAGACAACGAGAACCGCAAGCGTCGTATGATGCATCAGCCAAGAACCCATCAGACCCCAAAGTATCGCCCTAACCCATCTCCAGGATTTGCCCCAAGAACAAACAGACCCCCGATGAACCGTCCGACCTATCCCAACCGTGGAAACCCTAGACCCGGAGGAAATCAGAACAACCCCGGCAACTCTAGCAATTTCAACCGTGCCCCACGAAAGTTCAACACCAACCATGTCGCCGCCAACACCAACATTGCCCCTAGGACTGGAAGCAATGATGTGCTCAGAAAACAAAGGACAAGTCGCAAGTGACTTGTTATGACTGTGGAAATAAGGGTCACTACTCCAACGAGTGCCCCAACAAGAAGAATGCCGCATCACCCAATGCCAATGCCCCAGCTCAGTAGCAGCGTCGTGTTCAGCCAGGAAGAATATTTGCCCCAGGGAATTCGCTCAACTGCAACGGCCGTCTTTTTCTCATGCATGCTGAAGAAGCTCAGGAAGCGCCAGACGTCGTGCTGGGTATGTTTTCTGTTAATTCTGTACTTGCAAGAGTGTTGTTTGATTCTGGTGCATCACATTCATTTGTCACCGAAGAATTTGCATGCACTAGTAAAATTCAACCAACCAAACTGAAGCATGTCATGATTGTTCAAATTCCCGGATCAACCACCAAGGCTAGAAAAATTTGCAAAGCCGTCCCTATCCGAATCCATGGCATAGATTTTTATGCTAATCTGATAGTACTCGGAATAAAGGTTTGGAAGTAGTACTAGGAATGGATTGGATGTCCAAACATAAAGGATTGATTGACTATGCCAAGAAAGCCATAACCATGACCAGTACTGCCGGAATATCAGTCGAGCATATATCTGAAACCTTACCTTGTCAATCCAAATGCAACAAGAGTATAGCCCAACCTACCATTGACCAAGTCCGGATAGTCTGTGAATACCCCGATGTATTTCCAGATGTTTTGCCCGGTATGCCCCCAGATAGGGATATCGAGTTTCTCATTGAACTAATCCCCGGAACTGGACCCATAGCTCAGAGACCCTATTGTATGAACCCGTCAGAGCTAGAGGAACTGAAGAAACAACTGGATGCCATGCTGGAAATTGGATTGATTCAACCAAGTGCGTCACCATGGAGATCACCTGTCTTGTTTGTGGATAAGAAGGATGGAGGTAACCGTTTGTGTACGGATTATCGGAAGTTGAATGATGTCACCATCAAGAACAAGTACCCCTTGCCCAAGATAGAGGATTTGTTTGATCAGTTGACCGGTGCCAAAGTGTTTTCTAAGATTGATCTTAGGACTGGCTATCATCAACTCAAGATTCATGCAGAGGATATTCCAAAGACTGCCTTTACCACCAGATATGGATTGTACGAGTATACAGTCATGTCATTTGGATTAACCAATGCACCCGCTTATTTCATGAATCTCATGAATAAGATTTTTTATGGACTTCCTGGATAAGTTTGTCGTTGTTTTCATCGATGACATTCTGATTTATTCCAAATCAGAAGAAGAACATGAGCTACACCTAAGGACCATTCTTGGAACCCTTAGAGAGCATCAGCTGTATGCAAAGTTTAGCAAATGTGAATTTTGGTTACAGGAGGTAGGATTCCTCGGCCAAATTGTATCAGCCGGAGGGATTGCCGTCGATCCTTCGAAAGTGAAAGATGTAGAAGATTGGCAAGCCCCAACCACTCAAACCCAAGTTCGCGCATTTCTCGGATTGGCGGGATACTACCGCAAATTCATAGAAGGATTCTCGAGTATCGCCAGACCCATGACCCAATTGCTGAAGAAGGACAAGAAGTTTGAATGGACAGACAAGTGTGAAGCGAGTTTTCAAGAACTCAAGAGGAGATTGATTTCAGCCCCAATCTTGATCATGCCGGATATCACGAAGTCCTTCGACGTATATTGTGATGCATCCAAGATCGGTCTCGGATGTGTGCTAATGCAAGAAGGCAAAGTTATATCTTATCTATCTCGACGATTGAAGCAACATGAGCAAAATTACCCAACCCATGACATCGAACTCGCAGCCGTAGTTCTAGCCCTGACGACATGGAGGCATTACCTGATGGGAAACCGTTGTGAGATCTATACGGACCACAAGAGCCTAAATTATATATTCACTCAGAAGGAGCTGAATATGAGGTAGAGAAGATGGATTGAGCTAATCAAGGATTACGACCTAGCCATTCACTGTCACCCTGGTAAAGCCAATGTGGTATCCGAATCCCTTAGCAGATTGTCGTGCCGCTTGAACTCCATGATTTTGAAGGAGCAACCAAGTTTGCACAAAGAGATGGAAGATTTTCGAATGGAATTAGTGAGTGAAAGATTTTTGGCTAGCATAGAACTCCAGCCCACTTTGATCAGTCAGATTAAAGAGGCGCAGAAGGGAAATGCTAGTATTGACGGAATCAAGCGTCGTATCGGTACAGGCAAAGTACCCGGATTCACCGAGGACGAAGGAGTTCTGTGGTACAAAGGACGCCTTTGTGTACCAGCAGATTCTGAGTTGAAAGAAGTTATTTTGAAGGAGGCTCATGATACTCTTTATTCTATCCATCCCGGAGGAACTAAGATGTATCAAGATTTGAAAGAGCAATTTTGGTGGCATAAGATGAAGCGAGAAATCAGAAGCTATATCGCCAAGTGTGATAGATGTCAGCGAGTCAAGGCGGGACATCAAAGACCCGCTGGATTTTTGCAACCCTTGCAGATTCCGGAATGGAAATGGGATTCCATTGGAATGGACTTTATCACTGGACTACCTACTTCTAGTAGGGGAAATGACTCTATCTGGGTCATAGTGGACAGATTGTCCAAAGTCGCCCATTTCTTACTCGTCAAGACCACATATCAGAGTTCGAAACTAGCAGAGTTGTACATCGCTAGACTCGCTAGGTTGCATGGAGTCCCCAAGAACATCGTATCGGATCGAGGAACTCAGTTTACCTCGAGATTATGGCAGAAAGTCCAAGAAGGTTTAGGAACCCGCTTAGATTTCAATACCGCGTATCACCCTCAGACCGATGGACAAACGGAGTGTTGGGAATATGCCCTAGAGGCAATCATGGATGATGAGATTTCCCATTGTATTCATAAAGTTATTAAGTAGTCCTTGTATAAACATCTGATGTGTATCATTGAATATGTGATTCAGTTGTGGAACTATGCATTCATGTTGTTTGTACTAAATATCCTTGGTCACTGAGGTTGTGCTGGACACACATCTTAGACCAATGTGAAAGTTGGCTATTCCAACTTACACAGACTAGGCTAAAGAGTTTAGCGAGTCGGATTGACCCATATTGAGGTACAACGAACTAAGTTGTCATTTGTATATCTCAATCAATGTAATCCTTAGACCTGAGGTTGTTGCATAGTCCGAGTTGAGGATCACCGACTTAGGTTACAAACGCTGATCCGAATCGGGCGCTTATAAAGGCGGTTTGGGTCGATCGAGAATCAAGCTGCGTGATGTGAATAACCAAGATGGGATTTTGCCCTCCACTGGAGAGATATTCTGGGCCCTCTCGTGAGATATGATTCGAAAGCATGGCCATGCACGACTCGATTAAGTGTTAACCGAGGCGATTGACTAAGAGTTAGTCGGGTGAATCACTTATCTCGGATCGAAGAGAGTTGGACTATTTAAGGGATGACATATATTCGCCTATAGTCTGACAAGGTATATCGTGAGGCAAAAGGGACTCAGACGTAAGTCGCATTGGAAAGGCAAGTCGTCATGACTCTTTGGTACTTGGGAATCGGTATGTTCTGCTAGGAGCCGATGCCGATTGATCGATTGTGAGTTGGACTCTAATCGTGTCCAAGTAACCATGAGCCTGCGGGGTCACACACTTAAGAGCGGGAGCAAGTTCGGATTGGATCCGAATCTGTAATCTGGTTGGGTTGGACCTAAACCAGATTAGGACTGAGTTAGTGAGTTGGACTCACGGTGACTAGTTTTATATGGGCTTTAGTGAATGGGTCACGCGAGCAGAGCCCACGCTCACTCCCTATATAGTGGAGCACAAGAACCCGTAAAGGTTAATCGTTGTTCGGTTAGGTAATTCCATGTGTTGGAAACCCTAGCTCCACAAGTCCAGCCGCCGTAACGAACCTAGCGATTCACGGGCGCTCCTCCTTGTAACGTGTGGATACCAGAGGTGCTGCACGATCAGCACCAGACGATCGGATCGTGAGGACTACACGCATCAATCGACGCTTCATCGCATCCGCAACCGCTGCCTAGTGGTAAACCTCGTGGCCTTCTACCTCAGCTAGGTCTTGGGATCACCACGTTAGAGGAAAAGTTTTTGTTTTATCTCTGCGTGGCCTAACACGGAGCGAGTAAATCAAATACTCGAAGATATGATGAGAGCATGTGTGTTAGAATATGGATCCAAGTGGGAAGACTGTTTGCCGTTTGCAGAATTTTCTTACAATAACAGTTATCAAGATAGTTTGCAAATGGCCCCATTTGAATTTATGTACGGAAGAAAGTGCCGCACCCCTTTGAACTGGTCGGAAGTAGGAGAGAGTCAGATTTTTGGACCCGATATCCTACGAGAAGCAGAAGAGAAGGTTCACAAGATTCGTGAGCACCTCAAGACAGCCCAATCCAGACAGAAGAGTTACGCCGACAAGAGACGTAGAGACATCGCCTTCAACATAGGAGACTTTGTGTGGCATCCCGCAAAAACCACTACTAGAAAATCGCGTTGTTTTTGTGCATTGCATCATCATGACCGCATGCTCATGCCATCATGCCACATTGCATTTGAGCGTCGTCATGTCATCTTGCATTGTTTGCATAAAACCATTTTGAAAAGCCTAGTTTTGTTTTCTAAATATTCCCGTCTTTATTCAAATTAAAACCCGGGTCTCCGGATTATTTTGTTTCGTCTACCAATGGATTTCAAACGCCCCGTTTTGAATAATAAAATATTTGTTTTATTTTTAGGGGGCAGCCAAACCGGGCCGATCCGACCCAGTCGGCCACCCCCGGTACAAAAATCAGACCACCTAAACCCTTTTCCTACCCAATCCTATTCTACCCACCCTGCCTCCACCTCACCCCGGCCAACCACGGCACGACACGTCACCCTGCCCCAGTCCCCATCCAACCAAACACTGCCACCTCACCAGAAATCCCCTCCCTCACACCCACATAGTCACCAACCCCACCCACACGCCCAACACACAAACACACAACACACGCACGCCACACCCCCAGGCCCCACTCCCCCGTGGCCCCGACCCCCTGCCCTGGACCCACCCCGTTCACCCCGCGTGGCCCGCTCCGCACCAACCGCGTCTCCCCCGCTCGTCGCCACCATTGCTCTGCCCGCGACCCCGTCACATCGCTCTCCCTGCTCAGGGCGTCGCCGCCAGGTTCCCCACCCTCTCCGCAAGTTGCACCGCCCGGGCCCGAGCCCCCGCGCCGCGAGATTCCCTCGCTCAAGACGCCGCCGCGAGGCCCCCAACGTCCCTAGCCTCCCTCCTCTGTTCTGCGCCCGGAGCTCCTCCCCGTCGGATGGGCACTCTCCACCGAGCCCTACTCAGCAACGCCACCGACCCCGTCACCCTCCGAGACCGAGCTCACCACCAGGATGCCCTCTACCGCCACCGGTACCTCCCCTCTGCCTCTACCGCCCGTGCCGTCTCCCGTGTCCACCCATCTCCGTGTCGGTCCTCACGGCCGCCTTCTCCTTCCTGACTAAGCACATGCCGTCGCTGCTCGTTCCTCGCCGCCCCTGTCCGTCTTCTCGCCCGGCGCTCTCCTCCCCAATCACCTACCTACGGTCGCATCTTGCTGGCCCGCCTCCGCTCGCAAGCATGGCCGCTGCATCCTACCTCGGGAGCTCGCCCGCCCGCTTCACCCGCGCCTCTCCCTCGAGCCTGCACCGCCACCGGCCGCCTTCCTCTGTTCCGGCCACTCGACGCCTCTTCCCGCGACTCCCTGTCGCCATGGCGCCTCCCTTGTGCGCGTCCCCGCAAGGAGCTGCAGCTGGTACATGGCGTCATCGCTTTGGTGCCGTCCGTTTTGGTGTATATCTGCCATCGAGCGTACTCGGTAAAAGACTACTACAAGCCACTCGAGCCCGACAAGTTCGTCACCAACATCTACATCGGTTCGATGTCGTGCCTTGGACCCTCAAGATCTTCTTCCTAGACTTGAAGATCGGAACCGAAGACCGTGGACGCCAAGACCGACCCGGTACGCGGACCCGACAAGACCTTCGCGACGACAAGAACGACACCGACCCGGAAGAATCCGATGCACCCCGACGCCAAACCAAGTTCTTCTTCTCGGATGCGACAAGATCGACTTCCGTTGTCCGAGACCGATCTCGTCAAGCCGTTCTCCCGTCGAACCCTGAGACCGACCCCAAACCCCTCGGAGCCCAAGTTCGCCGAAACCATGTGTGACCCTTTCCAAGCCCTTATTTTTATCAATTGATATAAACTTGTTGCATTAAATCATTCATGTCGCATACATATTTGTGTGGTTTGGGGGCCTTATGCCGATTCACCTTATAATTAAATATGGGATCCATATGCGGGCAAATCTAGTCTTACATTGGTCCCATTTAAATTGGTGTAGCGAACCGGTGATATATTTTGCCATGTTAAGACAGCATTTAAATTGCAGGGTAGCTAAATAGCTAGAACCATATATTTAATTGTCGGGACCCCCGGTTCCGCTTAATATGACCTAATTGCATCGCAGCTTTGCCATGTCATACATCATACATGCATCATGCCCGATCTTTTGCCGTAGTATTAAATATTGCATCCGGTGTTTATTCTAGTGTTTTGCTTCTTCGCGGATAAGGCCGTTGAGTTGAGGCGAGTGTCGACCCGATCTTCGGTTGAACCTTCGGCAATGTTTTCAGGCGAGCATCTCCACCTTTCTACCTATCTTACTTTTATAGTATTTATTCCCTCCTGTTGATCTATTGCTATTTGTGTTGCGATGCTCTAGCTTTCGTACCCGTGATATCCCTTGCAGCCTTATATTGCCTTGGACACCTCCTATTACCTGCTGTTTGGTAGATAGTTGGACCTGCGCGTCGTAGTCGCTTGCTCAGGTGCTGTTGCGTGTCGTCAAGTACCACAGTTGTTGGAGTATTTCCGTGTGTTTATTGTTGGAGATGATCAAGACTTTAATTACTGTTTAACAACTAAAATTGAAGTAGGTAAATTCAGAGGCACAGGTGGGCAATAGATGTTATTTGGTTGTTAACCGTCCACTTGTGTCCCGTAGGACCCCGAGTACTTGATACCTGTTCCTTGAATATTCGCGCTATCCACATCCGGAGGATTATGGGACCCCCAGCAGAGCTTGATTCATTCTTATTTCTTGGGGCCACAAACTAGTTTGAGGTTTTATTTACTATCCTGTACTTATGCCATGCTTTTATCGCTTTATTTAAATTGTGCGAGGTACCGCACCGCATCTTTTAGGATCGGGACACGATTTCGTGTATCGACAAGCCAGTCACACTTTCGGGTTCATGCTTACTGGCCCACCCAAACCTTGAGCCCGTCTCGAGTCAGCTAACTTAGTTATGGTAGCTTAATGGGTGGCCTCAAATATTTCTGAATCCTGTGATTGCTTTGTCGTGAAGGCCTCGTTGGGTTTTGATTTGGTTTTTCCGAGGTTGATCGAGTGTGTGTTGCTATTTGTGCACCCCTGCAGGGTAAAACTTTCTGAAAGCCGTGTCCGCGGTTATGGACGACTTGGAGCACAATATCTCGATCATAGACAACTATAACTAAAGTAGTGCTATAAATTTGACTTTATAATGACTAGTAATCAGCTTCACTATAATGGAATGGCTAAATAAAACTGCCAACAATTGCTTGTTTGGGTTGTCGCTTGCTACCATTGTATCTGACTAGTAAGTATTGCAACTATAACGGAATGGCTAAATAAAAGTGCCAACAACTGCTGGGTTTTGGGATATCTCATGCTATTTGTATCTGACTAGTAAGTGTTGCAACTACAACGGAATGGTTAACTAAAAGTGCCCACTGCTTATTATATCAGGATGACTACCTATACCTGAATAGTAATTGCTGCAACGATAACTAAATAAATAAAACTGCCAACTGTGTGAGTTCCTCGGTTGACTTCCTCGTTTGGTCTCGAGGGGGAAATACCAGGATGGGTATGTTTGGTGGTAGTATCAGATTGGTACCGAATAGGTCTTTCTTATCCCTCTCTGATAGCCGACAGTTATATCGAGTCTCTATAGGTTGTTTAGTGCATGTTGCGCTACCGCTCAGTCCACCATACCTATGTAGGCGAGGACCGCCGAATTCTAGCCTCGTCGTGTACTGGCCTCAGTACTGACGCTCCTCTTTTTCCTTTGCACTTTGTCGGCACCCCTTTTTTTTAGCAGGTTTCGACGTCGTTTGCAGGGTTACCCTTCCGGCTTGGCCTGGGCAGGGTTATGGACGCCATTGGTTATTCTTCAGGGCTCTTAGCCCCATTTGCATCTTGTCCGTACCTGGACGCTCTATTGTTTTCAAGGTGATGTGGATCTTTGTTCTGTATATCTGTATTCTTGACTCATGGAGTCGTGTTGTATATATATCTGATCTGTGGGTCCCATCGAGGACTGTTGTGTAATGTTATTACTTCGTTTTCCACCCGCACGCAAGTGCCTGGTGGGCACCTTTGAATCGTTTCTATGCGGGTTTGGAGGGAAGCGCTGAAACTTGCATAGGGCCGATTCTGAGGGTGTTACACTTTGTTTATCTGAAAGTGTCGCCATTGAAGGGAATGCAGCGTTTCCAACTCAAGGGAAAGTTAGCCCCCAAATATATCGGACCTTTCAAGATTCTGAACCGTCGAGGAGAAGTGTCGTATCAATTGGAACTACCCGAAGAAATTGAAGGGAATATGCCCTGAGAGGCAATAATAAAGTGTTTATTATGTGTATTCCAAGTATATGATAGATGTTTATTTTGCATGCTATAATTGTATTAATACGGAAACGTTAATACATGTGTGTTTAATAAACAAACAGAAAGTTCCTAGTTATGCCTCTCTCATAAACTAGCTCGTTGATTAACAAGATGATCAAGGTTTCCTGATCATGGACATTGGATGTTGTTAATAACGGGATCACAACATTAGTGTAATGGTGTGATGAACATTCATCCGAAGTATAGCATTACGATCAAAGTCATTGAGTTTATATTGCTATAACAACTTACGAAGTGATCCTAATCCTTAGACCATGAGATCATGTCAATCACTAACACCGGAAGAGTTTCTTGATAACATCAAACGTCACACCGTAACAAGGTGATTATAAAGATGGATTCAGAACTAATAAAGTGTTATGTTGAGGCTCATGGATCGAGAGTGGAATTTTGTTCATCCCGATGACGGATAGATATACTCTGGTCCCTCTCGGTGATATCACATTGATTAGCTTCCAAGCAAGTGATTTGATCACTAGAATGTTATATCACAGGAACGAGAAAAGAGTGCATGTCGAACTTAGATCAAACTAGGTATGGAGATACCGATGATCGAATCTCGGACATGTAATATATCGTGAAACAAAGGGATTAAGATACTAGCGTAAAGGTTCCACGATCACAAGAAAGTCATCGTTGAATGTGGGGTCGATGGGTCTCCAAATCCCGCTTCGATTATTGATCCGAGGGGTCTCGATCATGTCCGCATTATTCACGAACCGTAGGGTGACACATGAAGAGACACCGACATCCAATTGGAGCAAATGTTTCATGCCGAAGAATGAATAAGCAGCGCGGAATTTATTTCACTAGATACCAAACAGGTTTTGGTGAAATTGCATAAAGTGGTTATGCATGTGAAATAGAATTCTAGCAAGGGTTTATTTGTGAATGTTTGTCATTAAAGTAATTGACAAAATTCTGAATAAAATAAAAGAGTTTTATTTAATGAGAGTTTGCATTAAATTTGGTGGAAATTTAATGGGAATTTGAGTGGACTTTTGAGTGGAGGGAATTTAAAGGATTTGTGAGTGGAGTGTCCACCCACATGAAGAGGGAGGGCAAGGGCAGCCCCATGCGCCACACCCCTTGGGGTTCCCCTCCTCCTATAAAAGGAGCCCCCTCCTCACTTGTCTCTCACACCTCCTCGTGAAGGATCTCTCTCCCCCTCTAGAATTTATCCCCCATGGTCTCGGACTAGCGAGATACATGTTCCCGGTGGCTATTCGGCAAGAAAGAGTTGTGCTTCCGCTGTATCGCTGGAGCGAGGAGGCAGAGGTTGCTTGGTGCCTCGAACGTGTGTGCGAGCACGGATGCGCTGCTGATTTGCGGCGCTAGGACTTCCTCTCGATCTTGAGATCGGCAAGAGATCGTCTACATCAACCACGAGTTGAACTCGTTAAGCTTTGTCGGTCTTCAAGGGTATGTTCTCTACATACATCCGCCCGTTGTTTGTATCTAGTAGATAGATCTTGGTATATAGTTCACATCGTAGGAAATTTTTTGTTTTCTATGCTGCGAACCCTACAGTGGTATCAGAGCCGGATCTATGCATAGATACTTTACACGGGTAGTACACATATGAGTATGTGGGCGATGATGATCATGTTGTTGCTCCTTTGTTGTAATTTTGGATATTGGTGGCATAGTGGGATGAAGCGGCCCGGACAAACTTTACATGTCCTCACATGAGACCTGTCCACGCTTGACATGCAACTAGTTTGCATAAGTGGCTAGCGGGTGTCTGTCTCTCCTACTATAGTCAATATATATTTTGCAAGCGAGTTGTCAACAATTTGATTATCCTCGTTGTGGTTCATGTTCGTAGGTAAGAACGGTTCTATCTCGAAATCCCTAAGCCACGTAAAACTTGCAATGGATAAATTAGAGGCGTCTAGTTTAGATTGTTGCTGGGCTAGTGTTATGATATGGTAGTGTTGTAAGTAGAAGTATGAGATGATACTCTTACAACACACATAGCGTGTAAAATCCATAGACCTTGGATTTACACATATAGGTATGATAGTGATCATACCACGATGCACATGATAGAGATCATCTGCAGGAACCATATAATTTCACTAATAAACATATGATGTTTGATAGCATCTTATATTGCTTGTTTAGTGCTTTGTTAGCATAATAAGATGATCCCTCATTTAAATATCAAGATAAGAATGTGTTCTTCCTTTAGTATGCACCGATTATGTTTTCGCCGCCCAAGATATCACGTGATGATCGGGTGTTCTTGGATCCACGACCATATTTCGGTGTAAAAGCAGTTACACACGCCAATACTAAGGTTCTAACTTGGCGAGCCTAGCATGTACGCACATGGCCTCGGAACATGGACCGAAGGTTAAGCATGAGTCATATAGTTGATATGATGCCCATTTGATGCTCGCTTTGAAGCTATACCGACTCACGTGATGATCGGACTTGGTGTAGTGGATTTGGTTCATGTAATCACCAAAAGGCATGAGGGATGTAGTTTTGAGTGGGAGTTCATTCATAATATGGATTATTTGAACTCAATCTATCATACACTTAGTCTAAACTTTACAAATTCTGTTGTAGATGGCACCACCGCTTTTAATTTCAATGTGTTCATGGAGAAAGAGAAACTAGCAACGAGCGGTAGCAACTTTACCGAATGGGCCATGAATTTGAGGATTCTCCTCTCTCTCTGCACAAAAGCAATATGTGCTAGAAGCCGTTAGGCCCCCACCTTTGATGATGCCTGACGAGGAGAAGAATGTCATCGGACTCGTCGGAGGACCACAACTTAGTTCATTGCGGCATATTGTATGGGCTAGAGCGAACTTTGAAAGCATTCAAAACGGAAATGCATTTGATACAATGGGTGTGTTGAAAATGATTTTACACACATGCTGTCAGAGAGAGCTACAACGCTCGTAAAAGTTCTTTAGCTGCATGATGGAAGAGCACACTCAGTTAGTGAGCATGTACTCAAGATGTCGGATTACGCCGATAAGCTTGTGTCCTTGGGAATATCGATTCCCATTGACTTAGGCATCCATCGTGTTCTCAGTCTACGCCACCTAGCTATAAGAGCTTCGTGATGAACTATAATATGCAAGGAATGAAGAAATCTCCCGAGCTTCATCAATGCTTAAAACCTGCAGTGGAGATCAAAAGGAACATCAAGTGTTGATGATCAATAGGAACACCGTTTCAAGAAAGACAAGAAGGGAAAACGGAAGGAAGTAAGGCGGCAAGCCATTGCCGCTGAAAAGAAACCCCGAGTTGGACCTAAGTCCGATTCCGAGTGCTACTATTGTAAGGGATCGCCATCGAAGCGCAATCGCCCAAGTATCCGCGCATAAGAAGGCCGGCAAGGCAAACAAAGGTATATATGATATACATGTTATTGATGTGTACTTGACTAGTGCTCGCAGTAGCACCTGGGTATTTGATACCGGTTCAGTTGCTAATATTTGTAACTCGAATCAGGGGCTGTGGAACAAGCGACCGCTAGCAAGGGGTGAGGTCAAGATGCGTGTCAGCAATGGATCAAGCGTTGATGTGATCACCGTCGGAACGCTGCCTCTCGACTTACCGTCGGGATTAGTTATAAACTTGAATAAATGTTATCTGGTCCTGCACTGAGCATGAACATTGTATCTGGATCGTGTTTGATGCGAAGTGGTTATTCATTTAAATCCGAGAACAATGGTTGTTCCATTTATATGAATGAAATCTTTTATGGTCATGCATCTATGATGAATGGTTTATTTCTATTAGATCTCGATGATAATGTTACACATATTCATAATGTTGATGCTAAAAGGATTAAACTTAATGATGATATATCCACATATATGTGGCACTGCCGTCTAGGTCATATTGGCGTTAAACGCATGAAGAAGCTCCATTCGGATGGACTTTTGGAATCACTTGATTATGAATCATTTGATACATGTGAGCCATGCCTTATGGACAAGATGACTAGAACGCCGTTTTCTGGTTCAATGGAACGGGCGACAGATTTATTGGAAATCATACATTCTGATGTATGTGGTCCAATGAGTGTGTCACGAGGTGGATATCGTTATTTTGTTACTTTCACGGATGATTTGAGTAGATACGGTTATATCTACTTGATGAAACACAAGTCTGAAACCTTTGAAAAGTTCAAGGAATTTCAGAATGAAGTGGAAAATCATCGTAATAGAAAGATCAAATTTCTACGGTCCGACCGTGGAGGTGAGTATCTAAGTTACGAGTTTAGCACTCACATGAAAGAGTGTGGAATTGTTTCACAACTCACACCTGCCGGAACACCACAACGAAATGGTGTGTCGGAACGTCGTAATCGTACTTTATTAGATATGGTTCGATCTATGATGTCTCTGACGGACTTGCCATTGTCATTTTGGGGTTATGCACTAGAAACTGCTGCATTCACTTTAAATCGGGCACCATCTAAATCCGTTGAAAAGACACCGTATGAATTGTGGTTTGGAAACAAACCTAAGCTGTCATTTCTTAAAGTTTTGGGATGCGATGTTTATGTGAAGAAACTTCAGCCGGATAAACTCGAACCCAAAGCGGAAAAATGCGTCTTCATAGGATACCCTAAAGAAACTATTGGGTATTCCTTCTATCACAGATCCGAGGGCAAGGTTTTTGTTGCCAAGAATGGATCCTTTCTAGAGAAAGAGTTTCTCGCGAAAGGTGTGAGTAGTCGGAAGGTAGAACTCGAAGAGGTTGTGGAACCTTCTCTTCAAAGTATGGCAAGTAGCGCAGCGCCGGAAGTTGTTCCGGAGTTGGCTCCACCTGTTGAAGAGGGTGAAAAAACATTTCTTAATCCCTAGTGTTTTGTGTGTTAGATAACAATACCAAGGATCATTTAATGTGCGTTGAAGTGTTGCAGCTCAGAACTCTGCCTTTGGGGGCGGATAATCCGGCCCCACCAGGGGCGGATTATCCGCCCCTCCCTCTGCCCAAGCAAGCGCAAGCCCCAGAAGGGGAGCGGAATATTGGCCGGACTTTCCGGCCTGGTCGGATAATCCGCCCCTCCTGCTCATCGCCAAGGCGCAAGCCCCAGAGAGGGGGCGGAGCTTTGGCCGGACTTTCCGGCCTTGCCGGATAATCCGCCCCTCAGGGGGGCCGGATTATCCGCCCCCAAGATCTTCTCCAAATTTCTCCAAGGCGCAAGCCCCAGAGAGGGGGCAGAGTTTCCCCCGGAGAATCCGCCCTTGGAGCGGAGTTTCCCCCGGAGAATCCGCCTTGGGCGGAGTTTTCAGGCGGATAATCCGCCAAGTGGGGGCGGATAATCCGCCCCAAAGTTGTCTGTAACGGAGATCTGGGGAGGGTATTTAAGCCAGCCATCCCCCTCCTGCTAGAACTCTTGATTCATCTCGAAAAAGAACAGATCAGATCTGAAAGCTTCATACAAGAGTGCTCCACCTAGATCCACCCAAAGGCCCCATCCCTTGGGGAATCGAAGGAGGAGAACTCGATCTTCATCATCAGCAATCAAGCGCTTCATCTCCTCTCCATTCATTTGGAGAACCTCCGATCTAGTATTTCTTGCAAATATCTAGATCCTCGTTTTTGTTTATATTGATAAACCTTGTTTTTGTGACAGCTTGTTGTCATCCCGGGAGCCCCCAATTCGGTTGTGGGTGTGTGCCCCGATAGTGTTGTAAAAGGCACCGGTTCCCGCCTCGAAGGGATCCAATAGTGGAGAAGGTGGATCAGGCCTCTCGTGGCGAGATCCATCGGAGAATAGGGTGAGGCCTATTGTGGCGTGGTGGTCTTAGAACCGCCCACCCCTCCAACGCAGATGTACTTCCCTTAACAAGGAAGGAACTGCGGTAAAACAAATCCCTATGTCTCCGCGGGCTCCACGGTTTCCTCGCTCCTCTTTTACGTGCTTAGTAGTTAGGGTTACATATAGGGAAATTCTCGTAGTTGCATATCTAGAGAATTTACTTTGTGTCAAGCCTAAAATTGAAAAAGTATTAAAAATTGGTTAGCACCTATTCACCCCCCCTCTAGGTGCCCATACGATCCATTTCAATTGGTATCAGAGCCTCGGCTCTTATTTCGGGCTTAACCGCCTAAGAGAAGTATGGGTTCCAAGGGAGATGGGAGTGATGCTCCGGAGGTAGTCACCATGAACGATCTCAAGACGTTGGAAACAACCTTGGTGAGTTCAATGGAGGCTAATATGGAAGAGATGCGTCAATTGATAATGCGTCTCTCCACATCCGCAGCATCACCTCCATCTAAGTCTGAGGATACCACTCCACAATCCAAGGAAACGGGTAAAACTGTTTCCAAAGATAACGAAGTGGTAGGTGATGATACTAGTAAGATCTCCTCCTCGAAAAAAGATAGCGGTAAGGATGGATACAATGAGGTTTCTCATGTGTATTCCCCTGATCCGCCTATTCCTCACCCACACATACATAATAGGGGTGATCCACCCAAACTGTCAGCTTCTACTTTCTCTCAATGGCAATTTTTGATGAAATCTCATGTGTGCAGTTCCTCCATAGAGTTGTGGAAGATCATCGAAAATGGTATTCACATTGGAAATCCTAACAATCTCTCAAGGAGAGAAGTGGTCGATAGCCAACTCAATGCTACAGCTCTACACATGATACAGCTTGGTGTGGGTGATAAAGACATGCTACACATTCAGATCTTAGCACAGCTAAAGAAGCTTGGGATGCTCACCGAGCTCTTCATCGGAAATGAAAGTATGAGAAGGAATAGATATGATGCCTTGAGAATGAAGTGAAGGATTTTATATGTGGACGGAGAAGACCACGAGGACATGTATAGGAGGCTCAAGGCAATAGCTACAACCTCAGAAACCACTAGTCAGCTCATGTTGATGATGCTTGGATCAAGCGCAAGTATGTCAGTGCTCTTATGCCATTTGAGCCCACAGATTTGAAAAGTCTCCAAGGTAGGCATAATTATCACCTCATGTCATCCAATGAGGTAATGCAAGAAATGGCCGCATTCAAAGTGGCTGCCAAGAATGCCGAAGATGCTCGTGCTCGAGCTATGGGGATGCAAAAGGGGGTCAACATGGCTTTGAAGACTAGTGTGATTGATCATGATGAATATGCGGTAGAAGGCCTGGACTGTCCCGAAGATATAAAAAGGATCCACGGACAATACTTGGCTCTTTATGCAAGAAACTTTTGGAAAGATCCAGCCAAGGCTAAAGCTGAACTAGATCGCAAAAGTGAAGCCTATAGAAGAAAATAAAATGGTCCCAAGCTGAGAACATGCTTTAATTGTGGTGACCGGCTGCACTTCGTAGCTGAGTGTCCATATCAAAGTAGAGAAGATAATGGAGGAAGACTCATTTTCAAGGACAAATCAAAAGCTCCACGTAAGAAACAGTTTGTAAAGAAAAATGCTCCTTTCAAGAAGCAACCAAAGATTGTTCTAGTAGCTCAAGAAGAATATTCATCGGGGAGTGAAGATGAGGACGAGGACGATAGCTCTCAAGAGGTGGCTACTATAGCCACCACATCTACATCAACATCACTCTTCGACTCTCCAAACGAGAACATCATCAACAAGAATCCTACTTGTCTCATGGCAAGAAGCTCCGAGGTAACTTCTGCTAACTCTTCCTTTCCCAAGGCTATGATAGACATGGATGATCCTGCTAGTCTTAAGGTTAAAGAAGAGATTATTGCCTTGGATTATTTCTATACTAACTTGCAAGGTGAGCACAAAGTTCGTTTTGAGGCTCTTATGGATCATCTGGCCCAAAACGAAGCACTCCTCGAAGAAAAGGGCAGAATTGAAAGGGAGGATGCAATGGAAATTGCATCCCTAAAAAATGCTCTTGAAGAAGAAGAAGAAGCTCGGGTCTCTCTTGAAGAGAGGCTTGAGTCTATGGAAGAGTCACATGAAGAAATCGTGACTAAACTCGTTAAGGAACGTGACAATGCGGTCACCAAGGCAAAGAAGTTAAAGAAGGAAAGGATTGACTTTGGGGCTGCTCATGATAGACTCTCCGAGGAATTGGAGAAACTTGACAATGCTCACAAGGCGTTGAAAAACGAGTTCTCTATCCTCAATGAGTCACATGATCAGCTTCAAAGTCGTTTGGACGAATATGATACTCCTAGCTCATCTAACTCAACATATAGTAACAAGAAAAATGCTAGTGTGGAAAAATGAGTGATCAAGGACATCACTACAAAGGACAAAGGTGTGCTTGATGAAGTCCTTGACAAGAAAAGGTCAAATCATGGTAAAGAGAGACTTGGGTATGTCACCAAGTCCAAGAAGAAGAAAACCAAGAAGAACAAGACCAAGAATGTGCAATTAAAGACAAGCACTGCTGAGAAGGTTGTCACAAAAGACAAGACTAATAATATTGGTTTTGCAGGGTCTCACAATCCGAATTATGAACTCTTTTGTGATGATTATGGCGATGTTTATGCTTATTATGTTGGTCCTTTTGATGAATATATTGCTTGGTCTATTTGGGTCCCAAAGACCCTTGTTACTAACATGAAAGGACCCATTGAAAAATGGGTACCTAAAACCAAGAAGTAATTTTCATGCAGGGCTATGCTTCCTGGGTCGAAATGGGTGTGGATAGTGGTCGCACTAGTCGTATGACCGAAGCAAGGAGATCATCACGGAGATGCGCCCAAATCTTGATAATATCACAGTCTCCTATGGTGATAAGTCTAAATCTCGTATTGGGTCTTGGGAAGGTTGTGGTTGCCCACGATATCTCTCTCGTGGACGCCATGCTTGTTGAGACCCTTGGCTACAATCTTCTTCTGTTCGTGCCTTGGCAAGATAGGTTTTGCTGTTTTTATCGATGATGATTTGGTGGTACTCTTATGGAGCAAGTCTCTAAAGGTCGCTTTTCGTTGGATACGTCGAAATGACCTGTATGTGGTGGACTTCGGGAAAACCACTTGGTCCGATGTGTCTATTCGGAAAGGCCGACGTAATGGCTATGGCATCGCCGTTTAGCCCATGTCAACATGAGAACTTTGCAAAGTCTCCAAAAGGGTGGCCACATTCTTGGACTAAAAGACAATGTCTCTTTTGCCAAAGATCGTGTTTGCAGGGCCTGTGTTGAAGGAAAAATGCATGATTCTCCCCACAAGAGGAAGACTATTGTGTCATCGAAGAGGATCTTGGAATTACTCCATGTGGATTTATTTGGTCCTCCTTCTCATGCAAGTCTTGGTGGGAAGAAATATTGCTTGGTCATCGTCCATGATTACTCAAGATATACATGGGTATATTTCTTCAAGCTGAAAAGTGAGACTCAACAAACTGTCATCGACTTTGCCAATGAAGTTCAACGTCAACAAAAGGTTCCCATCTTGGCAATTAGAAGTGACAACGGCACAGAATTCAAGAACTACACTTTAAACAAGTTTCTTAGCGAAGAGGGGATTAGACACCAATATTCCGCTGCGTACACCCCTCAACAAAATGGTGTAGCCGAGAGGAAGAACCGGACTTTGATGGATATGGCAAGATCTATGCTAGCTGAATTTAAGTCTCCTTATAATTTTTGGGCTGAAGCCATATCCACTGCTTGTCACTCATTAAACCGGCTCTACCTTCGGAAGATCTTGGACAAGACCCCATATGAAATACTTACCGGCAACAAACCCAACATCTCATACTTCAGGGTATTCGGGTGTAAGTGTTTCTTTCTTATTAAAGGTGTCCGTTTGTCAAAATATGAATCCAAGGCTTTAGAAGGTATTTTTGTTGGTTACGGTGCCGAATCCCACACTTATAGAGTCTACACCAAGCTCACTGGGATTGTTGTACAATCTTGTAGTGTGGAGTTCGATGAAAATAACGGCTCCTTTGTAGGGCAAGTTGATGTTTGTGATGCAGATGTTGAACTACCCCAAGATGCCATAAGAAGAATGGGCGTGGGATTTTTCCTCCCCATTGAGGAACCCCTTGTGGCGGATCGGGAAGGACAATGCTCCACATATGTGGATCCCTCATCTACACAAGATCAACAAGCTCCTACTGTTGGAGACAATCCTGCACCAACACCACAATCTACTGAAGATCATCTGTCCTCTGGACAAGCTGGTAGTCCCAGGCCGGACTATCCGCCCCCTCCAAGGCGGATAATCCGCCGCACTCCAACTCGTACCAGGATCCAAGGAGAAATCAACATCTCAAGCTCCAGTGCTGGATTCTCCGGCCCAGGGCGGATTATCCGCCCTAGTTCTCCAACTCCAACAGCTTTCAGAAGATGGTTCTGTACTTCACCTCCAGTCGGATAGTCCGGCCCCTCCAAGGGGCAGATTATCCGGGCCTGAAGAAAATGTTCAGCAACAATCTTCTGGCAGTACCGGTGACCAAGATCAAGGGCAATGCAGTAATCAAGACAAGGATACAACAATTGAATTCACTCCTCCGAGAAACAATAAGGATATTGAGGCTTGTCGCAAGGCTCGTGCTGATCGCAACCTTGAACTAAGAGGTCACACTCTTGACAAGGTAGTTGGTGATCTACGACGAAGGGTATCCACTCGAAGAGAGCTTGCTAGCTTCTGTGATCATCAAGCTCACATTTCCATGGTTGAACCAAAGAAGGTTTTTGATGCTCTTGAAGACCCCGATTGGGTTGTTGCAATGCATGAAGAATTAAACAACTTCGAACGCAACAAAGTTTGGAAGCTCGTAGAAAATCCAAATGATTGCCGCAATGTTATCGGCACCAAGTGGATCTTCAAGAACAAACAGGATGAAAATGGCATTGTTGTGAGGAATAAAGCACGACTCGTGGCTCAAGGATTCTCTCAAGTAGAAGGAATTGATTTTGGCGAGACCTACGCTCCTGTAGCTCGCCTCGAGTCCATCCGTATCCTTCTTGCATATGCATCCCATCATAATTTCAAATTACAACAAATGGATGTTAAGAGCGCTTTCCTTAATGGTCCTCTACATGAGTTAGTATACGTCAAGCAGCCCCCGGGGTTTGAGGACCCCAAATTTCCGAACCATGTCTACAAACTCAATAAGGCGCTCTATGGCCTTAAACAAGCCCCACGTGCGTGGTATGAGCACCTTAAAGAGCTTTTGCTAGACCGTGGATTCGAAGTTGGGCAAATCGATCCCACTCTTTTTACTAAGAAAGTCAATGGGGAGCTTTTTGTATGCCAACTTTATGTAGATGACATTATTTTTGGCTCTACTAACCAAGCTTTTAACGATGAATTTTCAAAGCTTATGACTGATAGGTTTGAGATGTCCATGATGGGTGAGCTCAGGTTTTTTCTTGGATTTGAAATAAAACAACTTAGAGAGGGAACCTTTATTAATCAAGCTAAGTACATCCAAGACATGCTCAAAAGGTTCAAGATGACGGATCTCAATGGCGCTATACCCCAATGCAAACAAAGTGTCATCTTGAGCTCAATCCCAAGGGTAAAGATGTGGATCAAAAGGTATACCGATCCATGATCGGCTCTCTCCTTTACCTCTGCGCATCTAGGCCCGATATCGTGTTAAGTGTAGGAGTGTGTGCAAGGTACCAAGCCGCTCCTAAAGAAAGCCACTTAGTGGCGGTCAAGCGAATCTTCCGATATTTGGTTCATTCCCCAAATTCTGGGTTATGGTATCCCAAGGGTTCAAGTTTCTCTCTATGTGGTTACACCGATTCAGATTGGGCTGGTGACAAAGATGATAGGAAATCAACCTCTGGTGCATGCCAATTCTTGGGCAGGTCTCTAGTGTTTTGGTCATCAAAGAAACAGAATTGTATCTCACTCTCAACCGCCGAAGCTGAATATGTTGCTGCTGCAAGTGCTTATACTCAATTGTTATGGATGAGGCAAACTTTAAAGGAATATGGTGTTAATTGTGACACAGTGCCTCTTTTATGCGACAATGAAAGTGCTATCAAAATTGCTTACAATCCCATGCAGCATACGAGAACAAAACATATAGAGATTCGCAACCACTTTATTCGGGATCATGTTGCTCGTGGAGATATTGCTCTTTCCTTTGTGAGCACGAAGAACCAACTTGCTAATATTTTCACGAATCCCCTCGATGAAGCAAGATTTTGTTATTTGCGGAATGAGCTAAATATCATAGATTCAAGGAGCTTGGCTTGACTATTCTTGCACACTCACTTGCTCTTATTCATGTATTTGGTTATGCGGGCATAGACATAGGGGGAGTGTGGTCCTAATTGATTGGGCCAACCCTCCCCCCATAATGCCGAAAGCAAGTAAAATCATTTCCCTTAATATCATTTTGTGATATGTGGGTCATCGATGAGCATTGGTTTGAACTCAAGATACATCTTCGCGGTGTCATGCCATGCGCTCCAACATGGTGGCTTCGGCCACCGCCCTCTTCCTCGAGAAGAGTTGGTTTTTCATGGGTCTCGTTGGATTTTCTTGCATATCTTGTGTTCTTATGGAAAACACACTCAAATTTGGCTTTTGGTTGATTTGATTCTTGCAAATTAGGGTGCGTAGTACCATCTCAGTTTGATTCTCTCAACCCAAGCCTTTCTCTCCCTCCTTGAACCATCTATTCTTGCACACAAGTCCTCTAAAACACCATCGAGAGATTTGTTAGGGTTCTCTGGACTGATTCTGTTTTCCAGAATTTACAGGCGGATTCCGCCTAAGTGGGGCGGATTATCCGCCCTAAATCAGCCCCTTATAGGCTGGTCGGGAGGGCGACTCAAGCAGCCAGTCCTCCCAACCCTACCTCACCCGCCTCACGGAGCATCCGCCTCCCGAGTCGATTTGACCACGGATTCTCCTGCCTCCCCGGATCTTCTTCACCTCACCTCCGGGTATCTTCTCCTCCGCGATTTTCCTCCAATGAGTGAGGGTAACTCCCTCATCTCTCTCCTTTTGTATGGGATGTATTCTATTTGGTGGAAATCTTGTTGTAGAAGGTTCTTGGTGTTGTTTCTTACATGCTAGAATCAGTAGCCTTGCAACCCTAGTACTCGATCTGTTTTGCCATGGTAGATCTGAGCCAATCCAGAATTTTATTGCGGGGGGCGGATTATCCGCTTCAGGCCGGATAATCCGCCGAGAGTTACACTGTCCTGTTTTGGTTCTGGTTCTGCTCATGCACATCATTGGTTATGGGGTTGCATTGCTACTCTTTCTCCATGTTTTCTTTCTCCTGGACTTGTGTGTATGCTCATCTCCTTGCTACCTCTCTCAATGTTATTCACAGGTGGTTCCAAGCCGACCAAGACCTTCGTCCGTCGTCCCCGTCCCCGTTATCTCAAACCCACTGCAGAAGGGAAGTTTATTGATGAAACAGAGGTCCGCAGGGCAGCAAGAGAGGCTGCAAGGATGGCCGAGGCAAGTAATAAATCTAAGCGAACCGCTTCTCGCAAGGGCAAACAGTCTCGGCCCAATTACAAGTCTATGGACAGCATTCAGTATGCCACCATCCGCCAGACAGACTACTATGATGATGTTGACAGTGATGGCCAACCCGAGGACAATATGTTTTGGAATGCTCACTTTCGGGCTATCCATGATGATGTCTATGCTACTCTCAAGATTCGCCCCATGCGTCCCATCAACTTGACTGAGGCACAATCCAAGGCTCGGCTCCTTGAGGCATTGGATGTGACCAACAAGATGGGGCTTCACCACCTCATGACCATTCAGTGCGATTATGACTCTTCTGTGGTGCGCCAGTTCTTTTCCACACTTGTGATCTGCGGTGATGAGCGCCGCACTATGAAGTGGATGACCGGGACTACCATGCTTCATTCAGACTTTCGCACTTTTGGGCAGGTTCTTGGGTATGCTTTCCATGGCCGTGACACTCCCGCTGGTCACCGCATCATTACTCCCTTGAAGCCATCCAAGGACACTGCTTTGGCTCCCTGTCTTTCTCCTGATGGTGTTGCTGGTACTTTCGCTGGTCTCTCTCCCTTGTATGCCTCTCTTGTTGGCATGTTTCGGGACTGCATCCCGCCTAGTGGTGGCAACAATGACAAGATCCGTGGCCACCTTGTTCCTCTCCTTGCGTTTGCTCACGAGTGTGCCACCAAGTCTGAATCAGCCACTGGTTACAAACTGGATGTCATGGACTATATTTTTCATGAGATGACGGATGCTATGATCAACCGGCTCTCCATTCCTTATGCTCTGTTCATTATGATGCTTGTCAAGCATATGTTACCCCATGAAGAGTTTGGCCCTGCTTTGGATGGTGTTCATAAGCCCAAGAAAATCTACAACAAGGCTTAGAAGACTCATCACCCCTCCACTGCCCCGGAGTCCTTCATGCGTGATGCTCGGGCTAGTGGTCGTTGTTCCACGGTGTCCCCAATGGCACGTGAGGTCAAGCAGCTTAATTGGTTCTAGCGGAACATTCTTTGCATGGGTATTGACATTCACAAGGGCCAATATGAGGCGTACCGCAGGGATCATGAGAGGGATCACAAGCAGCAGCTTATCCTCCACCATGTCTCAGGTGCCACTGGCAATCCACCTCCTCCCACCGCCGGATCCGTGCTCGATTGGAACACTTCAGGGATCAACTATGGCGAGCTCGAGAGTTGTCTCTTTCCTCCTCCACCGACGGCACCCACTCCTCCAGCTGATGACGATGATGATGAGTATGATGAAGAGGAAGGGGACGGGAATGACTACGACGAGGATGAGGAGGAGTGATCTCCAGGGACGTTAGCATCGCTCTTCTTCCTTTTTGGCGTTTCGATGCCAAAGGGGGAGAAGTAGTTCTATTAGGTCTCGTGTATTTGCAAGGGTCAGGCACAAGCTCTTCGATTTTAGTCGTTTTTATTTGCTTGCTTGTGCCTTTTCTAGCGTGAACTTGTTTGCTATTTGTGGTTGTTTGTGTAAGACTATGTCGTACTCCACAGTTTGGTACTATGTTTGGTATTCATGGATTTCTGGATTTATCTATCATGGACCCCATGGAATTCTGGAATTATGGAGCATATTTGATGACATATGGATTCATGGGATTATCTATGTATGTTGTGGCTATATATTCCGGTGGTATGACATTTTTTTCCAAACCTTAAAGTAGTGTTCTACCTAGTGTGTGTATTTGTATTCAAATGCAAATCTTAAATATGCACACATCTAGGGGGAGCGTCTTTCATTATCTAAGGTGGCACTTGCCGGTTTCATTGCAACTCCTAGTATTGTCATCTAACACCAAAAAGGGGGAGATTGAAAGAACATTTCTTAATCCCTAGTGTTTTGTGTGTTAGATAACAATACCAAGGATCATTTAATGTGCGTTGAAGTGTTGCAGCTCAGAACTCTGCCTTTGGGGGAGGATAATCCGGCCCCACCAGGGGCGGATTATCCGCCCCTCCCTCTGCCCAAGCAAGCGCAAGCCCTAGAAGGGGGGCGGAATATTGGCCGGACTTTCCGGCCTGGTCGGATAATCCGCCCGTCCCGCTCATCGCCAAGGCGTAAGCCCCAGAGAGGGGGCGGAGCTTTGGCCGGACTTTCCGGCCTTGCCGGATAATCCGCCCCTCAGGGGGGCCGGATTATCCGCCCCCAAGATCTTCTCCAAATTTCTCCAAGGCGCAAGCCCCAGAGAGGGGGCAGAGTTTCCCCCGGAGAATCCGCCCTTGGAGCGGAGTTTCCCCCGGAGAATCCGCCCTTGGGGCGGAGTTTTCCCAGGGGGCGGATAATCCGCCCCAAGTGGGGGGCGGATAATCCGCCCCAAAGTTGTGCTGTGGCAGATCTGGGAGGGGTATTTAAGCCAGCCATCCCCTCCCGCGTAACTCTTGATTCATCTCGAAAAGAACAGATCGATCTGAAAGCTTCATACAAGAGTGCTCCACCTAGATCCACCCAAAGGCCCCATCCTTGGGGAATCAAGGAGGAGAACTCGATCTTCATCATCAGCAATCAAGCGCTTCATCTCCTCTCCATTCATTTGAGAACCTCCGATCTAGTATTTCTTGCAAATATCTAGATCCTCGCTTTTGTTTATATTGATAAACCTTGTTTTTGTGACAGCTTGTTGTCATCCGAGCCCCAATTCGGTTGTGGGTGTGTGCCCCGATAGTGTTGTAAAAGGCACCGGTTCCCGCCTCGAAGGGATCCAATAGTGGAGAAGGTGGATTAGGCCTCTCGTGGCGAGATCCATCGGAGAATAGGGTGAGGCCTATTGTGGCGTGGTGGTCTTAGAACCGCCCACCCCTCCAACGCAGATGTACTTCCCTTAACAAGTAAGGAACTGCGGTAAAACAAATCCCTGTGTCTCTGCGTGCTCCACTACGGTTTCCTTGCTCCTCTTTTACGTGCTTAGTAGTTAGGGTTACATATAGGGAAATTCTCGTAGTTGCATATCTAGAGAATTTACTTTGTGTCAAGCCTAAAATTGAAAAAGTATTAAAAATTGGTTAGCACCTATTCACCCCCCCCCCCTCTAGGTGCCCATACGATCCATTTCAGAGGGAACTAATGATAATGATCATGAAACTCCAAAAGAGAGTACTACCAAACCTCGCAGGTCAAACAGGACGCGTGCAGCTCCCGAGCTGTACGAAAATCCTGTCATGAATTTCATGGTTAATGAAAATGATGACCCTGCGACGTATGAAGAAGCGATGATGAGCCCGGATTCCAATAAATGGTTAGAAGCCATGAAATCCGATATGGAATCCATGTATGAAAATCAAGTTTGGAACTTGGTGGAATTACCTCACGACCGAAAGGCCATGGAGAACAAATGGATTTTCAAAAGGAAAACTGATGCTTATGGTAATATGACCGTCTATAAAGCTCGACTTGTCGCAAAGGGGTTTCGACAAATTCAAGGAGTTGACTACGATGAGACTTTCTCTCCCGTAGCGATGCTAAAGTCAGTTAGGATTATGTTAGCAATTGCTGCATATTTCGATTATGAGATATGGCAGATGGATGTCAAAACCGCGTTTCTCAATGGTAATATTGAAGAAGAGTTGTATATGATACAACCAAAGGTTTTTGTCGATCCTAAGGATGCTAACAAGGTGTGCAAGCTTCAGCGATCCATCTATGGATAAGCATCACAAAGTTGGAATCTCCGCTTTGATGAGGTGATCAAAGAGTTTGGATTTGTCCAAACTTATGGAGAAGCTTGTATTTACAAGAAAGTTAGTGGGAGCAATGTGGCATTTCTGATATTATATGTGGATGACATATTATTGATCAGAAATGATATAGATCTTTTAAACAGTGTTAAAAGTTATCTAAACAGCAAATTTTCAATGAAGGACCTAGGTGAAGCGTCATACATATTAGGCATAAAGATCTATAGAGATAGATCTAGGCGCCTAATAGGGCTATCGCAAAGGACATACCTTGATAAGATTTTAAAGAAGTTTAAAATGGACGGAAGTAAGAAGGGGTTCTTACCTATGTTGCAAGGCAAGACATTGAGTAAGACTCAAAGTCCGGCTTCGGCGGAAGAAAGAGAGATAATAGACAAAGTCCCTATGCTTCACCATAGGCTCTATAATGTACGCCATGCTATGTACAAGACCGGATGTGGAACATGCTATTAGTTTGACTAGTAGGTACCAATCGGATCCAGGTTGAACCTTTGGATAGCGGTCAAGAATATCCTTAAGTACTTACGAAGAACTAAGGATATGTTTCTTGTATACTGAGGTGAAGAAGAGCTCGTCGCTAAGTGTTATGTCGGCTAGCTTTGACACCGATCGGATGACTCTAAGTCTCAATCCGCACGTATTTCTCATGAATGGCGGGCGGTTAGTTGGAGGAGCTCCAAACAACCTGTGGTAGCGGGATCAACAACGGAGGCGAATATGTTGCTTTGCTTGAGCGGCTCAGAAGCGCTTGGATGAAGGAGTTCATATCCGAACTAGGAGTGGTGGCAAACGCGTTGGACCCAATGGTGATCTATTGTGACAACAATGGTGCCATTGCCAATGCCAAAGAGCCAAGGTCTCACAAGCATTCCAAGCATATTAAGCGCCGGTTTCACTCCATCCGCGAGCATGTCAAGGATGGAGATATAAAGATTTATAAAGTACATACGGATCTCAATGTAGCAGATCCGTTGACTAAAACTCTCCCTAGAGAAAAACATGATCAACACCAGAACTCAATGGGTGTTAGATTTATCACTATGTAACTAGATTATTGTCTCTAGTGCAAGTGGGAGACTGAAGGGAATATGCCCTGAGAGGCAATAATAAAGTGTTTATTATGTGTATTTTGCATGCTATAATTGTATTAATACGGAAACGTTAATACATGTGTGTTTAATAAACAAACAGAAAGTTCCTAGTTATGCCTCTCTCATAAACTAGCTCGTTGATTAACAAGATGATCAAGGTTTCCTGATCATGGACATTGGATGTTGTTAATAATAGGATCACAACATTAGTGTAATGGTGTGATGAACATTCATCCGAAGTATAGCATTATGATCAAAGTCATTGAGTTTATATTGCTATAACAACTTACGAAGTGATCCTAATCCTTAGACCATGAGATCATGTCAATCACTAACACCAGAAGAGTTTCTTGATAACATCAAACGTCACACCGTAACAGGGTGATTATAAAGATGGATTCAGAACTAATAAAGTGTTATGTTGAGGCTCATGGATCGAGAGTGGAATTTTTTCATCCCGATGACGGATAGATATACTCTAGGCCCTCTCGGTGATATCACATTGATTAGCTTGCAAGCAAGTGATTTGATCACTAGAATCTTATATCACAGGAACGAGAAAAGAGTGCATGTCGGTAACGAGATCAAACTAGGTATGGAGATACCGATGATCGAATCTCGGACATGTAATATATCGTGAAACAAAGGGATTAAGATACTAGCGTAAAAGGTTCCGACGATCACAAGAAAGTCATCGTTGAATGTGTGGGAGTCAGTATGGGTATCCAGATCCCGCTTCTGGTTATTGATCCGAGAGGGGTCTCGATCATGTCCGCATTATTCACGAACCATAGGGTGACACACTTAAGAGACACCGACATCCAATTGGAGCAAATGTTTCATGCCGAAAGAATGAACAAGCGCAGGAATTTATTTCACTAGATACCGAAACAGGTTTTCGGGTGAAATTGCATAAAGTGGTTATGCAT
Source organism: Avena longiglumis (assembly GCA_030063025.1). Classification (NCBI taxonomy): domain Eukaryota; kingdom Viridiplantae; phylum Streptophyta; class Magnoliopsida; order Poales; family Poaceae; genus Avena; species Avena longiglumis. The sequence goes on from CP125974.1 coordinate 562,578,368, forward strand.
GTGAAATAGAATTCTAGCAAGGGGTTATTTGTGAATGTTTGTCATTAAAGTAATTGACAAAATTCTGAATAAATAAAATAATTTTATTTAATGAGAGTTTGCATTAAATTTGGTGGAAATTTAATGGGAATTTGAGTGGACTTTTGAGTGGAGGGAATTTAAAGGAGATTTGTGAGTGGAGTGTCCACCCACATGAAGAGGGGAGGGCAAGGGGGCAGCCCCATGCGCCGGCCACCCCCTTGGGGTTCCCCCCCTCCTCCTATAAAAGGAGCCCCCCTCCTCACTTGTCTCTCACACCTCCTCGTGAAGGATCTCTCTCCCCCTCTAGAATTTATCCCCCATGGTCTCGGACTAGCGAGATACATGTTTCCGGTGGCTATTCGGCAAGAAAGAGTTGTGCTTCCGCTGCATCGCTGGAGCGAGGAGGCGTAGGTTGCTCGGTGCCTCGAACGTGTGTGCGAGCACGGATGCGCTGCTAATTTGCGGCGCTAGGACTTCCTCTCGATCTTGAGAATGGCAAGAGATCGTCTACATCAACCACGAGTTGAACTCGTTAAGCTTTGTCGGTCTTCAAGGGTATGTTCTCTACGGATATACATCCGCCCGTTGTTTGTATCTAGTAGATAGATCTTGGTATATAGTTCACATCGTAGGAAATTTTTTGTTTTCTATGCTGCGAACCCTATAGAAATGTCAGCCGTGCACAACGTGTTCCATATATCGTTACTTCGCAAGTGTCTCGAAGTCCTAGAGAAGACCGAAGTGTTCAAGAATATCGACCAACGGACCATAGAGATCAACGATGACCTGACCTATCCCGAAGTACCCATCCGTATTTTGGAAGAAGCCTTCAGAACTACCCGAACCCGAAGCATCAAGTTTATCAAGATTTGGTGGAGCAACCACACAGAAGAGGAAGCTACCTGGGAGCGCGAAGATCACATCAGGACTGAGTTTCCCGATCTCTTCAAATCCTAGGTAATATTTTCGTCCTTTTTCAAATCTCGGGACGAGATTTTGTTTAAGGGGGAAAGGTTTGTAACATCCCAAACATACTAAACTTGGATCATCAAACTCTAATCATCAAATTTAGGGTTAACAAAAACTTTGCTAAATAAAAATATGAAAGCATGCATATGTGTAGGCATTTAATTTGAAATTCTTTTGGACCAACTTGTTTATGTGTTTATTTGCTTGTAAAATGTTTCTTAGGTGAAATAAACATCATCTCAACAATTCCCAAACTTTTCTCAAAGACAAATAAATCAAAACAAACAAAATAAAGGAATGGTCATTTTGGCCAATTTAACTCCCATGCCTACTTTGGCTGTCTCAAACTTTCAGAACCTAACAGACACTTTTCTGGATCTTTGCACCCCTTGATTATACTCATAACAAAGTATCAAGGCCTACTTTGTGATCATCCAGAAACTTTCAAATGCATAGTTTAAATGACAATTCAAAATTTAATCTTTATCATATGAGAAGATCCCACTTTTTCAAAAACCACTCAAACAAGCTCAAATTTCAAAATCCAAGCATCTGCAGACTCACCAGCACCAACCTAGCACACCCACCAAAAATCTTTTCAAAATTCAAAACTTGAATTCGTGCGGCCATTTCATCAAACACATTGCAGACACAAATCAAACAAAATCCAAACACTATTGTGAGCAGTGATTCTTGCCTAACTTGTTCCCTCTCTGGACACAGCTAGGCTTTAGTAGATCATCTATCTCAATTGCAAACCTCTAGCATCACTGTAAGCTTGACAATGTCATCAATGGAGAGCAGGCCGAGTGCACCCTTGTCACCCCCATGTCGATAGCAAGCTAGGAGAAGAAACAAGCCTACCAAACATGTCTGGAAGCAAGCCAACACCCCACCACCACTCCCTGTCTAGAGCTCGAATGTTGCCAGCCACTGGACCACCCGTACGGACCGCGCCCAGTTCGCTAGCGACCATTCCGAGCGTGCGCTAGAGCGCCACCCTCGACCAAAGCCCACAGACCGCGCGCCGCCCTCGCCGCGTGCATACACGATCAGCACCGACCTTGGAGACCGCCAGACAACCCCGTTCGCCCCCCATGCCGCACAGCCACTGCTCGCCGTCGAAGACGCCGCCTCTGCCACGCAAAGCGTCGCGTGTTCCAGACCAAGCCGCACCGCCCCACGTCTCACCACCGTATCGTTGAGCATCGCCAGAGAACACCGCACCGCCCCCTACCTTCGCCCATGCCAATAGCTGTATGTACCATCGCCCCCGACGAGCTCACTGTGCGCCCCGTCGGTCCCCTCGCTCGACTATAAATACAGGCCACCCCTGCTCAAATTATTCACACCATCCCACTCCCCTCTCATCACTGATCGTGTCACCCCGTTCGCGGAGCAAGGCGAGCAGCACATCGCCGGAATTTCACCGGAGCCCGCCGCCTCTGGAGCAGAAGGCAGCCAACGATTGGAGCCGCCCCAGGAGAAGCCACCGGTACCAAGAGGTTCGCCGTAGTCGACTTCGTCGTTCGCCAGCCTCGCCGACCCTCGCCCGAACCCCGGTGAGCCCCCAGCAACCCCCACTGGCCGCGCTAGGTTTCTGTCTCACCGGCGTTGCTCATCGTCGACGATGACTCTCAGCCGTTGAATTAGAACCAGATCGAACGCACCACATCGCACCATACCGTTTCGCACCCCCTGTATCACTGACGCGTGGGGACAGCCACTTAAACAGCCCGCGGAAGCGCTGCACTTAGCAGGCCGGCCCATTAACTTTTCCCGCGCAGCCCAGTTATTTGAATTTAACCTTTTTCATTTTATTTCAAACACACTTCTGTATCCAGTTTCAAAAATCAACCCAGGTCGATTCACTGCACCAAATTGAATGTAACCAATTTTGTTAGAAAGGCCTGGGAATGGTTAATCCAAGCCCGTTGGATTCAAGTCATTTGGATCTATAGATCACCCATGGTAAAAATAACAAGGAAGAAGCTTTTCTGCATTCAAACATTTTTCAAATTCAAACCATAATAGCTTTTGAGTTGATTCCAACTCTCAAAAATCACATTTAACCATACCTTTCAGAATATATAAAAATATAGAGGTTTACTTATAGAAATAATGACCAAGTAATAAAAGAATGCCACATAGTCATTTCTAGCCACTTTAATTAATTAAAATAAAAGGGTAAAACCTTATTAAATTGTGACACCACTTTAAATCACATTACCATGAACTAAAATATGTGGTGATGACATGTGTCAACATGATCCCATGTTTGGTTTGGAGAATATTAAATCTTAAGTAGTTTTTCAATGAGTAGAAATTACTTTTCTAAAAATAAAAGGAATTAAACCAAGCTTTAATCTTGTAATGTTAGTGATGAGGCTAGATCATCTCTAGGACCCTTGTGTGTGATGAATGCAAGTAGTTAAGTATTGTTTGGTGATTGTGTACCTCGTATTTATTCATAGACGCTAATACTGACCAAGGATACGAGGAGGAAGGAGGATTCTATGAAGAAGAAGCCGAGGAAAACTTCAACCACTGCTCTGCTCAAGGCAAGCTAACACTTGCAATTATGAAAGTTAGATAACCTATGCAATGCACTAAGCATGCTTGGTTAGACATATTTGATGATACCCAATCCTAGTTTTTACTTGCAAGCTTTATACTTTATTTCCTTATCAAAGCTCTTACTTAGAGTTACTGAATTAAATGGTAGATACTAGAAGGATAATTGAAGGTTGCACAAAGAGCATAAAACTTGTCCTAAGCTAGCTAATCTTTATGTCATCCTAAGGCATGAGATTGACTTAGTGGAAACTCCACTAGTTTACCATCCCTCATTAGTACTTACCCCCACTTGTAGATGCTAGTGCTAAGCATAAAACTTGATCAACATTAGATGGGAATACTTGGTGAAATTGGTTATGAAAACCTTGGAATGATGGATCATTCTATTGAAATGTTTTGGACATGTGTTTCCGAACACCTGATGATTTTGGTGATGAAAATGTTGAGGCATGAACCTTAGCCCTTTATAAAACTGATGGTTGTCTGGATGCGATACCATTCCAATTCTATCGTACAACCACAATACCCGAAGATTGGGTAGGGCTTGACTGGAAACTTATATACCTTAGTATTAGTTCCCTCACGGCCAGGGTATGAGCTGAGGCTACCTTGTGAATATTGTCCACCTGTGCAGTACCCAAGATGACAGTTGGTCATGGTTGGGAGGCCAAACTCACAGGAGAGGTGCTTATACTAGGGCGTGTAATTGAAAGGTTAGGATTGATTATCCGCATACTGAGTATGGTGAATTCAGGATTTGTTCCTGACGGATGTATCGAATGTTGTGGTGAAAGTGTACAAGCTCTGCAGAGTGTCAAACTATTCGAATAGCCGCGTCCACGATTATGGACAGTTAGAGTGGCCATACTGTTCCCCCGTCAGACTTTTCAAAATGACTTGTGAAATGAATAGAGACTTTGACTTGACCACAACAGGGTTGTGATATGAAATACAAGTTCCCACTTAGGTGTTATAAATTTCAACGAGCATTCGTTGCTTCTAAACTTAGTAGCGATAAATTTGGCTTTTGCAAAATAACCCTAGAGCCTAGTATCCTATTATCAAAAACCCATTTCCCTTATTAGTATTAGTTTGCGAGTACTTAAAGAGTACTCATGGCTTTGTCCCTGGCTATTCCCATGGCCAGACTATGAAGAGGAGTACCTGGAGGATGGACCCCAGGAAGGTTACGACAACTAGGATCATCTCCCATCATCAGCATTGCCTGTGACCCCGAAGATGGAGTTTCACCTATGCTACCGTTATTATTATTATTCCGCTGCTTGATGTTGTATTAAGAACTGGATCATGAGATCCCTATTTGTGTAAGAACTTATTGTACGGCTTGTAATGGATGATGTACTATGGTATCCAATTGTGTTATGTCTCGCAAAAATGGTAATCCTAGGATTGCGATGTATGGCATAACAGGCATCCATGATTAAAAATCCGGGTGTTGACACAGAGCGGACCTCTAAGACTTTCCAATAGGGTAGCTCCCAAAATATAGATTTCTTCTTACACATGGGTGCGTGTCCGCCAGATTCCTTTGGAACGGACTGTCCGCTAGGACCCTTTCCAAAGATTACTTTTAAATCCTTCACCATATCAAATACATCATCACCAGTACAATGGACAGGCTTACTCCGGTGATCTGCTTCACCATTTAAATGCTTGCCTTTCCTTCTTAGGGAATGCGTGGGCGGAAGAATACAACGATTACCTAGGTACACATTCTTCTTGCACTTATCCAAATAAATATTTTCAGTGTCATCTAAACAGTGTGTGCATGCATTGTATCCCTTGTTTGTCTATTCTAAAATGTTACTAAGAGCAGCCAATCATTGAGGGTTACGAACAACAATGCCCATAGGTTAAATTCCTCACGTTTGTGCTCATCCCACACACGTACACCTTGTCCGTGCCATAGCTATAAAAGTTCTTCAACTAATGTCCTTAGGTATACATCAATGTTGTTGTCAGGTTGCTTCGGGCCTTGGATGAGCACTGGCATCATAATGAACTTCCGCTTCATGCACAACCAAGGAGGAAGGTTATACATACACAAAGTCACAGGCCATGTTCTATGACTGCAGCGCTGCTCCCCAAAGAGATTCATGCCATCCGTACTTAGACCAAACCATAAGTTTCTCGCGTCACTTGCAAAGTCCGGGTACTTTCTCTCAATTTTTCTCCACTGCGACCCATTAGTGGGGTGTCTCAACATCTCGTCCTTCTTACGGTCTTCTTTGTGCCATGCCAACAACTTGGCATGCTCTTCGTTTCTGAACAAACGTTTTAGCCGTGGTATTATAGGAGCATACTGAAGGGTTTCGTGGCATAGTAAATCAAAATTTTCTATGGATGCGAACAGAGGGAAGCCAAGATCTAATCTAGGAGATGCAAACAACGAGAGAGATTGGATTATATCTTCATACCCTTGAAGATTCGCACAGCGGAACGTTCGTCGGAACGTGGGTGATGTAGTCTTACTCGCTTCTCCTCCTCGCGATACGATCCGATCTAGCACCGCAAGTGGCGATGCCTCCGTGAGATGCACATGTGCAGCACCTCGACGTCTCCTCCTTCCTTTGTCCAACAAGTATGGTGGAGAAATGGATTGGATCTACAACGCGATGGCGCGGTGCAAGTGGTGGAGAGTTTCTGCAGCAGGGCTTCGCCTACACGCAGTCAGGAGGGAGAGAGAGAGGAGGGCAGCAGGGCGACTAGGCTTGAGGGGAAGGTGTGGGGGGGTGCACCCCAGCCCTATATATATAGAGGGGTGGGCGCCAGCCCTAACCCCTCCCCCAAGCCCTAGGCCGGCGGCCAAGGAGGGAGGAGTGGGGGGCAAGGAAACCCCCCCCTCCTTCTAGAAGCTCCAAACTAGGGTTTCCCCTTGTTTGGCCGGCTGGGCCCTATGGGGCCTTGTGCCCCTGGCCCAATGCGGCAGGGCACTCCCTCATAGGCCCATGCCCCATCCCGACAGGTGGGACCACGTTGGCCCCCTTCCGGAAGGTTCTAGAAGCTTCCGGTACAATATCGATTAACCCTAACAATCAACTCCAAAACTGCACTGCCTTATATGAATCTTATTCTCCGGACCACTCCGGAACCTCTTGTGATGTCCTGGATCCCATCCGAGACTCCGAACAAAAACTCATAAACCAATTATCCAATCTATCCTAGCGTCGAGACACGTTAAGTGTGTGACCCTTCGGGTTCGAGAATATGCGGACATGATCTTCTATCAATAATCAACAGCGGGGTCTAGAAACCCATATTGACTCCCACACATTCATCGATGATCATATCGGATGAACCACGATGCCAGGATTCAATCAATCCCATATATATATTCCCTTCGTCTCGCGATATTTTACTTGCCCGAGATTTGATCGGCGGTACCGTCATACCTAGTTCAATCTCGCTCACGTTAGTACTTTACTCGTCTAATCCGATATCACTTTGTGATTAACTCCTTAACCACATGCTTGCAAGCGGTGTTGATATCGATTACCGAGTGGGCCCGAAGTATATCTCTCCGACTTGGGAGGGACAAATCCCATCTCAATACATACAACCCAATGATACTTTCCGATCACCTGAGAGACACCTTTATGATCACCCTCTCATAGGATGACGTTTGATGACCTCAAAGCTTTCTTCCGATACCAGGGAGTTGTATTATCTCATGGTCTAAGGAATACAATATTTGACATAAGAAAAGCTTCGCAAAGATGAACACGATGACATGATCTAATTGCTTCGCTTAGTTTGGGTCTGTCCACCATATCATTCTCCCAATAATATGATCTCATTATCAATCGACAACTCATGTCTATGGTTAGGAAACCTTAACCATCATTAATCAATGAGCTAGTCCATAGAGGCGTACTAGGGACACGGTGTTGTTCACAAACCACACAAGTATTAAAGTTTCCGCTTAATACAATTCTAGCATGGAATATAAACATTATCATGAACAAGAATTATAATAATAACATCTTTATTATTGCCTCTAGGGCATAATTCCAACAGTCTCCCACTTGCACTAGAGTCAATAATCTAGTTTACATTTGGCAACAATCTCACACCCATGGCACTGAGGTGCTGATCATGTTTTACACGTGGAAGAGGTTTAGTCAATGGATCTGCGACATTCAGATATGTATGTACTTTGCTAATCTTCAGATCTCCATCTGCTATATAATCTCGGATTATATGAAACTTGCGGTTGATATGCTTGGTCTTTGGATGATATCTTGGTTCCTTAGCGAGTGTTATGGCGCCAGTGTTGTCACACAATATATCCAGTGGGTCCAATGCACTTGGAACCACGCCAAGCTCAGTGATGAAGTTCCTGATCCAAACTCCTTCACTTGATGCTTCCGCAGCAGCCATGTATTCCGCTTCTACTGTAGATCCCGCGATCGCGCTTTCCTTGCAGCTTCTCCAGCTCACAGCTCCTCCATTCAAAATATACACGTATCCTGTCTGAGATTTAGAATCATGCTTGTCGGTGTCGAAACTAGCGTCGACGTAACCTTTTACGACGAGCTGTTCATCACCCCCATAGACTAAGAACATTTCTTTAGTCCTATTTAGGTACTTTAGGATGTTCTTCACGGCTGTCCAAAGGTTCCACTCGATCACTTTGATATCTCGTCAAACTAAGAGCATTGGACACATCCGGTCTAGTACACAAGATGGCATACATGATAGAACCTATGGACGAGGCATAAGGCACTTTGCTCATAGCTTCCTATCATTTACCATAGTGGACACTAAGCCTTGCTCAATATCTTACCGACAACATAGGCATCGAACCTTTCTTTGCCTTATCCATTCGAACCTTTTCGTAACTTTGTCTAGGTATGTACACCGCTTAAAGCTATCGAGCGCCTTTTGTCTATCTCTATAGATTTTGATGCCCAATATATAAGCAGCTTCACCTAGGTCTTTCATTGAAAAACACTTGTTCAAATAACTCTTCACATCGTTAAGCATGTTAATGTCATTTCCAATAATCAATATGTCATCCACATATAGTACCAGAAATGTCACCGAGCTCCCACTCACTTTCTTGTAGATACAAGCTTCGTAGCAATTTGGAACAAATCCAAAGCTCTTGATCACTTGATCAAAACGAAGGTTCCAACTCCGAGATGCTTGCTTTAGTCCATAAAAGGAACGCTGAAGTTTGCATACTTTATCAGCATCCTTAGGATCGACAAAACCTTCGGTTTGCATCATATACAACTCTTCATCAATGTTGCCATTGAGGAACGCAGTCTTGACATCCATCTGCCATATTTCATAATCATGAAACGCAGCAATTGCTAATAAAATCCGAATGGACTTAAACATCGCTATGGGAGAGAAAGTCTCATCATAGTCAACACCTTGAACTTGCTGAAAACCTTTCGCGACAAGCCGTGATTTATAGACGGTAACATTACCATCCGCGTCCGTTTTCTTCTTGAAAATCCATTTGCACTCAACGGCCTTTCGGTCGCTCGGAGGGTCCACCAAAGTCCATACTTGGTTTTCGCTCATGGATCCCAATTCGGATTTCATGGCTTCTAGCCATTTCTCAGAGTCTGGGCTCATCATCGCTTCCTCATAGTTCGTAGGTTCACTATCTTCTACCAACAAGACAAGCAGACAGGTTGCCGCACCACTCAGAGGGGCACGCGACCTTGTCGACTGCGACGCTCAAGAGCAAGATCGTCCAAGCTTCATGATCCTTGTCATTAGCTTCCTCTATCGCTTGTGCAAAGTGCACCGAACAATTTCAGGTGCTGCGCTACTCTCCAATTCAAGAGAAGGTTCAACAACCTCGTCTAGCTCTACTTTCCTCCCACTCACTTCTTTCGAGAGAAACTCCTTCTCAAGAAAGGAACCGTTCTTTGCGACAAACACTTTGCCTTCGGTTCTGTGATAGAAGGTATACCCAATAGTTTCCTTAGGGTATCCTATGAAGACGCATTTCTCCGCTTTGGGTTCGAGCTTGTCCGGCATCAACTTCTTGACGTAAGATTCGCATCCCCAAACTTTAAGAAACGACAACTTAGGTTTAGCACCAAACCATAGTTCATACGGTGTCATCTCAACAGATTTAGATGGTGCCCTATTTAAAGTGAATGCAGCGGTTTCTAATGCATAACCCCAAAATGATAACGGCAAATCAGTAACAGACGTCATTGATCGGACCATATCTAATAAGGTTCAATTCCGGCGTTCAGACACACCATTGCGCTGTGGTGTTCCGGATGGCGTTAGTTGCGAAACGATTCCTCTTGCTTTAAGATGCGTGAGAAAATCATAACTCAAATATTCACCTCCACGATCGGATCGTAGAAACTTAATCTTTCTGTTACGATGGTTCTCCACTTCATTCTGAAATTCTTTGAACTTTTCAAATGTTTCAGATTTATGTTTCATTAAATAGATATACCCATATCTACTTAAGTCATCGGTAAAAGTGAGAAAATAGCGATATCCACCGCGCGTCGAAACACTCATCGGTCCGCATACATCGGTATGTATGATTTCCAACAAGTCCGTTGCTCGCTCCATCATACCGGAGAACGGGGTTTTGATCATCTTGCCCATGAGGCATGGTTCGCATGTGTCAAATGATTCAAAATCAAGAGACTCCAAAAGTCCATCGGAATGGAGTTTCTTCATGCGTTTTACACCAATATGACCTAGACGATAGTTCCACAAATAAGTAGTATTATCACTATCTACTTTGCATCTCTTAGCCTCAATGTTATGGATGTGTGTTTCATCCCTTTCGAGATTTAGAATAAATAAACCATTCACAATAGGTGCATGACCATAAAAGATGTTACTCATATAAATAGAACAACCATTATTCTCCGATTTAAATGAATAACCGTCTTGCAATAAACAAGATCCAGAAATAATGTTCATGCTCAACGCAGGCACATAATAACATTTATTGAGGTTTAAAACTAATCCCGAAGGTAAAACTAAGGAGAGCGTGCCGACGGCCATCACATCAACTCTTGATCCGCTGCCAACGCCAAGATCGTCACCTCATCCCTACTAGCGCCTTCTATTCTGTAGCTCCTGTTTCGAGTTACAAATATTAGCAACTGAACCAGTATCAAATACCCAGGCACTACAACGAGGGCTAGTAAGGAAAACATCAATAACATATATATCAAATATACCTTTTATGGTGACAGCCTTCTTGTCCGCTAAGTACTTCGGATAGTTGCGCTTCCAGTGACCCTTGTCCTTGCAATAGAAGCACTCAGTGTCCGGCTTAGGACCAGACCTGAGCTTCTTCTCAGCAGGGGCAACGCGCTTGCCGCCGCCTTTCTTGAAGGGCTTCTTTGCACCCTTACCTTTCTTGAAGGTGGGGGGCTTGTTGACCATCAACACATGATTATCCTTTTTGATGTCCACCTCCGCAGCCTTCAGCTTTGCGAAGAGCTCGGTGATCGTATCAGTGGAACCAATCTGATTGTGAGTCACTACAAAACTTTTGTAGCTGGGAGGGAGTGATTGCAGAACCCTGTCAATCTTGAGCTCCTCCGGAATCTTACAGTCCAGTTGCTCAAGGCGTTGAGTGTAGCCCGACATCTTAATGGCGTGCTCACTAACGGAACTCCCTTCCTCCATCTTGCAGTTAAAGAACTTCTCAGAGATCTCATATCTTTCAGAACGGGCCTGAGTCTGAAACATGGTTTTCAGCTCCTCGAGAATCTCAAAGGGCCCGGGATAGTTTTCAAAACGATTTTGAAGGTCCGATTCCATAGCAAACAACATGGTGCTCTTAATCACACCATAATCATCTTTGCGTGACTGATAGACAGCTTTCTCATCAGCCAACGCAGTAGCAGCAGGGGCGTCACCTAACGCATTCTCAAGGACATAGTCCTTTTGGCCGCTAGAGAGAATGATTCTCAGATTGCGGAACCAGTTGGTGAAGTTAGACCCATTGTTTTTAAGCTTTTCCTTCTCAGCAAAAACGTTGAAGTTGAAGTTGGACTTAGCCATTTGATCTACAATATTTGCAAGTACAAATTAGACTATGTTCATGATAATTAGTTCAACTTTTAATCAAATTACTAGATGAACTCCCACTAAATTCAACATCCCTCAAGTTTTTTAGTGAACACGATCCAAATTCACCACACCTAATCCGATCTTCATGAGAAGAGATGTGGTTTCAATGGTGGAGAACGAAGTGTCGATCATATCATTCATATGACTCATGCTTAACCTTTCGGTTCATGTGTTCCGAGGCCATGTCTATACATGCTAGGCTCGTCAAGTTAGACCCAAGTATTTCCGCGTGTGCAAAACTGGCTTGCACCCGTTGTATGTGAACGTAGAGTCTATAGCACCCGATCATCATGTGATGCTTGGACACGACGAACTTTCGCAACGGTGCATACTTGGGGAGAACACAGTTTTTATCTTGATCTTTAAGTGAGGAATCATCTTATAATGCTACCATCGCGATCTAAGCATAATAAGATACATAAAAGGATAAACATCACATGCATATAACTTTATGTGACATGGTATAGCCAATCTTCGCGCAATGATCTCCATCTTGTGTGTGTCGGCATGATCTCCATCACTCCACCATGATTGCCTCCACCACGAATAGCAACTACAACTATTGCTAACTACTTAGCGATAAAGTGAAACTATTACATGGCGTATAAGAAGTTGACACACAGGTCATACATAATTATAAAGACAACCATATGGCTCCTGCCGGTTGTGTACTCATCGACATGCAAGTCGTGAAACATTACAAAACATGATCATCGCATACATTATACACATCACATCTTGGGCCATACCATATCACAGAAAACACTCCCTGCAAAAACAAGTTAGACGCCTCTACTTTGTTGTTGCATGTTTTACGTGGCTTATGGGAGTAGCATGCTAAGAATGATTCTTGCCTACGGAAAGCCACAATGGTGATATTATGGTTGCCAAACTCCGGTGTAAATCCCATGACAACTATAGTGAGAGAAACTGGCATCCACCAGCCGCATGTGTGGAACAAGCCACACGTCAAGTGCGGAGCCGGTCTCGCGAACGACGTCGCGTAAGGTTGGCCTGGACCGCTTCAATCTCACTATCCCGCGTCATAAGAAGAACACAAACAAGAGGCTTGCAACAGAAAACATCAACGCCCGCAACAACCATGTTGCGTTCTACTCGTGAAACACATCTACGCATAGATCTAGCTCTGATACCACTTAAGGGTTTCGCGGCATAGTAAATCAAAATTTTCTACGGATGCGAATAGAGGGAAGCCAAGATCTAATCTAGGAGATGAAAACAACGAGAGAGATTGGATTAGATCTTCATACCCTTGAAGATTCAAGACATGATACGCTTAACGTGGGTGATGTAGTCGTACTCGCTTCTCCTCCTCGCGATCCGATCCGATCTAGCACCGCAAGTGGCGATGCCTCCGTGAGATGCACACGTGCAGCACCTCGACGTCTCCTCCTTCCTTGGTCCAGCAAGTATGGTGGAGAGATGGATTGGATCTACAACGCGACGGCGCGGTGCAAGTGGTGGAGAGTTTCTGCAGGCTTCACACGCAGTCGGGAGGGAGAGAGAGAGGAGGGCAGCAGGGCGACTAGGCTTGAGGGGAAGGTGTGGGGGGGTGGTGCGCCCCAGCCCTCTATATATAGAGGGGTGGGCGCCAGCCCTAACCCCTCCCCCAAGCCCTAGGCCGGCGGCCAAGGAGGGAGGAGTGGGGGGCAAGGAAACCCCCCCTTCTAGAAGCTCCAAACTAGGGTTTCCCCTTGTTTGGCCGGCTGGGCCCTATGGGGCCTTGTGCCCCTGGCCCAATGCGGCCAGGGCACTCCCTCATAGGCCCATGCCCCCTCCCGACAGGTGGGACCACGTTGGCCCCCTTCCGGAAGGTTCTAGAAGCTTCCGGTACAATACCGATTAACCCGGAACAATTCCGAACTCCAAAAACTGCACTGCCTTATATGAATCTTATTCTCCGGAACCTCTCGTGATGTACCGGATCCCATCCGAGACTCCGAGCAAAAACTCATAAACCAATTATCCAATCTATCCTAGCGTCGAGACACGTTAAGTGTGTGACCCTTCGGGTTAGAGAATATGCGGACATGATCTTCTATCAATAATCAACAGCGGGGTCTCGAAACCCATATTGACTCCCACACATGCATCGATGATCATATCGGATGAACCACGATGCCAGGATTCAATCAATCCCATATATATATTCCCTTCGTCTCGCGATATTTTACTTGCCCGATTTGATCGATCATGCGTCATACCTAGTTCAATCTCGTTCCAGCAAGTACTTTACTCGTTTTGTAATCCGATATCACTTTGTGATTAACTCCTTAACCACATGCTTGCAAGCGGTGTTGATATCGATTACCGAGTGGGCCCGAAGTATATCTCTCCGACTTGGGAGGGACAAATCCCATCTTGATACATATAACCCAACAGATACTTTCCGATCACCTGAGAGACACCTTTATGATCACCCTCTCATATGATGACGTTTGATGACCTCAAAGATTTCTTCCGATACCAGGGAGTTGTATTATATCATGGTCTAAGGAATACAATATTTGACATAAGAAAAGCTTTGCAAAGATGAACACGATGACACGATCTAATTTCTTCGCTTTGTTTGGGTCTGTCCACCATATCATTCTCCCAATGATATGATCTCATTATCAATCGACAACTCATGTCTATGGTTAGGAAACCTTAACCATCATTAATAAATGAGCTAGTCCATAGAGGCGTACTAGGGACACGGTGTTGTTCACAAACCACACAAGTATTAAAGTTTCCGCTTAACACAATTCTAGCATGGAATATAAACATTATCATGAACAAGAATTATAATAATAACATCTTTATTATTGCCTCTAGGGAATAATTCCAACACATACCACATCACCTTGGCGGGAACCCTCTTCCTCAAGGCTCCCCTCAACATCACCAGGTCATCTCATGGGATCTTATACAAGAATGCAAGGCATCTTGGGCATGCATCCAAATTCTCGCATGCTCACACCGCGATAGAGGATGCACATTAATGCATGCATGTATCTTCCACTCTAATCCTAGAGGGCAGACAACCTTCTTTGCTTCGTAAGTACTGGCGGGCAGTTCGTTATCCTTTGGAAGCAGCTTCTTCATTATCTTCAACAACTTTTCAAATCCCTTGTCGGGCACACCGACCTCTACCTTCCATTTCAGCAATTCCAGTGTGCTGCCTAGTTTTTTGTCGCCATCTTCGCAATTGGGGTACAACAATTTGTTGTGATCATCTAACATCTGCTCAAATTTCAACCTCTCCCTTTCGCTATCACATTCTCCCTTTGCATCAGAATGGCGACCAAGATCATCATCCGCTCATATGATGCATGTTCTTATGCTTCTTCTTCATCATTGTCTTCCATTGTAGTACCACCGTATTCAGGGGACATAGGATAGCTGTCATCATTCTCTTCATCTTCGTTGTCTTCCATCATAACCCCTCTTTCTCCGTGTTTGGTCCAACAATTATAGCGGACATGAAACCGAATCAAACAAGTGCCCATGAAGGACTCTTGAGGAAGAGTATTCCTTCGATTCGACACTCACCACATGGACAATGATAAAACCATTCCTCTTGTTTGCCTCTCGCCACAACGAGAAAAGAACGCATGCCTTTAATGAACTCGCCGAGATTCGGTCCAGACATCCATTGTCGCCTCATCTGCATTTTATAAGTTCATCAAACAAAATCACGATGCTAAGAGTAGAACTAGTCTAAAAATAAAAGAACACATCGTATACATCAAACAAGCACTGATTTAAAAAACTTTCTACTATATCTTTAGTCCCGGTTGGACACACCAACCGGGATTAAAGGGGTTGCGGCAGGCTAGGGCCGACATGAGCCCGTTTAGTCCCGAATGGTGTCTCCAATCGGGACTAAAAGTGGGTGAAAACACTATATGTCGTGAGAGGACACTATGCCAGTGAGTGGCGACACTGTTTCAATGGGTGGCGACAATATGAAAGGGGTGAGTGTCGACATTATGTCATGAGTGTCGACACTATGTTGTGATGCTTAATCTATAAATAGGCTTCCTTGTGAACTATCAACTGCAAGGAAGATCGTGTGTGAGACCAGGGACACCACTACGGCGGAGCTTCTCGAAGATGTTTTAGGACCTCGTCCTCAGACATCTTCGAGGAGCTCACGAGAGGCACTCCCTAATATGTGAAATTAGTTAGCTCCACCAGCATACTAATTTAGCTAGAAAAGATATGAACTGAAAGATGGTGTGCGAGAGCAGGGACACCACTATGGCAGAGCTTCTTGAAGATGTCTTAGGATGCCTTGTCCTCAAACATCTTCGAGGAGCTCGCCATAGAGGCACTCCCTAATTTAATTTGGTAGCTCCTTGGCGTGTTCATGTTTTTGTTCTTAATTTCTTGCTTATCTGGCCGATGATTAACTAAAATGCTAGGGCGCCACTATATATATGTGTGTCTTCATAGTTTTGGTACTTATTTTTGTTTCAATGGATTTTGTGACGGTGTAGAAGAAAGAAGAATATTTTGTTGCTTGACGGTGACATGATGCACTGTGAACCGACCGGATTTCAAGACAACGTGTCAAACCAAGATATGTATATAGTATGAAATCATGTATCTATGTGCTTCGATGAATCATATGAATTTCGAGAACTATATGTGCCAAATTAACCAGATATACAGAGATAGAACCCACACAAAATCTATCCATTTCTAGAGCATGAAATGAGCTAAAACAAGCAATGAGAGATGAAATGATGAAGTTGCTAACCTCTTAGGACCCTTGATAGATGTGGAGCCAAAAAATCTTCACAAATCTTGAGAAAAATGGGGAAGAACTCGAGATTGAGGGGAGAAATTTGAGAGGGATGATTGTGTGAGCTTGAAATGGCTCGGGCTGGGAAGGGGAAGAAGATATAGTCGGGGACTTTAGTCCCGGTTTGAGAAACAAACCGGGGCTAAAGGTCCACGCATCTGCTCTTTTCCAGCGCCAGACCCTTTAGCTCCGGTTTGTTAAACGAACCGGGGCTAAAGTTCACATACGACACGTGGCTAAGGTCTTCTGGTCCTTGCGGCCGTTTCTAGCCGTTGAGACCAGGGCATTAGTCCCGGTTTGTACCAGAACCAGGACTAATGCTCTGGACCAAAGGTCCGTTTTCTACTAGTGGTGGGATACTCATATGAAATGCAAAAGGCAAATAAAACTTACAAGTGCAATAATCTTGAGGTTTGTAGCACTCTCGGCCAACAGCTTGCCAAAGGATACGCTGTTTCCTTGCAAGATTTCTGCTTGTCGGAGGAGCTCCTCTAGACCTCACGTCGGAGATGTCGGCGCCGCACCAAGGACCAGAGAAATGCTACCCGGTGTAAGTACCAGATAGACTATCTTTGGATAAGCTATGGCTTTCTTGGGTGCAGGGGAGCCGCCTACGGTAGAAGTACATGCTTCCACCACCGTCTTACCGCTACCGATGGCATCCTTAGCTGGAGATTCAGCCATTTGGTGGGAAGCATTCTCCTGCGTCGCCTGCTCGCCGACAACAGTGACCTCGGTAGAGGCACCTGAGTCCACTTCCATGGCGGAAGGGCCAGATGCCTCCTTAGCTTGTGAGCTTGTCGGGGCAGACAAAGGCTTGACGGAGGGAGTGTCAGGGGCGATGGTGGGAGATGCGTTGCGATGCAGCATGCCCTTGATGGTTCTAGAAGCCCCCAATGATTTGGAGGTCTTCTTCAAGCTGGTCGTGGCTTTCTTCCTGAAATGTGCAAAATGTATAAGTACAGGAACAAGACAGATGAATAGACAATGTCGGAGGAAAATAAGCTTACACAAGTGGGGGTGCTTTGGCAAAAGGGATCCCAGTAACTTTTCTCTTCTCCACCTCCAGGGTGGAGGTAGTCTTCTTGGAGGATCCACCCTCCGTATTTTTCTTCTTTACTCCATCGGCAGCGTCAGAGGTGGAGCTCTTCCGCTTTCGCGCCAATGGAGCATCGTCGTCGGACACGACTGTGACTTCCTTCATCTTTGTATCGTAGATTTGGGCAGCCATGCTGCCCTCCTCTAGATCGCTAAGCTGTTGAGTGAGAAGTCACCGTGGTAGATGAGATGACATCTGCAAGATGGAAGAACTGGAGTATATGTCATACACGGAAAATAAATAACTACCTTTGGGCACTTGCCGTCTATGAACATGTCGTAGGTGATGGTGAAGCCACGCTTCTTGTCCTTCACCTTGACGATGTCCTTAAGACGGAGCTTGACGGAGTCACTCGAGAAGTTCTCCACAGAGATGCGGAGGCTATCCCTTCTATCGCTGGTATACTCATGCATGAGCTTCGCGCGGTGCTGCAGAGGTTGGATTCGCCTGATGAACCAGCACATGGCTAGTTCCAAGCCGGTCAAACCCGTCTCTACGAACTATTCTATCCGCCTTATGGCGCGGGAACCATCGAGGTCGGAGGGAAGGGAGGCCTGGGATATCCATGACGAGGCTTCAGCGGTGGCTCCATCAACGATGTCCGGCTACGTTACTTCTTGGCCAGCCGGAGGAATATCTGGGCCGTAGAAGTAAGTTTGTTGCCAGTTTTTGCAGGACTCGTGACCGACGATGTCGGGGAACCACCGGCTAGGACGGATCTTTAAGCTTATGGTGCCGCAATTCTTAAGTTCTTCCTTACAGGCTCCGACTTCACTCTTTACGGTGAATAAGTACACGAAGAGATCTAGCCTAGGCTTTATCCCTAAGTAACCCTCGCAGAGCGCCGCGTAGTTGCTAAGCGCTAAGATACTGTTGGGAGAAAGGTTTTGGGGCTGGACTCTATAGTGGTTTAAGACGGAGAGGAAGAAATTGTAGATGGGCAGGGAGACGCCGTGTACCAGTTGGGTTTTGAGGCATACATTTTCTCCGGCTTGGGGAGAAGGTGTCACCTCATGCAGCGCCGCCGCCAGCCAAAGCCCCTCCATCGCAGGGAGGTAGCCCTCAGTTATCAGCTCCTTTATATCACGGTCCGTGATGTCTGAGCCACGCCAGTCGCCCTTGTGAGAATCAAGCTCCTCCTCCAACGGCTCCAGCGCCGCTGGATTATGGTCGCCGCCGGTGGACTCAACCATCGCCGAGACGGGGATGACCAAGCCCTCTGGGGGCACGATGACAGAGCTCGCCGGCTTCGCCGCGGCTTCGTTCGACGCCGCCATGGAAGGGAAAGTGTGTTGCTAGCCATGGAGTGGGTTTGAAGGTGACTGATGCATATTGGGGCTAGGGTTTTTCGCGAGTTATCGCGGAGAGCTCGAGGAGGCACACGCTGGAGGAAGAAGACGATGCGAGGAGAGAATGAGGTGAAAAGTAAAAAATCCCACCGCAGTTACTATTTATCATCTCCAGCATCAAGATTTGTGCAGCTTAATCGGACGGTTGCCGCGTAGACGACGTGTTCGCGAACATGCGTGGAAATTTCGCCACGTCTCCAACCGTCGCCGCCAAAGGTTCGTATCGCTCGGGCGGGAAAATAGGACATGATTGCGTTCTCTGCATGTGTGAGTTACGAGGCGTCTCTGACCTATGCCTACGTCGCCCTAGCTGACATAGGCAGATGAGCCGTCACATCGGAAGATTCCGGCATGGATGGATCCAGTCCGGCTACGGAATAATACGATTGAAGATTCAGCATTTCTCCGACTTACAAGTTGAAGACGGAGAAAATCTTGCAGGGTTCTTTGGGAGGACTACAAGATATTGATTGACGATTTGCCGACATCCATCTAGACGGAGAATTCCACATGAAGAGGCAAGACGGCGCAAGATCTTGGAGTTCTCTGGGGGCTACTGTTGGGGATATGCTATATGGGTATCCTCATAGCATGTCTCCTATCCGGATAACCCGGGTGGCCCATAGTTGGTAGCATGGCTCATGGCCTGTTGGACGGCCTAGTTAGATGGATCCAGAACGGAGGCCCATGCTGGATGAAGGAAGTCTACGGTTGGAGTCACCGACGTACCCGGAGCCTTGGAGTACAAGATACACAAGACTAGTAATAGACGGTGTAGGAATATGTAACCTGTCCGGCTAGGACTTTTCCCTGTTTCCCTAGGACCTGGCGACTATATAAGTCGGGCCTATGGGAGCCTTTAGGGCACGATAACTTAGACTTTCTAGTCACCTCGCACAGCGAACGAGTCCATGTAACTCGACGTATCGCCCTTATAGTGATTTATAGCAGGAGTAGGATTCCGCCACCGCTATGGGATCTGAACTGGTAAGCTGTGTTACCTCCTACCCGTCAACCGTCCGCCTTACCCCACGTCTCTAAACACGCACTGTGAGGACCCCTCCATGGCGTACTCGTCGTCAATACCACGACAGCAAGCTCCTCTTGTACTACTCAAGCACGAACTTTCTACTCCTCTCCAACACCAATCAACTTATTTGCAACAACACAGCGAAAACGGGTGACCAAACTACTTTATTCAAGAAAACTAAGCAAACTAAACAAAACTAAGACGCCCAAGAACATCACAATAGTGCATGAAACAATAAAACAAAGTGTCTAGAAAAGACCAGGCTTTTTATTGATGAAGAAGGATGCCTGGCATCCCCGGCGATGACTTGTACCTCTTGATGGGGGAATACCAATCGGGGTATTACCCACGAAGCGGAGTCGCCAGATGGATCAAGCCGACAGAAACCTAGCCCTGAGCGGGTCAACTCGCCCAATACAGCGACTGGGGCATGCTGGACCTAGACGAGTGGCGCCGACTGGAGGTCCAAGATAGTGACTTCAATACAAAGCACACCAAATACTTCTAAACCCTAACTGGCTGCAGATATAAAGCCAACAGGGGCACCCCACGGGGCATGCTCTCCCACGTCTCATTAGATCTAGTCTCTCCATCTGCCTACGGTGGCTCCCATATAAACCAATCTATGATCATATACTGGATTGATAGCAAGACGTAGCGTTCCTCCACCAAGTGGATGTGAACTTGGGTACATCGTGTGCCAATCTCGCTCCCGGATTCTCCTACGTCGCTTGCTCCCTCTACGTAAGCTATCCCGGTAGCATCTGCCGTGGAATACCACGACAGTTGGCGCCCACCGTGGGGAAAACAACGCTTGGAGACGTGATCCGAACGAGACCCCTCGTCATCAAATGGGCGACAAGATTGCATCTAGTCGTCTTGTCCGTTTCAGCACCATCGCGGTTCTATGTGGCCTGATTCGTCTCCATGATGCGAAGACAGCCAAGCACTTGATGAATGCATCGTGTTCTCGAGTCTCGGAAAAGGAAAAGGACGATCTGCAGGTCGAGAAAGGACACCAATGAAACGATCAAACTGCAAAACCTTTGGAGCCATCACGTGACCATGTTCCCTGGCTGTCGGTTTTTTCCTATTCACCACGTCGATCTCTCTCTTTCTTTAATTATTAAATCTTACTATGTATTTAATCCTCCACACGCATGTACGTTTATTTGCATGTGTACGTTTAATCTTGACTAATCATGATTTCAAGATGAGATTAGAGGAGGACGTCTTGATCTGTCGTTGGAGGATACACAACGCTAGAGCGGAGCTTCCAATCGGCGAACGATCGAAAACCGACGAATTCAATCTCACTCTGCAATCTTATTTTAATTATTATATTTTATCATATCTATTAATCAATCGTTTTGTTTCTGTCGTCTTGTTTCTGTAAGTACGAGAAAATCCAAGTCCGCCGAGCGCAGCACCAATCGGTCGCAACTTCACCTGTTGCTGACTAGCCATGCTGCGGAACTCGTCTAAACGCGGACACGCTTAAACGCGGACTCGCTAGGCTCGAGGACTCGCATGTCGGGGACTCGCCCAGCGCGGACTCGCCTGCCATGGGATCACCATCGCGGCCTCACCCTTGCAGCCTCACCGTCATCGCCATAGCGCGACCTCCGTCCGCCGCGTCGACTTTGCCATAGCGCGACCTCCGTCCGCCGCGTCGACTCTGTGTTCGCCGCGTCGACTTCGCCATAGCGCGACCTCCGTCTGCCGCGTCGACTCTTTCCGGCTACGTCGAATGCGTACGCCGCGCCTACTAAGGGACCTTCATCGTCCGAGTCGCCAGAGAGGGTCGCATGCCATGCTGCATGGACTCACCACTGGGTGTCTCTTCCTCTCGGGAAAAATTAATTTGCATTTGTCAACCTTTGAAAGAGCTACTACAATGGACAAGTAGTGCGGACGAGGACTGCAAACCGAGCCTCGGATCGTCCATGAAAAACGCTAACCGAGAGCCATCATTGAGTCGCCTTGCTCGACGGCCTTCCGGACCAAGAAAAATGGTTGTGCTACAAACAGCACCATGTCCTCCTCAACCTTAGACAAGGCGACTCTCGGGCCAAGTAGTGCGGACGAGGACTGCAAACCGAGCCTCGGATCGGGAAAACGCCCGAGAGACGTCTTTGGAGTCGCCATGCGACTGGTCCCCCCAAGATGAGAGACTCGCTAACAAAAACAGCGCAATCAACACCATCGTACTCACCACACTCGGGGACTCTCCCCTCGCGGACTCGCAATCATCGCGGACTCGCCACCGCGGACTCGCCCTCGCGTACTCCACACGTTCGGGGACTCTCCACCGCGGACTCGCCCTCGCATACTCGACACACTCGGGGACTCACCATCGCGGGTTCGCCCAGCGCGAACTCGCCATCGCAGACTTGCCTTGTTAATAGCTAAGTTTCTTTACACTCTTACATGCTATGCGTCCGAAACATATATGCACCTTCATTCACTCTCCAAAGCCTACCATGCAGTCGTATATGACCCTTTCAGGGACCAAAATCATACTTGGGATCGGTTTCAGTTTTGTCAGCTGTTTATTCGCGTCCGTCGAAGTAGTGAGGCTGGGTACCAAAAGACCGACCTTGTCTCCGGGTTCAACATTCTGGCATCGCGTCCCTGTTACCCGGCAAGCGTTTGATGCTGGAGGTTTGCCTGCTCATGAAAAGACACGCATAAACCTTACATGTTGCCCATCGATCCACATAACAAAAGTGCATTTTCTTCAACATCTACGAATCGTACTCTTTACAAATGTTCAATATACTTCATAAATACACCTTACTATAGTTGTGCCTTTTCCTCCTACTCAGCAAAACGGTCTGGCGTCTTTCTCGCCACTCGCCGCGCTCGGGGGCTTGGCGCTCGCATGTCGCTCAACCTTGCCACTCGCCATGCTCGGTAGCAACCACTACTATTTTCAGAATATGCATCTCTAAAGAGCCTCAAGTAGCCTCTACAAGCCAACTCGAGCCTCGGGGACTACTCCTAGGCATGTTGTGTGTACGCATGGTTCCACGACCGTGGCTCGCCCTTGGGAACTCGCCATCGCGGACTCGCCCTCGCGTACTCAACGCGCTCGGGGATTCTCCACCGCGGACTCGCCCTCGCGTACTCAACACGCTCGGGGACTCTCCACCACTCATGTCTATGGTTAGGAAACCTTAACCATCATTAATAAATGAGCTAGTCCATAGAGGCGTACTAGGGACACGGTGTTGTTCACAAACCACACAAGTATTAAAGTTTCTGCTTAACACAATTCTAGCATGGAATATAAACATTATCATGAACAAGAATTATAATAATAACATCTTTATTATTGCCTCTAGGGAATAATTCCAACACATACCACATCACCTTGGCGGGAACCCTCTTCCTCGTGCGCTCCCCCTCAACATCACCAGGGTCATCTCATGGGATCTTATACCGCAATGCAGTGCATACTGGGCATGCATCCAAATTCTCGTACTGCTCACCGCGATAGAGGATGCAGTCATTAATGCATGCATGTATCTTCTGTACCTCTAATCCTAGAGGGCAGACAACCTTCTTTGCTTCGTAAGTACTGGCGGGCAGTTCGTTATCCTTTGGAAGCAGCTTCTTCATTATCTTCAACAACTTTTCAAATCCCTTGTCAGGCACACCGACCTCTACCTTCCATTTCAGCAATTCCAGTGTGCTGCCTAGTTTTTTGTCGCCATCTTCGCAATTGGGGTACAACAATTTGTTGTGATCATCTAACATCTGCTCAAATTTCAACCTCTCCCTTTCGCTATCACATTCTCCCTTTGCATCAGCAATGGCCCGACCAAGATCATCATCTGGCTCATATGATGCATGTTCTTCTACTTCTTCTTCATCATTGTCTTCCATTGTAGTACCACCGTATTCAGGGGACATAGGATAGCTGTCATCATTCTCTTCATCTTCGTTGTCTTCCATCATAACCCCTCTTTCTCCGTGCTTGGTCCAACAATTATAGCCAGACATGAAACCGAACCGAAACAAGTGCCCATGAAGGACTCTTGAGGAAGAGTATTCCTTCTGATTCTGACACTCACCACATGGACAACAGATAAAACCATTCCTCTTGTTTGCCTCTGCCACAACGAGAAAAGAACGCATGCCTTTAATGAACTCGTCAGAGATTCGGTCAGCGTACATCCATTGTCGTCTCATCTGCATTTTATAAGTTCATCAAACAAAATCACGATGCTAAGAGTAGAACTAGTCTAAAAATAAAAGAACACATCGTATACATCAAACAAGCACTGATTTAAAAAACTTTCTACTATATCTTTAGTCCCGGTTGGACACACCAACCGGGATTAAAGGGGTTGCGGCAGGCTAGGGCCGACATGAGCCCGTTTAGTCCCGAATGGTGTCTCCAATCGGGACTAAAAGTGGGTGAAAACACTATATGTCGTGAGAGGACACTATGCCAGTGAGTGGCGACACTGTTTCAATGGGTGGCGACAATATGAAAGGGGTGAGTGTCGACATTATGTCATGAGTGTCGACACTATGTTGTGATGCTTAATCTATAAATAGGCTTCCTTGTGAACTATCAACTGCAAGGAAGATCGTGTGTGAGACCAGGGACACCACTACGGCGGAGCTTCTCGAAGATGTTTTAGGACCTCGTCCTCAGACATCTTCGAGGAGCTCGCCGTAGAGGCACTCCCTAATATGTGAAATTAGTTAGCTCCACCAGCATACTAATTTAGCTAGAAAAGATATGAACTGAAAGATGGTGTGCGAGAGCAGGGACACCACTATGGCAGAGCTTCTTGAAGATGTCTTAGGATGCCTCGTCCTCAGACATCTTCGAGGAGCTCGCCATAGAGGCACTCCCTAATTTAATTTGGTAGCTCCTTGGCGTGTTCATGTTTTTGTTCTTAATTTCTTGCTTATCTGGCCGATGATTAACTAAAATGCTAGGGCGCCACTATATATATGTGTGTCTTCATAGTTTTGGTACTTATTTTTGTTTCAATGGATTTTGTGACGACAGGTAGAAGAAAGAAGAATATTTTGTTGCTTGACGGTGACATGATGCACTGTGAACCGACCGGATTTCAAGACAACGTGTCAAACCAAGATATGTATATAGTATGAAATCATGTATCTATGTGCTTTGATGAATCAGATGAATTTCGAGAACTATATGTGCCAAATTAACCAGATATACAGAGATAGAACCCACACAAAATCTATCCATTTCTAGAGCATGAAAGGAGCTAAAACAAGCAATGAGAGATGAAATGATGAAGTTGCTAACCTCTTAGGACCCATGATAGATGTGGAGCCAAAAAATCTTCACAAATCTTGAGAAAAATGGGGAAGAACTCGAGATTGAGGGGAGAAATTTGAGAGGGATGATTGTGTGAGCTTGAAATGGCTCGGGCTGGGAAGGGGAAGAAGATATAGTCGGGGACTTTAGTCCCGGTTTGAGAAACAAACCGGGGCTAAAGGTCCACACATCTGCTCTTTTCCAGCGCCAGACCCTTTAGCTCCGGTTTGTTAAACGAACCGGGGCTAAAGTTCACATACGAATCGGGGCTAATGTCTTCTGGTCCCTGCGGCCGTTTCTAGCCGTTGGGACCAGGGCATTAGTCCCGGTTTGTACCAGAACCAGGACTAATGCTCTGGACCAAAGGTCCGTTTTCTACTAGTGGTGGGATGCTCATATGAAAAGCAAAAGGCAAATAAAACTTACAAGTGCAATGATCTTGAGGTTTGTAGCACTCTCGGCCAGCAGCTTGCCAAAGGATTCGATGTTTCCTTGCAAGATTTCTGCTTGTCGGAGGAGCTCCTCTAGACCTCACGTCGGAGATGTCGGCGCCGCACCAAGGACCAGAGAAATGCTACCCGGTGTAAGTACCAGATAGACTATCTTTGGATAAGCTATGGCTTTCTTGGGTGCTGGGGAGCCGCCTACGGTAGAAGTACATGCTTCCACCACCGTCTTACCGCTACCGATGGCATCCTTAGCTGGAGATTCAGCCATTTGGTGGGAAGCACTCTCCTGCGTCGCCTGCTCGCCGACAACAGTGACCTCGGTAGAGGCACCTGAGTCCACTTCCATGGCGGAAGGGCCAGATGCCTCCTTAGCTTGTGAGCTTGTCGGGGCAGACAAAGGCTTGACGGAGGGAGTGTCAGGGGCGATGGTGGGAGATGCGTCGCGATGCAGCATGCCCTTGATGGTTCTAGAAGCCCCCAATGATTTGGAGGTCTTCTTCAAGCTGGTCGTGGCTTTCTTCCTGAAATGTGCAAAATGTATAAGTACAGGAACAAGACAGATGAATAGACAATGTCGGAGGAAAATAAGCTTACACAAGTGGGGGTGCTTTGGCAAAGGGATCCCAGTAACTTTTCTCTTCTCCACCTCCAGGGTGGAGGTAGTCTTCTTGGAGGATCCACCCTCCGTATTTTTCTTCTTTACTCCATCGGCAGCGTCAGAGGTGGAGCTCTTCCGCTTTCGCGCCAATGGAGCATCGTCGTCGGACACGACTGTGACTTCCTTCATCTTTGGATCGTAGATTTGGGCAGCCATGCTGCCCTCCTCTAGATCGCTAAGCTGTTGAGTGAGAAGTCACCGTGGTAGATGAGATGACATCTGCAAGATGGAAGAACTGGAGTATATGTCATACACGGAAAATAAATAACTACCTTTGGGCACTTGCCGTCTATGAACATGTCGTAGGTGATGGTGAAGCCACGCTTCTTGTCCTTCACCTTGACGATGTCCTTAAGACGGAGCTTGACGGAGTCACTCGAGAAGTTCTCCACAGAGATGCGGAGGCTATCCCTTCTATCGCTGGTATACTCATGCATGAGCTTCGCGCGGTGCTGCAGAGGTTGGATTCAACTGATGAACCAGCACATCGCTAGTACCAACCCGGTCAAACCCGTCTCTACGAACTATTCTATCCGCCTTATGGCGCGGGAACCATCGAGGTCGGAGGGAAGGGAGGCCTGGGATCTCCATGACGAGGCTTCAGCGGTGGCTCCATCAACGATGTCCGGCTACGTTACTTCTTGGCCAGCCGGAGGAATATCTGGGCCGTAGAAGTAAGTTTGTTGCCAGTTTTTGCAGGACTCGTGACCGACGATGTCGGGGAACCACCGGCTAGGACGGATCTTTAAGCTTATGGTGCCGCAATTCTTAAGTTCTTCCTTACAGGCTCCGACTTCACTCTTTACGGTGAATAAGTACACGAAGAGATCTAGCCTAGGCTTTATCCCTAAGTAACCCTCGCAGAGCGCCGCGTAGTTGCTAAGCGCTAAGATACTGTTGGGAGAAAGGTTTTGGGGCTGGACTCTATAGTGGTTTAAGACGGAGAGGAAGAAATTGTAGATGGGCAGGGAGACGCCGTGTACCAGTTGGGTTTTGAGGCATACATTTTCTCCGGCTTGGGGAGAAGGTGTCACCTCGCAGGCCGGCGCCGCTCGCCAGGCGAGCCCCTCCATCGCAGGGAGGTAGCCCTCAGTTATCAGCTCCTTTATATCACGGTCCGTGATGTCTGAGCCACGCCAGTCGCCCTTGTGAGAATCAAGCTCCTCCTCCAACGGCTCCAGCGCCGCTGGATTATGGTCGCCGCCGGTGGACTCAACCATCGCCGAGACGGGGATGACCAAGCCCTCTGGGGGCACGATGACAGAGCTCGCCGGCTTCGCCGCGGCTTCGTTCGACGCCGCCATGGAAGGGAAAGTGTGTTGCTAGCCATGGAGTGGGTTTGAAGGTGACTGATGCATATTGGGGCTAGGGTTTTTCGCGAGTTATCGCGGAGAGCTCGAGGAGGCACACGCTGGAGGAAGAAGACGATGCGAGGAGAGAATGAGGTGAAAAGTAAAAAATCCCACCGCAGTTACTATTTATCATCTCCAGCATCAAGATTTGTGCAGCTTAATCGGACGGTTGCCGCGTAGACGACGTGTTCGCGAACATGCGTGGAAATTTCGCCACGTCTCCAACCGTCGCCGCCAAAGGTTCGTATCGCTCGGGCGGGAAAATAGGACATGATTGCGTTCTCTGCATGTGTGAGTTACGAGGCGTCTCTGACCTATGCCTACGTCGCCCTAGCTGACATAGGCAGATGAGCCGTCACATCGGAAGATTCCGGCATGGATGGATCCAGTCCGGCTACGGAATAATACGATTGAAGATTCAGCATTTCTCCGACTTACAAGTTGAAGACGGAGAAAATCTTGCAGGGTTCTTTGGGAGGACTACAAGATATTGATTGACGATTTGCCGACATCCATCTAGACGGAGAATTCCACATGAAGAGGCAAGACGGCGCAAGATCTTGGAGTTCTCACGGGGCTCTTGTTGGGGATATGCTATATGGGTATCCTCATGGCATGTCTCCTATCCGGATAACCCGGGTGGCCCATAGTTGGTAGCATGGCTCATGGCCTGTTGGACGGCCTAGTTAGATGGATCCAGAACGGAGGCCCATGCTGGATGAAGGAAGTCTACGGTTGGAGTCACCGACGTACCCGGAGCCTTGGAGTACAAGATACACAAGACTAGTAATAGACGGTGTAGGAATATGTAACCTGTCCGGCTAGGACTTTTCCCTGTTTCCCTAGGACCTGGCGACTATATAAGTCGGGCCTATGGGAGCCTTTAGGGCACGATAACTTAGACTTTCTAGTCACCTCGCACAGCGAACGAGTCCATGTAACTCGACGTATCGCCCTTATAGTGATTTATAGCAGGAGTAGGATTCCGCCACCGTTGCGGGATCTGAACCTGGGTAAGCTGTGTTACCTCCTACCCGTCAACCGTCCGCCTTACCCCACGTCTCTAAACACGCACTGTGAGGACCCCTCCATGGCGTACTCGTCGTCAATACCACGACAGCAAGCTCCTCTTGTACTACTCAAGCACGAACTTTCTACTCCTCTCCAACACCAATCAACTTATTTGCAACAACACAGCGAAAACGGGTGACCAAACTACTTTATTCAAGAAAACTAAGCAAACTAAACAAAAACTAAGACGCTCCAAGAACATCACAATAGTGCATGAAACAATAAAAACAAAGTGTCTAGAAAAGACCTGGGCTTTTTATTGATGAAGAAGGGGATGCCCTGGGCATCCCCGAGCGTTGACACTTGTACCTCTTGATGGGGGAATACCAATCGGGGTATTACCCACGAAGCGGAGTCGCCAGATGGATCAAGCCGACAGAAACCTAGCCCTGAGCGGGTCAACTCGCCCAATACAGCGACTGGGGCATGCTGGACCTAGACGAGTGGCGCCGACTGGAGGTCCAAGATAGTGACTTCAATACAAAGCACACCAAATACTTCTAAACCCTAACTGGCTGCAGATATAAAGCCAACAGGGGCACCCCACGGGGCATGCTCTCCCACGTCTCATTAGATCTAGTCTCTCCATCTGCCTACGGTGGCTCCCATATAAACCAATCTATGATCATATACTGGATTGATAGCAAGACGTAGCGTTCCTCCACCAAGTGGACGTGAACTTGGGTACATCGTGTGCCAATCTCGCTCCCGGATTCTCCTACGTCGCTTGCTCCCTCTACGTAAGCTATCCCGGTAGCATCTGCCGTGGAATACCACGACAGTTGGCGCCCACCGTGGGGAAAACAACGCTTGGAGACGTGATCCGAACGAGACCCCTCGTCATCAAATGGGCGACAAGATTGCATCTAGTCGTCTTGTCCGTTTCAGCACCATCGCGGTTCTATGTGGCCTGATTCGTCTCCATGATGCGAAGACAGGCAGCCAAGCACTTGATGAATGCATCGTGTTCTCGAGTCTCGGAAAAGGAAAAGGACGATCTGCAGGTCTGAGAAAGGACACCAATGAAACGATCAAAACTGCAAGGCACTGGAGCCATCACGTGACCATGTTCCCTGGCTGTCGGTTTTTTCCTATTCACCACGTCGATCTCTCTCTTTCTTTAATTATTAAATCTTACTATGTATTTAATCCTCCACACGCATGTACGTTTATTTGCATGTGTACGTTTAATCTTGACTAATCATGATTTCAAGATGAGATTAGAGGAGGACGTCTTGATCTGTCGTTGGAGGATACACAACGCTAGAGCGGAGCTTCCAATCGGCGAACGATCGAAAACCGACGAATTCAATCTCACTCTGCAATCTTATTTTAATTATTATATTTTATCATATCTATTAATCAATCGTTTTGTTTCTGTCGTCTTGTTTCTGTAAGTACGAGAAAATCCAAGTCCGCCGAGCGCAGCACCAATCGGTCGCAACTTCACCTGTTGCTGACTAGCCATGCTGCGGAACTCGTCTAAACGCGGACACGCTTAAACGCGGACTCGCTAGGCTCGAGGACTCGCATGTCGGGGACTCGCCCAGCGCGGACTCGCCTGCCATGGGATCACCATCGCGGCCTCACCCTTGCAGCCTCACCGTCATCGACATCGCCATAGCGCGACCTCCGTCCGCCGCGTCGACTTTGCCATAGCGCGACCTCCGTCCGCCGCGTCGACTCTGTGTTCGCCGCGTCGACTTCGCCATAGCGCGACCTCCGTCTGCCGCGTCGACTCTTTCCGGCTACGTCGAATGCGTACGCGGCGCCTACTAAGGGACCTTCATCGTCCGAGTCGCCAGAGAGGGTCGCATGCCATGCTGCATGGACTCACCACTGGGTGTCTCTTCCTCTCGGGAAAAATTAATTTGCATTTGTCAACCTTTGAAAGAGCTACTCGCAATGGACAAGTAGTGCGGACGAGGACTCGCAAACCGAGCCTCGGATCGTCCATGAAAAACGCTAACCGAGAGCCATCATTGGAGTCGCCTTGCTCGACTGGCCTTCCGGACCAAGAAAAATGGTTGTGCTACACAAACAGCACCATGTCCTCCTCAACCTTAGACAGTGCGACTCTCAGGCCAAGTAGTGCGGACGAGGACTCGCAAACCGAGCCTCGGATCGTCCAGGAAAAACGCCCAGCCGAGAGACGTCTTTGGAGTCGCCATGCGACTGGTCCCCCGGGCCAAGATGAGAGACTCGCTAACAAAAACAGCGCAATCAACACCATCGTGTACTCACCACACTCGGGGACTCTCCCCTCGCGGACTCGCAATCATCGCGGACTCGCCACCGCGGACTCGCCCTCGCGTACTCCACACGTTCGGGGACTCTCCACCGCGGACTCGCCCTCGCATACTCGACACACTCGGGGACTCACCATCGCGGGTTCGCCCAGCGCGAACTCGCCATCGCAGACTTGCCTTGTTAATAGCTAAGTTTCTTTACACTCTTACATGCTATGCGTCCGAAACATATATGCACCTTCATTCACTCTCCAAAGCCTACCATGCAGTCGTATATGACCCTTTCAGGGACCAAAATCATACTTGGGATCGGTTTCAGTTTTGTCAGCTGTTTATTCGCGTCCGTCGAAGTAGTGAGGCTGGGTACCAAAAGACCGACCTTGTCTCCGGGTTCAACATTCTGGCATCGCGTCCCTGTTACCCGGCAAGCGTTTGATGCTGGAGGTTTGCCTGCTCATGAAAAGACACGCATAAACCTTACATGTTGCCCATCGATCCACATAACAAAAGTGCATTTTCTTCAACATCTACGAATCGTACTCTTTACAAATGTTCAATATACTTCATAAATACACCTTACTATAGTTGTGCCTTTTCCTCCTACTCAGCAAAACGGTCTGGCGTCTTTCTCGCCACTCGCCGCGCTCGGGGGCTTGGCGCTCGCATGTCGCTCAACCTTGCCACTCGCCATGCTCGGTAGCAACCACTACTATTTTCAGAATATGCATCTCTAAAGAGCCTCAAGTAGCCTCTACAAGCCAACTCGAGCCTCGGGGACTACTCCTAGGCATGTTGTGTGTACGCATGGTTCCACGACCGTGGCTCGCCCTTGGGAACTCGCCATCGCGGACTCGCCCTCGCGTACTCAACGCGCTCGGGGATTCTCCACCGCGGACTCGCCCTCGCGTACTCAACACGCTCGGGGACTCTCCACCACGGACTCGCCCTCGCGTACTCAACGCGCTCGGGGACTCGGCGCGCTACAGACGGCACCACTCGACGATCTCCCAACCTCTCCACTCGCCGTTCTCGGGGACTCGTCACGCTCCACGTTCAGGGACTCACCGCAACTGGCGACTTCACCGACACCCTGCGTCTTTTGCCAACTGGCCATCACCGACTGGCCCACGCCGACCGCCTCCCGCTTGACGGTTCTTTTCTCTGTTCAGGAGCTCGTCGCAGATTCGCCACCACCCATCGTCAAGACTCTCCGTGCCCTGCCTCAAGCCCGTGTCGAATCGACAACGCGCTCGGGGACTACTGATGGGGGAATACTAATCGGGGTATACCCACGAAGCGGAGTCGCCAGCTGGATCAAGCCGACAAAAACCTAGCCCTGAGCGGGTCGACTCGCCCAATACGGCGACTGGCGCATGCTGGACCTAGACGAGTGGTGCCGACTGGAGGCCCAAGACGGCGACTTCAATACAAAGCTCACCAAATACTTGTAAACCCTAACTGGCTGCATATATAAAGCCACCAGGGGCACCCCCACGGGGCATGCTCTCACACGTCTCATTAGATCTAGTCTCTCCCTCTGCCTACGGCGGCTCCCATGTAAACCAATATATGATCATATAATGGATTGATAGCAGGACGTAGCGTTTCTCCACCGAGGGGACGTGAACCTGGGTACATCGTGTGCCAATCTCGCTCCTAGATTCTCCTACGTCGCCTGCTCCCTCTACGTAAACTACCCCCGATAGCATCTGCCGTGCAATACCACGACACCTCTTGAATATTACTTGGGGTGACACGGGGTGGCATCCCCAAGCTTGAGATTTTGTCCATTCTTCATCTCATTACATCATTCTTTCTCTACACCTGAAAATTATCCTTCATACAAAACTTCACACAATCTTCATTAGCAACATTAGTGTATTCAAAAGATAATAGATCTTTGGGTTAAGCTTTAGAACAGCAAAACTTCCACTAAAAACACAAGCTACTGTACCAATTCCCTCAAAAATATTAATTTTCCAAAACGAACCCCAAAAGGAATCAATAGGAAGCAAATGCAAATAATGGCAGAAATCTGTCAAAACAGACCAGCAGGTAGAAACCGATTTTTTCGAAGACCTTCTATTGCTCAAATCAAAAAGTGTTAAACTAACGAAATTTATCTAACATACTGGGAGATTTATTCACAAAATATCAGCTCAATCAGAGTTACATAGATTCCTCACAAATTTTTATGGTGGAGAACAAAAATCTGATTCGGGACAACAACTCCCCAGATCTTACATCCCTCTCATTAGAGGTTATTCTTGGCAGAAAAAAGCAAACAAAAAGGATAAGGAGAGGTCATTACTGAAGTAATAACTTTCAAGACTCAAGAAAACTCTTGGTTTATCTCCCAATGAGTACTTTTCTTTAACGCCTTTAAGTTAGGCACAAGAATCAAGAATCAAGTATTTTCAAATGAAGAAGCATTAACATCAAACCTTGCTTTCAAAGGAGGAGCAAAAAGAAACTTATCTCTCCTAATAGGGAAGTGTTATAAATGGAAATTGATATTTAATGGTGCCTTCTTTCATATCAATGATGGCATCAACAGTTCTAAGAAAAGGTATTCCCAAAGTAATAGGACAAGAAGCATTGTATTAAACATCCAAAACATAGAAATCAGCAGGGACATAAGCGTTGTTAACCATAATAAGAACATCATTAATACTCCCCATGAGTTTCTTCTTAGCATTATCATTAAGTGGGACATACAAATAACAATCTTCCAAAGGTGTCAAATCAAGCATTTCATAAATCTTTCTAGGCATAATAGAGACACTAGAACCAAGGTCACATGAAGCTTTGAGATCAAAGTCATTCACTTGCATAATAATAATGGGTTCCCAACTATCTTCTACACTCCTAGGAATAGAGGCTTTGTGTTTCAACTTATCTTCCTTAATTTTAATAAGAGCATTTGTAATGTGTTTGGTGAAAGCTACATGCATATCACTTGCATCAGGACTTCTAGAAAGATTTTGTAGGAACATAATCACTTCAGAAATATTGCAACCATCAAGATCAAAATCAAACTTAGCATCACTAGTAGTAGACTTATTGGGTTTAGGAATTGTGGTAGGAGGAATAGGGGATTCTTGTGGTTTAGTGGCATCCATATTGGTGGTGGTGATAGTGCACACACTATTGTTTTTAGCAATTTCAGCTTCTCTTTCCCACTTAGCATGAAGTTGGGCTAACAGTCAAACATTTTAATCAATAGTAACTTGTATGGCATGAGTAGCAGCAAAGGTACTTTCTAATCCAAGAATCAATACTATTTCTAGGCAAGGTTAGCAACCATTCTTTAGCTTTTCCTCTCAAGGAGAAAGGAAACAACTTGATCTTAATAATATCTCCATCTACATCCTTATATTTTTGCATCTCACAGATTTCAACAAAGTTATTCAGGTGGGTAGCAGAAGCATCAGAACTAGCACCAGAAAATTGCTCTCTCATCACAAGATTCAACAAAGCAGGATTAATTTCATAAAAGGTAGCATTAGGAGCAGGTGGATCAATAGGAGTACTTAGGAAATCATTGTTGTTTTTGCTAGTGAAGTCACACAATGTAGCATCCCAAATTTCATCAAATGAAAAGTCATGTCATTGCATTCATATCATCATAGCATTTTGATCTTGCACAAAAATGTTCAAAACAAACCCCTAAATAAAACCATATTTATACCCCTTTTATTATATACATATGGGGCTTGGTTTTTATTTTATTTTATTTTATAACCTCAAAATAGTTTTTGAATGCTTTGTTGTGTTTGACACACTTTTTGGCACTAGGATCACAGTACAAAAACCTGGTGAAAATTTGAATTCAAACAGAATTGATTTGAGCTTTCAAAACCATTTTGGAAAATCAAAATAGAAAAAGAAAAATGCTTTGAGG
Organism: Avena longiglumis; assembly: GCA_030063025.1. Taxonomy (NCBI): domain Eukaryota; kingdom Viridiplantae; phylum Streptophyta; class Magnoliopsida; order Poales; family Poaceae; genus Avena; species Avena longiglumis. The sequence continues at coordinate 562,613,323 of CP125974.1, forward strand.
AAAAAAAGAGATCAGACCAGCCAACTGGCATGGCCCAACTAGCAGCCCAGCAGCCCACCAAGCTTTCCCCCCTCCCCCTCCCTCTTTCTCACCCACGCGATTTGCAGCCCCTCGTTGACAGGCAGGCCGCACTGCCACGTCAACATCGCCGTCAATCCCGCGCCGGAGGACCTTCACCCCCTCTATCATTTCTTCTCTGATTCAATCCGCGTTATTGCGCTTGATTACCAGCATAACTCCCCCCCCCGACCCCGCTAATTAAACCCCCACTGCCCCTCACCACTGCCCGTCACTCAGCAACCCCGAAGAGCCCCCAGGCTCGACGAATTTCCATTCACAAACTCCGCCGCCCGAAGCACGTCGACGACCAATTCCGGTGAGCCCCTGTGCCTCCTTGCCCTCTGGTTCCTACTATCTTGCGCGCAATCCTCTTGCGCTCCTTGTGATGCTTTCCGTTTGCTCTCTTGTGCCCCAGAACGTCGCCCTCGTCAAGCTCTCCAAGCACCCGACGCTCTACTGAACTCCGGCGAGGAATAGCCATCGTGCCCGTGTGCCTCAGCCCCGTCCACGACCACCTTGAGCACCACGACGTCTCCACGACCTCAGTAAGCCCTAGTACCCCCTCCTCTACCCCCTAGCATCGCTGGCACGCCGTTGATAGATGCGCTGCCGCTGCAGTGGCCATTCGCGCCGCCCATCTTTGGCCAAAGCGACCAGATCCGCTGGATCTAGATCCAATGGATAGGATTAGAACTAGCGCGAAGGGGTACGGTCCAATCTGGACCGCGCGATCTAACTTAGATCTGATGTCCCATGAACGCGATCCGCGCGAAGTAGTACGGGTAATCAGATGGCACCGCGTGTCTAGATTTTTGTTTTAAAATCCAGATTTGAATCTATTAGATGAATTAACTTGTAAAATTCGTAACTTTTGATCTGTTTGTCCAAAAATTACAAATAATATATCAATGGATTCAAAAAATTGATCCCTACACATATATGGCCTTGGTTTGTCCATTTTCTTCTGTAAAATTTGGATTTTGAATAGAAACATTTGTAGGCTTAATTTGACTATACAAAATGTTTAGAAAATTATTTTAAAGTAATCTTTGGTTTTTTAGACTTTAGAAAGTTTACTTTGAGTTCAATACTGTTTAGTTGGACTTTTTTGGGTGGAAAATCATTCCATTGCATTTGCATGCATTCATATATATTTTTGTTTGTATATTGAATTTAAATTTGGTGTTATGATTTTATGTGTAGATTTTGGTGATTGTGATTGTGAGGATTGTTCCTACTCCCCAAACTATCAAGGAAAGTGATGCTTCATACTTTTGTCCTATTATTTTATCTATGCAGTAGTGTCAACTACCTCAAGAACTTCAACCTCCTCTGAGTCATCATCCTCGGTTTGTTTGGGGGCCTTACCCCGAGTTCGACCAGGGGACGAGTCAGGTTTTGGGATGAATTCTTCCAAATCAGGCTCGCCACTGTCCGGAGTATCACGATCTTTGCTCCAAGGAATAACAAGAATATCACCATCTTCCACGGCCTGCTCGTCGAATCTCTGAGGAAGAAAATGTAAGGGGAAATTGAATATTCGGTAAAACTAAGATGGTGCATAGTTCGGATGCAATGATTCGGAATTTGATTACCTTGTGAGGAGGGTTGTCACGAGTGAAGGGCTTCATGCCCCATGTCCAATCTTCAACCATGGACATGTTTCCAAATTTGCTAATCGTTGAGCTCGACGGTGGAGACCCTATTCGGATCCAGAGGGCCGATCATGTAGCACAAGTTGTGCGAGCGCATTTGGAGTAGGCTGATCCGGTTGCTCATGAAGACGGCCACAAGATCTTCACCGCATAGCCTGGCCCGGGTCAGCTCTTTAAGCTGGATCTCAAATTCCTCGGTGAGAGCATTACTCTTCTTCGGATCGAGTCCCAATTCTTCCTAGTGAGCGCGCCGATTGAGAAGGCCGGCAGCCGAATCTTGTCCTCCTTGGTGGAATTCTTCACATAGAAAAATGACCTATGCCATTTTTGAAGACTCGAGGCCTTTGACTCGGGGGAAAACATATTTCTTCCTCGACGAGATAGAGGCAGCTCCGCACTGCATCAAAGATTTTTTGGCCGGGTGCAGGTCCTTATTCGGCACTAAGTCGGCTCGGATCTAAAAGAACTTGGCCTAGAGCTCTAGAGAAGGCCAAAAGTCGAAGTATCCTTCGGTGGCCGAGATAAAGGAGGACAATGAGGCAATGGCGTTAGCCGGAAGATGATGCGGCTAAAGGCCGAAGTACTCTAAGAAATCCTTAGAAAAATCTCTAAGGGGGAGACTGAACCCTCTATAAAAGTGGGACATAAAAACTACATACTCGTCGGGCTCTACAATGGGAGCGGCCTCTAGGCCAGGTATGCGACATTTCACCTCAGCAGGAATACGACGTGTCTTGAGGAGGCACTCGATCTCATTCCGAGTGACCGTCAATCCTTGCCAGGATCCGCACTCCGGGGTTGTGACCGCGTCTTCTTCTCTGACGACAGCGATGCTATGTGAGCTCGACATGGGCTCGTCCGAAGAATCGATAGAGGAGGAGATGCTAGTAGCTGGGAGAGGTATTGATTGCCACGGTCCCGTTGCGGCAGCGAAGGAAAATGACTGGAGCACGGTGGAGAACGACCAAAAAGAAGCGGCGCAGTCGCGTGGAGTAGAGCTCTGCGGCGGCGTGAGCAGGAAGACGAGGAAGTGGAGAGTGGGGAAAGTAACTAAGGGTTTCCCCCGCTCCCCCCCATTTATAACCACAAACCGCCAGCAGTGGGATCGTGGGTCCGTGGCGGTTGCCGCGTACACGCGTGTATCGTGCGCTGGCAACCGCTGAGTGGATCCACGCAGAGGGTTACACGGCGCAGGAGGTGATCTGACCGCCGTAATCACTATGATAACTAAAGAGGCACTGCGCAGATATGACCGCCCGTAGTGGTCACTGTTCCTATGTCAGCAATCACTGTAGCGGCCCAAAAATGAGGTAAAGTGCAATGATTGTGACACGTAGGATAAAACTTACAAGAGAAGCTAAGCGAGTGACCCGGATGAGGAAAGTTGATTCGGAAGAGCGAGTCATACCTCGAAAAGAATCAAAGTAAGTTGGCAGAGCGACAAGGTGCGAATCGAGGTAAATCTTTAAGAAATAGCCGACTGAAAGATAAGTCGACAAACATATACATAGGTTCTGAATATCTTGAACCTACTGTATCCTTGCCGACAAAATTCGCCAAGACCGCACCAGCTTCAGGGACTAATGTTGGGGGATGACCCCAGTTAGGGTCAAGCTAAGGTAAAAGGGCAAATCCCTCATGGATATTGACCGGGTCAAATAATGACCCGGCCGAATTATATCTAAGCCGGCCAAATAAGGCTCGGGTTATCCCGAGTCAGGTAACTAAGGCCTGACTCGACCGACATAAGGGATATGTCGGCGTACATCTATTATGCTTTATATCTACAGGTTAGGGCTTGTCCGAGTCATACAAGGCGAGGCCGAGTCATGAGGAGGCTTGCTCGAGAAGGAGAGGGCGAACCCTGAAGTCAACACTGCACAATGTGTCTCTCTCGGGAATCTGTATAGTGCCAAGCGCTATAGACAATAGTCAGAGGGGCATAAGATCGTCATGGAGGTGACAGTCCCAGATCCCAATGCTCACATGTCGTGGACTCTGGGTTATTGACGTCGATAGAAGGGAGACACGAAAAGGCTCCCACCGAATGACTATTTTGGGACAAGCATATTCCACGAATGTGCTGTCCACGTTAGCCCTAGATGTAACCTGGCCACCCCTTTATAAGGTAAGCCAGGGCCTCCTAGGATAGAGATCGATTCATTTTTACTTAGAACTAGCAGAGAACTTCTTCTTCCTCTCGCTTATACAGCTCGAGGAGAAAGTGTAGCTTCTGTGGTGTTGAGTAAAGATCTTGTTCGTGTATTTTGTGTGTAGAAACTACTACATCATCCCTCCCTGGATCCCACTAGTGCACATTGGCCCCAACTTAAGCCTACCCATGGTATCTGCCGTGCCACCACCACGACACCTATAGCGCATGGCCCCAAGTTAAGTTTAGTGGCGACATATTAGTGGTGCATCTGATATGCGTCACAGAAGGGCCAAACCCATGCGCCACAGATGAAGGTTTTCCTAGTAGTGGAGAGACCGAGAGGATGGTGTTCGGAAGGCGAACTTTCCTCTATTATGTATGTGGCATCCAAGGTAAGTTTTACATGCTACAAATGGTGAAAGAGTGGAGAAATTGAGGTGGGAAGAAGAAGGAGGAGGGCAACCAGATCCAAGGAGGAGGAAGGAGGGGAAATTGAAGTGGGAGGTGGTAGTGGATAGTCATGTGCAAAAAGAAGCTGCCAAAAAGTAACAGGAAGCACATCCGTGGCGCACATGGTGGTGGTGTGCCACAGGGATAAACCACAGCCAGGGCGCACATGCCAGCAGTGCACCACGAGTATGTTTTCCCAGTTACACAGAAGAATGCACTGATTTTACCCGTAGAGCAATGCGCTCATGTGCGCCACGGCTACCTCCCACACCCATAGCGCACATCGCAGAGGTACACTACGGCCGGCAGTGCCCTAGCCCACACGTAGTCGTGGCGCACCATTGCCATATGCGCCACAGTGATGCAAGTTAGCCGTAGGGCACTTGTTGGCAGTGCGCCACGGCCGTTTTACCCGTGGGACACGATTGGCACGTGCGTCACGGATGTGTGGATTATCTATAGTCGTTTTCCTTGTAGTGGTTCCTAAGGGATCAACAACAACTTTTGTTGCCATCTAGTCTCCAAAAAATGGGGTAAATACTAGGCAAATGTCTGTGATGCAGATCTCAGACTTGAGATCTATCCCATTTAGCAAAAGATTGCGCCTCTGGTAGTCACTTACTAGTGGCGTGAATCTAGTGGCGTGCCACTGGTGCGGCACCAATAGAATATTTTGATACGTCATTGATAGGCTTTTTCCTATTAGGGAGGGTTTTAAGTGCCTGGTCATGTCGTGGGGGGACGATGTGGATCCTACGAGACGGAACGTTTTCGTGATCTAGGTTATTACTGGGATACTATACAACACTATAATTTTACTATCCTATGGCCCAGGTAAGGTGGCGTGCTATTTATTATGCTTTCAGTATTAATCATGCATGTCACACATTTTGGGACATGGTTACATGGTGTTGAGAAGCCTTTTGATTCTCTTATTTTTGTGAGAACAATATCACCTTTCTGGTCTATATGCATGGCTTGTCACAGTTATTTGGTTTTCGACAAGAAGAAATTTCACACTCATGTGTATCAATAGATTGGAATCATGATGTATCATGCATCGGGAAACTCTCTCCTCCTCCTCCTTCGTTGCTTTGAGAGTTGTGCAAAGAGCATCGGGTCCCTCCCGAGCTGTTCTCGCCAGAGTAGCCGGCGGGAGGTGGAGGAGGGACGCCGAAGTAGTTAGGAGTAGGGACTTTAGCGGTTTGCTGGTAGTGGGCTTCATGCCCGTAGGCGTTGGATATCCAGATCGAGGCGGCGAGATTTGGAGTCTAGGGTTCCTCTCTGCCCCTTTCTTGCTCCTATGGTTGGAGCTGGAGGTGCTGTCGGGAGCCGCCACGCCTCCCAATAAACTTGCCGCTGTCTTCCTGCATGTGCGGTTTTTCGTCGCGGAGCTTCCCCCACTGGCCGGCCGTGGAGGCGGGGGGTGGAGGTGCGGTGTGGCGAGATCTGTTCTGGTGAGGGTGCTTCGAACGGTGTTGCTTTCTCCGGATGGCCATGGTGGCATAGGGAGATGGCGGCGAGGTTCCTGGCGCCCTGTACCGGCATGGAAGCTTATCGTTGGTGCTGGGGACTGCGAGCCGGATCTGATCCTTCCCCTTTCTCTGGACGGCCAAGGTGGCGAGGGGAGAAGGAGATGGATGTTGGTCTTGCTGGCGGTTCTGCGGCGCCAGTGGGATTGCGGGAAGCTCAAGCTGCGGCCGATTCCAAGCGTTGGTGAGGAGCACCATCGCTATCCTTGGCCAAGGGGGCCTCGCCGCACCTCGCGAGTCCTTGCTCCGAGGAGTCTATTCCTCCAGGCCATCGAGCCGATGCGGAGGTTATTCGATCTTGTAGCGGCAATCCATCTTGCCGTCGATCCAAGTGGTTTCGTCCCCGGCGTCTACGTCAGCGGCCGTTGTTCGAGATATGGGTGCTTTGCCGGTGGAGAAGAAGGGCTAGATTGTAGTTTTCCTCCCCTATCTAGGGTCCTTCTTGTAAATTGCGAGGCCTGTTCGGGTTTTTCTTGGAACCTTGGGGTTCTCGTTGTAATTGTACCCACCGCTTAATGGAGCTTCTGGGGCCTTCGGGCCTATTCCCGTTCAAAAAAAATATGATGTATCATGCAACATACACAACACCAGGTGCACATGAAAATTGACGCCAAGGAGCCCCTACCCTAGAGTATATGCCGTGGTTTGAGCACATGCCCTACTTAGGGTGTGTTTGGTTGGTCTTGCATCGCGTAAAAAGAAATAAGGCCGTTTGAAAAACTGGCTGCATGGAATCTTTGCATCACACGATTATTAAAGCAAGTTAAAACTTGACCTGCTGGGAGCACTGATTCTAGGCGTTTTCACGGTGACAGGCCCGGTGGCTGCAAATTATTTCCGGTGGGTATAAACCAAGAAGCTATACTTTCCTTTGTAATCGTGGTTAACTTAATCTCCTTTGATCTATAAAACCATAGCCCGATTAAAAATAAGTTGTACATGAAAAATTGCAAATTGACGATGTGAATCCATCTCGATGATCGATTCCTAGTTTCGTTGACCTTTTAGGGGTATATTTCGTGTTCATATTTATACGTTTTATAAACAAAATTTTCCAAATTCTTTGTACACCGGGCGACAATTTAAAATTTCCTTTGGAGTGTAGCTTCGCCTCACCAAATCACACAACTTTTATGTTGTGAGTTTTTCGTTTTGATATTCATAACTATGTAGATCTAAACTATCCTATTATACGTACGTACACGTAGATCTACTCGTATAGCAATGTTAAAAAATAAAATTTACAACATCAAAGTCGTGTGAAATGATGAACTAAATCTTCCCTCCAAATTTTTTTTCAAATGATCAACTGCGTGTGCGAATTTGACAAAATTCGTTCAAAAAGTTCTAAAAGGGAAAACGACATAGCGTTTCAAACACTCAAAGAAATTATAAATTGTTCACCGCAATAGATTCATAACATCAAGGAGCATCTTTTTCATGTACAACTTATCTCGAATGGAGGCATAGTTAAATAGATTAGAGAGGATTAAGGTAAGTATGCTAGATTAGAGGAATAACATTTATTGTGTACTGTGTGTAGCTAGGAACCAAATGCTGGACTGTTTTTGGAGAGAAACGAGAATACGGGGATCCAAACAACAGTTCAAAGTTGGCTCAAGTCAAATCTCTCTCCATGCAACGTCCAACGGACCAAAAGTGAAAAACGAGAAATGAAGGCTCGAGTAACCAAACACGTCCTTAGGCTTGTTATATCAGTTTCACATGATGGAGTATGTTAGAGAGTTTATCTCTGTGTATTGTCACACTTTCCTATCAGACTTATTTTCTTTAAATTGTATGCTTGTAATAAATTTGGATTATCTGCATTAATTGTTGCACAGAAAAAGAGTTCTATTTTCTAAAAAAAATATCCCAACTTTATAGAACTTAACATAGTATAGTTCTTTAAAAACCTGATGATTATATAGGATGCAGTGTAAAATGTTTCCAGAACAAAAAGCCTCTATGATGTACAAGATAACTAATGAAACTATTTTGCGACGCTACCGATGCAAATTCTTTCTAGGACATGCTTCATACATGTCGTCATCATCTACCTCTTCTGGTAGTTGAGCTTCATGATGGCAAAGCCGAAGCAGAAGGCAAATAGCAGCGTGAATGCCACGACCACCGTGGCCACATAACCCAGCCAGCTGTGCTTGAAGTCAAAGTAGTCCTCTATAAATTCTTTCACGAGGGTGCCGTCATCCATTGGTGTAACAACATCGCCAAACTGAGATACGACCAATCCGTACAGTGTCCACGCAACCGGGCATACCCAGCAATACCATCTCCACCAGATTGGGACTTTCTGTACATAGTTTTATACATAAACAGGAATAATTAAGCTACAGAATGCTTAAAAATGATTAAATATGTAGACTATTTTTAAGGTACCTTTTACTACTGGTGAGAGGTGACTAGTATAATTTAAATCCGGCCATCCATTTTAAAGGGTATTCTAGATATTTTAGGCAGGAAATTAAGCGTTTGCGCTGGTCGTCACACTAAATATGGCATTTAATTAAGCTGAAATCCCGAAAACTGATTCTGAATCTCCTTATTATACGCTCAGTCGTTTTTTTCGTCTTCCAAATAATGTGTGTGTTTGGCCCCGTACGGGAACGGCGTCCATGAAACACAACGGACATCATCCTTGCCACAGGTGACAGCACCGGCGCCGCTTCGCTAGACAGACTCTCGTCGCCATTAGCCCATTAGTACAGGCCCCGCCTTTTTTACATGGAATTACACCATGGAAATACTTAGTTAGGCTGACTCAGATCTAAACAACTGTAACCGATTTCTGTACAAGATCTGCACAATAAAATTTAGATGGAAGCGTGGACGATCAGCGTTAGCAAATACAGTACTTCCGAGGTTGTTTCTTAACGATGCCAAGGATGGCCGCATTTGCACACCGGTACCGTTCAACGCTTGATTGATGCATACGGAACCCGTCTTGCCTGGGCATTTCATGGCCGGTCTAATGGCTGCTTTGCCCACGATGTTGTCACCGCTCGCATGTTGTTGATCCCTCATCCAGGAAGAAGAAGATGTCACGAGAATTACGTGGTAGTCACTATTAACGGATGGACGCTGATTGCTTTGCCAATTTGAGGACTTTTACGGTACCCTTGCCAATTTTGCCCCTAGAGAAACAAATACTACCCACGTGTAGTCACTAGTACAATTTATACTACCCATGTTTTAAGCACTAGTACAAACTAATCTGGACCTTGAGATCCACGAAAATGAATGGACCAAAATCATTCGAGGGTACCGTAAAAGTCCTCAATATGTATTGACGAAGGTGATGGAAATTACTGGTCGGGGGATGATGAACCCGGAGAAGAGATTCCAGATGGCATAGAATGCCGACGAAACGATTGAAGCAATGTGGTAGTTCGGTGTCAGGCCAACAGCCATCATGCCGTAGAATGTGAAGTAGAGCAGCGTGAAGTACATGAAGAAGAGGTACCAGAAGAATTTGGGAGCTGTCCACTCAAACCCGATCATCGAGTAAACTATTACTCCATATAGGGTAGCCTGAACAAGTGTGTATGGAAGTTCAATGACAACCTGCAATAGAGAAGTTTATCGCTAATCAAAGTCCATCTATCAATAATGCAACAACCAGCTGCAATAAACAACGCCAGGAACTGATTGATTTGTATGATAACACTGACCTGGCCAAATGCGTATGGGAAAGCTGAGTACATGCCAGCTGCTCTTTCACGGTAAAAGACTGTCCTCTCCACAGCCACCACTGGTTGAACCGAACTACAGTTCATGATACCGATAAACAGCACTGCAGCATACATTGATCCCATGGCGTTGAACAAGTCTTGTGACTGGCTCCTGGATTAAGAACAGGAGATGAATAGAGTTTTCATTGGGGCTAATTGCTTGCTATATAGAATGTGGGTGTTATATGACTTACATTTTGCCACCAAGGTCCCAAAAGATGGTTCCAAAGAGAAGAGCAATGACGGTAGTAAATAGGAACCTGACGGCATTATAGGTAGGATTCCTCCAATATGAGAGGTTCTGCTTCCACAGGCAAGCTACACATTGTGTGATCGAAGACTGTGAGTACTGGGTAGGGAAATACAGGTCACTTGAACCTGGCGCAGGTTGACTTAGTTCCTTTATCAAAGCCTTGTTCCTCCTGCAAAATGGAACATACTTATATTACATCTGCCATTGGCAAAATGCCATGGAGAAAGGAAGGTTGGCTTAATTGAAAGCCAGCCGTTGGAAGTCCTGAGTCGAAGTTAAAGGGCATACTAAGGGCAATAGTATGCCGCCCATTGCCAGTCCTTCAACTTGTTTTGATAAATTGTACTAGTATGCTGACTTAACTGCAGAAAACTTAAGAATTTTACCTAGCATAAGTAAATCTACCTATTTACGTGTGGTATGCTAAGCTACCTGACTTTCATAGCATGCTTAAAAACTCTATTTCCATAACCATCTAAGGTGATTCCAAATGACTATGTGACTAGTAACCACTCAAAAAAAAAAAAAACTATGTGACTAGTAGGATGGCTAGTTAGTAACTCACTGGTAGAGTTCAGATTTCTTATATATGTCACTGAAATCAACACCTAGCATCTGTTCTTGGCCAGTCGTTGTCACTTCCAGCATCCATGTTGCAGGATTGTAGCCATCTTTAATTTTTCTGACTCCATGAATCCCCTGAACAGTACAAAACCATGGGCTTATCAGTATATTCAAGAAACTGATTTGGGGTATTCTCAGATTCTTGTAATATCATTTTACCTCGTAGTACTTGATTAACTCAGAAGAATGATGTCCCAACGGACCAGCATAGATCGCTTCCCCACCTCGCTTCATCAGGAAAAGCTGCAAGCATTAATATTTAGTAAGACATTTAAGACTACATGGCATGTTTCAAGGATTGAACAACCAGCCACAATCAAGCGGAATTCACCGATTTAGCTCAGTTATCCAAGGTAACTGGTAGAAATCTCTGTTGAGAACTCTCACTCACCTCATCAAATGCTTCAAATATATCAATGCTAGGTTGATGGATCGTGCATACGACAGTCCTACCGGTATCAACCGTGTTCCTCACCGTCCTCATCACGATAGCAGCTGCCCGGGCACCAAGTCCAGAAGTTGGCTCATCCATGAAGATGATAGAAGGATTAGCAACCAGCTCCACAGCAATAGTCAGCCTCTTCCTCTGCTCAGTCGACAGACCATTCACTCCGGGTAGACCAACCAATGCATCTCTCAGATGCTTCAGCTCCACAAGCTCCATCACCTCATCGATGAACATCTGCAAACACAGAGATTAGAAACTATCTATTGATAAATGACTAAAACTAATAATAAGTAGTTATTTTCTTTCTCTGACCTTTCTTTTGTTTGAATCTACATCCTCAGGAAGACGAAGCCACGCTGAAAAAAGCAGAGACTCATAGACTGTCACCTGAGGGGAGTGGATATCGTTCTGTTCGCAGTATCCTGATACACGCGCAAAGGTCTCTTGCTTCTTTTCATATCCTGAAATACTGATGTTTCCCTCGATGTACCCACCTGTCTTTCTCCCTGCCAACACATCCATCAGAGTAGTCTTGCCAGCGCCACTGACGCCCATCAATGCAGTCAGCACACCTGTCCTGAAAGATCCACTAACGCCTTTGAGGAGTTCTAAACGGTCTTCTACCACACCTTGTGCTTTCATTTCCTGAAACGAATTTCATACGCAAGGTTACTAACTTAGCAAAATGAGTGGTGCTGATAATGTAGCCAAAGCATTTTTCTATCAATTACCGGTGGCATGTCAACAGAGTATCTGATGTTGTCAAACACAAGTGAAAGGGGGACAAATGGAAGGACCATTCCCCTAGGTATGGGGATAGAATCTTCTTCAACAGTTGCTGTTAGTCCACAAGTGCTAGGTGATTCCATGTGATCATTTTCCATTACCTCGCCGCTCAGGTTGGAATGCTTCTCTTTGAGCTCATCTTCAGATACTGAAGAACGGGAGTTGCCATATGCTGTAAAATCACAAGATCAAACCGTCCCCGGGTTAGATGTAACCAAAGTATATGAAAATATTAGTAAACTAGTTCTCGATGCACTCACCCTTCAGGTATGTAAGGGCAAGAGTGAAGAGAGCGTTAAATAACAAGGTGAAACCGAGCATTGCGCTCAGACCGATCCAGTACCACTTCGCTTCTGTGAACACACCACGTGACCTGAGTACTTGCACGCCAAGGGTCTCGTTTGAGGTGGTGCTGTCCAAGATTTTGTCCCAGCTGTGACCTAAGAATTCATTCACTGAGATGGCATTTTGCGCATACGTTAGTGGGGATATCCAGTAACCCCAAATCCACCATTTCTTCACACTTTCTGCAGATTCAAAAAGAATTGTGGCTTAGATATGAAAAAAGCTACATTTCCATTTACTATCAGATGTGCGAGTATATTTACCTCTTGCTAGAATGAACCCGCCCAATACCATAAAAATTAGCAACATGAATGATGCAAAGACATTTGCAACAATCATGTTCCTTCCTGCCCCACCGATGAATCGGAAGAGTGATGCAGCCATCTGATTGATTGCCAACATAAGAAGATATTGCTTGAAAAACCTGGTGACCGAAAGTACATTAAGAACAGTATCAATATATAGGATAGCTGACGAAAACACAGTTGTTGAACAAAAGGGATTCCATTCTCGAAAAAAAAAAAGAGAGAGATTCCCGAAAAATCTCACCGGCCTATATTTGGGTCGAACCCCATGACATAGTAAGTTATGAAAACATAACCACCGACCTCAATAAATGTTATTGGGATCTTGAGAATCCACGAGGGTATTGTGTAGGCCCATGCTGGGTAGAAAAGAAGGTCCCTCTGCTTGAAGAACACAGGAAGCTTAAAGACAGTGAGTGCAAGCTCAGTGAACCCATTGAACATGATCATTATCACACCAAAGAAGAGAGCCCCCATGTAGATGCCCCCGTTGGTCACGGAGTCGCGCTTCATCTTTGTACGGAAAAAGAGCGTCATTGCAATAAATGACATCAGGATCAGCTGTAATGCCAGAATACGGAGGAATCCGTTACACCGCGCGCTGTTGTAATTCATTCCATCATATATCAACCAATATATTTTATCTGTATTAATGGCAGTTACCTGGAAAGTTCTGAACACGTAGACGAAAGAGTTCCTCTTCATGAGGAGGATCTCCCTGTCAATGTTTGCCCTTAGAAGCTCCGTGCCACTCACGCCATACTTCGTGCTTGTCAAAGCTGCTGGATGGCTCTTGCTCTTGTCGAACGGAACGTCGAGCTCGTTTCTTATAGCTCTCCCAGTGTGGAATGATTGGAATGCACGCACAAAGTCCTTCACCGGAACAAAAAGGTAGGGCTGGTCATCCCGCGCCCAATATTGCTTTTGATCTTTCTTTGAAGTCACCTGCCCAATATTGCTTTTGATCCAGTTCAAAAAAAAATATATATATATTGCTTTTGATCTTTAATAAAAGTAAGTATCCGCGTGCACATTCGAAGGTGATGACAATGCCAATATTGGTACCTCTTGCAAGAAGTCGGCGACGCCCTTCCTCTCAGGACAGTTAAACCCGACAGACTCGAAGAATTCAAGCACGCCCTCGCGAGGGCCCTGGTACACAATTTGTCCGTCTGAGAGAAGGAGGATGTCGTCGAATAAGTTGTACGTCTCAGGGGCAGGCTGCAGCAGGGAAATGACGGCTGTGCCACCAAGGATGTGGACGGATTGCCTGAGCGAGTTTACAATTTGGAATGTAGTGGAGCTATCAAGCCCAGTGGAGATCTCGTCCATGAAGAGCGCCTTGGCTGGCCCAACCAGCATCTCACCTACAGAACATATCAAATAATTAGAAATGTACGTAACTGTTTATTAGCCGGCTGACTTTCATGATCTGAAATTGAGCTGTCTATATCTATTTTACCAGTTGTAACACGCTTCCGTTGTCCACCAGAGATGCCCCTGACCATCTCGTCCCCCACCATCGTGTCTGCACACGTCTCTAGTCCTAATATCTGCAACAAGTAGTAAACGTCTAAAATCATGAACAAGACAGATTTTGGGTAATTCAGTCTGACGTTAATCGCAATTGTAGCTCAAAGCTGCACAGGTACTTACGTAAACATCATGGATGTTGCTTTATTTATAAAACGGAGTGAAAGGCTGATTCAAGAGAGGTGCGTACCTTCAGTATATAGTCTGTATTCACATTTTCCTCCAGTCCACCAATTGAAGACGCCTATAACCAAGATGAGCAGAAAAGATCCAATTTTAATTTATGGGTCGTGGAAAATTAAATTAATTTCCAGCCAGCTGACGTCAGCCATCTTTCTTTTTCGCCTTTCCGGTTTATTTAGCTATCGGTCTGTTTATTCTGGGTCGAGCAGTTGAACAGCAAAAGGCACTGTGCGCCCTAGAAATCTGACGTACGGAACACGCACACGCACCGGCGGGTATCCCATGCACCGGCCGTCACGTAAGCCTACCATGCATGTGCAGCCATATTCTCTAGTCTAGTAACGTCAGCTGACAAGTTTTATGCTACTCTCTCCAAATTAGTTGATCGGATTTGTCTAGATTCATATGAATTTAGCCATGCTTTAGTGCTAGATATATTCAAATCTAGACAAACTTGAATCAATTAATTTGGATCAGAGGGAGTATATAATCGAGTACTCTTTCGGTCTATAATCGAGTACCGTTTTCTCTATGGCCTATCAGCTTCTTTCTTTTTTTTTTATACCGGCTGTTTGTGTTTTAATTTATTTATCTTATAGGGCCTAGTTTAATGTATTTTCTATGTAACGGCTAAAACACTATACAACAACAAAATATGATACATAAACATATACTACCATCAGTTTTAAATATGTGCTCAACTTTGTCTAAATTTGTATATATCTACAAAGTAAAACTTATCTAGATATATATCTAGATGAAGTTGAGACATTGTTTTAGAATGGAGGTAGTACTAGCTAGCTTATGTAACCAGATTTTTCTTTAGTTTAACCCCAATTGCAAACGAAAAAAATCTAAGTTAAAACCCGATTCCCGATTTGCAGCTAGAGAACTTGGCTGCAACCCCACTTATAACAGCACTTGCAACCCTATTTGTAATAGCAAAAAAGCTCAGTTGGAACCCCACCTATAACAGCAGTTGCAACCCTACTTGTAACTGGAAAAAAAAAAAAGCTTAGTTGGAACCCCTCCTATAACAATAGTTGCAATCCTACTTGTAACTGCAAAAAGCTCAGTTGGAACCCCACCTATAATAGCAGTTGCAACCCTACTTGTAATTGTAAAAAAGCTCGACAAGAAAAATAAAACAACAAATACAAATCAGATTCAAAGGCTGCAGCCCACCACAAAAGGCCCATATGTGCAGCTTACCACGAACCTCACCAGAATGCACCAAAATGCAGCTAGCACTAGCCTTCTAATCTAACGGCTCCTGCATTGACCGAGGACTAAGCTACGTAGCTGAGAAATTAGCAATTCCTTAATTTATATGTACTATTATCATGAAAAAGAACTGAAAACAACCACACAATCTTGTTGATTTAATACTGTATACTCCCTCCGTTTCAAAATATAAGATGTTTTAGACATGTGAAGCAAATGTATCTAAACTTGTTTTAGTATTTAGAGTGAATCTAGACACTAAAAGAAGTTTAGATACATTTTCTTCACAAACCTAAAACATCTTATATTTTGAAACGGAGGGAGTACTTCTTATCCGCGAATTAACCTTACCTTCATAAATGCATCGATATGAGCATCAGGCTTGATATTTGCTGCCTTTTCTCGCTTTGACAACTCAATAAGCATATCTGACAACAGAACAAAATCGGGAAACTTTTTAAGCATATCTCAAGCAAACCAAGCCAAACCCACAGAATCTGCGAGCAGCAGAGATTAGTGAATTTAATTATGCGCAAGTGCACGTGACTAGTTGTAGAGAGTCGTACCAGAGCGAGTGCCAACACCCTGGCAGCGTGCGGAGAAGGCGAGCGTCTCCCTCACAGTCATCTCGCCTATGTGGAGGTCGTGCTGGCTTATGTACGCGGCCGTCCTCTGCGGTACAAACTCCTCCATCCCGTGCCCGTTGTAGGTAACATTGCCCGAGACCTTGAGGTCTTTGTCTAACCTCCCTGCCAGCGCGAGCAGCAAGGTGGTCTTGCCTGACCCAGGTGGGCCCAGCAGCAGAGTCATCCTGCGCGAGGTGGAAGAAGAAGCGAGCTCTAAATTAAAGACCCGGGCGACGGAGCATCGCATCTTTTCTGTGAAAAGATAGGACAGGACAGAGAAATCTTTTCACCTCCGCGGTTTGATGATGCCGCTGACGTCGTGGAGAATGGGCATTTTCTGCTTCTTGTTGGGAAGTATGCGCAGCGCGTTCGCCGCTTCCTGCAATAAATAATAAACACACACCCGAACCAAATCAATCCCCCTGTTCCACAGGCACGCACAAAAATGAGAGCGGGCAACTTGGTTGCTAGTATCGATCATCACCTCGAGCGTGTTGGTGATGGAGTTGAGGACAGTGGGAAGCCCGCTGTCGCCGACGCGGACCTCCGCCTCCGCCACCAGGTGCTCGAACCGCACCTCGATGGTCGGCATGTCGATCCCAACCCTGTGCAACCAAAAACGCACAAATCTTCAAGCACCCAGCAGGCAACGCAACTTTTACCATGCATACAGCTACAAGGAGAAAGTACGCACCGCTCGAGGCGGTGCTTGAGCTTGAGCAGGAACCGCTCGTTGTCCTCGTCGGCGACGCGCACGAGCCGCTCGATGAGCGCCCGCCGATCGCGCAGGCCGAGGCAGTGTACGTCAACCACCGCGGCATCTCCGCCGTCGAGCGGTGGGAGGATCACGCGGCGGACGCGGTCGTAGGTGGGCAGCTTCTCGAGCGCGGCCCAGCGTAGCGACTCATCCTCGTCATCCTCCCTCGACGACCGCGAGAACACGTTGTCCCCGCGCCGCCAGTTGGACCCGCTGTCCGGCCGCATGCTTGCGACCTTCTGGATTTCCGCCGACGCGTCCATCTCCTCTAGCCACACCCGATCACCTCCTCGCGCGCAGCTAGCTAGCGCCAATCGATCCCTAGCAGAGCGGCGGAAAACCCCCAAAGCCTCCGCGTGATTTTATAGGGCGTGGGAATCCGTTGGAACGGAACGGGGAAAAGGTTTGTGGCACACGGAAGGTTAGGAATAGGGCAGTACTACGCGTCCCCCGGGGGATAAAAATTTCTGATCCCCCGGGTCCTCTAGCTGACGCGTGTCCACCTAAATCCCCTTTTTGCTACACTCAGACCAACATTTGCTACATACGTCCCGCTTTTGCTACACTGTAGCAGAAAACGGTTCACCCAGAAAATAAAACAAAAAAGACCGTTCTCGTCGGAGAACTGGCCGGAGACCTCGCCGGGGACTTTGTAGCAGAAGTTTCGTTCTAATGTAGCAAAATCGATGTCGCCGGAGACTCGCCGGAGACTTTCGCCGGAATATCTCGCCGGAGAACTTGTAGCAAAAAATTTACTATATTGTAGCAAAACCATTAAACAGATTTAGCAAAAAAAATTAACACATGTAGCAAAAAAGAGACTTCATCATCAGAGACATTAACACATGGTAGCAAGCTGCATCGCTGGTAGCAAAGCACCGCCACTGTGGTAGCAAGCGCTGGCGCTGCTTGTAGCAAAGCACCATCGTTGTGGTAGCAAGCCCCGCCGCCGCCGTGGTAGCAAGCATCGTCGCCGCGCCGCTGTGGTAGCAAGCCCTACCGCAGCTTGTAGCAAAGCGTCGCCATAGTGGTAGCAAGCTTCACCGCTACTTGTAGCGACCTCTACGTACAGCTCGTCGGCGACCAGAACCGTCGCCCATGGCGGAGCACATGCGGATATGGCAAAGCACCATCGTTCCTGGCGACGGCCAGAGGCGCGGGGAGGGGAGCCGTGTGCTCAGGCCACGGCCAGAGGAGGTGGCGGCCGGGGAAAACGGAACCGCGGCGGAGGAGGAATCTGGCGGCGGGCGAGTGAGCCGGCGGCGCGGAGTGGAAGCGGCGGCGCGCAGGAGGTCGCCGAGGCGCGGTGGAGAGGCCACGGCGCGCAGGTCGGGAAGGCTCATGACGCCGGGCCGGGAGGAGAGGCGGTGGCGAAGGGCGCCATGAGGGGCTCGCCGGCGACGGTGGCGGGGCGCCGGAGAGGAGGGGGAAGAGGTGGGGGCGCGAGCCGGTGGCGGAGGAGGCGGCGCCGCGGGGTGGCGCGCCGGCGCGGGAGACGGTGAGAGGAGCTCGAGGGTTCGCCGGAGACCTCGTCGGCGACCTCGTCGGAGACCTCGTAGAAGAAGACAACTGCTCTTATCTCCTGACTCGCGCCATGGATAGCAGCACAGGTCGCCGCTCGTAGCAACGCCGCGCTCCGCAGGTAGCAGAACCTCCTGCCATGTGTAGCAGCATCGTGTACCATGGGTAGCAGAACCTCCTACCATGTGTAGCTAATGCTTGGGCGGAGCATCTGGTGTGGAGTAGGACCGTGGAGAGGACTATAGACAAGATAAAATGAGACGTGTGAGATTCGTATGCTACCACCACGGGAGAAGAGGAAAAGATAAGGACAGCCCTACGCGCGCGTGAGCCGGGACACGCGTCAGCGCGAGGAGCCGGGGGACGCGACGACGCGATCCCCCGGGGGAACAGTATCATTTTCCTTAGGAATACCTTCTGATCAGGCGTAGTGGTTACAGTCAAATCACGGAGGGTTAGGGAATTACACGTCTCTAGTCTCTAGTCCGTAAGGCATGCGATTAGCGCCTAGCGTTGTGTAGGCAGACTCTTAATAATTTGCAATATTTTTATAGCCATGCCAGCCAGCCATGGCAAGCCAGAGTCTAAGGCGATAACTAATAAGAAGTCTATAAATGAATAATGACCAACATTTTCAAAGGGTGGAAAACGAGTGTTAGCTAGGCATATCACGCATATTGCATTGCGGACATGCTGCAGAAAACACCGGTATATATTGCCGGACAAAATAGTGTGAGTGACCATACCGGCCGGCCGGCCGGTGTACACCCAATAGAAAGGGCACTTTACTTTTGGACCCTAAGGACGTGCACGTCCGCGATGGTGCCGCGGCGAGACGCGACCAAGATCTTCTTTTCACACAGCTGGATCTTTTTAGATTAAATTTTGGAAATATAATTTTTCTATCTAAGATTAATAATGTGGAACGTACACAACAACATCGTCCAATCTACCTGCTGCTTAACGTTAGTTTGAAGATTTTTACTAAATTTTCATGATTAGACTAAATTCAGTTGCTGATGTTGTTAGCCCGTCTCAAACTGTATTCATGCAAAGAAGAAACATTCTAGATAGTTTTGTAATTTTGCATGAAATAATTTATGAACTACACTTAAAAAATTAAATGGTGTATTGTTCAAGATTGACTTTAAGAAGACATACGGCAAAAATAATTGGTCTTTCCTTCAGCAAACACTCCGTATAAAAGGTTTTTCTGAGAAGTGGCACGCTCTCATACGGTCTTTTGCATCTGCGGGTAGTGTTGCCATTAAAATAAATAATGATACTGGCAAATACTTTGAGACCAAGAAAGGATTAAGACAGGGGATCCATTCTCGCCTATAAATGATATGCTGGCTATTCTTATTGAGAGAACAAATACTGATGGTCAAATTGAAGAATTAGTTCCACATCTTATTGATGAATGACTCTCTATTCTTCAATACGTTGACGACACAATTCTTATTATGAAACATGATCCGGAGAAGGCTAAGAATCTAAAATTAATATTATCAATATTCAAGCAGCTATCTGGACTTAAAATTAACTTTCATAAGAGTGATTTGTATTGTTTTGACGAGCCCCAAACGAGGCCCACGTATATGCTGAACTTTTCGGCTGTGGTCAGGGGCAATTTCCAATCAACTATTTGAAACTATCGGCGTCTCACAATTGCTGAATGAAAACTCGTTGAGTAAAGACACCAAAAACGTCTCAATAGTTGGGAAGGTAAGTTTATATCCATTGGTGGAAGACTTGTACCCATAAATTTAGTACTCACCCACATGGTACTGTATATGATCTCATTTTTCCAGTTACCAAACGGTGTCTTGAACAAAGTGGATTATTTCCGGTCAAGATTCTTTTGGCAGGGGGATAGTGAGAAAAAGAAGTATCGACTGGCCAGATGGAATGTGGTTTGCCGACCAAAGGAATACGATGGATGATGAGTGCGTGAACACTTTGTTGGGAGACCCCAAGCAGAAGGTATGATGAGCACAGCAGTAAGTTTTCCCTTGGTATGAAACCGAGGTTATCGAACCAGTAGGAGGAAAGAAACGACTCAAAGTTGTTGCTAGCAACTTTTTTTTGGAAAGGAGCATATATTAATATCAGATGATACCAATTACACCCAGCCTCTGCAACAACGCATTGCCCTAGCGGCCACACGGATGCACACAACTAAAAAAAGAAAGAAAAATTACAAAAAAAGTCCTGCTACAGTGACTTATTCATTGAAACAGCTATACTACCACCACCAAGACAGCACCAGAAATCCAGTTTCTCAAAAAACGACGCATTCAAGAAGGGAACAGTGCACAGACACCGTCATCGTCCGATCAAAGATCTAGGTTTTCACCCTGAAAAAAGTTCGCGCTCTCAAAACAATACCTTCAACAAGGTCATTGCTAGGCACAACCAATTAGGGCCAGACCCTAGGTTTTCACCCTGAGAGGTAGGACCATGAACCTCTCCTGTGCATTCGCCCCCACTTGCATGCCACTGCTCCAATTCATAAGTCACCTAGCCAATTCCTCATCACCACCCAGACTCGAACCACCATTGTCTGTCCTCGGATCTCGGTCTCCATGACTTTCTCCGTCAGCACCATGGAACGAGAACATGCCCCATGATAATAACAGACAACAAAGCTTCGAAGCACACCCTCTGAAACCAAATGGTCAGGGTAAAACATGGGTGCGTACGACCGAATTCAATCCTTTCAGCAAACTCACGGCATGATAGCACTTATGGAGTTCGCCGGCGGAGCCTTCCGGAACACGACACAGAAACCAGATAAATGGAGACCAACATCCGGCAAATCATCGTCTTTGCTTGAGAGGGATCCAGGACCACCTCCTTTATTAAAATCAAGCTAGCATCCCCCACACCACCCGCCAAAAACTAGCAGGATCCGCCGCAAGACGGCAAGACCACCCGGCCGACCATTCCGACGGAGAAGGAGGCCACCACCACCATGCCGGGGGAAGATGCCCCAAGCGCCCCAGTTTCACGGATAAGGCTCGGGTCGCCTAGGCGCCGGCATCGAGGCCAACGTACGGGACAGATCGCGGCTAGGACCGGATCCCCGACGCCGCCATCTGGGCCGAGGATCACCATCTGCCGCTCACCGCAACACCACCGCCAAACCAGCCGGGACGGACACCGCCACCTTCCCACCAGATCGCGATCAGGGACGCCGCCGCCGCCACGCCCCTAGATCATTGCCTGGCGACGATCCGGACGGCGGCGGTGGGGAGGAGAGACCACGGGAGTGGGGGCTCGACGGGGAGGGCGCCACGCCGCACGGGTGCGGGAGGAGGAGGGGTCGGGCACCGACAATGAAACTTAGTTGAATGGAACCTTCAGAGTTCCGGACTGACTTGGATAGGGGGAAAAGATAGGAAGGAAGTGTTTGGTGGGGCTTTGCTTGCTACTCGTTGCTAGCAACTTGTAAACTTGCACAACACAAACTCAAAACTTTGCCCCAACGAACAGTGGGTTATCAATCTCACCGGTTTGCTGAAAACAAAGGATTAACTGTATGGTGTGGAAGGTAATAGTGGTTTGCAGAAAATAAACAGTAACAGTGGAAGATATATTAATGGTAAAGATTGGACCAGGGTCCATAGTTCACTAGAGGTGTTCTCCTTAAGATAAAAAAACATGGCATGCTGGGTAAACAAATTATAGCGGGGCAATTGACACGACTGAGCAAGGCATAACAATGCAATACTAGACATTCATGATTCTATGAGATTCGTTTGGGTAATACAACAAGATACATAGACCGCCATCCAACTGCATCTATGACTAGTAATCCATCTTCAGGTTATCATCTAAACCCCCAACGGCATTAAGTTGCAAGCAACGGATAACTGCTTTAAGCAAAGTGTGTAAGGTAAACAATCCACTTGTTCCATGAATAAGAGATCGTTATTTTTGAAGGGAATATGCCCGAGAGGCAATAATAAAGTGGTTATTATCGTATTCCTTATTTATGATAAATGTTTATTTTACATGCTATAATTGTATTAATATGGAAATGTTAATACATGTTTGTTTAATAAACAAAAAGGAAGTTCCTAGTTATGCCTCTCTTATAAACTAGCTCGTTGATTAACAAGATGATCAAAGGTTTCCTGATCATGGACATTGGATGTTATTAATAACGAGGTCACAACATTAGTGTAATGATGTGATGAACAATCATCTGAAGTATAGCATTACGATCAAAGTCATTGAGTTTATATTGCTATAACAACTTACGAAGTGATCCTAATCCTTAGACCATGAGATCATGTCAATCACTAACACCGGAAGAGTTTCTTGATAACATCAAACGTCACACCGTAACAGGGTGATAATAAAGATGGGTTCACAACTACTAAATTGTTATGTTGAGGCCCATGGATCGAGAGTGGAATTTGTTCATCCCGATGATAGATAGATATGCTCTGGGCCCTCTCGGTGATATCACATTGATTAGCTTGCAAGCAAGTGATTTGATCACTATAATGTTATATCACGGGAACGAGAAAAGAGTACATGTCAGTAACGAGATCAAACTAGGTATGGAGATACCGATGATCGAATCTCGGACATGTAATATATCGCGAAACAAAAGGATTAAGATACTAGTGTAAAAGGTTCCGACGATCACAAGAAAGTCATCGTTGAATGTGTGGGAGTTAGTATGGGTCTCCAGATCCCGCTTCTGATTATTGATCTGAGAGGGGTCTCGATCATGTCCGCATTATTCGCGAACCGTATGGTGACACACTTAAGAGACACCGACATCCATTTGGAGCAAAAGTTTCATGCCGAAAAGAATAACAAGCGCGGAAATTTATTTCACTAGATACCGAAACGGGTTTTCGGGTGAAATTGCATAAAGTGTTTCTGCATGTGAAATGAAATACTAGCAAGGGGTTATATGTGAATGTTTGTCATTAAAGTAATTTACAAAATTCTGAATAAATAAAAGGAGTTTTATTTAATGAGAGTTTGCATTAAATTTGGTGGCAATTTAATGGGAATTTGAGTGGGTTTTTGAATGGAGGGAATTGAAAGGCATTTGAGTGAGTGGAGTGTCCACCCACATGAATGTGGAAGAGGTGAGGGAAGCCCCATGGCTGGGCGCATGGCCCCTTGGGTGCCCCCCTCTCCCTATAAAAGGAGCCCCCCTCCCTCTCTCTCACTCACACCTCCTCGTGAAGGATCTCTCTCCCCCTCTAGAATTTATCCCCCATGGTCTCGGACTAGCGAGATACATGTTTCCGGTGGCTATTCGGCAAGAAAGAGTTGTGCTTCCGCTGCATCGCTGGAGCAAGGAGGCGGAGGTTGCTCGGTGCCTCGAACGTGTGTGCGATGTGGCATCCCGCAAAACCACTACTAGAAAATCGCGTTGAATTTGTGCATTGCATCGTCATCATAAGGCATTGTTTGCATAAAACTATTTTACAAACCCCGATTTGTTTTCCAAACGCCCCATCTTTTATTCAAACGCCAACCCCCGGATGTTCCGGATATTTTGTTTGTCTAAAACTAGTTACAAAGATATTTGAAAATAAAATAAATGTTAAATTATTTTTAGCGGGGCATGAACGCTGCCAATTTACGACCACCCCCAGATTTTACAAACGGCCCAACCTGCCGCCCCATCTAAATCCTACATCTACCTAATATTCTACCCACCACACCTGGCCACATCACTCCCCCCAATCAGAACATGCCACCTCCTCTCACCCTCCCCCATCCACCAATCCCCAAGCGCCACTTGTCCTAGCCTCTCCCTCTCTCTCTACTCCCACCCCCCACTCAGCACACCACACACGCACTCAACACCACACACAAATCCTTCCCACACCCGATCCCCCAGTGCCTACTGGCCCACAGCAGCACACTGCCCACGCTGGACCCACCTGCCACTGCCTCCCCACTAGAACCGCCCAGCTCCTTACCCTCTCACTAACCCCTGGGCCCACCTCACCCAGCCCCCACGCCCACCACGCACGCCTCCCACCCTGCCTCCCTCCTCCTCACGTGGCTCTCCCTCAACGCTGGCCAAGGCGCAGACGCCGCCAAGGCCTCCCTCCAACCTCGCCGATGCCCGCCCACCGTCGCGACGAGGCCCCGCGCCAGAGCCGACGCCTCCACCGCGAAACCGCTTCCCGTCGTCCTCCTCCGGCCAGCGGTGCCTCGCCGTCTTCTCTCCTCCGTCGAGCCCCGCCTCCGCCTCCCGAGCCGACCACCTCGCCTCGGCTGCCCCGCACGCCTCCGCCCGCCTCGCCATGACCCTCGCCACGCCGCGAGCAGCCTGCCGCGGCGCAAGCTCGGCGCTGCCTGGCGAGCGACGCCAGGCCTCCACCGCATCCCCACGGGCAGTTCTGCCCGACCTGCCCGCCGCCAAAGCGCCCGCCGCCGCCACTTCGCACTGCCGCCTCGCCGGGCCGGAAGGCTCCTCCAACCGTCCTCCCGCCTGGCCTCCTCGGCCTCCTCGCTCCCGCTTCGATGACCTAGTCCGCGCCGCCTTCCCACATCGCGACCCACCCGCCGTCTGCGGCTCGCCAAGTCCGGCCGACCGTGGCCCCTTCCGCCCTCGCTGCCGTTGCTGCACCTCACGCACCGTATGGATGTGCCGATGCCCGGCGTGTAATAGCCCTTTGTGGTGTCGCTGCACGGTAAGATGGTAACATCCTTGAACCCTCCGGTGAACAAGAGCGGCAAGCCGGACATGTACCTCGAGAAGCCACTCGAACATTCGGTGCGAAGTCCAAGTTCGCCGTCGACAATTGAAACCGGCACCCGGCAAGATCTTCTACCCGATACGGCAAGCTCTACATCTCGGCTACGCTCAGTTCGTCGAGATCCCGGACATCAAGACCTAAGGACGCCAAGACCCCCGAACCCGAGGACCGCAGACGCGACAAGTACTTCCCTCGGACGCCAAAACCGAACCCGAGGAACGTCAAGATCGCCACGAGACCGACAAGCACTTCACCCCGAAGCCAAGACCGACTGGCGCGGGCCCGACAAGACCCTCGCAACGGCAAGACCGACCCTGTGGGACCCGACAAGATCTGCATGCGACAAGAACAACCCCGAAGAATCCGACGCAACCCCGGCACCGAACCGAGTACTCCTTTCCGAACACCGAGACCACGGACGCGACAAGATCTACCCCCGGAGCCGAGAACGCATCCGTCGAACCCCGAACCCCAGACCCGTCGAACCCTGGACCCCGACCCCGAACCCCGGAACCCTAACAAGATCGTCGAACCCTAAATGTGTGACCCTTTTCCCTCGATACCCTATTTTATAAATGCATAATAACAACTTGATTGCATATTAAATTGTCATTCCCGCATGCATAGCATTGGTTTGGGGGCCTTATGCCGATTCACCTAATAATTAAATATGGGGCCCATATGCGGGCAAATCTAGCCTTATATTGACCTCATTTAAACTTGAGTAGCGAACCCGTATCATCTTTTGGCCATGTTAATACAACATTTAATATGCGGGGTAGCTAAATAACTTGAACCACCTAATTAATGTCGGGACCCCGGTTCCGCTTAATCTGACCTAATTGCATCGCACCTTTGCCGTGTCATCCATCATGCATGCATCATGCCGATCTTCTGCCGTTGTATTAAATATTGCATCCGGTGTTTCTTCTAGTGTTTTGCTTCTTCGGATAAGGCCGTTGAGTTGATGTGAGTCGCCCGATCTTGGATGAACCTTTCGACAATGTTTTCGTGAGCATCTCCCTTTCTACCTATCTTACTTTTATAGTATTTACTTCCCCTGTTGATCTATTGCTATCCGTGTTGCGATGCTTTAGTTTCCGCACTGTGATATATACCGCAGCCCTATATTGCCTTGGACACATCCTATTGCCTGTTGTTTGGTAGATAGTTGGACTTGCGCGTCGTAGTTGCTTGCTCAAGTGCTGATGTGTGTCGTCATATGCCACAGTTGTTGATGTATTGCCGCATGTTGATGTTGGAGATGATTCTAGTTTTACTTATCGTCACTTTAATTTCTGTTTAACAACTAAAATTGAAATAAGCAGAGGCATCGGTGGGTGATAGATAATATTTGGTTTCCGAACGCCCACTTGTGTCCCGTAAGACCCCGAGTACTTGATACTTGTTCCTTGATTTTGCGCTATCCACATCCGGAGGTATATGGGACCCCCGAGCGAGCTTGATTCAGTCTTATTTCTTGGGGCCACAACTAGTTTGAGGTTTTATTTACGATCCGTACTTATGCCATGTTTTACTGCTTTATTTACGATTGTGAGGAGCACACTGCATCGCTTAGGATCGAATGTTTACGCGTAACGACAAGCCCAGCCACACTTTCGGTCCGCTACGCCCATTGTCGCAACCTTGAGGCCGAGCTTGCTTACTCCGCTATGATTCTACTTAAGGGTGGCCTCAAATATTTCTGAATCTGTGATTGTTCAATCGTGAAAGCCTCGTTGGGTTTTGATTTGGTTTTTCCGAGGTTGATCGAGTGTGTTGCTATTGCACCCGCCGGTAAAACTTTCTGAAAGCCGTGTCCGCGGATATGGACGACTTGGAGCACAGTATCTCGATCATAGACAAGCATAACTAAAGTTTACTGCTATAAATTTGACTGATAATGACTAGTAATCAGCTTCACTATAATGGAATGGCTAATTAATATTGCCCACAATTGCTTGTTTGGCTGTCGCTTGCGACAAATGTATCTGACTAGTAAGTATTGCAACTACAACGAAACGGCTGAATAAAAGTACCAACAACTGCTGGGTTTTTTTTTGGGTTTATCTCATGCTATCTGTATCTGATTAGTAAGAGTTACAACTATAACGGAATGGTTAACTAAAAGTGCCCACTGCTTACTTTATCAGAACGATTATCTAAACTTGACTAGTAAAGTGCCGCAACTATAACTATTTAAGTAAAACTGCCAACTGTGTGAGTTCCTCGGTTGACTTCCTCGACTGGTCTCGAGGGGGAAACACCAGGATGGGTTTGTTTGATGATAGTAACAGGTTGGATCCGAATAGGTCCTTCTTACCCCCTCTGATTACCGCCAGTTGTATCGAGTCTCTATAGGTTGTTTAGTGCATGCTGCCGCTGCCGCTTCAGTCCACCATACCTATGTAGGCGAGGACCGCCGAATTCTAGCCTCGCTGCATCGGCCTCGATCGACGCTCCTTCTTTGTTTTCTGCTTTGCCCTTTGTCGGCACCCTTTGTTAAGCAGGTTTGAGATCGACGCCGTTAGGTGGTTACCCTTCCGCTTGGCTCGTGGTTATGGACGCCATTGGTTATTCTTCAGGGCTCTTAGGCCCCATTTGCATCTTGTCCGTAGTCGGACGCTCTATCATTTTCAAGGTGATTTGGATCTTTGTATATTATATCTGTATTCTTGACTCTTTGAGTCGCTGATATATATATCTGTTCTGTGGGTCCCATCGAGGACTGTTGTGTAATGTTATTACTCTGCTTTCCACCCGCACGAAAGTGCATGGTGGGCACCTTTGAATCGTTTCTATGCGGGTTTGGTGAATTTTGCTCAAACTTGCATAGGTCCGATTCTGAGGGTGTTACATGCGAGCACGGATGCGCTGCTGTTTTGCGGCGCTAGGACTTCCTCTCGATCTTGAGATCGGTAAGAGATCGTCTACATCAACCACGAGTTTGGACTCGTTAAGCTTTGTCGGTCTTCAAGGGTATGTTCTCTACGGATATACATCCGCCTGTTGTTTGTATCTAGTATATAGATCTTGGTACATAGTTGTTCCCATCGTAGGAAAATTTTTGTTTTCTATGCTGCGAACCCTACAGTGGTATCAGATCCGGATCTATGCGTAGATACTTTGCACGGGTATACACATATGAGTATGTGGGCGATGATGATCATTTTATTGCTTCTTAGTTGTACTTTGGATATTGGTGGCATAGTGGGATGAAGCGGCCGGGACAAACTTTACATGTCCTCGCACATGAGACTTGTTCCACGCTTGACATGTAACTAGTTTTGCATAAGTGGCTAGTGGGTGTCTGTCTCTCCTACTATAGTCAATATCTAATTTGCAACGAGTTGTCAACAATTTGGTTATCCTCGTTGTGGTTCATGTTCGTAGGTATGAACGGTTCTATCTTTGAAAGCCCTAAGCCACGTAAAACTTGTAATGGATAAATTAGAGGCGTCTAGTTTAGATTTTTGTTGGGCTAGTGTTATGATATGGTGATGTTATAAGTAGAAGTATGATATGATACTCTTACAACACACATAACATGTAAGTTCCAGACCTTGGCCTTACACATAGAGGTATGATAGAGATCATACCACGGTGCACATGATGGAGATCAAGTGCAAGAACCATATCATTTCACTTATTAACATGTGATGTTTGATTGCATCTTATATTGCTTGTTTAGCGTTTTATTAGCATAATAAGATGATCCCTCATTTATATATCAAGATAAGAATGTGTTCTTCCTTAAGTATGCACCAATAATGTTTCGTCGCTTCAAGACATCACGTGATGATCGGGTGTACTTGAATCCACGAGCATATCTCGGGTGTAAGACAGTTACACACGCGAATACTAAGGTTCTTACTTGGCGAGCCTAGCATGTACAGACATGGCCTCGGAACACGGACCGAAAGGTTAAGCATGAGTCATATGTTTTGATATGATGACCATATGGATGCTCGCCTTTGAAGCTACACCGACTCACGTGATGATCGGACTTGGTGTAGGGGATTTGGTTCATGTAATCACCAAAAAGACACGAGGGATGTCGTTTTTGAGTGGGATTTCATTTCTAATTTGGATTAGTAGAACTCAATTTATCATAAATTAAATCAGAGTGAATTTGTATAATTTGTTGTAGTCATTGGCATTCGTTCACCACCTTATGCATAGTTGTAATTGAGATAATAGAACTATAGAATTCTGGATATATACTTTACGAACTGGTATTGTATTATGTTGAGTGTCAATCTAAAGTTTAAATTCCTATTGCAAACTTTCAGCAAACTCTATTTACTCCGTGAAATTTAATAGTTGGTATTAAATCGAGAGTAACAATTCCAGTGTAAGTATCTTAAGTATCATGTTTGCCTCCATGATTCTTGATTGTTTTAATATCAAGTTTATCTAGGAGCTGAAAGAATTGTTTCAGAAACCATCATGTGTGGCAGATATAAAGATATCTGAAACAATGTTTTGGTTGCAATATGATAGAGTATAATATATGTTCTCATATTGGATGAGAATTTACAAAGGTTAGAGATGCTAGACATCCTAATCATCCAAAAGGGTTTTGGAAAGTAATGTTATACTCACGATTCGCCTTTATAAGCTACAGTAGCTTGATCATGAAAGTAGTCATGATAAGGATGAATAGAAGATGTACGTAAAGTGTTTACTACACTAAAATATTACTAAAGAATGTATTTTAAAAAAATACCGATCAATTGATGATGGTGATCTACTTCAAAGTGCAAGTCCAAAGGTATTATTATTTGAATATACACGCTTTGGACTATGTGTCATGTACATGGCGCCACTATTAATGTTGATAGATTCTTTTAAAAAGAAAGAGGAAATGCTGGAAGAGAATCTATAAAATATATTTGGCAGAAAAGAAAAGATTGGAAATATCCAATTTAGGTATATAGATGATATACATGTTATGGTTGTATTCTTTGCTTGTTAAACAATGTGGTTCTTGGGTATTGGATACCGAATTGGTTGGTATGAAATTTCATACGGGCAATTCAATTCATGAACCACAATGGCCTAAGTAACTAGCAAGAGAATATGTGATGATGTTCATTGAAAACAAACAAACCGTTGTTTGTATTTCTCGTTGACATCAAAGCTTGACTTTAAGATTTGTTTTAATAATTGTTATTTAAATCAGGTATTATGAGAACAAAGGTTGTTCAAATAATTACCATATTCCATTTAATATGGATGATTTACAAATCTAGTTGGAAAAATCACATCCATAAAACCTAATGCTAAAATGTCGCAAGACAAATGATTGGAAGATCACTTACGAAGTGACATCGCCGTTTAAATTATATTGGAAAGAAAACATGAAGAAACTCCATTTTCATGGATTTTTGGAGTCTTTGATTTGATCAAGTGACGCTTGTAAGACTTTCCTCGGAATAAATTAAACTTCGTTCAAAGGCCAAAGAAGAACGATCGACTAAATTATTGGAATTTATACATATCGATGTATGTAGTCCATTATGTATAGACGTAAGCAATGGATTTCAACTTCATATGCTTTCTCTGAAAATTTGAGTGAATGTTCACTTAATGATAAAGAAGTATGAAATATTTGAAAACGTTCAAAGACTTTCAAGATGAAGTGAAAATCATTGTAACAAGAAAATAAATGATTTATGATTTTATCATAAGGGATTTATTTGAGTTACAAGTGTAACAAGAAAATAAATGAATTATGATTTTATCATAAAGGGATTTATTTGAGTTGCAAGTTTAGCAAAACACCTAGATTTACATCTCCTGAAACACCATAGGAGTATGGAGTGTTTGAGATTTGTAATGAAACCTTGTTTGACATGGTTGGATCAAAGGTATTATTTATAAAACTGCCATTATGTTTTAAAAGATTAAAGCTTTAGAGACTTCCGCTTTTACACTGAAAAGAGCTCCATCTTGATCTGTTGAAATGACACCATGGAAGTTATGGTTTGGGGTAAAACCCAAATTGTCATTTCTTAAATTTTGGTATGCTAAACATAAGTAAGATGTTTACAACTGAAGTCGGATGAGCATGTCTTTGTAGGTTATTTCGAATAACCATTGGTTATTCCTCCATAACACCAAGGACAAAAGGGTTTGTCGCTTGAAACATGAAGTTTCTTGAAGAAGGAATTTTTCATAAATGTTAAGTGGGAGGACAATAGAACTTTGATAAGGTTAACGAACCTTAGCTAAATGTGCTGAGTTGCGCAGCACCGGAAATGGTTCTGGAGGCTGCCATAATGCTCATAGCTTATGTTCCTCAAATGTTGTGGTCACGGAGATCTAAGTTCTTATTGAACCAAGTCGGTCGGATAAACAAATCAAATGCTGAGATTTGAGAGTAAATCATTATTGTTTGACAATGATGAACCGACTACATACAAAGAAGCGATGATGGGCCCTGACTCCGTCAAATGGCTTGAAGCCATAAAATCCATGATAGTTCCATACACGAGAAATCAAGTTTTGAACTTGGAAGACCCTCCGGAAAGGTATAAAAACCTATCGGTCGTATTTGGATCTATAAAGAAACAGACATGGATGTTTCACATCTATGAAATAGTCGACATGTCGTAAAGTATTTTACGACAATGTTTAAGGAGTTGACTATGACAAGATTTGATCTTTCATAGCGATATTTAGTCTGGACGAATTAAAGTAGCAACCACTACATATAATTTGTTATATGTAGATGAATAAACAAAACAAAGTTCTTCTAATAGAATGGTTACCTAGGACGTGTACATGACACGATCCAAAGGGTTTTGTTAATTCAAAGGATGCTAAAAAGGGCATGCAAACTTCAATGGTTGAAGTAAGCATCGCAGAGTTGGAATCTTCACCGTGATGAAAAGGAGTTTTCATCTGGAGACAATGAAGATGCTTGCATTTGCAAGAAATTAAGTGGGAGCGCTGAGACATATTTCTAATACATTATGTGGAAGACATCTTGTTGATTAGAAATGATGTATCTTTTATTAACAAAGGTTAAGAATTTCATTTCAATGAAAGACTTAGGCAAAACCCGAATATTTAGCATGAATGTCTATAGTGGATAGACTGTGACGCTAATATGGTTATGCCAAACGTACATATATGAGATATTGAAGGAGTTCAACATAGAAACGATAAGAAAAGGTTCTTGTCGCATGGAAAGAAATTGAATCAAGATTCAAGTGTATCGACACTTGACAAGTGAAACAAGATTCAAGTGCTTTGACACTTGATGAGTAAAATCACAAGAATGATTTGATCAATCATACCATGATATGTACACATCCAGATATGTCCTATTCTCTAAGTGTTATGAGCATATACCAGAATGAATCATAAAATGATCATTGGACAATAGTAAGGAAATTCTTATGATCTTTTGGAAGAACTAAGAATATATTTGTGTAGAGGTGGCAAACAATTACAAATAGTTCATTGTAAAGCGTTACATTGATACTAGTTTTGTCACAACATACAAATTAAGTTTATCTCAATTTAAACTATGGGTGGCACAATGTATTTCCATGATGGATTTGGAAGAGTTCCAAAGTTAAGACATTGTGACGAATACTACAAAAAAGGCTAAGTATATGACTGCTATAGTAGCAGCAAAGGAGGGCATTTGTGTCAAGTAGTTTGTTATCAAACTAAGGTGTGGTTCGCAACGGGCTAACACTAAAGATATATTGTATGACAATAGTATGGACATGATTTAACCCCAAGGAACTAAATGTCTCACCAAAAGACCAAATTTATACAATGCCATCTCATTGGAGAATGAGTGATGTGTGGAGACGCAAAGACATGCAAATACACACGGACCTGAAAGCGTCAGATCTGTAGATTATGTTAACCACTTGCAGTTGCGTATATGGAACACCAGAAAGCCATAGGTGTTCAATATGCAAAGTTTTCAAACTAGATTATTGTCTCTAGTGCAAGTGGGAGACTGAAGGGAATATGCCCAAGAGGCAATAATAAAGTGGTTATTATCGTATTTCTTATTTATGATAAATGTTTATTTTACATGCTATAATTGTATTAATACGGAAACGTTAATACATGTGTGTTTAATAAACAAAAAGAAAGTTCCTAGTTATGCCTCTCTTATAAACTAGCTCGTTGATTAACAAGATGATCAAAGTTTTCCTGATCATGGACATTGGATGTTGTTAATAACGAGGTCACAATATTAGTGTAATGATGTGATGAACAATCATCCAAAGTATAGCATTACGATCAAAGTCATTGAGTTTATATTGCTATAACAACTTACGAAGTGATCCTAATCCTTAGACCATGAGATCATGTCAATCACTAACACCGGAAGAGTTTCTTGATAAAATCAAACGTCACACCGTAACAGGGTGATTATAAAGATGGGTTCAGAACTACTAAAGTGTTATGTTGAGGCCCATGGATCGAGAGTGCAATTTGTTCATCCCGATGACGGATATATATGCTCTGGGCCCTCTCGGTGATATCACATTGATTAGCTTGCAAGCAAGTGATTTGATCACTATAATGTTATATCACGGGAACGAGAAAAGAGTACATGTCAGTAACGAGATCAAACTAGGTATGGAGATACCGATGATCGAATCTCAGACATGTAATATATCGCGAAACAAAAGGATTAAGATACTAGCGTAAAAGGTTCCGACGATCACAAGAAAGTCATCGTTGAATGTGTGGGAGTCAGTATGGGTCTCCAGATCCCGCTTCTGATTATTGATCTGAGAGTGGTCTCGATCATGTACGCATTATTCGCGAACCTTAGGGTGACACACTTAAGAGACACCGACATCCATTTGGAGAAAAAGTTTCATGCCGAAAAGAATAACAAGCACAGTAATTTATTTCACTAGATACCGAAACGGGTTTTCGGATGAAATTGCAGAAAGTATTTCTGCATGTGAAATGAAATACTAGCAAGGGGTTATATGTGAATGTTTGTCATTAAAGTAATTGACAAAATTCTGAATAAATAAAAGGAGTTTTATTTAATGAGAGTTTGCATTAAATTTGGTGGAAATTTAATGGGAATTTGAGTGGGTTTTTGAGTGGAGGGAATTGAAAGGAATTTGAGTGAGTGGAGTGTCCACCCACATGAATGTGGAAGAGGTGGGGGCAGCCCCATGGCTGGGCGCATGGCCCCTTGGGTGCCCCCCTCTCCCTATAAAAGGAGCCCCCCTCCCTCTCTCTCACTCACACCTCCTCGTGAAGGATCTCTCCCCCTCTAGAATTTATCCCCCGTGGTCTCGGACTAGCGAGATACATGTTCTTGGTGGCTTTTCGGCAAGAAAGAGTTGTGCTTCCGCTGCATCGCTGGAGCGAGGAGGCGGAGGTTGCTCGGTGCCTCGAACGTGTGTGCGAGCACGGATGCGCTGCTGTTTTGCGGCACTAGGACTTCCTCTCGATCTTGAGATCGGCAAGAGATCGTTTACATCAACCATGAGTTTGGACTCGTTAAGATTTGTCGATCTTCAAGGGTATGTTCTCTACGGATATACATCTGCCTGTTGTTTGTATCTAGTAGATAGATCTTGGTACATAGTTGTTCCTATCGTAGAATTTTTTTTGTTTTCTATGCTGCGAACCCTATAATTTTCTCCTTAGTGGCAAGAGCACATCTACAACCTTAGAGATTTCGGTTACTTCCCTTAGATTAAATAGAGACATGAACCCACTATCAAGCATAAATACCCCCTCTTGGAGTCACTGATACGTCCAAAACGTATCTATTTTGTCGAACACTTTGCTATTGTTTCTTCTCTAAACTTGTGTGATTTGGATACAACTAACACGGACTGACGCTTTTTCCAGCAGAATTACTTTGGTGTCTTGTTTTTGTGCAGAAAATGAACTATCAGGAAAAATCCCGGAAAATATGCCAAAAATTATATTTCACCAGAAGATCCACGGAGCCAGAAGACGAGACGGAGAAGGAGCCTGGGTCCCACACCCATGCCAGGCGCGAGCCCACCACTGGCCGCGCTTGGGGGTGCAAGCTCCCCAGGCACCCCCTCGCTCTCCCTCTGCGCCTATAAGTTGCCTCTCTACCTAAAAACCGAGGGGGGTTCGATAGTTTTCTAGAAAGAGTTTTGCTCCGCCACCGCTACCAGAAACCAAGATTCGGATCCAGAAACTCCGTTCTGGCACCCTGCCGGGACGGGGAATTTGGATAGGATCATCGCCATCGTCATCACCAATGCATCTCCATCAACCACCGATGTTTCCCTCATCCATGAGTGAGTAATCCCCCGATGTAGGCTTGGGGATGGTAGGGATTGGATGAGTTCTTTCATATAATCGAATAAGGTTATTAGGGCATAGTGCCTAGTTTCTCTTATGCTATTTGACTTTGTTGCAACTTGTTGTGATTAATGCTTGTCACTAGGGCCCGAGTGTCATGATCTCAGATCTGAACTTATTATTGAATCATTATGATAGTATTGTTTGTGATCTTATCTGCAAGTTGTATACACATATCATTGTCCGGATCCAAAGGCCCCAAAGTGACTACATCTTCCATTGTTCCTGTTTACTTTATGCAAACCACCATTACCTTTCGCATCATACAGTTAATCCTTTGTTTTCAGCAAACCGGTGTTATTGACAACCTCACTGTTCGTTGGGGCAAAGTCTTGAGTTTGTGTTGTGCAGGTTTCTAAGTTGCTTGCAACACCTTTGGGTCGTTTGCTTCCTCATACTAGTTCGATAACCTTGGTTTCTTTCTGAGGGAAGACTTGCTGTTGTGCTCATCATACCTTCCTCTTGGGGTCTCCCAACGAAGCTCTACATTGATCTGAGCGCATCAGTGCACAATATGAGCATATTATCACAATCTATGTCGCGACTCTAGCCATAAGATTGGTCGTTTGGCCTGAAAACCATGAAACCTTGAACATTATAGCTCATTTCTAAGAAGAATTTTTTGAGATACAATCAACATACCAAGTTGATATTTTTCCTTGTTACTATGTCACATAATATGGCACCACATGAAGGTTTTACATTGTTTGGATCATTTTTGAAATTTTTATGCCCGTTTTAAACTACGATCAAAACTACGGGCATGAAGATTCTTCTCTTGGGGCTGGGCCTCGCTAAACTTGTAGTGGATATCTGATGAAATAGCATATTGTGAACCTAAAACTTATTTTTCTAAAAAACTAAGAGCATCGTATCATTTACCTGTAGTTCAAATCTGACCTACTTCTTATCGATTCGGCAGAAATCTGTCTTTTTCATGAGGGGTGGGCGAAAAGGTTTAAGATACCCCGGTTGGGACATTGTCTATATAAGGTGTCCTAATATTTTTGAAAAGTGGTGTGGTACCTTTTTGAAACTTTCATTTGGTGGTTGCTTCACAAAACAACCCGTTTTTTACACTCAGAAAATGAAAAATGGTTTTTTGTGCAAAAAAATAAAAACTTCCTCCTACAACATTGTTCGTCATCCCATGATGCACATGAATGCACAATATAGGAACATTATCACAAACTATACCATGATTCCACCCATAGTATTGGTCGTTTGACCTGAAAATCACGAAACCTCGAACATGATAACTCATTTCTGAAAAGGTTTTTTTGAAATGAAATCAATATACCAAGTTTGATATTTTTCCTTGTTACTATGTCACATAATATGACACCACGCGAAGGTTTTATATTGTTTGGATCGTTTTTAAATTTTTTTATGCCCATTTTAAACTATGGTCAAAATGACGGGTATGAAGATTCTTAGCTCGGGGCCAAGCCTCGTTAAATTTGTAGTGAATTTCAGATAAAATAGCATATTGTGAACATAAAAATTATTTTTTAAAAAATTCATGAGCATCAGATCATGTACCTGTAGTTCAAATCTGACCAACTTCCTACCCATTCGGCAGGAATTTGTCTTTTTTAGGAGGGGTGGGCGGAAAAGTTTAAGATATCCCAGTTGGGACATTCTCCATACAAGGTGTCCTAATATTTTGGAAAAATAGGGTGATACCATTTTGAAATTTTTATTTGGTGGTTGCTTCACAAAACTCCTCGTTTTTTACACTCAGAAAATAGAAAATGTGTTATAGTATATGTAAATTTTTTATATTTTACTCAACAAAAATATATAATATTTCAGTTCAGATAGATAGATCTTATTTTTCTGCAAATTATGATGTTTATATGTATTTTTCTAAATTATAATGATTTAGTTACGATCTTTCTAGAATTAATGTGGCAAAAAGGGAAAATAGCTATGGCGACGGCCGTCGGCATAGGTGTGAACCTAGGGTGACGGCTTGATGCCGTCACATCGCCGTCATATCCAATCCCTACGTAGATGACCCGGTCTACACCGACGGTTGCCGTCGGCCTATCCTATCCTACGCCGAAGACAAGTTTACTCGGCTGCCTGCCTCGAGGTCTACGTCGACATGGCCCTGACAAATATCCTTTGTCCGTCGGCGTATTCCTCTTCTCTCGTAGTGAAAGTTTGGTTGAGATGAACAATACGCAAGAAGTCTGCATGTGCGCGTGTCTGTGGGCTTCTTGGTTAGCCAGTGACTAGTTTACTGCCAGGGAGAAAGAGGCCTTGTGTGTCAAATATTCTTGGTTAGCCGGTGATTAGTTTACTGCCATGGAGAAAGAGGCCCTGTGTGTCTAATATTGGTTAGCCGGTGACTAGTTTACTGCCAGGGAGAAAGAGGACTTGGGGGGCGCACGACCAGGGACCATGCAGCGGGCGGTGGGATTAAAATCTGCCGATCGCCGCGCCCATCGTTAGCGTGCCGCATGTTAAACCTGTCTTAAGAAGAGCGTAGTACTTGCATCCTCAACCAAAGTTGCCAAACCATGGAGGAACCACACGCATTGCTTCTCTCGCTCCTCCCACTGATTATCATGCTGATACATTTCATAATCGCCAGTACTCATAGAAGATCAAGACCGAGCAGTCATGGCCGTCTCCCTCCATCGCCACCAAGGTTGCCAGTAATTGGGCATCTTCACCTCGTGGGCTTCCTGCCCCACGTCAATCTCCGTAGCCTGGCCATGAAGTACGGGCCGGACTACATGCTCGTCCACCTCGGCTCCGTACCTACCCTCGTCGTCTCCTCGGCGCGCGCCGCCAAGGCTGTCCTGCGGACGCACAACCACGTGTTCGCATCGCGGCCGACATCCACGGCGGCAAACGCCCTCCTCGGTGGTGGCTCCCTCGACATCGCCTTCGCCGTCCACGGCGAGCACTGGCGCCAGGCGAAGAAGATGCTGACGACACACTTGCTCAGCGTGCAGAAGGTGCACTCCTACCGCCTTGGCCGTGAAGAGGAGGTACGCCTCACCATAGCCAAGATCAGCAAGGCGGCCGCAGCACAAGAGACCATAGACATGAGAGAGCTCATCCACTTCTTCACCACCGACCTCGTATGCCGTGCCGTGTCCGGCAAGTTCTTCAAGGTTGACGGCCGCAACATGCTCTTCCGTGAACTGATCGACGCGTCGGGGGCGCTCATCGGGGGTTTCAACCTCGAAGACTTCTACCCAGGGTTACTCCAGGTGGGCTTCATCAGGAAAGCCGTGTGTGCAAGGGCGCATAGGTTGAGGGACAAATGGGATGAGTTGCTCGACAAGGTGATCACGGACCACCAAGATGACATGCAGCAAAGGGAGCCTGCTGACTTCATAGAGACTATGCTTTCTCATCAGAGAGAATACGGCATCAGCATTGACCACATCAAGGCCACGCTCATTGTAAGTAACTAATTACAGAGTATTAATCAATCAGAGCATTTATATATGTGCATGCATGCCAAGTAGTTCACTAATTACGTGTCCAATAGGACATATTTTTTGGAGCAACAGACTCAACGTCCACCCTTATCGAGCTCGTGCTGGCGGAGCTTATAAATAACCCGCGCACCATGTCTAAGCTCCAAGATGAGCTGAGGTCCAGCATAGGAAGCGGAAAAGAAATCATAACAGAAGATGACCTAGGAACCATGAAATATCTAAAGGCCGTCATTAAAGAGACATTCCGTCTGCATCCCCCGGCGCCGCTACTTGGGCCGCATTTCTCCATGGACAGTGTGGAAATCGACGGCTATGCCGTTCCACCCCATATACCAGTTCTTGTGAATGCGTGGGCGATTGGGAGGGACGCAAATGTGTGGGAGGATTCTGAGAAGTTCAAGCCAGAAAGGTTTCTTGGCGCTGATATTGATTACAAAGGAAATAATTTTGATCTGATCCCATTTGGTGCCGGAAGAAGGATATGCCCTGCGATAAACTTCTCAATATCTGTGTATGAACTCATGTTAGGAAATATCTTGTACCATTTTGATTGGGAGTTGCCAGGGCGAGACATGGGCGTGGATATGACGGAGGAATTCTTGGTGACGGTGCATCTCAAGGAGAAGCTCGTGCTCATCCCGAGAACTACAACTATGTAATAGCAACTTAAGCACACGCAATCATATGTTATGGAATAATAAGGTCCGGTATTGTAGTTTGAATTTGTAAAGAACTATGCCGAAGTAGTATAAGGCAAGTCTAATCTTCTACTAGTATATAATACTGTACTAACTATCTATTAAAGACGAAGATTGCGCTCCGCTCGTTTTCTGTTTCCCTTTGAGCGCTCTTTCCTTTTCTTTCGCCATCGTTGGTACAGGTTACCGGCTAGGCCTCCGGTCTGTGGTGAGGTCGAACTCCGCCCGGTGCCCCTCTCATCAGGTCCTAAATATCTCGAAATAAGCTTTCGCCCCGTTTTATAAATAAAGCAACATCCACATACAAGGTTTACACAACATCCAAGCTGGCCGGAGCCAAACATAAAAGAAAAGGGTACGACGGTCCGCTGGGTCCACAACACAAGAAAGCCCAAAAGAAAAGAAAAAAAGGCACGACAAAGCGACTGGAGGAACGCTCATGCCATCGAAGAGGCCGACGAGGCAGGGGCCGAGAGGGAGAGCGTCGCTGCCCACAAGGACCGAAGAATATCGTCGAAGGTCGACCGGTCACGCTGCTGTAGGAAGGCCAGAAAGGAAAAAACTGGGCCAGGCACGCGGAAAGGGAAGACCTTCTCAATCACCATCTTGTTACGCACATTCCACAAGGTCCAAGAGATGCCCGCAAACACGAGCCAGAAGAGGCGGCGCCCTCCTCCGGCCCTGTTTGCCTGGGTTTGCAGGAACTCCCCGAACTCCTGCGCCTGCCATGCAGGCCCCAACGCCTCCTGGACGAAGGACCACAGCGCACGCGCTGCCGAACAAGAGAACATAATATGGGCACCGGATTCCGGAGTCCCACATAGGGGACACAGGCCATTGCCCGGGCCCTGCCGCTTGGACACCTCGACTCCCGAGGGAAGCCTGTCCCGCAGCAGTTGCCACACGAATATCCGAATAATAAGTGGAAGGGGAGCCTTCCACAAGGGGGAGGTCCAGGCCAGCTCCGGGCCCTGGAACAGGGACCGGTAAGCCGAGCTAACTGAGAACTCCCCCGAAGGCTGCAGCTACCACGAGGCCAAATCCAGGGAAGATGCTAAGGTCTCCGGGAGGGAGCCCCGGAGATGCAGAAGGTCCGCGGCTTCCTCCACGCTGAGGTAGCGACGGAACAGGATGTTAGTTCATCTCTTGTGGGTTTTGGCATTTATTGTTGTCATGCATATTTGTTTTTTATATTTGTTGGACCTTGCAACTTTTATTTTGGTTATTTCCGTTAGTTGTTTCTGTCAATTTTATTTTTGTCCACTGTGTATGCAAATAAAGAGTCGTTTTAGTATGTTCTCCAATATGCATATTGGCCAAGGCTCTTAATAATATCTATATGAAAATAGAAATAATAATTAAAAATATATTATTTGAATTTGAATAGTTTGTAGAAAAATAGTTGTATATACTGTTTTCATTTAGCAATGGGGATACTATTAAATTATTTAAGGGTCTATGTAACCGAACTCTGAGTATCGGGTTTGGGAATGGCGTTTATTGGCAAACAAAGAAAAGCATTATATTAGGTGTAAAGCCAGAGTATAAAAAGGAGCATTGAGTATACTTATATGGAGGGGAATACTTTAAAAAAAGTGAATTAGATGTGCATGCAAATTGAGGTCAATATTTAATGAAATAGCTCCCCAAAACTTTTTTTTGGTATTGGCACGTTTTTTTTAGTGTGAAACCTGTCTTCGCACTTCTTTTGTTTTTTTGTTGAAACCTGGCTTGGCACGTCTTAGTGCAGTTTCTTGTACACATATCGGTTCGCACATAGATCGTACCACCAGCTGTTAGATTTAAATATAGTCTTTGGTGGTAGCAATGGATCTGTTTTCCCGTCGTATGGACATATACCATTTAAATTTTTAAGGCACGTATAATACGGTGACGTCAGCCTTTCCTTATGCTCGCCACGTTGGATTTTTGCTTAGTTGGAGGAGAGAGAAATATGAGAGAGAGGGTTGTCTTTTCTTAGCTAAGGGATGATCTCTTAGCAATAAGAGAAGACTATTTTTCTCCATTCTACCATATGCCTTCTCTTAGTCAACCAATTTTTTACTAAAAATAGTTAATTATATTAATTGCTAAAGATAGCAATAAGAGATAATATATTGTAGAAGTTATATATTATGTCTTCTCTAAATGATGTGGAGAGCTAAGAAAAAGCATGCCTTCTTTAGCATTGTACATGCCCTTACTAAGGGATCACGTAGCAATGGATCTGTTTCCCGTATTAGTGCCGAACTTTATGGCCAATATATCTTGGACTCTACGTGGTCCTAGACTAAACGTTTTACGTGACATTTTGAACATAGTGACATTTTGAACATATATCGTGTCAAACAGGTTACATGACTATTATGTTTTAGTTAAATCCTAACCGTAAACTTTAGCTCTAACCATTATAGTAATTTGGATGATGTGGATTAACGTAGTGCCTCGAAACACATCCTTATATTGCTTTCAGTATATAATAGATAGATAATAGATAAGAAAAGGATGTTGAGACTATTCTCCGTGGTCTCCTTTTAGTTAAGATGGTTGCATAGTTCCGCCATTTTTGTTTATACAGATTTTATGTGAATTGATGAAGACCCATATAGGTATATATGTAGCTCCCCTGAGCGGGCCGGGAGAACCCTAGCGCCGCCACCGGCCTAACTCCCACCCTGCTCCGCCCTCCCCCTCACCGCCACCAAAGGGTGCGACCGGGCGAAATAGGATTTTTGGCATATTTTTTGGGATTTTTCCTGATAGTTTATTTTCTGCACAAAAACTAGACACCAAGGTAATTCTGCTGAAAACAGCGTCAGTCCGTGTTAGTTGTATCTAAATCACACAAGTTTAGAGGAGAAATAATAGAAAAAGTGTTCGGGAAAGTAGATACATTTTGGACGTATCAACTCCCCCCAAGCTTAGATTATTGCTTGTCCTCAAGCAATTCAGGTGAAAACTGAGTGCGATAAAAGAACTTTCACGAACACGTTTGCTTCATATGATGTATATATTCTCAGCACAGGAGTATATACTTAAACCATTCATAATAAGAAGTATGCAACTAAGTCTACTCACTAGTCATTGCAAGCTATGAAGAGAAACCAACTCAATAATAATAAGTAGCATGGAACATAAACACAAGCAACATTGCAATACTCATAGTAAGGTATGATAGAGTGGTATCTCGCTTGCCTTTGTTTGTAGAGCACAATATAAATGTCAAGGCACCTCTGAAGTTCAAGTGAAGACTAGAGGTAAAAATATCAGAGATACAAGTATCAAAGTTATGACATAATTAACCAAGTTTTGGAACAAACATAAGAATGACAACTATGCTCTCAAGAGGGTGCTCATAGAATAAGTGGTGACTCAACAAGGAAGTGAAAAGGTTTTGAAAAGTTTGAAAGGTTTCCTAGTGCTGAAAGGAAGGTACTCACTAGCTTTGAGATCTCATTACCCCTATCATAGGCATCTTCATGTGGTTATGGTGAAATTAAGGTCCAATCTGAGTCATATGCTTGCCAGACCATAAACTGGAAATCCCAAATCCCTTGAGTACGAGGTCCGCTCTGCATGCTACTCAACTTTGGTTACCTGCAGGTTCTTGTCATTGTACATACATGCATATCATAGAGAACCGCCAATGGGGTACCCCTTGCACATGATAAAGGATCTATCCCGTGATCAAAATGACAAGGCAAGCAGACAACGAGCATCTCAGCAATATTTTTATTTACTATGTGCATAGCTTTTTATTGAGGATGCTTCATAGATGCTCATTATGGTGATGCTGCAAGTTTCCACCATGATTAGGCATGTCTTAGGCTAGCGGCCCAGGCGTTTCTCTAACACATATATATACTCCATGAACTCACAAGCTCCCCTTTTATTTCACACCGTCGACATCCGCAAACAAAAGAGCGAGGTATCAACTGGATAGGTATCCATGAGTGTTGAAAGCGTTCCCCGTGATAGCACGGTTCTTCTAATTTCCAGCCTATAATTTGCAAGCATATAACTTTTATGGACAGGTCACAATGGTTCAAGATTATTAAGCGCAAGAAATAAAGTGTGCCATCAAGTTTGTGAGAGCTTTA
This sequence comes from Avena longiglumis, assembly GCA_030063025.1. Taxonomy (NCBI): domain Eukaryota; kingdom Viridiplantae; phylum Streptophyta; class Magnoliopsida; order Poales; family Poaceae; genus Avena; species Avena longiglumis. Next base: position 562,656,896 of record CP125974.1, read on the forward strand.
CTAACTAACTTTCTTAAAACAGTCAAACATTTTATTTGGAAGAAAACAAGACATAATGAATATGCACTGAAATAGCAAATGATGCTAATAGGTATGTATGGTGGACACTGTTGGCAATATTGGTTTTGGGGAGTTGGAAGCACGAGTAAAGCTAATACTCAGTGCAAGTGAAGGCTAGCAATAGAGAGGGAGCGACAAACGAGAGAGCAATAATTGTCATAATCATGCTTGCAACAAAACAGGACTAATTATGGCATGAAAATGTTACAAGAACTCTGAGGCAAAATAAATCATCGAGGCTTACTGACTATTGTTTAGTCATATTCATGCGCGAGCATGTGCCAAGTCGATTCACATGAAACTTTCAGAGGAGGTTACCACAATATCATACCACAATATGAATAAAACAATGCAGGAAACATTCATATGACATGCTACAAACTATTAGCAAGCTGGAGCTAATCATAGACAGGCAAAAACTACTAAGCATCCATTAGTAACATACTCCTTACAATGAAGAGACTAAGCATGATCACAATGACGAGTATATGTACAAAAATGAAAACAAATAGAGTTAGTTACCAGCCTCTTACCACACCTCAAGTTGTCTTAATCTTCATTATTGCTCTTCACTTGTATAAAAACATGAAACCAAATTCCACTGAGGACGGCTGAACCCTGCAAAGAACTCACAAAATCAAAGAAGAACAACAAATATTTTTGGTGTTTTTGATTTTTTAAACAAGCCAACAAAGTAAAAACAAACAAAATAAACAACCAACCAAACAAAGCAAAATCTTTTTGGATTTCATCTAAGTGGGAACTTGTATTTCACATCACAACCCTATTGTGGTCAAGTCAAAGTCTCAATTCATTTCACAAGTCTTTTGAAAAGTCTGACGGGGGAACAGTATGGCCACTCCAACTGTCCATAACTGCGGACACAGCTATTCGAATAGTTTGACACTTTGCAGAGATTGTACACTTTCACCACAACATTCGATACATCCGTCAGGAACAAATCTTGAATTCACCATACTTAGTATGCGGATAATCAATCCTAACCTTTCAATTACACGCCCTAGTATAAGCACCTCTCCTGTGAGTTTGGCCTCCCAACCATGACCAACTGTCATCTTGGGTATTGCACAGGTGGACAATCTTCACAAGGTAGCCTCAGCTCAGACCTTGGCCGTGAGGGAACTAATACTAAGGTATATAAGTTTCCAGTCAAGCCCTACCCAATCTTCGGGTATTGTGGTTGTACGATAAAATTGGAATGGTATCGCATCCAGACAACCATCAGTTTTATAAAGGGCTAAGGCTCATGCCTCAATATTTTCATCACCAAAATCATCGGGTGTTCAGAAACACATGTCCAAAACATTTCAATAGAATGATCCATCATTCCAAGGTTTTCATAACCATTTTTTCACCAAGTATTCCCATCTAGAGTTGATCAAGTTTTATGCTTAGCACTAGCATCTACAGGTGGGGGTAAGTGCTAATGAGGGGTGGTAAACTAGTGGAGTTTCAACTAAGTTCAATCTTAGGCCTTGGGATGATATCAAGATTATCTAGCTTAGGCCAAATTTTATGCTCTTTATGCAACCTTCACATATCTTTCTAGTATCTACCATTCACTTAGAGAAAATCTAAGTAAGAGCTGTGATAAAGAAATAAAGTATAAAGCTTGTAGGTAAAACTAGGATTGGTTTATCAAGTAGCTATGATCACATATGCTTAAGGCATATAGTGGCATGGCAACAAGTAAGGGTTTGCTTGTATCAGTAGAATATCTTGCAAGGGTAGCTTGCACATTCACTAGTAGTATTAGGCTTGAAGTGGTCAACTTGTGTGGGCGACGGTAGGGGGCGGTGTTGTGCTCCCTGGCGAAGCTCAACGACGTGGTGGCGAGGCGTGGGGCGGTGCGGATTGGTCGGAACGCGGCGGTGCTCTACGCGTGCCCGACGGATGTTTTTTATGGCACACAGCGTGCATGGTACGCGCAGCGGTGAACGAGCGTGTCTGTGAGGTTGCTGGGACAATGGTGATCGCGTATGCACGCGGCGAGGGCGGCGCGCAGTCTGTGGGCGTCTGTCGAGCGTGGCGCACGGGGTGCGCTCTCGGCATGGTTGCTTGCGAGGTTGGCATGGTTTGTGCGTGTGGTCCAGGTGCTGGCAAGTTTCAAGCGCTGGACAGGGAGTGGCGGTGGGGTGTTGGCTTGCTCCCAGACATGTTGGCTAGTCTTGTTTCTCCTCCTAGCTTGCTATCGACATGGGGGTGACAAGGGTGCACTCGGCCTGCTCACCATTGATGGCATTGCCAAGATTACAGTGATGCTAGAGGTTTACATTTGAGCTAGATGATCTACGAAAGCCTAGTTGCAACCAAAGAGGGAACAAGTTAGGCAAGAATCACTGCTCACAATAGTGTTTGGATTTTGTTTGATTTGTGTCTGCCAAGTGTTTGATGAAATGGCCGCAAGAATTCAAGTTTTGAATTTTGAAAAGATTTTTGGTGGGTGTGCTAGGTTGGTGCTGGTGAGTCTGCAGATGCTTGGGTTTTGAAAGTTGAGCTTGTTTGAGTGGTTTTTGAAAAAGTGGGATCTTCTCATATGATAAAGATTCAATTTTGAATTGCCATTTAAAGTATGCATTTGAAAGTTTCTGAATGATCACAAAGTGGGCCTTGATACTTTGTTATGAGTACAATCAAGGGGTGCAAAGATCTAGAAAATTTTCGGTTAGATTCTGAAAGTTTGAGACAGCCAAAGTAGGCATGGGAGTTAAATTGGTCAAAATGACCATTCCTTTCTTTTGTTTGTTTTGATTCATTTGTCTTTGAGAAAAAGTTGGGAATTGGTTAGATGATGTTTATTTCACCTAAGAAACATTTTGCAAGCAAATAAACACACAAACAAGTTGGTTCAAAAGAATTTCAAATTGAAATGCATACACATATGCATGCTTCCATAATTTTAATTAGAAAAGTTTTTGTTAACCCTAATTTTGATGATAAGAGTTTGATGATCCAAGGTTAGTGTTTTTGGGATGTTACAAACCTTCCCCCTTAAACAAAATCTCGTTCCGAGATTTGAAAAAGGACGAAAAGATTACGTAGGATTTGAAGAGATCGGGAAACTCCGTCCTGATGTGATCTTCGCGCTCCCACGTAGCTTCCTCTTCTGTGTGGTTGTTCCACTGAATCTTGAGGAACTTGATGCTTCGGGTTCTGGCAGTTCTGAAGGCTTCTTCCAAAATATGGATGGGTACTTCAGGATAGGTCATGTCATCGTTGATCTCTATGGTCTGATGGTCGATGTTCTTGAACACTTCGGTCTTCTCTGGGACTTCGAGACACTTGCGAAGTAACGAGATATGGAACACGTTGTGCACGGCTGACATATCTTCGGGTAATTCCAGTTGATACGACACTTCTCCTCGACGGTTCAAAATATTGAAAAGTCCGATATATCTGGGGGCTAACTTTCCCTTGAGTTGGAAACGCTGCATTCCCTTCAATGGCGACACTTTCAGATAAACAAAATCTCCTATGTTGAATGCGAGGTCTCTACGTCTCTTGTCGGTGTAACTCTTCTGTCTGGATTGGTTAGTCTTGAGGTGCTCACGAATCTTGTGAACCTTCTCTTCTGCTTCTCGTAGGATATCGGGTCCGAAAATCTGACTCTCCTACTTCCGACCAGTTCAAAGGGGTGCGACACTTTCTTCCGTACATAAATTCAAATGGGGCCATTTGCAAACTGGCTTGATAACTGTTATTGTAAAAAAATTCTGCAAACGGCAGACAGTCTTCTCACTTGGATCCATATTCTAACACACATGCTCTCAGCATATCTTCGAGTATTTGGTTTACTCGCTTCGTTTGTCCATCGGTCTAAGGGTGATACGCGGTGCTGAAATCTAGGCGGGTTCCTAAACCTTCTTGAACTTTCTTCCAGAATCTTGAGGTAAACTGAGTTCCTCGATCCGATACGATGTTCTTGGGGACTCCATGCAAACTAACTATTCTAGCGATGTACAACTCTTCTAGCTTTTGTTTGATTTGTGTCTGCCAAGTGTTTGATGAAATGGCCGCAAGAATTCAAGTTTTGAATTTTGAAAAGATTTTTGGTGGGTGTGCTAGGTTGGTGCTGGTGAGTCTGCAGATGCTTGGGTTTTGAAAGTTGAGCTTGTTTGAGTGGTTTTTGAAAAAGTGGGATCTTCTCATATGATAAATATTCAATTTTGAATTGCCATTTAAACTATGCATTTGAAAGTTTCTGGATGATCACAAAGTGGGCCTTGATACTTTTTTATGAGTACAATCAAGGGGTGCAAAGATCCAGAAAAGTTTCTGTTAGATTCTGAAAGTTTGAGACAGCCAAAGTAGGCATGGGAGTTAAATTGGTCAAAATGACCATTCCTTTCTTTTGTTTGTTTTGATTCATTTGTCTTTGAGAAAAAGTTGGGAATTATTTAGATGATGTTTATTTCACCTAAGAAACATTTTGCAAGCAAAGAAACACACAAACAAGTTGGTTCAAAAGAATTTCAAATTAAATGCATACACATATGCATGCTTAGATAATTTTAATTAGAAAAGTTTTTGTTAACACTAATTTTGATGATCCAAGGTTAGTGTTTTTGGGATGTTACAGTTTGGCTCGACCAAATCTCGAGTAGGCTTGAGCTCGGTTCGTTGAAGCTCGGTAAGAAAATTTTAGTACATCGACATGCAGCTACATAGCAAGAAAATAGTAAAGCTTAAAAAAGAAATAGCAGAAATGGCTTGGAGTTTCATATAATAGTAATATAGTGCCAAAATGCCAGCATAATTATTTTAGCAGTCTAACAACAGATGGAATAATAATAGTAGTCTCAATTTTGCGGCTGTACAAAAATCATGAGCTTTATCGAACTGTTTGAGTTCGGCTCGACTAAGCTCGCGAGCTCGAAAACAGGCTCGATCTTGGTTTGTTAGAGAGACGAATCAAGCTCGAGCCGAGCTGTTAACGCGCTGAACTCGCACATTTTGTCATGCCCGAACTATTTTGACAGCCCTAAAGACGACTGGCAGGTGGGGTCGTTCTGTCAGCGAGAGAGAGAGGGTTCAGGTGGGGTCCGATGGTCAACGTCTGCGGGGGTAAGTATTTTGGTGCGAATCGTTTTCTGCGGGGGAGAAAGAGATGGGCTAGCTGGGCCTGGTGGGTTTTGATGGGCTGGCTTGTTTCTATTATTTTTTTTCCTTCCTTTTTTTCTTTTTCTGTTTTCATTTTCTATTTTGAATTTGTTCAAACAATTTTGATAACCATTTGAATTCAAAACTTTCCAAACTTTTCAGTAAGTTTCTAATATGTTCATTTATGTAATTAAACAATCCATTTTAGAATATTTATTTCATTCTCTTTATGGTTTGTTATTTATTTAAAATAGATATTTTGTCTCTATTCAAATAAGATTTTAAACACATTTTCAAACTTCTATTTGAATTCCAATTTTTACCAAACCTTTTTCAGTAAGTTTTATTTAGTGCAAATAATTTACTTTGAATTATCTAAAAATATTTTAATATGATTTATTAATCATTTACTTTGGGTAAATTGTCTTTATTCAAATAGAATCAAATATGGTTTTAATTCCATTTAAATTTATTCAAATAATTCTTTGAGTCCATTTAAGTTAATTAAATAACTTTTATTCCACTTGGGCAAATTCCAATTATTATTTTCTCATGATTTAATTAATCATTTTCATTAGGGATTTTGTCTTTATTAAATATAATTAGAATAGGGTTTGATCCCATATACTTTTATTTGCTTATTCTTTATCCCTTTATTTCATTTGGATTTGGATTAGCTTTATCTCATTTGCTTATGGATTTGCCCAAGATTTAATTTGGTTTTTAAATATTCCTTATTTATATATTTATTTATTTGCCTTATAAAATCCATATCTTTTTATTTATAGATCCAAAATTGGTGATTCCAATTTGTATAATTTTATTTAATATTTGTTTATCCTTTTAAATCTCTTTAGGATTATTTTCTCACAATTTGGTATGAATTTTATTTAGGAGCTTTATTACCTTTGGAAATTATTTCCTTTTATCTTATTATATTCATAAGTTTTTATCCATGGCTCCAAATTAAGTGAAACCAATTTCTATGGTTTTATAATATTTTTATTTATTATTCTTGATCATTTATAAATGTTTGTTGACAAATTTTTATATGGAACAAATCCATAGTCTTAGAGAGATCTTGGAAATGATTTATTCCATTAGGGTTTAGGGTTTTGGTTTAATTTTTCTAAGTGTTTAAATTTCAAGATTCATTCTTTGATGAATGTATTTCACTTGATTTGTAATTTGTTGGATTCCTTTATTAAAAGTTTGTTCAAGATGGGTTTTGGTGTTTACATTTAGAAACAAAAAGTTTCTTTTTACCCTAAATTTCAACAATTATTTATTTTGTTTATTTATTTTTCACATTTAAAAATTTGGAAAATTTTGGGATGTGACAATCTTTGTTCCTTTCGGGGTGGATGGAATAAACAGTATCATGGGCCTTTTTGAAAATAACTTCTTTCAACTCCGAATCTGCTGGTACACAGAGGTGTCCTTTGTACCACAGAACTCCTTCTTCGTCCTCGGTGAATCCGGGTACTTTGCCTGTACCGATACGATGTTTGATTCCATCGATACTAGCATTTACTTTATGCGCCTCCTTGAAATGACTGATCAAAGTGGGTTGAAGTTCTATGCTAGCCAAAAATCCTTCACTCACAAATTCCATTCGGAAATCTTCCATCTCTTTGTGCAAACTTGGTTGCTCTTTCAAAATCATGGAGTTCAAGCGACACGGCAATCTTCTAAGGGAATCTGCTACCACATTGGCTTTACCAGGGTGATAGTGAATGTCCAAATCATAGTCCTTGATTAGATCAATCCATCTTATCTGCCTCATATTCATCTTCTTCTGAGTGAATATATACTTCAGGCTCTTGTGATCCGAATAAATCTCACAACGGTTTCCCATCAGATAATGCCTCCATGTCTTCAGGGCTAGAACTATGGCTGCTAGTTCAAGGTCATGGGCTGGATAATTCTGTTCATGTTGTTTCAGTTATCGGGATAGATAAGATATAACTTTGCCTTCTTGCATTAGCACACATCCGAGACCGATGTTGGATGCGTCACAATACACATCAAAGGGCTTCGTGATATCCGGCATGATCAAGATTGGGGATGAAATCATCTCCTCTTGAGTTCCTGAAAACTCGCTTCACATTTGTCTGTCCATTCAAACTTCTTGTCCTTCTATAGCAATTGGGTCATGGGTCTTGCAATACTCGAGAATCCTTCTACAAACTTGCGGTAGTATCCCGCTAATCCGAGAAATGCACGAACTTGGGTTTGGGTGGTTGGGGCTTGCCAATCTTCAACATCCTTCACCTTCGCAGGGTCAACAGCAATTCCTCCGGCTGATACAATATGTCCGAGGAATCCGACCTCCTGTAACCAGAATTCACATTTGCTAAACTTGGCATACAGCTGATGCTCTCTAATGGTTCCAAGAATGGTCCTTAGGTGTAGCTCATGTTCGTCTTCTGATTTGGAATAAATCAGAATGTTATCAATGAAAACAACGACAAACTTATCCAGGAAGTCCATAAAAATCTTATTCATGAGGTTCATGAAATAAGCGGGGGCATTGATTAATCCAAAAGACATGACAGTATAATCGTATAATCCATATCTGGTGGTAAAGGCAGTCTTTGGAATATCCTCTGCGCGAATCTTGAGTTGATGATAGCCAGTTCTAAGATCAATCTTAGAAAACACTTTGGCACCAGTCAACTGGTCAAACAGGTCTTCTATCTTGGGCAACGGGTATTTGTTCTTGATGGTGACATCATTCAACTTCCGATAATCCGTACACAAATGGTTACCTCCATCTTTCTTGTCCACAAACAAAACAGGTGATATCCATGGTGATGCACTTGGTTGAATCCATCCAATTTTCAGCATGGCATCCAGTTGCTTCTTCAGTTCCACTAGTTCAGATGGGTTCATACTATATGGTCTCTAGGCTATGGGTCCGGTTCCAGGGATTAGTTCAATGATAAACTCGATATCCCGATCTGGGGGCATACCGGGCAAAACATCCGAAAATACATTGGGGTATTCACAGACTATCCGGACTTGGTCAATGGTTGTCTGGGTTATACTCTTGTTGCACTTGAATTGACGGGGCAAGGTTTCAGATACATGCTCGACTGATATTCCGGCTATACTGATCATGGTTATGGATTTCTTGGCACAGTCAATTAATCTTTTGTGTTTGGACATCCAATCCATTCCTGGAACTACTTCCAAACCTTTAGTTCCAAGTACTATTAGATTAGCATAAAAATCTATGCCATGGATTCGGATAGGGACGGCTTTGCAAATTTGTCTAGCTTTGGTGGTTGAACCAGGTATTTGAACAATCATAACATGCTTCAATTTGGTTGGTTGAATCTTACTAAAGCATGCAAATTCTTCAGTAACAAATGAGTGCGATGCTCCAGAATCAAACAACACTCTTGCAAGTACTGAGTTAACAGAAAACATACCCAGCATGACATCTAGCGCTTTTTGGGATTCTTCAACATTCATGAGAAAGAGACGGTCGTTGCGGTTGAGCGAATTCCCTGGGGCAAACCTTCTTCCGGGCTGAACACGACGCTGCTGCCGAGCTGGGGCATTTGCATTGGGGGATGCAGCAATCTTCTTGGGGCACTCATTGGAATAGTGACCATTGGTTCCACATTCATAACAAGTCACTTGAGACTTGTCCTTTGCTGCAACAGGCACAACATTGCTTCCAGTCCTTGGGGCAGTGTTGGTGTTGGTGGCGGCATTGTTGTTGTTGAACATGGGTGGGGCATGGTTGAAATTGCTGGAATTGCCGGGATTGTTGTGATTTTTATCAGGCCTTGGGTTTCCACAGTTGGGATAGGTGGGACGGTTCATTGGGGGTCTGTTGGTTCTTGGGCAAATCCTGAAGATGGGTTGGGGCGATACTTTGGTGTATGGTGGGTTCCTGGTTGATGCATCATGCGACGCTTGCGGTTCTCATTAGCTTGATTGATCTTTCCTTTCATCTGAATGGCAGAGTCCACTAAGGCTTCAATGATTGCATATGTCCGTGATTGATCGTAGCCAGGTTGGGGTCGTGGTTCAGGACGATGTTGAGTCCGACTTTGTGGGCCACAACGGAACCTCGAGAAATCTCCAACCTTTGTGTGAACCTGGTCATAGCCCTGTAAATAAACCTGTACCTTAATTTTAGGAAAGTTTACAGGAACAGAATCTGACACGAATTCCGTAGGGAGTGCGTCTACAGATCCAAGACCAGAGCTACACTACTTGGAGGGCCACGCCTCAGCCAAAGCAGTTTTGACGCTTAATTTTGGCAGCGTAGGTTTAAGTTCGCCAATCAATGGCCAAGACGGTGGATGGACATCGCCGGCGAAAGAGCAAGTCCAAGAAAAAAAAGGCCGGCACGACGACGGTGCACGACCTCCCTGACCACGTATTGGAGCGGATCCTCCTCCGCCTCGGCCCTTCCCCGAGCCTTGTCAGCGCGGCCGCCACTTGCAGGGGTTGGTGCCGCGTCGTCTCCGACGCTGGCTTCCTTGCCCGCCTCCGATCCGCCCACCCGCACGCAACGCACCTCGGCTACTACCTCTACGACATGGACTTCTGCGACCACGTCTTCGTCCCACCCTCTCCGCTTGCTGTCCACGACGACCGCTTCTCGCTAGACTCCTTCTCAAGAGACGGCCGGGCCGGCCGGCTACACGACAGCCGCGGTAGCCTCCTCCTCTTGTCTTTCCGGCACGGCGACCTCATGGTGTGCGAGCCGCTCACCCGACGCCACCAGGGTATCCTCTCGCCGTCCTCGTACCCGTACCCCGGCGTGTTTCACTGCCTCCTCGACAACGCCGGATACCCCCCGGCCGTCGGCATGTCTAACTTCAGGATCCTCTCTGCGGTCACAAAGACCATGGCATGGGTGTTCTCCTCGGGCACCGACGGCGGCTGGCGCGTAGTGCACACACCGGAAGTCAGCGTCGACGTACAACTTCCACGATCACACTTATCCGTCGATAATTTCGTGGGGCGCGGGCCAATGGCTCCATCTATTTTGGAATCGAATGTGACGCCACCATGCTTGTCCTCGATCGACGAGATGACCGCTGAGTTCTCCCTCGCCATGTTTCCAGTGAGCATCTTGGGGGCGTTTCAAATTGGTGCCTCTCGGATAATCACCGGCAGGGACGGCGTGTTGCGTGTCATCCGTGTGATGAACAATGATCTCAAGATATTTAAGCCGGTTCGGGGCGACGACGACGACACGGAGTGGGTGCTGGAGAATGACCTAGGGTTGAAGGAGGCAACAGTTGGGTTGCCGGGACGCGAGGAGTGCTTGTTCGAGCAAGGAGCCAAGATCGTCGCCGCAAATTCAGAGTACATCCTCTTGACGCCTAGTATCCATGAGGGGTGGTTCTTCTCCGTCGAGCTCGACACATTGAGGGTGGAGCGTCGGCACGAGAGGAACAACTATGCCGGGCCAGCATATCCATACGAGTTGCCGTGGCCTCCAATGTTGCCTGGTGATTAATATGGTAGAGAGAGGAGGAGGCGATATGATGTCACCGACACAACAATCATGTGAACCGAGAGACCAAAGATTAATTTGCAACCAATTATCAAAATTTCAAAGATTAAGATTGACCTATTGTATGGACATGTATTTTGGATGAAAGTAGGATACGTTTAGCACAAAATGGAGGGTTATATTTAGTTAGCACATTTTTTCGCGAAATTTCAACGATCTATTAATAATCATCAACATCGGTACAAAGAGATCTAAATGTAATACAAATTATAAATAGATCAATCATTGAACCACCTAGCGACGACTACAAACACTAGTGCGAGTCAAAGGCGCGCTGCCGTCCTCGTCCTCAATCACCGAGCCTGTCAAAATTTGTGTAGTAGACAGACATGAAGTCATCCTGCTAAGGCCAACAAATAACCAATGCACCAGTGCAACAACCATCGTCAATTATGACAACCATAGATCGGAAGAGAATGATCTAAGAACAAACCAAGGAACAAGAAAACAAAGCGGATCCCAGGAGATCCATTAGACAAACGACTTCACACCCCTTTGTCGGTGCTAGACGCACCACCGACGCGAGGATAGAGCGAGGAGGACCTTATTCTAACTTCAGTACGTAGCCATCGCCTCAACATCTCGAAGAAGACACTGAAAAATAGACTAAACAAAAAAAATGAAATACCTCCCGTCGACGAGAGGGCGTGCCATGACACCCCTTCAAAATTTGAGAAAATTATGCAACCTGCCTAACAGTTTAAAGCATATTATGAATCTATTTGCTGAAATTATGGTTATGTTGAAACTTGGACAAACTAATATGTCAAATTTGTGATGTTCATAACGATAGCTGAAATATGCATATAAAGCACCCCAATTGCAGTGTCCAAGAACCACCACTTTGTTGATACAATTTGGATCCATCCCCGCTCTGTTCTATTCTATCTATACCTGGGCAGGGGCAGCCCGGCCCGAAAAAGCCCGATGGGCTGGGCTTTTAAGGCCCGCGGGTCGGGCCTAGGCTTGAGATTTGTGGCCCGGTGGGTGCACGGGCCGGGCTTGGGCCAGGAGAAATGCGCAAATAAGGAAAGGCCTGGCCCGCGGCCCGACGGCCCGGAAAATTTACACAGTGGCGGGCCGGTCTTGGGCTGAGTTTTTAGGCCCGATAGCCGGGTCGGGCCGGGCCGGGCTCGGGTCTGGGATTTATGCGGTCGGGCTTTGTCAGGCCCGGCCTGGAACATGCCCAGGTATAATTCTATCCCACCGTTGTGCAAAAAGAGAAAAAATATTAGATGGAAACCACTTAACGTGTAAACATGTGAAAGCCTCGTCAATATCATGTTTGAAAATTTCATCCTACTATAATGAAAACACGATATGGTAAAGAGTGGAACCCGTAAAATTACAATTTCAATGTCAAAATCATTTAGGAGGCACTGAGGGAGTATATAAAAGAAATGAAATTCGGCGAACAAAAGTAGCAACCCTTATACACATGTACTCATTGCCAAACTTGTTTTTTGCACGCCTCTCAAATAAACAAGATCTAGGAAACTTGAAAGTTTTACAAGTTTCTGTATATTCTATTATTTTCAAGACACCATTGTTGGGTTTCTGAATTTCAATTAATTTCGCAAAAAAAAGTAGAATTTCAATTAAGCGAAAAAGAAACTCGCGTTTGCATTTTTTTCCTCACTTTGACTGCATTTTCACCGGATGGTTTCTCGGGCCAGGATTCGCATCCACTGTCGGAGGGCGCTGGTCGCGGCCGATCCGAATCCCTCCGCCCGAATATCCCATCCCCACTCTGCCACGCACGCCCCCTCTTTGGCTCCCGCTGCTGCTGCTATGCTATCCAATCCCACTCCCTTCCTCTGTTTCTTTCGCCACTCTCTCCCCCCTCTCTACCTCACCCTCCTCCCTCCTCCCTCCTCCCGGCCGGCCGACTCTCGCGCGTCTCACGGGCAGAGGCGGCTGCTCCCTCTGGTGTTGGCCTCGGGCAGGCGGCGGCAGGGCTCAGAGACGCGGCTGCGGCGGCCAATTCCCTGGAGCAGCTTTGGTGAGAACCCAATCCCCTTCCTGTCTTCCTCTCCCTCCCTTCGGTTTTCTGTTTGACTTTAAGAGGATGCTAGGTCTATGCATAGAGTCACAGCAAGCTTCGCAGGAGTTGGGAAAGGAACAGAAAAAGATAATGTCTTGTAGGCTTGAGTTTGTTTTGTGGGGACAAATAATATAGTCAGCGAACTCCATAGAGGTGGAATCTTTCTTGGGCATGAAACCTTAGTATTTGGATCCAAGATGCACCATGTTACTATGCTGGGACTGTGGACTAATGGACATAGCCATATAGGAATGGTTGGAAGATCCTTATCTAAACCTGGAGTCCTCATCTTCGGTGTGTTTTTCATGTACGGTACAAAGAAACCTCTGTGCACTGTCTGTGAGGGCAACTGCTCGTTTTGTATCTGGTGTGGAACAGCATGGAAGAATCCGGGGCGCTGATTCGTGGATTTTATTTTTAATCAAAATTTGGTGCAATACCACACACAGTGTTGGGTCTTCTAACCATATTGTACATTACCTTTTTGATGTTTTTTCAGAAGAAATCAAATAGCTGAAAATATATTGATCCTGTTAAGCATATTCTAGTACTGTTTCATCTCAACCTGGCCAAAACTGGCAAGCTGTTGCTGATTGATTTTCTTTCCTTGTCTGAAACCCACAGGATAGCTAATGCAGAAAATAAATACACGGTTTCCTTTGGTTGGAATTAAACAGTATCTGAACACGGCCGTAGAATAATGTTTGTCATCAATATAAGTGCACTTTGCTTCTGGCTTTCCTGGAATATGGAAGAAATAGGCAACAAATTGACAAAATTTATTTGGTTGTCCTCACAGATGTTTTCTTTTCACAGTAGAACACCAGATACCAGTTAGATGTGGCCAATGGTTAAAGTGGAATTTTAGCAATCTTATAGTCAGCTGTGTTTACTTCTCCCTATTACTTTATCCTTTGTGCTCTTATGTTATTGCCAGCTTGGAATGAATTTATATCTTGTACTACATTGTTTTTTCAGTTACTTATAGCCACACTGTCTATGATTTTGTAGGGTACCCTATAATTAGCATAGTGGAAGAGAAAAGATTATGAGAATGGCGAATCTGGTTGCTAACTGTGGTTTCTGCCTATCTCCTGCTGTTAAGACGCACTGCAGCTCACAAAGTCATGGCCACAACAATGTCATCCGGTTCCAAAATTCAAAATCTTCTGCCTCGAGTCTGAACCTCAGATCATGTTCCAAGAGATCAAACAAGTTATTTGTTACTCGTGCTAGTGCTGCCGTACAAGGACAGACAAATGTAACACAAACACCTCTTACTGGTAGTCAGCAAGCATCTGGGCAGTCCTCATTGAGACCCAAGAAGGTTATGGTTATTGGTGGAGATGGGTACTGTGGCTGGGCAACTGCTCTTCATCTCTCCAACAAAGGTTACGAGGTTGCTATTGTCGATAATCTTGTTCGGCGCCTTTTTGACCATCAGCTTGGCCTTGATTCGCTTACCCCCATAGCTTCCATTCAAAACCGCATTCGGCGATGGAAAGCCCTTACTGGCAAAACAATTCAGCTTTTCATTGGCGATATATGTGACTTTGAATTCCTTTCAGAAGCTTTCAAGTCTTTTGAGCCAGATTCTGCTGTCCACTTTGGCGAACAAAGATCAGCACCGTATTCTATGATTGATCGTTCAAGGGCAGTATACACACAGCACAACAATGTTATTGGCACACTTAACGTCTTGTTTGCCATGAAGGAGTATAGTGAAGAGTGCCACTTGGTTAAACTAGGAACTATGGGCGAGTATGGAACACCTAATATTGACATTGAAGAGGGATTTCTCACTATTACTCATAATGGAAGAACTGACACCTTACCTTACCCAAAGCAAGCAAGCTCCTTCTATCATCTAAGTAAAGTGCACGACTCTCACAACATAGCATTTACTTGCAAAGCTTGGGGTATAAGGGCCACAGATCTCAACCAAGGCGTCGTCTATGGAGTCAGAACAGATGAAACTGCTATGCACGAAGAGCTATCCAATAGGTTGGACTATGATGGAGTCTTTGGCACAGCACTAAATAGGTTCTGTGTTCAGGCTGCTGTAGGTCATCCGCTTACAGTTTACGGAAAAGGTGGTCAGGTATGTATTTGCTGAATGACTCAATTGTGCAATATGGGGACTTTCCAGTTTGATTTTTTCCTTGCTCTTTACGTACTTTCTGTATTAAAGCTTCTCCTTTTGCAGTTACTGCATTTAGTTCAATGCTATACTTCTTATAAGTAGAGCATTTTATTTTGGAAGTTAAAGTGCCAGTGAAGTAGCTTTTATCACCTTGGAGCCTCAGGATGTCAGAGCTCATAGCCACCATTTAACTTTCATGAACTCGAAATTAGTAAGTGGATCATGTTAGCTTTGTAGATAACCTCTGAGGACTGAAATTGAACATCATGCACATGCTTTTAAAGCTTTTTGATGACCCAACTGCTCCAACACGTAGTCGCTGCAACTTACAGATTGTTGTATAAATTTCTATTAATGTGTTAGCCGGAGACTGTTTACAGACTGTGGCTAAACTTGGAATTTTCTTATTCTAAGTTTTGTCAACCACACTGTTGAAAAGTTAAGGTGTAGTACATCTTCTTCCACTTGCAAACACAATAATTGGAGTACCACATGCAAAAGGAACCGTTTCATGGGCTATAAACAACCGTGTAGTACTTCCAGGTTTTAGTTCGAATGTGTACTTCTAGTCATGTCTTCACATAATACTTTTAGGTGATCATAATCATCATCTGATATACAGTGTACTGACCAAAGTTCCTGTACCATGCTCTCCTCCAGACCCGTGGATACCTGGACAT
Organism: Avena longiglumis; assembly: GCA_030063025.1. NCBI lineage: Eukaryota > Viridiplantae > Streptophyta > Magnoliopsida > Poales > Poaceae > Avena > Avena longiglumis. The sequence goes on from CP125974.1 coordinate 562,672,492, forward strand.
CAGAGACACCGTGCAATGCGTCGAGCTAGCGATCGCGAACCCGGCCAAACCAGGCGAGTTCAGAGTCTTCAACCAATTCACCGAGCAGTTCTCAGTCAATGAACTAGCCAGGCTGGTGACGGCCGCGGGAGCGAAGCTTGGGCTGGAAGTGCAGACCAAGTCGGTGCCCAACCCACGCGTGGAAGCGGAGGAGCACTACTACAACGCGAAGCACTCGAAGCTCTCGGAGCTTGGGCTGGTGCCCCACTTGCTGTCCGACTCACTCCTTGACTCTCTGCTCAACTTTGCCGTCCAGTACAAGGACAGGGTCGACACGGCACAGATAATGCCCAGTGTGTCATGGAAGAAGATGGGTGCGAAGCCGAAGACGGTCTCTGTTTAGAGGGGAGCTAGCTCGGGGAGCTTTCCTTTGTTATAGGGCAGCGTGCCTATGTATGATGTCAACCTTGACATTGACATTGTATCTTGTTGTGTAATGTAGCTATAATAATAATGCACGTTAGTTCGATGTATGCCGTGGCGAGATGTGAAAATTGCTGGCTACGTCGTTAGGTATCAATTTTTGCCAGCTGTGGGAACTGTTAATTCTCCTCCCAGGCTCTTGATCTGCAAATGAAGATTGAGGATGATGGGACTCTTTCAGTCATGGTATTTTAGTTGATTCAGATATATTGTGTCAATTATTTCCTGAATGTGCTAGCCAAAACTTGAATTTGGAGATGGAATCCTTGCCAGAATTCTTCCCGGTGCACCTATTCAGACTCGCAATTGACCGGTTCTTCCGTTGTCTAGATGAAATCTGAAATTTAACATCATACATCATATATTCAGAGTCCAGGCCTCTGGCATGTACTGGGTGCTGGATCCCAATCGTGTAATGCTCGTTGACTTGAGCTGTTTTTAGCAACAGACCTGACCCTTTTTTCATAAAGTATATATTATTCAAGGATAAGAGTTGATATATCCAAACATTGGGCACTGTTAAATAGGTCCATAACTTGGAAAATCATGTGAACTAAAAAGAGTTCTATAGTGAGGATGTTTGCACGTAATATTCTAGACAAAATTTAATTATGTGTGTGGGAAATTTGAAAATAGGAATATCTTTGTTTAAACAGTGATGCATGAGCCTTCCTCACTATGAGATAGTGTTTTACATTTCAAATATATTATGAAAATATATTTTCCTGACCATTGTTTTTATTTTACCCTTTGTATAACCAACATTATCAAATCAAAATGGCTATTTTCTTGGCATTTTCCCAATAAATAGTAATGTATTATATAATAATACTAAATACACCCACTCGCTGCAACAATAAGATGTCAAGAGCTAGTCCAGACATCAAGGAAGCATAACCAAATTGTTAAAAAAACAAAAAACAAAAATTCATATGCTAAAAAGTCATTCAGGACCAAACAACTATGTGAACATTCTCCTAAGACGCCGCCTCTAGGAAGGTATGATGTATGAGCGCAGTTGTGGCCCAAATGAGATCCAATCACCAAGGCAAATCATAAGTTTCACCCCCAAAGGGAGTTAGCGATCTTCAAGCAATGTCTTCAACAAGGGAATGACGTGTATTGCCAAATACAATTAATAAATTTCAAATATAAACTTTTCACCCGTAACTCGAGGCTTGGCACTTGGCAAGCACCAACAAAGCCGAGGTCAACCTGTGATGCCACCCGGTACGTCTGCCGAGGCAAGACGAGCATACCTCCAAATCTTGACAACATCAAGCACAATCCAAATGTACATACCCCTACTTATGGGTCATCCTATATTCCTATGACACACAACAACAGTCACATGACCCGCAAAAAAAACACTCACATGGATCACCGAAGTTCAGAAGCATGTCCACTAAGCCAAGGACTCTTAGGAAATGTATAATGGTGATATTTTAATAAGGGCACCACGTAGGATAAACGATGAGGTGGATGAAAGAGAAAGTTGAAAATAATGATCCACCTTCTCTCAATTAAGGGAAAAATTCTCGCACCACAAATTTTGAGATGTTTAGTTACTAGAGATAAGACAAACATATTACTCATTGTACATCATGTTTTATTGTTGTATGTAGATTACATGATAGAACCGGTTTTGCTACAGTATACCGCCTCCATTCCGGTTTATAAGGCAAATACGTACTTTGAAAAAAATAGTTTGATCGTAAATTTGATCAATAAAATACAAACTATATTTAATAAAAATTATACATTAGATTCATATTCAAAATATGCTTCCAATGATACAATTTTTATGACATATGATTCATATATTGTTGATCAATTTTACGGTCAAACTATTTTCTTAAAATATGTATTGATCCTATAATCTGGAATGAAGGGGGTAGAAAAAATAGTCATTATCTAGCAAAAGTGGGTTTTAATGTAGCAAACCGGTATTGAAATGACACGCGTCCGTAGCAGGACCGAGGGATCGGAATTTTTGATCCCGGTTGTCGCATAGCACCTCCCTTTTATTTATGGACATTGCTATAGCGCGACGCCGCATAAAAGTAACGATTCCACGTGGGGACAATCCATTGGCTCCCGTTTGGCCACTTCCAATTTCTTCGTGACAATATTACATGCAGTCATCGCTCGCATGTTAAGATCAAAAAGCAAAGCGGCTGAAATACTCTCAACCACATATTTTGGACGAGGCCAAATTTCTGACATGGTTCTTCCCTAATTGCTGCAGCCCCACGATTTTTATTTCTCACCGCGATAGTACTACTACACACATGTCTCCATTACTATTCAGATCGCTACTCGGTCTATAGTGTTAGTAATTGCCAGATTAAGGTCTTAGTTGCCAGATTACTACTAATTGCCAAGTTAATTATGCATAGCTGCCAGATTTAATTGTCACTACCTTCCTGTTGGAGATATGCCCTAGAGACAATAATAAAAGTGGTTATTATTTTATCTTTGTGTTTATGATAAATGTTTACATTCATGCTATAATAGTATTAAACGGAAACATTAATACTTGTGTGATTTGTAAACTAAATTAGAGTCCCTGGTTAAGCCTCTTTATAATACTAGCTTGTTGATTAATAGATGATCGTGGTTTCTCGATCATGAACATTGAGATGTTATTAATAACAAGATCATATCATTAGGAGAATGGTATGATGGACATACTCCTATAGATAAGCGTAGCATTAAGATCAAGTCATTCTAATAGTTCGTTTGCTATAAGCTTTCCGATACATAGTAACCTAATTCCTTCGACCATGAGATCATGATAATCACCATCACCAGAAGGATGCTTTGATGACATCAAACACCACACCGTAACTGGGTGGCTATAAAGGTGGCATTGAGTGTTCGGAAAGTATGGGTTGAGACACATGGATCAAGAGTGGGATTTGTCCATCCATATGACGGATATATATACTCTGGGCCCTCTCGGTGGAATGTCATCCAATTAGCTTGCAAGCATGTGACTGGCTCACAAGGGATCACATATCACAGGAACGAGAAAAGAGTACTTATCGGTAACGAGGTTGAAAGAACATTTTATAATTCCTAGTGTTTTGTGTGTTAGATAACAATATCAAGGATTATTTAATGTGTGTTGAAGTGTTGCAGCTCTCTTTGAGAAAAAGGGAATAGGATTCTGCCTTTGGGGGGCGGATAATCCGCCCCCACCAGGGGCGGATAATCCGCCTCCCTCTTCCCAAGCAAGCCCGGAAGGAGGCGGAGTTTTGCGGACTTTCCGCCTCGGGATAATCCGCCTCAAGGGGCGGATAGTCCGCCACTGCCATCGCCAAGGCGCAAGCCCGAGAGGCGGAGTGTTGGCGGACTTCGGTCGGCGGATAATCCACCGGAGGCCGGATTATCCGCCCCCAAGATCTTCACCAAGTTTCGCAGGCGCCAGCCCCAGAGAGGGGGCGGAGTTTCCCCCGAAGTATCCGCCCTTGGGGCGGAGTTTTCCCAGGGGGCGGATAATCCGCCCCAAGTGGGGGGCGGATAATTCGCCCCCAAAGTTGTGCAACGGCCAGATCTGGGGAGGGGGTATTTAAGCCAGCCTTCCCCCTCCTGCCAGAATGCTTCATTCATTCAAAAAAGACCAGATCAGATCTGAAAGCTTCATCCAAGAGAGCTCCACCTAGATCCACCCAAAGGCCCCGTACCTTGGGGAATCGAAGGAGGAGAACTCGATCTTCATCATCAGCAATCAAGCGCTTCATCTCCTCTCCATTCATTTGGAGAACCCCCGATCTAGTATTTCTTGCAAATACCTAGATCCTTGTTTTTGTTTATATTGATAAACCTTGTTCTTGTGGCAGCTTGTTGTCATCTCGGGAGCCCCCAATTCGGTTGTGGGTGTGTGCCCCGATAGTGTTGTAAAAGGCACCCGTTCTCGCCTCGAAGGGATCCAATAGTGGAGAAGGTGGATCAGGCCTCTCGTGGCGAGATCCATCGGAGAATAGGGTGAGGCCTATTGTGGCGTGGTGGTCTTAGAAGCGCCCACCCCTCCAACGCAGATGTACTTCCCTTAACAAGGAAGGAACTGCGGTAAAACAAATCCCTGTGTCTCCGCGTGCTCCACTACGGTTTCCTCGCTCCTCTTTTTACGTGCTTAGTAGTTAGGGTTGCATATAGGGAAATTCGCGTAGTTGCATATCTAGAGAATTTACCTTGTGTCAAGCCTAAAATTGAAAAAGTATTAAAAATTGGTTAGCACCTATTCACCCCCCTCTAGGTGCCCATACGATCCATTTCAATTGGTATCAGAGCCTCGGCTCTTATTTCGGGCTTAACCGCCTAAGAGAAGTATGGGTTCCAAGGTAGATGGGAGTGATGCTCCGGAGGTAGTCACCATGAATGATCTCAAGACGTTGGAAACAACCTTGGTGAGTTCAATGGAGGCTAAGATGGAAGAGATGCGTCAATTGATAATGCGTCTCTCCACATCCGCAACATCACCTCCATCTAACTTTGAGGATACCACTCCGTAATCCAAGGAAACGGGTAAAACTGCTTCCAAAGATAACAAAGTGGTTGGTGATGATACTAGCAAGAGCTCCTCCTCGAAAAAGGATAGCAGTAAGGATGGATACAATGAGGTTTCTCATGTGTATTCCCCTGATCCACCTATCCCTCACCCACATATACATAATAGGGGTGATCCACCCAAACTTTCTGCATCTACTTTCTCTCAATGGCAATTTTTGATGAAGTCTCATGTGTGCAGTTCCTCCATTGAGTTGTGGAAAATCATAGAAAATGGTCTTCATGTTGGAAACCCCAACAATCTCACAAGAAGAGAAATTGTTGATAGCCAACTCAACGCTACAGCTCTACACATGATACAGCTAGGTGTGGGTGACAAAGACATGCCACACATTCAGCATCTTAGCATAGCTAAATAAGCTTGGGATGCCCTCACCGAGCTCTTCATCGGAAATGAAAGTATGAGAAGGAATAGATATGATGCTTTGAGCAATGAAGCTGAAGGATTCTATATGCTGGATGGAGAAGACCACGAGGACATGTATAGGAGGCTCAAGGAAATAGCCACAGCCTTTAGAAACCACGGTGCAGCTCATGTTGATGATGCTTGGATCAAGCGCAAGTATGTCAGTGCTCTTATGCCATTTGAGCCCACAGATTTTAGAAGTCTCCAAGGTAGTCATAACTATCACCTCATGTCATCCAATGAGGTAATGCAAGAAATGGCCGCTTTCAAAGTGGTTGCCAAGAATGCCGAAGATGCTCGTGCTCGAGCTATGGGGATGCAAAAGGGGGTCAACATGGCCTTGAAGACTAGTGTGATTGATCATGATGAATATGCGGTAGAAGGTATGGACTGTCCCAAGGATATAAAAAGGATCCACGGACAATACTTGGCTCTTTATGCAAGAAACTTTTTGAAAGATCCAGCCAAGGCTAAAGCTGAACTAGAACGCAAGAGTGGAGCCTATGGAAGAAAAGAAAATGGTCCCAAGCTGAGAACATGCTTCAATTGTGGTGACCGGCTGCACTTTGTAGCTGAATGTCCATATCAAAGTAGGGAAGATAATTGAGGAAGACTTATTTTCAAGGACAAGTCAAAGGCTCCACGCAAGAAACAGTTTGTAAAGAAGAATGCTCCCTTCAAGAAGGAACCGAAGATTGTTCTAGTGGCTCAAGAAGAATATTCATCAGGAAGTGAAGATGAGGATGAGGACGATAACTCTCAAGAGGTGGCTGCTATAGCCACCACATCTACAGCAACATCCCTCTTCGACTCTCCGAATGAAAACATCATCAACAAGAATGCTACTTGTCTCATGGCAAGAAGCTCTGAGGTAACGACTTCTAACTCTTCTTTTCCTAAGGCTATGATTGACATGGATGATCCTACTAGTCTTAAGGTTAAAGAAGAGATTATTGCTTTGGATTACTTCTACACTAACTTGCAAGGTGAGAAAAAAGCTCGTTTTGAAGCTCTTATGGATCAGCTGGCCCAAAACGAAACACTCCTCGAAGAAAAGGTCAGAATTGAAAGGGAGGATGCAATGGAAATTGCATCCTTAAAAAATGCTCTTGAAGAAGAAGAAGAGGCTCGGGTCTCTCTTGAAGAGAGGCTTGAGTCTATGGAAGAGTCACATGAAGAAATTGTGACTAAAATTGTTAAGGAACATGACAATGCAGTCACCAAAGCAAAGAATTTAAAGAAAGAAAAGATTGACTTTGGGGCTGCTCATGATAGACTCTCCGAGGAATTGGAGAAACTTGACAATGCTCACAAGGCGTTGAAAAACAATTTCTCCATTCTCAATGAGTCACATGATCAGCTTCAAAGTAGATTGGACAAATATGATGCCCCTAGCTCATCCAATTTAACATATAGTCACAAGGAAAATGCTAGTGTGGAAAAAGAAGTGATCAAGGACATCACTCCCAAGGACAAAGGTGTGCTTGATGAAGTCCTTGGCAAGCAAAGGTCAAATCATAGTAAAGAAGGACTTGGGTATGTCACCAAGTCCAAGAAAAAGAAAACCAAGAAGAGCAAGTCCAAGATGTTCAATCAAATACAAGCACCGCTGAGAAGAATGTCACAAAAGATAAGACTAACAATATTGGTTTTGCAGGGTCTCACAATCCAAATTATGAACTCTTTTGTGATGATTATGGCGATGTTTATGCTTATTATGTCGGTCCCTTTGATGAATATGTTGCTTGGTCTATTTGGGTCCCAAAGACCCTTGTTACTAACATGAAAGGACCCATTGAAAAATGGGTACCTAAAACCAAGAAGTAATTCTCTTGCAGGGCTATGCTTCCGGTGGGTCGAAATGGGTACTGGATAGCGGCTGCACTAGTCATATGACCGGAAGCAAGGATATCATCACGGAGATGCGTCCAAATCATGATAATATCACAGTCTCCTATGGTGATAAGTCTAAATCTCAGGTATTGGGTCTTGGCAAGGTAGTGTTTGCCCACGATATTTCTCTCGTGGACGTCATGCTTGTTGAGACCCTCGGTTACAACCTTCTTTCTGTTCGTGCCCTTGGTAAGATGGGTTTTGCTGTTTTTATCGATGATGATTTGGTGGTACTCTTGTGGAGCAAGTCTCTAAAGGTCGCTTTCGTTGGATACGTCGAAAATGACTTGTATGTGGTGGACTTCTCGGGGAAAACCACTTCGGGTCCGATGTGTCTATTCGGAAAGGCCGACGTGGGCTGGCTATGGCATCGCCGTTTAGCCCATGTCTACATGAGAACTTTGCAAAGTCTCCAGAAGGGTGGCCACATCCTTGGACTAAAAGACAATGTCTCTTTTGCCAAAGATCGTGTTTGCAGGGCTTGTGTAGAAGGAAAAATGCATGATTCTCCCCACAAGAGGAAGACTATTGTGTCATCAAAGAGGATCTTGGAATTACTTCATGTGGATTTATTTGGTCCTCCTTCTCATGCAAGTCTTGGTGGGAAGAAATATTGCTTGGTCATTGTCAATGATTACTCAAGATATACATGGGTCTATTTCTTCAAGATGAAAAGTGAGACTCAACAAACTGTCATTGACTTTGCCAATGAAGTTCAACGTCAACACAATGTTCCTATCTTGGCAATAAGAAGTGACAACGGCTCCGAATTCAAGAACTACACTTTAAATGAGTTTCTTAGCGAAGAGGGGATTAGACATCAATATTCCGCTGCGTACACCCCTCAACAAAATGGTGTAGCCGAGAGGAAGAACCGGACTTTGATGGACATGGCAAGATCAATGTTGGTTGAATTCAAGTCTCCTTATAATTTTTGGGCTGAAGCCATATCCACTGCTTGTCACTCATCGAACCGGCTATACCTCCGAAAGATTTTGGACAAGTCTCCATATGAAATTACTACTGGTAACAAGCCCAACATCTCATACTTCAGGGTATTCGGGTGTAAGTGTTTCTTTCTTATTAAAGGTGTCCGTTTGTCAAAATTTGAGTCCAAGGCTTTAGAAGGTATTTTTGTTGGTTACGGTGCCGAATCCCACACTTATAGAGTCTACAACAAGCTCACTGGGATTGTTGTAGAATCTTGTAGTGTGGAGTTCGATGAAAATAACGGCTCCTTTGTAGGGCAAGTTGATGTTTGTGATGCAGATGTTGAAATACCCCAAGATGCCATAAGAAGAATGGGCGTGGGATTTTTCCGCCCCATTGAAGAACCCCTTATGGCGGATCGGGAAGGACAATGCTCCACACATGTGGAGCCCTCATCTACACAAGATCAACAAGCTCCTACTGTTGAAGAAATTCCTGCACCAACACCACAATCTGCTGAAGATCATCTGTCCCCTGGACAAGTTGGTAGTCCCAGGCCGGACTATCCGCCCCCTACAAGGGGCGGACAATCCACCCCTAGCACTCCAACTCGTTCCAGAGGATCCGGAGGAGAAGCCAACAACTCTGAAGCTCCCAGGCTGGACTCTCCGGCCCCCGAGGGCGGATTATCCGGCCCTAGGTCTCCAACTCCTATCAAACACTCTCAGGAAGAAGGCTCTGGTGCTTGACCTCCCAGGCCAGATAGTCCGGCCCCTCCAAGGGGCGGATTATCCGGCCCTGAAGAACAAACTCAGCAGCAATCTTCTGGTGTTAATACAGATCAAGATCAAGGGCAAGGCAGTGATCAAGACAAGGATACAAATACTGAATCAACTCCTTCTAGAAACAATAAGGACATTGAGGCTCGTTGCAAGGCTCGTGCTGATCGGAACCTTGAACTAAGGGGTCACACTCTTGACAAGGTTGTTGGTGATCTACGACAAAGGGTATCCACTAGAAGAGAACTTGCAAGCTTCTGTGATCATCAAGCTCACATTTCCATGGTTGAACCGAAGAAGGTTTTTGATGCTCTTGAAGACCCTGATTGGGTTGTTGCAATGCATGAAGAATTAAATAACTTCGAACGCAACAAAGTTTGGAAGCTCGTAGAGAAACCAAAGTATTGCCGCAATGTTATCGGCACCAAGTGGATCTTCAAGAACAAACAAGATGAAAATGGCATTGTTGTGAGGAATAAAGCACGACTCGTGGCTCAAGGATTCTCTCAAGTGGAAGGAATTGATTTTGGCGAGACTTATGCTCCTGTGGCTCGTCTTGAGTCCATCCGTATCCTTCTTGCATATGCAGCCCATCATAATTTTAAATTACAACAAATGGATGTTAAGAGCGCTTTCCTTAATGGTCCTCTACATGAGTTAGTATACGTCAAGCAGCCCCCGGGGTTTGAGGACCCCAAATTCCTGAACCATGTCTAAAACTCGATAAGGCGCTCTATGGCCTTAAACAAGCCCCACGTGCGTGATATGAGCACCTTAAAGAGCTTTTGCTAGACCATGGATTCGAAGTTGGGAAAATCGATCCCACTCTTTTTACTAAGAAGGTTAATGGGGAGCTTTTTGTATGCCAACTTTATGTAGATGACATTATTTTTGGCTCTACTAACCAAGCTTTTAACGATGAATTTTCAAAGCTTATGACTGACAGGTTTGAGATGTCCATGATGGGTGATCTGAGGTTCTTTCTTGGATTTGAGATCAAACAACTTAGAGAGGGAACCTTTATTAATCAAGCTAAGTACATCCAAGACATGCTCAAAAGGTTCAAGATGACGGATCTCAATGGCGTTGCTACCCCAATGCAAACAAAGTGTCATCTTGATCTCAATCCCAATGGTAAATACGTGGATCAAAAGGTATACCGATCCATGATCGGGTCTCTCCTTTACCTTTGCGCATCTAGGCCCGATATCGTGTTAAGTGTAGGAGTGTGTGCAAGGTACCAAGCCGCTCCTAAAGAAAGCCACTTAGTGGTGGTCAAGCGAATCTTCCGATATTTGGTTCATTCCCCAAATTTTGGGTTATGGTATCACAAGGGTTCAAGTTTCTCTCTATGTGGTTACACTGATTCAGATTGGGCTAGTGACAAAGATGATAGGAAATCAACCTCTGGTGCATGTCAATTCTTGGGCAGGTCTCTAGTGTGTTGGTCATCAAAGAAACAGAATTGTATTTCACTCTCAAACGCTGAAGCTGAATATGTTGCTGCTGCAAGTGCTTGTACACAATTGTTATGGATGAGGCAAACTTTAAAGGAATATGGTGTCAATTGTGACAAAGTGCCTCTATTATGCGACAATGAAAGTGCTATCAAAATTGCTTACAATCCCGTGCAGCATACAAGAACAAAACATATAGAAAATCGCAACCACTTTATTCGGGATCATGTTGCTCGTGGTGATATTGACCTATCCTTTGTGAGCACGAAGAACCAACTTGCTGATATTTTCATGAAGCCACTTGATGAAGCAAGATTTTGTTATTTGAGGAATGATCTAAATATCATAGATTCAAGGAGCTTGGCTTGACTACCCTTGCACACTCACTTGCTCTTATTCATGTATTTGGTTTAGATGCGGGCATAGACATAGGGGGAGTGTGGTCCTAATTGATTGGGCCAACCCTCCCCCCATAATGCCGAAAGCAAGTAAAATCATTTCCCTTAATATCATTTTGTGATATGTGGGTCATCGATGAGCATTGGTTTTGAACTCAAGATACATCTTCGCGGTGTCATGCCATGCGCTCCAACATGGTGGCTTCGGCCACCGCCCTCTTCCTCGAGAAGAGTTGGTTTCTCATGGGTCTCGTTGGATTTTCTTGCATATCTCATGTTCTTATGGAAAACACACTCAAATTTGGCTTTTGATTGATTTGATTCTTGCAAATTTGGGTGTGTAGTACCATATCAGTTTGATGCTCTCAACCCAAGCCTTTCTATCCCTCCTTGAACCATCTATTCTTGCACACAAGTCCTCTAAAACACCATCGAGAGGTTTGCTAGGTTGCTCTGGCCTGAGTCTGTAATTTACAGAATTTCAAGGGGGGGGGCGGATTATCCGCCTTAAGTGGGGGGCGGATTATCCGCCCCGGGCGAAATCGGCCCCTTATAGGCTGGGTCGGGGAGGGCAGGCTCAAACAGGCAGCCTCCTCCCAACCCTCCTCTCGCCGCCACCGAGCATCCGCCTATCCCGAGTCGATTCGACCACCATTCTCCGGCTCTCCCGGATCTTCTTCCCTCGCCTCGGGTATCTTCTCCTCCGCGATTTTCCTCCAATGAGTGAGGGTAACTCCTGTAACACCCTCGAATCGGACCTATGCAAGTTTGAGCAAAATTCGCCAAACCCGCAGAAACGATTCAAAGGTGCTCACCAGCACTTTCGTGGTGGAAAGCAGTAATAACATTACACAGTCCTCGTTGGGACCCACGAGCAGATATATATAACAGACTCAAAGAGTCAAGAATACGATATAATATACAGATCCAAATCACCTTGAAAGCGGTAGAGCGTCCGACTACGGACAAGAAGCAAATGGGGCTAAGAGCCTCAAGAATAACCGATGGCGTCCATAACCTGCCGCCAAGCCGGAAGGGTAACCACTTCTAACGGCCGATCTCAAAACCTGCTCAACAAAAGGTGCCGACAAAGGCAAAGCGAAAACAAAGAAGGAGCGTCGATCGAGGCCAAGACAGCGAGGCTAGAATTCGGCGGTCCTCGCCACATAGGTATGGTGGATCAAGCGGCGGCGTGCACTAAACAACCTATAGAGACTCGATACAAGGCGATATCGAGAGAGGGTGAGGAAGACCTATTCGGATCCAACCAAGCTAACACCAAACAAACCCATCTGGCGTTTCCTCGAGACCTATCGAGGAAGTCAACCGAGGAACTCACACGGTTGGCGCTTTATTTAATTAGTGATAGTTGCGGTACTTTACTAGTCAGGTTTAGATAATCGCTCGTAAAGTAAAATGGGCACTTTTAGTTAATCATTCCGTGATAGTTGCAACAATTACTACTCAGTGCAGATAGCATGAGATAACCCAAAACCCAGCAGTTGTTGGTACTTTTATTCAGCCATTTCGCTAGTTGCAATACTTACTAGTCAGTACAATTGCATGGCGACAACCAAACAAGCAATTGTGGGCGTATTAATTAGCCATTCAGTTATAGTGAAGCTGATTACTAGTCATTATAAGTCAAATTTATAACAAGAACTTTAGTTATGCTTGTCTATGATCGAGATCTTCAGCTCCAAGTCGTCCATAACATGACACGGCTTTGAGAAAGTTTTAACCCGGGGTGCACCAATAGCAACACGCTCGATCAACCTCGGAAAAACCAAATCAAAACCCAACGAGGCTTTCACGACCGAACAATCACAGATTCAGAAATATTTCGGGGGCCACCCTTAGAGTAGAATCCGCAGCGTAAGCAAGCTCGAGACGGCCTCAAGGTTATGGGGACGGCCGTGAGCATCGGGAACCCGAAAGTGTGGGCTGGGCTTGTCGACACCATGAATCGTGCCATTATTTCATTTCCTAAAGACAAGATGTGCACCTCGCAATCGTAAATAAAGCGATAAAGCATGGCATAAGTACAGGATCGTAATAAAACCTCAAACTAGTTTGTGGCCCCATGAAATAAGACTGAATCAAGCTCGCTCGGGGGTCCCATATACCTCCGGATGTGGATAGCGCATAAAAAAATCAAGGAATGTATCAAGTACTCGGGGTCTTACGGGACACAAGTGGGCGTTCGACCAAATATTATCTATCACCCACCGATGCCTCGCTTATTCAATTTTAGTTGTTAAAGCGAAGTAAAGTGAACAATAAGTAAAACTAGAATCATCTCCAACATCAACATGCGGCAATACATCAAGAATCGTGGCATATGACACACATCAGCACTTAAGCAAGCAACTACGACGCATAAGTCCAACTATCTACCAAACAACAGTAATAGGGTGTGTCCAAGGCAATATAGGGCTGCAGGAATATCACAGTACGGAAACTAAAGCATCGCAACAGATAGCAATAGATCAACAGGAGGAAGTAAATACTATAAAAGTAAGATAGGTAGAAAGGGGAGATGCTCTTTGAAAACATTGTCGAAAGGTTCATCCAAGATCGGGAAGCTCACATCAACTCAACGGTCCAATCCATGAAGAAGCAAAACACTAGGATAAACCGGATGCAATATTTAATACGGCAGAAAATCGGCATGATGCATGAATGATGCATGTCATGGCAAAAGTGATGCAATTAGGTCATATTAAGCGGAACCGGGGTCCCGACATTTAAGATATGGTTCAAGTTATTTAGACCCCCGCAATTAATTGTTGTTTAACATGGCCAAAATATAGCACCGGTTCGCTACATCAATTTAAATGAGGCCAATATGAGACTAGATTTGCCCGCATATGGGCCCCATATTTAATTATTAGGTGAATCGGCATAAGGCCCCCAAACCACATGAATGTATGCGAGATGAACAATTAAATATGCGATCAAGTTGTTATTATGCATTTATAAAATAGGGTTTCGGAAAGGATTCACACATATGAGGGGGCTCGACGATCTTGGGGTTCCGGGGTTCGGGGTTCGGGGTCGGGGTCCGACGGATAGGTCTCGGCGGAACGTTCTCGGTAGCGGGGTAGATCTTGGCGTTCCGGGAAGAAGCACTAGGCGTTCTGCGTTGGATCCGTTCTTGTCGCATTCGCAGTCTTCGGGTCATGTCGACGATCATGGCGCCCTGAAAGAAGTACTTGGCGTTTCGTATTGATCTTGTTGATTCCAGGGCGGAGGCCTTGGCGCTTCGGACCGGCCTTCGGATCGGGGCTTCGGGTCCGCGAGGAGGTCTTGTCGTAACGGGGAGAAGATCTTGAAGGGTGCCGGCTACGATTGCCGACGGCGGACTTGTTCGGTGACGGGGTTTTTCCGGGGATCTTGGTACGGCGCCGGAAGGCCTTGAGGTTCCCTTGGGGTTCAACGAGGTTCGACCTCAGGGTAAACCGGGTTCCGGAAGGCAGAGCTTGACGTCCGAGGGGTTCGGCCTCCTGGTCCACGAGGTAGTCCTTGGCGTATCTCGCATCGGGCGTATCGGCTTGGTTCCATGACGATCTTGTCGGGTTTTCCGCGCCTTTGGTTGTTGGTTTCGACTGGTCTCGGCACCAAAGATCTTGACGAGGGTTCGGGCGTGCTCGTCGGACGGGCGAGGACGACGAACGGCAGAGGCGGTTGCGGGCGGATCCGAGGAACCGGCTTGAGCTCATGCGGGCTGGAGCGTGGTCGGCCTGAGTGCAGCAGGCCGGGCGAGGACGCTGACGACGGCGGGACCTCCGGGAGACGGGCTCGGGCGAGGTGCGGGCCTCAGCGAGGCAGGGCCTGGGTCGGAGGTCGACGGGCGGCCTGGGCGGACGGAGAAGGCGTAGCCGGCTGCGGCAGTGGCGGCGTCGGCGGGCGACCGAGGCGAGGCGGCGGGCGGAACCGGCGGAAGCGGGCTTGCGCGGCGCTTCGCCGCGGCTGCTGCCGGTGGGGCGGAGCCGGGCGAGCAGGACAGCGAGGAGGCGGGCGGGCAGCGAGTCCAGAGGCGGGCCGACGATGGCACGGGACGGACCGGCGGCGGGCGTGGAGGTCCTCTGGCGGTCGGCAGGTCGACGGGCAGGTCAGCGAGGTCTCATGGGCGAGCTCGGCTCTGGGCGGCCGGCGGCGGGGGCGCCGAGGCGGGCGCGGCTCGAGCGGGCGCTGGAAGAAGAGCGGCGCTGGGCGAAGCAGCTTGGGGGGTTGCGGGCCGGGCGAAGGCCATGGAGGAGACCGCGGCGTGCTGGGGGCCCGGGAGCGGGTTGGCGGGCTGGCGCTAAGGGCAAGCTGGCCTTAGGGTGCGGCTCGCAGAGGAGTGCGGGGCGGTGGCGAGCGGCTGCTGGGGAGAGAGAGGAGGGAGCGCAGAGGAGCGGGGCGCGCGCGCTAGCTTGCAGAGGGAGGCGGCGAGAGGTAGGGGACGAGCGGGGAGAGGAGCTGGGTTGGTGGGCGTGGGGCCGGGCCCAGGGGCTGACGCGGGGTCAGGTCGGGAAGGGTGGCTGGCAAGCGGGCCTGTGAGGTAGGGGTGGGGCCCAGGGGCGCTGGGTGCTGGCTGAGGGGTGGGTTGACTGGGTGAAGCCTAGGGCGTGGGGCCCAGCGGCAGTGGGAGGGGTTTGGTTGGGTGCGGGTGTAGTGTGTGCGTGTGTGGCCTGAGTGAGGCGGGTCCGCGCGGGCCCAGGGGGGGTGGACCGGGTCAGGCTGGCGCGTTGGTGGGTGGAGGAGGAGGAACTGTGGGGTGGGACCCGGGCATAGAGAGAGAGGAGAGGGAGGGTAGAAGAGGGTTGGGCGAGAAAAGAGAGAGAGGTGGGAAGGGGAGAGGGATTGGTGAGGTGGCAGGTGGGTAGGTGTTGGGTGAGAGGGGGAGGTGGCAGCCCGGGATTGGTGGGTAGGAACAGATTGGGTGGGGCTAGGTTTTAGAAGGGGCTGTTTTAGTTTTGTGTTTGTTTGGTCCTCTTTAATTCAAAACAAAACCACTTTGCAAATAGTTTTTAGGTGAAACAAAATATCCGATACCTTCGGGGTTTTGCCTTTTATAATAAAGGGGGGTTTTTGTACCATTCAAAACTAGGTTTTTCAAATGATGCAGTCAAACAATGCATGATGATGACGATGCAATGCACAAATTCAACGCGATTTTCTAGTAGTGGTTTTGCGGGATGCCACAATTCGACACCACTAACAATGGATCTCGCCCTCGAGATCCGCCTCAGGGTACCGGAAGGAAGGTCGGCGTACTCCGTCTTCTCGCTTCGTGTAGATCCTCGCGACACCACTAACGAGGGTTCCTTCTTCATCTGGGAATCGGCGACACCACCAACCAAGGGTCGTTGTTCCTGATCGTCGAGGGAACACTCCGGAGAAACAAAGGACGAAGATAGAGGCATCAAACGATAAGGCCACCTCTAACTTCCATTAGAAGAGGGAAAAGTTACATCGATCCACCAGTTCGATGTACAGAGCGAACAGTAAGAGTCGGGTAGGGTGATCAGTCCATCCCGGATCCAACTATCAACTCTATACATGGGTAGGAGAATCAGGCAACTCAACTCTCGAGATTTTAGACTGAAGATCTTCATAGGTGGTATCCGGAACAAAGGAATGTTGCCCGCAGAAATCGAATGAAAGACACGCTGATTGGGTTTCACGATGGTTCCATTGGCATGAACAACACGTGCTCAAGGTCGACTCCAACTTCACCAAAGCTCGTCCTTCTCAGATGTTTTTCAACGACACTGATATCCGGCAAGGAACACATATGGATAAAGAGCTCAAGAACAAGAGATCGGAGGAAGGTACAACAGACAAGTTACAGATTGATGATCGTAGCACCTCCGTTGCAAAAGGGAGAAAGCGAAGCCCTGAAGGTACGACGAAAACCCAACCACGAGAAATCCTGGACTCGAAGAAAGAGAAGAGAGCGGATTCAAAACACGTAGAGGTAAGAGGAGAACAGCAGAGGGGTAAGGAGTAAAACCAGACCTATTCAGAACTATCCAACCGATTTTCAAAAATAGGTTTGACACTCTACTTCGGCCGTTAGCTAGGTTATCCTACAGGCTGGACTTGTGGGGTATCGCAACTGCTGAGCTCTGATACCACTCAGAACACCTCGAGATCGGACCTATGCAAGTTTGAGCAAAATTCGCCAAACCCGCATAGAAACGATTCAAAGGTGCTCACCAGCACTTTCGTGCGGGTGGAAAACAGTAATAACATTACACAGTCCTCGTTGGGACCCACAGGTACAGATATATATAACTGACTCAAAGAGTCAAGAATACGTATATAATATACACAGATCCAAATCACCTTGAAAAGCGGTAGAGCGTCCGACTACGGACAAGAAGCAAATGGGGCTAAGAGCCCAAGAATAACCGATGGCGCCCATAACCCTGCCGTGCCAAGCCGGAAGGGTAACCGCTAACGGGCGCCGATCTCAAAACCTGCTCAACAAAAGGGGTGCGACAAAGGGCAAAGGTAAAACAAAGAAGGAGCGTCGATCGAGGCCAAGACACGGCGAGGCTAGAATTGCGGTCCTCGCCTACATAGGTATGGTGGATCAAGCGGCAGCGGCGTGCACTAAACAACCTATAGAGACTCGATACAACCGGCGATATCGTAGAGGGTGAGGAAGACCTATTCGATCCAACCTGAAGCTAACACCAAACAAACCCATCTGGCGCTTCCCCTCGAGACCTATCGAGGAAGTCAACCGAGGAACTCACACGGTTGGCTTTATTTAATTAGTGATAGTTGCGGTACTTTACTAGTCAGTTTAGATAATCGCTCGTAAAGTAAACAAAGGGCACTTTTAGTTAATCATTCCGTGATAGTTGCAACAATTACTACTGTGCAGATAGCATGAGATAACCCAAAACCCAGCGCTTGTTGGTACTTTTATTCAGCCATTTCGTTGAAGTTGCAATACTTACTAGTCAGTACAATTGTCGATGGCGACAACCAAACAAGCAATTGTGGGCAGTATTAATTAGCCATTCAGTTATAGTGAAGCTGATTACTAGTCATTATAAGTCAAATTTATAACAAGAACTTTAGTTATGCTTGTCTATGATCGAGATCGTGCTCCAAGTCGTCCATAACCATGACACGGCTTTGAAAGTTTTAACCCGGCGGTGCACCAATAGCAACACACGCCGATCAACCTCGGAAAAACCAAATCAAAACCAACGAGGCTTTCACGATCGAACAATCACAGATTCAGAAATATTTCAGGGCCACCTTAGAGTAGAATCCATAGCAGTAAGCAAGCTCGAGACGGCCTCAAGGTTATGGGGACGGCTGTGACGATCGGGAACCCGAAAGTGTGGCTGGGCTTGTCGACACCGGAATCGTGCCATTATTTCCTAAAGATGCAGTGTGCAACCTCGCAATCGTAAATAAAGCGAGAAAGCATGGCATAAGTGTGGATCGTAATAAAACCTCAAACTAGTTTGTGGCCCCATGAAATAAGACTGAATCAAGCTCGCTCGGGGGTCCCATATACCTCCGGATGTGGATAGCGCGCAAAAACAAGGAACAGGTATCAAGTACTCGGGGTCTTACGGGACACAAGTGGGCGTTCGGAAACCAAATGTTATCTATCACCCACCGATGCCTCTGCTTATTCAATTTTAGTTGTTAAACAGGAAGTAAAGTGAACAATAAGTAAAACTAGAATCATCTCCAACATCAACATGCGGCAATACATCAGCAACTGTGGCATATGACGACACACATCAGCACTTAAGCAAGCAACTACGACGCGCAAGTCCAACTATCTACCAAACAACAGGTAATAGGGTGTGTCCAAGGCAATATAGGGCTGCAGGGAATATCACAGGTACGGAAACTAAAGCATCGCAACACAGATAGCAATAGATCAACAGGAGGGAAGTAAATACTATAAAAGTAAGATAGGTAGAAAGGGGGAGATGCTCGCCTGAAAACATTGTCGAAAGGTTCATCCGAAGATCGGGGCGAAGCTCACATCAACTCAACGGTCCAATCCGCGAAGAAGCAAAACACTAGGATAAACCGGATGCAATATTTAATACAACGGCAGAAAATCGGCATGATGCATGAATGATGCATGTCATGGCAAAGTGCGATGCAATTAGGTCATATTAAGCGGAACCGGGGTCCCGACATTTAAGATATGGTTCAAGTTATTTAGACCCCCGCAATTAATTGTTGTTTAACATGGCCAAAATATAGCACCGGTTCGCTACATCAATTTAAATGAGGCCAATATGAGACTAGATTTGCCCGCATATGGGCCCCATATTTAATTATTAGGTGAATCGGCATAAGGCCCCCAAACCACATGAATGTATGCGAGATGAACAATTAAATATGCGATCAAGTTGTTATTATGCATTTATAAAATAGGGTTTCGGAAAGGATTCACACATATGAGGGGGCTCGACGATCTTGGGGTTCCGGGGTTCGGGGTTCGGGGTCGGGGTCCGACGGATAGGTCTCGGCGGAACGTTCTCGGTAGCGGGGTAGATCTTGGCGTTCCGGGAAGAAGCACTAGGCGTTCTGCGTTGGATCCGTTCTTGTCGCATTCGCAGTCTTCGGGTCATGTCGACGATCATGGCGCCCTGAAAGAAGTACTTGGCGTTTCGTATTGATCTTGTTGATTCCAGGGCGGAGGCCTTGGCGCTTCGGACCGGCCTTCGGATCGGGGCTTCGGGTCCGCGAGGAGGTCTTGTCGTAACGGGGAGAAGATCTTGAAGGGTGCCGGCTACGATTGCCGACGGCGGACTTGTTCGGTGACGGGGTTTCCGGGATCTTGGCACGGCGCCAGGCCTTGAGGTTCCTTTGGGGTTCAACGAGGTTCGACCTCGTGGTAAACCGGTTCGGAAGGCGAGCTTGACGTCAGGGGTTCGCCTCGGTCCACGAGGTAGTCCTTGGCGTATCTCGCATCGGGCGCATTTGGTTCCATGACGGCGATCTTGTCGGTTTTCCATGCCTTTGGTTGTTGGTTTTCGACTGTCTCGGCAAAGATCTTGACGAGGGTTCGGGCGGTGCTCGTCGGACGGGCCGAGGACGACGGAACAGCGAGGCGGTTGCGGGCGGATCCGAGGAACTGCTTGGGGTCGAGCTCATGGGCGGAGCGCGCGTGGTCGGCCTGAGGGCAGCGCCTGCGAGGCGGAGGACGCCTGACGACGGCGGGACCTCCGGGGAGACGGGCTCGGGCGAGGTGCGGGCCTGCAGCGAGGCAGGGCCTGCGGGTCGGAGGTCGACGGGCGGGCGGACGGAGAAGGCGAGCGGGCGCCGCGGGCGTAGGCGGCGGCGCTTAGGGCGACCGAGGCGCAGGGCGGCGGGCGGAACCGCCGGAAGCGGCTTGCTGGCGCCATGACGCTGGCTGCCGGCCGGTGGGCGGAGCCGTGGCGGAGCAGACGGCGAGGAGACGGGCGGGCAGCGAGTCCAGAGCGGGCCGACGATGGCGAGACGACGGGACCGGCGGGCGGCGTGGAGGTCTCCGCGGCGGTCGACGGGCAGACAGGCCAGGTCTCGTGGGCGAAGCTGGCCTGGAGGCGGCTGGGCGGCGGCGCGGGCGCTGGTGGCGCGAGCGGCTGCGGAAGAAGAGCGCGCCGCTGGGCGAAGGCTGCTCATGGGCGCTTTGGGGTTGGCTGGCGAGGGCGGCGGTCTGGAGGAGACCGGCTTTGAGAGGCCGGGTTGGCGGCAGCAGGGCTGGGCGTGCTATGGCGGCGGCCTTGAGAGCGGGCGGTGTGGCTGCTGGGAGAGAGGGAGGCAGGGAGGCGGGCGCCAAGGCTAGCTTGCAGGGAGGCGAGAGGTAGGGGACGAGCGGGGAGAGGAGCTGGGTTGGTGGGCGTGGGGCCGGGCCTGACGGGCGGGTCGGGAAGGTGGGTGCAAGCGGGCTGTGAGGTAGGGTGGGGCCAGGGCTGGCTGAGGGGTGGGTTGACTGGGTGAAGCCTAGGGCGTGGGGCCCAGCGGCAGTGGGAGGGGTTTGGTTGGGTGCGGGTGTAGTGTGTGCGTGTGTGGCGAGTGGGTCTGTGGCCCTGGGGTGGACTGGTCAGCGGGCGTTGGTGGGTGGAGGAGGAGGAACTGTGGGGTGGGACCCGGGCATAGAGAGAGAGGAGAGGGAGGGTAGAAGAGGGTTGGGTGAGAAAAGAGAGAGAGGTGGGAAGGGGAGAGGGATTGGTGAGGTGGCAGGTGGGTAGGTGTTGGGTGAGAGGGGGAGGTGGCAGCCCGGGATTGGTGGGTAGGAACAGATTGGGTGGGGCTAGGTTTTAGAAGGGGCTGTTTTAGTTTTGTGTTTGTTTGGTCCTCTTTAATTCAAAACAAAACCACTTTGCAAATAGTTTTTAGGTGAAACAAAATATCCGATACCTTCGGGGTTTTGCCTTTTATAATAAAGGGGGGTTTTTGTACCATTCAAAACTAGGTTTTTCAAATGATGCAGTCAAACAATGCATGATGATGACGATGCAATGCACAAATTCAACGCGATTTTCTAGTAGTGGTTTTGCGGGATGCCACACTCCCTCATCTCTCTCCTTTTGTATGGGATGCATTTTATTGGGTGGAAATCTCGTTGTAGAAGGTCCTTGGTGTTGTTCCTTACATGCTAGAATCAGTAGAATTGCAACCCTAGTACCCGATCTGTTTTGCCATGGTAGATCTGGGCCGATCCAGAGAATTCCTGCGGGGGGGGGGGGGGGTTATCCGCCCCTGCCAGGGCTAGATAATCTGGCCTAGAGATTAAATTCTGGTCTGTTTTGGTCCTGCTTCTGCAATACACATCATTGGTTATGGGTTGCAATGCTACTCTTTCTCCGTGTTCTTTCCTGGACTTGTGTGTATGCTTATCTCCATGTTATCCCTCTAATGCTTTTCACAGGTGGTTCCAAGCCGACCAAGACCTTCGTTCGTCGTTCCCGTGCCCGTTATCTCAAGCCTACTACAGAAGGGAAGTTCATTGACGAGACCGAGGTCAGCAGAGCAGCAAGAGAGGATGAACGGATGGCCGAGGCAAGTAAGAAAACTAAGAGGACCGCATCTCGCAAGGGCAAACAGTCTCGACCCAATTACAAGGCTATGGACAGTCTTCAGTATGCCACCATTCACCAGACTGATTATTATGATGAGGCTGACAGTGATGGTCCCCCCGAGGACTCTATGTTTTGGAATGCCCACTTTCGGGCTATTCATGATGATGTCTATGATACTCTCAAGCTTCGCCCTATGTGTCCTATCAATTTGACTGAGGCTCAATCCAAGACAAGGCTCATTGAGGCACTAGATGTGACCAACAAGATGGGGCTGCACCACCTCATGACTATCCAATACAACTATGATTCCTCTGTGGTGCGGCAGTTCTTCTCAACTCTGGTGATTTGCGGTGATGAGCGCCGTACTATGAAGTGGATGATAGGGACCACCATGATTCAGTTGGACTTTCACACCTTTGGGCAGGTTCTTGGTTATGCATTCCATGGCCGTGACACTCCTTCAGGCCACCGTATCATTTCTCCTCTGAAGCCATCCAAGGATACTGCACTTGCTCCTTGCCTTTCTTCTGTTGGTGTTGCTGGTACTTTCGCTAGCCTCTCTCCCTTGTATGCCTCCCTTGTTGGAATATTTAGGGACTGCATCGCTCCTAGTGGTGGCAACAATTATAAGATCCGTGGCCACCTGGTTCCACTCCTTGCTTTTGCTCACGAGTGTGCCACTAACTCTGGATCAGCCACAGGTTACAAACTGGATGTCATGGACTATATTTATCATGAGATGACGGATGCTATGATCAACAGGCTCTCTATTCCTTATGCTCCTTTCATAATGATGCTCATCAAGCATATGTTGCCACATGAGGATTTTGGCACTGCTTTGGATGGAATTCACAAGCCCAAGAAAATCTACAACAAGGCTCAGAAGACCCATCACCCTTCCACTGCCCCGGAGTCCTTCATGCATGATGCTCGGGCTAGTGGTCGCTGCCCACGGTGTCCCCAATGGCACGCGAGGTTAAGCTCACTTGGTTCCAGTGACATTCTTTGCATGGGCATTGACACTCACAAGGGCCAATATGAGGCTTACCGAGGGATCATGAGAGGATCACACATCAGCTTATTCTCCACCATGTCTCAAAGCCCGCCATCCACCTCCTCCCACTACTCCGGATCCGTATGCTCAATGGAACACCTCGGGGATCAACTATGGCGAGCTCGAGAGTTGCCTCTTCCTCCTCCACCGAGGGCACCCACTCCTCCAAATTGATGACGATGATGATGAGTATGATGAAGAGGAAGGGACGGAATGACTACGACGAGGATGAGGAGGTGATCTTTAGGGCGTTAGCATCATTCTTCTTCCTTTTGGCGTTCGATGCCAAAGGGGAGAAGTAGTTCTATTAGGTCTCGTGGATTTGTAAGGTCAAGCAAGCATCTTTCTTTCACCATTTTATTTGCTTGCTTGTGCCTTTTTAGCGTGAACTCATTTGCTATTTGTGTTTGATTATGTAAGACCGTGGTCGTGTTTCACTAAGTTTGGTACTGTGTGGTATTCATGGATTTCTGGATTTATCTATTGTGGATCTCATGGAATTCTGGATTTATCTATGGAGGCACATTTGATGGCATATGGAATCATGGGCCTATCTAATGTATGCATCAATATTGCTGGTATGGTTGGGATGTGCTTGGAGGCTATCAAACAAACTATATTATTTGGCTATATTCTCATCCCGGTGGTATGACCTTGTTTCCCAAACCACCTTGTTTCAATTATCTTTGTTATGGAAGTTGTGTTCTCTCTAGTGTGTGTATTTGTATTAAAATGCAAATTTTAAATATGCACACATCTAGGGGGAGCGTCTTTCATTATTTAAGGTGGCATTAGCCGGTTTCATTGCAAATCCTAATATTGTCATCTAACACCAAAAAGGGGGAGATTGAAAGAACATTTTATAATCCCTAGTGTTTTGTGTGTTAGATAACAATATCAAGGATTATTTAATGTGTGTTGAAGTGTTGCAGCTCTCTTTGAGAAAAAGGGAGTAGGATTCTGCCTTTGGTGGGGGCGGATTATCCGCCCCTCCCTCTTCCCAAGCAGGCGCAAGCCCCAGAAGGGGGGCGGAGTTTTTGCCGGAGTTTCCAGCCCCGCCGGATAATCCGCCCCTCAGGGGGGCCGGATAGTCCGCCCCCCTGCTCATCGCCAAGGCGCAAGCCCCAGAGAGGGGGCGGAGTGTTGGCCGGACTTTTCGGTCTGGCCGGATAATCCTCCCCTTAGGGGGGCGGATTATCTGCCCCCAAGATCTCCACCAAGTTTCACAGGCGCCAGCCCTAGAGAGGGGGCGGAGTTTCTCCCGGAGAATCCGCCCTTGGGGCAGAGTTTTCCCAGGGGGCGGATAATCCGCCCCCAAAGTTGTGCAACGGCCAGATCTAGGGAGGGGGTATTTAAGCCAGCCTTCCCCCTCCTGCCAGAATGCTTCATTCATTCGAAAAAGACCAGATCAGATCTGAAAGCTTCATCCAAGAGAGCTCCACCTAGATCCACCCAAAGGCCCCGTCCCTTGGGGAATCGAAGGAGGAGAACTAGATCTTCATCATCAGCAATCAAGCGCTTCATCTCCTCTCCATTCATTTGGAGAACCCCCGATCTAGTATTTCTTGCAAATACCTAGATCCTTGTTTTTGTTTATATTGATAAACCTTGTTCTTGTGGCAGCTTGTCATCTCGGGAGCCCCCAATTCGGTTGTGGGTGTGTGCCCCGATAGTGTTGTAAAAGGCACCGGTTCCCTCCTCGAAGGGATCCAATAGTGGAGAGGTGGATCAGGCCTCTCGTGGCGAGATCAATCGGAGAATAGGGTGAGGCCTATTGTGGCGTGGTGGTCTTAGAACCTCCCACACCTCCAACACAGATGTACTTCCCTTAACAAGGAAGGAACTGCGGTAAAACAAATCCCTGTGTCTCCGCGTGCTCCACTACGGTTTCCTCGCTCCTCTTTTTACGTGCTTAGTAGTTAGGGTTGCATATAGGGAAATTCGTTTAGTTTCATATCTAGAAAATTTACCTTGTGTCAAGCCTAAAATTTAAAAAGTATTAAAAGTTGGTTAGCACCTATTTACCCCCCTCTAGGTGCCCATACGATCAATTTCAGAGGTTGAACTAGGTATGCAGAGATACCGACGATTAAAACCACGGATAAGTAAACTATCGTGAGATAAAGGGAAATTGGTATCGTATGTAAGTGGTACATTCGATCGCAAAGTAATCATAGAAATATGTGGGAGCCATATGAATTTCTAGATTCCTCTATTAGTTATTGATCGGAGAAGTGTCTCGGTCATGTCCGCATAATTCACGAACCGTAGGGAGACACACTTAAGGATTCAATGTTGTTTAGTAGATATGGAATGTTATTAGGGATACCGAATGTTGTTCGTAGTCTCGGATGGGATCCGAGATATCATGAGGAGATCCGGAATGGTCCGGAGAATAAGATTCATATAAGGAAAGTCCGATTCCGGAGTTCGGGAAAGATTCCGATGTTTTCATCAGAGAGGTTCTAGAAGGTTCACCGATCCGGAAGGAGAATGGTCCATGAATGTGTCATGGGTAAGTGGAATGATCGGATCATATCCTAGGTCAATTGGTGTGGGCATTTGCAAGAGAGATTTAAAGCTCTAAACTGAAAGTCAAACGGGAAGTTTGAAAAGTCAAACTGGAACAATGGTTTCCTAGTGGAAGAAAAACAAGTCCTTCTCTCAATCCAACTTGGGTTTGGGTTTGGATTCAAATCCACCCCTCCCAAGGCTGCCCCTCCCTCTCATAAATAGAGGGGAAGGGCTGCCCCAACACTACAAGCCCTAGCCCCTCTCCACCCGAGCCGCCACCGCCGACCCGCCGCCACGCTGCCGCCTTGCAGCGCTGCTGGTCCGTCGTCGCCGCTCTAGCCGCCGCGGACACCTTCTCCTCCTCTTGGTATTCTAAACCCTAGATCTCCGAGAAACCCTAATCCACCATAACTCGCACCGGCTTAGGCGAAGCCCTGTGGGATCTTCCCTCTACTTCTGACACCATGCCGTCGTGCTGCCGGATTCACGAGGGGAGAACTACAACCTCCGCTGCCTGTGGAACAAGGGAGAGGAAGGTTTTCATCGAGTACCGAACGTGTGACCGATCATGAAGCGCCGTAACGCAGCCGGAAGGATCGTCTACGCGATCTTGAGATCGGCAAGTGTACGACTACATCACCCACGAGAATCTGCTCTCGTTAACCGCTTTGGAATCTTCGAGGATGAGTGCTTCTATGTAACACCCTCAGAATCGGACCTATGCAAGTTTTAGCGAAACCCGCCAAACCCGCATAGAAACGATTCAAAGGTGCCCACCAGGCACTTGCGTGCGGGTGGAAAACGAAGTAATAACATTACACAACAGTCCTCGATGGGACCCACAGAACAGATATATATAAAAGCGACTCCATGAGTCAAGAATACAGATATAATATACAAAGATCCAAATCACCTTGAAACGATAGAGCGTCCGACTACGGACAAGATGCAAATGGGGCTAAGAGCCCTGAAGAATAACCAATGGCGTCCATAACCCTGCCCAGGCCGAGCCGGAAGGGTAACCCTGCTAACGACGTCGATCTCAAACCTGCTTAAACAAAAGGGGTGCCGACAAAGGGCAAAGGAAAAAGAGGAGCGCCAAGATCGAGGCCAAGACACGAGGCTAGAATCGCGTCCTCGCCACATAGGTCTGGTGGATCAAGCGGCAGCAGATGCACTAAGCAACCTATAGAGACTCGGACAACTAGCGCTTATCGAGAGGGGTAAGAAGGACCTATTCGATCCAACCCGATACTACCATCAAACAAACCCATCCCGGCGCTTCTCGAGACCAAACGAGGAAGTCAACCGAGGAACTCACACGGTTGGCGCTTTACTTATTCCGTTATCGCTTAAAGAATTACTAGTCGTTTAGATAATCATTCGATAAAGTAAGTGGGCACTTTTAGTTAACCATTCCGCTAGAAGTTGCAACAATTACTAATCGATACATAACATGAGATAAACCCAAAACCCAGCAGTTGTTGGTACTTTTATTAAGCCATTCGCTAGAAGTTGCAATACTTACTAGTCAGTACAATTGTCGCAAGCTTACACTCCAAACAAGCAATTGTGGGCGATTATTTAGCCATTCCATTATAGTGAAGCTGATTACTAGTCATTATAAAGGCAAATTTATAGCAAGAACTTTAGTTATGCTTGTCTATGATCGAGATATCGGCTCCAAGTCGTCCATATCCGCGACACGGCCGTAAAGTTTTACCCAGCCGGGTGCACCAATAGCAACACACGCCGATCAACCTCGGAAAACCAACTCAAAACCCAACGAGGCTTTCACGATCAACAATCACAGGATTTAGAAATATTTCAGGGGCCACCCTTGAGTCTACCCGCAACGGCAAGCAAGCTCGAGACGGACTCAAGGTTTGGGGACGGTCAGAACGATCGGGAACCCAAAATCGGGCTTGTCGACACCGCGAATCGTGTCCCGATCCTAACAAGACAAAGGTGCTCCTCGCACAATCGTAAATACATAAGTAGCATGGCATAAGTACAGATAGTAAATAAAACCTCAAACTAGTTTGTGGCCCCAAGAAATAAGACCGAATCAAGCTCGCTCGTGGGGTCCCATATACCTCCCGGATGTGGATAGCGCGATAAATCAAGGAACAGGTATCAGGTACTCGGGGTCCTACGGGACACAAGTGGGCGTTCGGAAACCAAATATTTTCTATCACCCACCGATGCCTCTGCTTATTTCAATTTTAGTTGTTAAACAGGAATTAAAGTGAACGGTAAGTAAAGCTATGATCATCTCCAACAACAACATGCGGCAATACATCAACAACTGTGGCACTTGACGACACGCAACAGCACTTGAGCAAGCGACTACGACGCGCAAGTCCAACTAACTACCAAACAACAGGTAATAGGATGTGTCCAAGGCAATATACGGCTGCAGGGAATATCACGGGTACGGAAACTAAAGCATCGCAACACAGATAGCAAAAGATCAACAGGAGGGAATAAATACTATAAAAGTAAGATAGGTAGAAAAGGGGGAGATGCTCGCCTGAAAACATTGTCGAAGGTTCAACCGAAGATCGGGACGAAGCTCACATCAACTCAACGGTCTTATCCGCGAAGAAGCAAAACACTAGAAGAGACACCGAATGCAATATTTAATACAACGGCAGAAGATCGACATGATGCATGTATGATGCATGGCATGGCAAAGGTGCGATGCAATTAGGTCAATATTAAGTGGAACCGGGGTCCCGACAATTAATAAGGCGATTCATGTTGTTTAGCTACCCCGCAATTTAAGTGTTATTTAGCAAGACAGAAGATGGCGTCGGTTCGCTACACATGTTTAAATGAGGCCAATATAAGGCTAGATTTGTCCGCATATGGGCCCCATACTTAATTATTAGGTGATTCGGCATAAGGCCCCCCAAACCACATAATATGGATGCATGCATGAACAATTCAATATGCACAAGTTTATATTTCATTTATAAAAATAGGGCTCGAGGAAAAGGGTCACACATTAGGGTTCTCGACGATCTTGGGGTTCCGGTCCCTCTCGGGTTCGTGGTTCGACGGTAGCGGATCGTTTTCGATAATCGGGATCTTGCCCGGAGGAAGCACTTGGTCCGCGGCGGGCGATCGGTCCTCCGTCGCCGCATTTGTCGCCGCTAAGGTCTTGTTGGGTCCCAAGGGTCGATCTTGCCGTCCGGGTTCGCGGGGTTCGTGGTTCCGGTCGGCCTTGGCGCTCGCCGAACGGACCTTGGCGTTATCGTGAGTTCTCGGCGTCGGCAGATCTTGGTGTGTCCGGGGTTCGCCGCTCCGTGAGGTAGATCTTGTCGACTTGGCGCTATCGCCTAGTTTCCGCGACGAAGTACTCGGGGTTCCACTCGTTTGTCAGTGTCGAGCTCGTTGTCGCAATTAACTTGAAGTTTTTATGGCCTTTACGGGATGGGTCCTCAAACTCTGGGAAGGCGTCCTCGGTGTTGGGGAAGATCTTGATGTTCTAACTTGGGCGTCGTGGACGGGCTTGGTTCGTCGTCGGGACCAGTCTTCGGGGTTCCGACACCATCGCCCTCGGGATCGATGACGAACTTGGGATCTGTGAAGGATACCTTGCATGCGTCCTAGGGGTTTTCGAGTGGTCTTCGGAAGATCTTGCGTTAGGCGGTTCTCGTCGGGGTTGGAGAATCCAAACATCACCAACACGCATCATACATCACCATACTTCACTTCCTTGCAGGAACCAGAGAAGCGGCCTTGCAGGAACCGGAGAAGCGGGAAGCGGAGCCGGTTGTGGAGGACGGGGCCGAGGGCGACGGAACTCCGGGGCTTGCCGCGCTTGCACAGGCGGAGAAGGAGAGCGGTGGCAGAGCCTGCCGCGG
The DNA here is from genome assembly GCA_030063025.1 of Avena longiglumis. Classification (NCBI taxonomy): domain Eukaryota; kingdom Viridiplantae; phylum Streptophyta; class Magnoliopsida; order Poales; family Poaceae; genus Avena; species Avena longiglumis. The sequence goes on from CP125974.1 coordinate 562,701,877, forward strand.
CGGGCAGCGGAAGTTGCGGACCGGTGGCGCCGAGGGAGCCGGGCGGGCGACTCGCGAGCGGAGGGAGGCCGACGCTGCAGGAGGCGCTGGGGGCGGCGCGCCGAGGAGGCGACGGAGACGACGGGCGAGGCCTGTGCGAGGCGGAGCGGAGACCAAGGGGACGACGGAGGCGGGGACCGGCGAGGCAGAGGCGACGAGAGGCGGAGGGGACGCCGGGCGAGGTGCTGGGCGAGCAGCGGGGGCCAAAGGCGACGAGGGAGGAGAGGGCGGCGAGGCAGAGGCGCGGCCACGGCCGCGGTTGGGGCGCAGAGGCGGGCCTGGGCTGGGGCGCTGGGACGCGGCCGGGCGGCGCGCTGGCAGTGACGGCAGGGGCGCGAGGAGTGCCGAGGGGCGCGGCCGGAACGGGCCGAGGGAGGTTCGAGCGGGCGCCGGGCCGGGCGACGCTGGATGGAGGAGGCTGAGGGCTCCGCTCAAGGAGGGCGCAAGGGACGGAGGCAGTGGGAGCCAGCGGAGGCGAGGGGAGGAGGCGTGCGGGGCGAGCTTGGCCGGCGGGGACAGGGGAACGGGGTGGCCGGCGCTGGCGGTTGACAGAGGGGGCGGTGGTGGACGAGCGAAGAGGGAGAGGGAAGGAAGGAGACGGGTGGTTGGGGGAGACGCGTGAGGGAGGAGCGTGGGGTCAGGTGGGACCCAGGGACGTGGGGCCCGGAGGACAGCGTGAGTGGGTTGGGTGCGTGGTGTCGTCCAGGAGGAAGTGGCTGGGCTGGCGCATGGGGCTGGGGGCCAGGCTGGTGTAGTGGAGGCAGGTGAGTGGGGGGAAGGGGTGAGGGAGAGAGGAGGGAGGCCACGTGGCAAGCTGGGATTGGGGGGAAGAGGGAGAGAGGTGAGGTGGCGCAACGGGATTGGTTGGGGTGATGTGGCCAGAGTGATGGGTAGAGTTTTAGGTAGCTGTAGGATTAGAGGGGCTGGTTTGGGGTGGACCGATTTAGAACCTGGGGGTGGTCGTTCGGGTCGAAACGGCCCGTTCGACTGCCCCCGCAAAAATAATTAAAACTTTTATTTGTTTTTAAACGGGCTGTTTGCAACCGATAGCGGCCAAAACAAAATATTCCGGGGACCCGGTTTTGGTGTTTGAACGAAGGTGGGGCGTCTTAGAAAATAAGACGGGCGTTGCGAAAATAGTTTTATGCAAACAATGCATGATGATGACGATGCAATGCACAAATTCAACGCGATTTTCTAGTAGTGGTTTTGCGGGATGCCACAATTCGACACCACTAACAAGGGATCTCGCCCTCGAGATCCGCCTCAAGGTACCGGAAGGAAGGTCGGCGGTCCGCGTCTTCTCGCTGCGTGTAGGTCCTCACGACACCACTAACAAGAGGTCGTTGTCCGTGATCGTCGAGAGAACACTCCGGGGACAAAAGGTCGAAGGTAGAGGTATCAACAATAAAGCCACCTCTAGCTTCGATGGAAAGAGGGAACCGATGCATTCTCATCCACTTCAAAGTACAAAAGCGAATAGAAGGGGTAGTCGGCATGGGGGCCAGTCCATCACGCACCCAAACTATTACTCCGCACAATCAGTGGAAAAGCGTGCAACCATTCTCGGAATCAGACTGAAGATCTCGACAAGCGAGGTTCGGAACAACGGAGTGATGCGCATCAGATCGGATCCGCGTAGAGGATGTCGTCGCCGAAAACACCGGAAGTACAAACAAGGAACAAAGGATGGTACTACAGACGAAGGATTCCTCGGCAAAGATGAACACCGGACGTAGCATCACCCGTTACTAAAGGAGGAAGCGAAACCTCAAGGTACGACGGAAACCCAACCACGAGAATTCCTGGACTCAAGAAAGAGAGAGCGGATTCAAAACACGCAGAGATAAGAGGAGAATAGCAAAGGGTAAGGAGTAAAGCGACCTAACCAGATCTATCCAACCGATTTTCAAAAATAGTTTTGGCACTCTACCGCCGTTAGCTAGGTTATCCTACATGTCGACTTGTGGGTATCGCAACCGCCGAGCTCGATACCACTCAGTAACACCTCGACCGACCTATGCAAGTTTTAGCGAACCCGCCAAACCCGCTGTGAGAAACGATTCAAAGGTGCTCACCAGCACTTGCGCGGGTGGAAAACGGCGTAATAACATTACACAACAGTCCTCGATGGGACCCACGTAATGATATATATAACAATGACCCATGGGTCAAGAATACGATATAATATACAAAGATCCAAATCACCTTGAACGATAGAGTCCGACTACGGACAAGATGCAAATGGGGCTAAGAGCCCCAAGAATAACCAATGGCGCCCATAACTGCCGAGCCGGAAGGGTAACCTCGCTAACGACGCCGATCTCAAACCTGCTAAACAAAAGGGTGCCGACAAAGGGCAAAGGAAAAGAGGAGCCAAGATCGAGGCCAAGACACGGCGAGGCTAGAATTGCGGTCTCGCCACATAGGTCCTGTGGATCAAGCGCAGGCAGCATGCACTAAGCAACCTATAGAGACTCGGTACAACTAGCGTTTATCAGAGAGGGGTAAGAAGGACCTATTCGGATCCAACCTGATACTACCATCAAACAAACCCATCCTGGCGTTTCCCCCTCGAGACCAAACGAGGAAGTCAACCGAGGAACTCACACGGTTGGCAGTTTTACTTATTCCGTTATCGTTGCAGCAATTACTAGTCAGGTTTAGATAATCATTCTGATAAAGTAAGCAGTGGGCACTTTTAGTTAACCATTCCGTTGTAGTTGCAACAATTACTAATCAGATACAGATAACATGAGATAAACCCAAAACCCAGCAGTTGTTGGTACTTTTATTAAGCCATTCCGTTGTAGTTGCAATACTTACTAGTCAGGTACAATTGTCGCAAGCGACACTCCAAACAAGCAATTGTGGGCAGTATTATTTAGCCATTCCATTATAGTGAAGCTGATTACTAGTCATTATAAAGGCAAATTTATAGCAGTAAACTTTAGTTATGCTTGTCTATGATCGAGATACTGTGCTCCAAGTCGTCCATATCCGCGGACACGGCTTTCAGAAAGTTTTACCCAGCCGGGGTGCACCAATAGCAACACACGCTCGATCAACCTCGGAAAAACCAACTCAAAACCCAACGAGGCTTTCACGACTGAACAATCACAGGATTTAGAAATATTTCAGGGGGCCACCCCTTGGAGTCTACCCGCAACGAAGTAAGCAAGCTCCGAGACGGACTCAAGGTTTGGGTGGACGATCAGAACGATCGGGAACCCAAACTGGGCTTGTCGACACCGGAATCGTGTCCCGATCCTAAATAGTACAGTGTGCTCGCACAATCGTAAATACATAAGTAGCATGGCATAAGTACAGGATAGTAAATAAAACCTCAAACTAGTTTGTGGCCCCAAGAAATAAGACTGAATCAAGCTCGCTCAGGGGTCCCATATACCTCCGGATGTGGATAGCGCGATAAATCAAGGAATGTATCGTACTGGGTCCTACGGACACAAGTGGCTCGAAACCAAATATTTTCTATCACCCACCGATGCCTCTCGCTTATTTCAATTTTAGTTGTTAAACAGGAATTAAAGTGAACGTAAGTAAAGCTATGATCATCTCCAACAACAACATGCAATACATCAACAATCGTGGCACTTGACGACACGCAACAAGACTTGAGCAAGCGACTACGACGCAAGTCCAACTAACTACCAAACAATGTAATAGGATGTGTCCAAGGCAATATACGGCTGCATGGAATATCACGGTACGAAACTAAAGCATCGCAATGTATAGCAAAAGATCAACAGGAGGGAATAAATACTATAAAAGTAAGATAGGTAGAAAAGGGGGAGATGCTCGCCTGAAAACATTGTCGAAGGTTCAACCGAAGATCGGGACGAAGCTCACATCAACTCAACGGTCTTATCCGCGAAGAAGCAAAACACTAGAAGAGACACCGAATGCAATATTTAATACAACGGCAGAAGATCGGCATGATGCATGTATGATGCATGGCATGGCAAAGGTGCGATGCAATTAGGTCAATATTAAGTGGAACCGGGGTCCCGACAATTAATAAGGCGATTCATGTTGTTTAGCTACCCCGCAATTTAAGTGTTATTTAGCAAGACAGAAGATGGCACCGGTTCGCTACACATGTTTAAATGAGGCCAATATAAGGCTAGATTTGTCCGCATATGGGCCCCATACTTAATTATTAGGTGATTCGGCATAAGGCCCCCCCAAACCACATAATATGGATGCATGCATGAACAATTCAATATGCACAAGTTTATATTTCATTTATAAAAATAGGGCTCGAGGAAAAGGGTCACACATTAGGGTTCTCGACGATCTTGGGGGTTCCGGGGTTCGGGGTCCCCTCTCGGGGTTCAGGGTTCGACGGTAGCGGGATCGTTCTCGGATAACTGGGCAGATCTTGGCGTTCCGGGAGGAAGCACTTGGTCTGGCGGCGGGGCGCATCGGGTCCTCCGGGTCGCTGTCGTACTTGTCGTCGCGAAGGTCTTGTTGGGTCCCAAGGGTCGATCTTGCCGTCCGGGGGGGTTCGTCGGGGTTCAGGGTTCCGTGTCGAAGGCCTTGGCGTTTCGCCTTCGGGAACGGACCTTGGCGTTATCGTGAGTTCTCGGCGTCGGCAGATCTTGGTGTGTCCGGGGTTCGCCGCTCCGTGAGGTAGATCTTGTCGACTTGGCGTCATCGCCCCTAGTTTCCGCGACGAAGTACTCGGGGTTCCACTCGTTTGTCAGTGTCGAGCTCGTTGTCGCAATTAACTTGAAGTTTTTATGGCCTTTACGGGATGGGTCCTCAAACTCTGGGAAGGCGTCCTCGGTGTCGGGGAAGATCTTGATGTTCTAACTTGGGCGTCGTGGACGGGCTTGGTTCGTCGTCGGGACCAGTCTTCGGGGTTCCGACACCATCGCCCTCGGGATCGATGACGAACTTGGGATCTGTGAAGGATACCTTGCATGCGTCCTAGGGGTTTTCGAGTGGTCTTCGGAAGATCTTGCGTTAGGCGGTTCTCGGGGTTGGAGAATCCAAACATCACCAACACGCATCATACATCACCATACTTCACTTCCTTGCGGAACGAGAAGGCCTTGCAGAACCGGAGAAGCGGGAAGAGCCGGTTGTGGAGGACGGGCCGAGGGCGACGGAACTCGGGCTTGCCGCTTGCACAAAGCGGAGAAGGAGAGCGGTGGCAGAGCTCAAGGCCCGGCGGGGCAGGAGGTTGCGACCGGTGGCGTCCGGCGAGAGGCTGGCGGGCGACTCGGGCGAGCGGGAGGCCGACGCCGCAGAGGCGCTGGGGCGGGCCGAGGGAGGCGACGGAGACGACGGGCGAGGCCCGGGCGAGGCGGAGCGGCGAGACCGGCGGGACCGGGCGAGGCAGAGGCGACGAGAGGGAGGGGGCGAGGTGCCGGGCGAGCAGCGGCGGGCCAGCGGCGACGAGGGAGGAGGGCAGAGAGCGCGAGGCGTGGGCGCAGGCGGCCGGGCGCAGGGCTCAAGGCTTGGGGACGCGGGAGCCGGGCGGCGGCCAGGTGGACGGCGCAGCGGGCGCGGAGGAGTGCCGAGGGGCGTGAGGTCGCTGGAACGGGCCGGAGGGAGGTTCGAGCGGGCGGCGGCCGGGCGACGGGATGCAGAGGAGGCCGGAGGCGGCTCATGAGGAGGCCAAGGGACGGGAGGCAGGAGCTGGAGGCGAGGAGGAGGCGCAGGGCGAGCTTGGCCCAGGGACAGGGAACGGGGTGGCTGCAAGGCTGAGAGGGGCGGTGGTGGACGAGCGAAGAGGGAGAGGGAAGGAAGGAGACGGGTGGTTGGGGGAGACGCGTGAGGGAGGAGCGTGGGGTCAGGTGGGACCCAGGGACGTGGGGCCCGGAGGACAGCGTGAGTGGGTTGGGTGCGTGGTGTCCAGGGAGGAAGTGGCCAGTGTGGGCCGCGCATGTGGGGCCAGGGGAGCGGCTGCTGTGCGGGTGTAGTGGAGGCATGTGAGTGGGGGGAAGGGGTGAGGGAGAGAGGAGGGAGGCCACGTGGCAAGCTGGGATTGGGGGAAGAGGGAGAGAGGTGAGGTGGCGCAACGGGATTGGTTGGGGTGATGTGGCCAGAGTGATGGGTAGAGTTTTAGGTAGCTGTAGGATTATAGGGGCTGGTTTGGGGTGGACCGATTTAGAACCTAGGGGTGGTCGTTCGGGTCGAAACGGCCCGTTCGACTGCCCCCGCAAAAATAAATAAAACTTTTATTTGTTTTTAAACGGGCTGTTTGCAACCGATAGCGGCCAAAACAAAATATTCCGGGGACCCGGTTTTGGTGTTTGAACGAAGGTGGGGCGTCTTAGAAAATAAGACGGGCGTTGCGAAAATAGTTTTATGCAAACAATGCATGATGATGACGATGCAATGCACAAATTCAACGCGATTTTCTAGTAGTGGTTTTGCGGGATGCCACATTCTATCGACTCGTTGCTACAATCTAGTAGATAGATCTTGGCTTGTTTGTGTGCATGCGGTAGAATTTTTTTCCATGCTACGAACCCCTACACTTCCAGGTTAATTAAGCCTAATTGCCAGATTACTAATTGTGAGACAAATTAAGCCTTAGTGGCCAGTTTCAATTGTTACTACTCCCTCTGTCACGGTTTGAAGGGCGTTTTTAGAGAGATTGTTGGGATCTAGGTGGGCGCTGATTGGGGCCAGATTAATTTGAAATGATTGCCAACCCCTTTTGTGTAGTCGTGGCCCTCCTTTTGTACTGACAAGGGGTCACCACATAGGCACACTTGAAAGAGCATTTCCTATCCCTCTGATTTTGATGTTTGATAACAATACACTTATCGGTTTAATCGTGTGCTAAGTGTATCACAGGGTTGATAAGGGTGTGACACAAATATTGGCATAACTATTCCCTTTGCGAAAAACCAATGTGTCAAACGGTAGTACCGGAAATTCGACCGGTACTACCGGTTCAAGTACCGGTTGGAACCGTGCAAAATTGATAAGGGTGGGTCTTAGTCAGTACCATCCGGTACCACGGAGCGGCACTACCGGTCCAACCGGCAGTACCGCTTGAGACAAGCGGTACTACCGCTTGGACATGGTCGTACCGCTCGGCAGTACCGGACCGTTCTGAAGAAAAGCCACCCATCTCTGTTTTGCTCAGTACCAAGCGGTACTTGGGACCGGTACTACCGGACTGGCGTCATACGACCGATACTACCGCTTGGGGTAGTACCGCACGATACCGCCAAACCTCAAGAAGGCTCGACCAATCTGAAGCATCTCCGCATCGGTCCGAGATCGACCGTAGTACCTTGCCGGTACTACCGCTTGAGTACCGGTACTACCGGTGCATTAATGGCTCCAACGGCCATATTTCGTGGAGGGGTATAAATACCCCTCCACCTACCTTGGGACAAACTGCTCAACCACATTAAAGTCAAAGACCACCATTGGAGCCCATTGGATCCACCCAATCTTCAAGATCTCCTCGTTCCACCACCCAAATCCCTTGATCTTTGGGGAAACGAAGGAGGAGGCCCCGATCTACTACTTCACCAAAAGAGATCTTCATTTCCCCCTCATTTCATTGAGGGCCCCTTTGTTCTAGTGTTTTCTTGGAAACTCTAGTTCTTGTTTTGGATCTTACAAGCTTGTCTTTGATTGCTTTGACAGCTTGCTTGTATTTGGGAGCCTCCGATTAAGTTGTGGATGTGTGCCCCAAACTTGTAACGGTGCCGGCTTCCACCTTGAAGGTTGCTGATATAGTGGAAGGTGAATCGATCCCGTTGGGGTGAGATTCATCGGAGAACAAGGGAGGACTTTCGTGGCGTTGGTGGTTTGAAACCCAAACCACCCCCTCTCCAAACGTAGACGTACTTCCCCTCAAAAGGAAGGAACTACGGGAAACAAATCCTTGTGTCTCCGCGTCCACTATTTTGGTTACTTCTATCCTTTACCGCACCTTACTTACTTGTTACTACTTTGTGTTAGGGTAGCTCTTGCATAATTGTCATATAGGTAAATTCAACATAGTTGCATTATATAGAGAATTTACCTTATTGTCAAACCTTAATTTTAAAAAGAAGAAAATTTGAAGTAGCACCTATTCACCCCCCCCCCTCTAGGTGCCCATACGATCCTTTCAATTGGTATCAGAGCCTCGGCTCTTTATTCGGGCTTTACCGCCTAAGAGAATATGGGTAGCAACGAAGGGGATGGTGGTAGTGAGCCGACACCGGTGACCATGGAAGATCTCAAAAACTTGGAAACAAGATTGAGATCTTCCTTGGTCAACGAAGTCAAGAAGATGCTCGAGCAACTTCTTAAAGACAAAGAAGGCTCATCACCCCCATCTCCTCAAGAGGATCAACCATCCATTTTACCTAAAGGGAATACGTCGGTATCCCCCGAGGGTATGGTGGTGGGGGGTAAACTAGACAACGTTAATTCCTCCACACACAATGATGGTGGGAAGGGTGAGCACCGTGATTCATGGTACTCTCCCGACCCTCCAATCCCTCACCCTCATGTATACAATAGAGGTGACCCACCTAAGCTTGAAGAATCTACTACTTTTGCTCAATGGCAATCACTAATGAGAACTCATATGCGCAGCTCTTGCATTGAACTTTGGAACATCATCGGGCATGGAATCTTTATTGGGGATCCAAACAACTTGACAAGAAGAGAGATTGTTAATAGTCAACTCAATGCCACTGCTTTGCATATGATTCAACAAGGTTTGGGGACAAAGGATTATCCACACATTGAGCACTTTAGCATTGCCAAGGAAGCTTGGGATGCTCTCACTGTGTTGTTTGTTGGAAATGAGAGTATGAGGAGGAACCAATATGATGCTCTAAGGAATGAAGCCGAAGGCTTCTACATGAAAGAAGGTGAAGATCACGAAGACATGTACCGAAGGCTCAAGACCACCGCCACCGCTTTTAGGAATGTGGATGCCTCACATGTGGATGATGCTTGGATAAAAAGGAAATATATGAGTGCACTCATGCCTTTTGAGTCCACCGACTTGAAGAGCTTACAAGGAAGACACAACTACCATCTCATGACCTCAAATTAAGTTATGCAAGAGATGGCCGATTTCAAGGTTGCCGCCAAAAATGCCAAAGATGCCCGTGCTCGTTCCCTAGGTATGAGCAATGTTGTCAATGTTGCTTTGAAGGCCAAAGTTGTGGGCCATGGGGATGAAGATGATAGTGATGAAGGGCTTTCCATGGACCATCCCGATGAAGTCAAGATTGCTCATGGACAATATATGGCTTTCTATGCAAAGAAATTTTGGAAGAACCCCGCCAAGGCCAAGATGGAAATGCAACGGAGAAGCAATCCAAATGGGAAAAGAGAGAATACCACTAGGTTGAGAACTTGATTCAATTGTGGTGACCGCTATCACTTTGTAGCTAGTTGCCCCTATGAGAAGAGAGAAGATCATGGTGGGAAGCTTGTGTTGAAGAAGACTCTCAAGGCACCTTACAAGAAACCTTTCATCAAAAAGAATCCCATCAACAAGAAGTCGGGAGAAATTGTCTTGATCACTCATGAAGAATACTCCTCCGACAATGAATATGATGAAGATGACGAAGAGGAAACTTCTCATGGTGTGGCTGCTCTAGCCACCACCTCTACTCCGACATTCTCACTCTTAGATTCTCCAAATGAGAACTCTTCCACCAAGAACGTCACTTGCCTTATGGCAAGAGTAACGGAGGTATCCTCATCACCCCGCTCTACTCACTTAGATAATGATGAAATTGATGATGAGATGTCTCTTGATGTTAAAAAGGAATTAATTGCCTTTGATGAGTTTATGACTAACCTAGAAGGTGATGTTAAGCTACATTTTGGAAACATCTTAGATCAACTCTCACATACTCAAGAGATTCTAGATGTAAGATGTAAACTTGGGCATGAACATATGATTGAGCTAGAGGCTTTAAACAATGCTCTAGAAGAAGAACAAGAAACTAGGTTGTCACTTGAATTAAAACTTGAAGGGCTTGATGAGGCCAATGACATTATTGTTAACAAACTCATCAAAGAGCGTGATCATGCTATTGCTAAATACAAAAGGGCTAAAAAGGACAAGATTGAGTTTGGTGTGGTTCATGAAAAACTTGCCGAGGACTTTAGTTTGCTTAACAAGGCTCACAAGGTCTTGGAGAGTGACCTCTTGTCACTCACAAAGTCCCATGAAACTCTTCAAACTCAATTGTCCAATATTCCTTCACCTAGTAACTTTATTCCATCTAGTAGCACAACTATTCTTGAAGAGAATGCTAGGTTGAAGGGGGAGCTTGCTAAGGCCACATTTCCACAAGGCAATAAGTCCATTGATGATCTTTTGAGCAAGCAAAGGCGTTGGTGATAAAGGGGGCATTGGTTTTATTTCCAAAACCAAGAAGAAGAACAATAAGAAGAAGAAGGACAAGCCCACACAAGAGACCAACAAGACCATTGTGGAGAGTAAGACCACAAGTGGTAAAACTATGTCTCATGATGATTTTGCGGGAAGTGCTAACCCTCACTATGTTCTAATGCGTGATTATTATGGTGATGTGTATGCACAATATGTTGGTCCTGATGATGGCCATATTGCTTGGTCTATTTGGGTTCCCAAGACCCTTGTTGCTAACAAAAGAGGACCCATTGAAAAATGGGTACCTAAAAATTAGCTTGATCTTTTGTAGACTTATGCTTCCGGAGGGTCAAAGTGGGTGCTTGATAGTGGTTGCACAAGTCATATGACCGGAAGCTCGTCTATTGTCAAGGACTTAAAGCCAAATGATGATCTAATCACCGTGACATATGCCGACAAGTCAAAGTCTAAGGTAATGGGTTTTGGCAAAGTTGTGGTTGCTCACGACATTACACTCGTGAACGTCATGCTTGTTGAGACCCTTGGGTACAATTTACTTTCAGTCTGTGCTCTTGGAAAGATGGGTTTTTCCGTCTTTATACATAATGATCTTGTGGTCCTCATGTGGAGCAAGTCTCTCAAGGTCGCTTTCGTTGGGTATGTCGAACATGACTTGTATGTGGTGGACTTTTCGGGGCAAGCCACTACAAGTGCGATGTGCTTATTCGGAAAGGCCGATGTGGGTTGGTTATGGCATCGCCGATTGGCCCATGTCAATATGAGAACTTTGCAAAGTCTCCACAAGGAGGGCCATATTGTTGGACTAAAATAAAGAAAATGTTTCCTTTGCCAAAGATCGTGTTTGCAGGGCATGTGTTCTAGGGAAGATGTACGATGCTCCTCATAAGCCTAAGAATCGCATCAAGTCCACCAAGATCTTGGAGCTCCTTCACGTGGACCTCTTTGGTCCTCCATCTCATGCAAGTCTTGGTGGGAAGAAATATTGCTTGGTGATTGTTGATGACTTTTCAAGATACTCTTGGGTTTATTTCTTCAAGTTGAAGAGTGAGACTCAAAAGACTTTTATCGACTTCATCAACTTGGTTCAACGGCAATACAATGTTCCCGTGTTGATCATAAGAAGTGACAACGGCACCGAGTTCAAGAACTACACCTTGAATGATTTCCTTAGTGATGAGGGGATTAAACATCAATATTCCGTTGCATACACCCCTCAACAAAATGGTGTGGCCGAAAGGAAGAACCGGACTCTTATTGAGATGGCTAGGACCATGTTGGCGGAGTTTAAATCTCCATACAACTTTTGGGCCGAAGCCATCTCCACCGCTTGCCATGCTTCAAACTGGCTCTACCTCCGCAAAGAAACCAACAAGACTCCATATGAAATACTTACCGGTAACAAGCCCAACATATCTTACTTCCGGGTGTTCGGTTGTAAGTGTTTCTATCTCATAAAAGGTGTTCGTTTGTCTAAATTCGAGTCTAAAGCATTAGAGGGTATTTTTGTTGGCTATGGTATCGAATCTCACACTTATAGAATCTATGATAAGCTCTCCGGAGCCATCATAGAATCTTGTAGTGTGACCTTCGAATAATATGATGGTCTCGAAGGGGGGGTGTTGATGCTTGTGATGCAGATGATGAAATGCCTCAGGATGCCATAGGAAGAATGGGTGTGGGATATATTCGCCCGATTGAGGAACCCCTTATGGTGGATCGAGAAGAACTATGCACCACTCAAGTGGAGCCCTCATCTTCACAACCTCAACATGCTCCATCCACCGAAGAGGACATTGACTCAAGCCAAAGACAAGATGTGGACCCTCAACATGGTGATCAAAGTGTCAACTCCAGTCAAGGGGAGCTTGGTCCATTCGACGGATTGTCAAGTGGTGCCAAGTCAATTTTTCAAGGAAGATCCGTACAAGCTGCTTTGAGACAAGCTCAAATTGACGCTAGAAGTGCACTTGATCAAGACCAAGGTCAATCTTTGCCTCCCAATGTAGAGGATGACTCCAATAATGATCAAGGTCAAGTTGATGGTCAAGACGAGGATCATAATGATGAAGAGGGTCCTCCAAGAAACAACACGGAGATCCACGCTCGTCGCGAGGCCAGAAAGGAAAGAATGTTGGAAATAAGAGATCACACTCTACAAATTGTAGTTGGTGATCTAAGGAAAGGTATTTCCACAAGAGCACAATTGAAGAGGTTGAGTGAACACCAAGCTCACATCTCCATGATTGGACCAAAGAAAGTGTGGGAAGCTCTTGAAGATTCGGATTGGTTAGCTATGCATAAAGAGCTCAACAACTTTGAGAGAAACAAAGTATGGAAGTTAGTTGAGAAGCCAAAGGATTGCCGCAATGTTATTGGAACAAAGTGGATATTCAAGAACAAGCAAGATAAGCATGGAATTATTGTAAGGAACGAGGCTAGATTGGTTGCACAAGGGTATTCTCAAATTGAAGGCATTGATTATGGAGAGACTTATGCGCCCGTGGCTCTCCTTGAGTCCATCTGTATCCTTCTTTCTTATGCGGCACATCATAACTTTAAGTTACAACAAATGGATGTAGAAAGTGCATTTCTTTATGGTCCTTTAAATGAATTGGTATATGTTAAGCAACCCCCAGGATTTGAGGACCCCAACTACCCAAACTATGTCTACAAACTTGATAAGGCGCTCTATGGGCTCAAGCAAGCCCCACGCACGTGGTATGAGCACCTTAGAGAGTTATTGTTTGACCGTGGCTTTGAGGTTGGGAAAATCGATCCCACTCTTTTTACTAAGAGGGTCAATGGGGAGCTTTTTGTATGCCAAATATATGTTGATGATATTATCTTTGGCTCATCTAACAAAGCTTTTAATGATGAATTCTCAAAGCTTATGACTAGTAGGTTCCGGATGTCTTTGATGGGGGAGTTGAGAGTATTTCTTGGCTTTGAGATCAAGCAAGTTAGAGGAGGGACATTCTTAAATCAAGCCAAGTATACTCAAGATATGCTCAAGAGATTCAAAATGCAAGATTTAAATGGAGCTCCTACTCCCATGGCTACAAAGACTAATCTAGAACAAAATCCAAATGGTAAAGATGTGGATCAAAAGGTATACCGGTCTATGATTAGTTCTTTGCTTTATATTTGTGCATCTAGACCCGATATTGTGTTGAGTGTAGGTGTGTGTGCAAGATATCAAGCGACTCCTAAAGAAAGCCACTTAATGGCGGTCAAGAGAATCTTTCGATATTTAGTTCATACCCCATTTTATGGTCTTTGGTATCCTCAATGCTCAACATTTGCTCTTTGTGGATACACGGATTCGGATTGGGCGGGGGACAAGGATGATAGAAATTCAACATCCGGGGCTTGCTAATTCCTTGGTAGGTCCTTGGTATGTTGGTCTTCTAAGAAGCAAAATTGTATATCTCTCTCCACCGCCGAAGCCAAGTATGTTGCTGCCGCTAGTGCTTGCACTCAGTTGCTATGGATGAGGCAAACTTTAAAGGAATACGGTGTCCATTGTGACAAAGTGCCTATTCTATGTGACAATGAAAGTGTCATCAAAATTGCATACAATCCGGTGGATCACACAAGGACAAAACATATTGAGATTCGTCATCACTTCATTAGAGATCATGTTGCTCGAGGTGATATTGATCTATCCTATGTTTCTACCAAAGATCAACTTGTCGATATCTTCACGAATCCACTTGATGAAGCAAGGTTTTGCTACTTGAGGAATGAACTAAATATCGTATATTCAAGGAGCTTGACTTGATTATCTTGCACTCTCACCTAATACTCTACCCATATTTGGTTTAGGTGTAGGCATGGACATAGGGGGAGTGCGGTCCTAATTGATTGGACCATCCCTCCTCCCATTATGCGCAAAGTAAACAAAATCATTCCTCTTAATATCATTTTGTGATATGTGAGCTTAATGATGAGTTTCGGTAATGGACCCAAGATATATCTTCGTGGTGCCAAGCCGAGTATACTCAAATATGGTGGCCTAGGCCACCGCCCCCTCTCAATCGAGAGGTTGATGTGCTTACTCGTGTTTGTCATTTTTTATTTGATTTTTACTCATGATTGTCATCTTGTGAATTGTCTTCACCGTTCTTAGTCTCATGCACTCTAGTTTGGTTTTTAACTTCCTTTTTCTCGATTTTTAGAGTGCATGTGCTTCCCAGCTCACTTGTATTAACCCAAGACTCCTTACTCCCTCACGAAAACCCTCTCTCTATCTGCACAAGAATCACCTTTGTTTTCTGGCTTTGGAATCATATGGGACCGGTACTACCGGATGTACGAGCGATACTACTAGACCTGGCTAGTTCCCAGGTCGTCTCCTGGAAGAACTGCTCCAGGAACGGTACTACCGCCCACATGTCCGATACTACCGGTTGGGGAACCGGTCCTACCGCTTACGAGCGGTACTACCGCTTCAGCAACCGGTACTACCGGTCGGTGTTTTCCTGGTATATATTGGACGCGCGTGGGGAGGCACCCCTCAGTGCCTCATTCGTCCCCACAACCTCCACTCGTACCCGCACCGCCATCGGAGACCTTGAAGCCGCCGGAGCCCTTCCGCGCCCTCCTCTCCCCGGATTCCCCTTGGATTCGGCCTCTTGGCGGGATCCCACCTCTTTCCAACGCCATGGATCCCGGTACAACCGCCCTTACTCTCTCCGTTTGATTTTATCCTTAGACTAGGTTTTGGCTTAGATTTGTGGAGAAATTGACATATTGAAAGGTTGTACTGCCATATGCTTCCCCTGTTACCGAGTAGAATCATCTATTTATAGTTTAATGCCGTCAATTTGGTCCGTTTCCATCAGATCTGACGATCTTGTGCCGCTCAACCGGTCGTACCGGAACTTTTTCGGTACTACCGCTTGCAAGCGGTACTACCGGTCGTCAGGTCCGGTAGTACCGGCCCAAACTGACCGCATTTTTTCTGCTTCATATTGGATTCTCTTGTTTTCTCCTTGATTCTTGTGCCCTTACCCCCTTGCTATCCTCCCTTATGCTTTCACAGATGCAGGTGGTTCTCGGGGTGCGCGCAAGCATTCCAAGACTAGCCGTGAGATTGTTGAGGAAGAGACGGAGTCTGAGGAAGAGGTTATGCCACAGCCAAGACACCGTTCCAAGTTGCCTGCCACTCGAGGTGGCCGTGGGGGTCGTGAGGGGGTTACCAAGCGCTCTGATGGGCGTGGCAACTCCCCTCCCTCTCGCCTCCCTTCCGCTGGGCGTACCAAAAGTCTCAGCTCAGGGCCATCTGGGCCAAGGAAACTGTCAGACATCTCTGAGTCAGAGTTTAGGGCTCTCCGGATTGAAAATGCATACTCCCGCAACCGGAGCGAGGCCAGGGAAGACAGTCTCTTCTTCGATGATTTCCAAGAGCGTGTTTATCATGAGGTTCTTTTGACCAATATCCAGATGGTGGTGCCTCAGCAGTGGATTGACATGGGGCACATTAACAAGAATCTCGACTACTTTGCTGAAGCTAAGGAAATCCGCTCTCACCTTGGCTTGTTCCCCATCATGGAGTTCCAGTATGACTATGATCCCCTCCTCATTTGCTAGTTTTATGTCACTGCACATTTCCACACTGGTCGTACTCGAAAGATCACCTGGATGACTCAAGGTGCTGTCAAGGAAGCTACACTTGTGGAGTTTGCTGCAATATTGGGGTATGAAGATCGCGGTCGGGACGTTCCTTGTGGTTTTCGCTGTCACATGCAGGATCACCCCTCCAAGAAGGATGTCCTTACACCTCTGTATATCCGGGGCCGTGGGATTGCTGGCAAGATCAAGGATCTTCTCCCCACATATGACATTCTCCATCGCATTTTCCGTGAGACTGTTGCTCCTCGTGCGGGCAACAAGGATGAGATACATGGGTTCTCTGTTGACTTGTTGTTCAACACCTTCCTCAACCGAGACTCAGGCACTTGTCTTGATGTGTCAGACTTCATATGGGATGAGATGGTTGCTGCTGCACACTCTCGGAGGCTTCCACCATTTGCTCCTTATATTATGGCCCTCATTGTGTCAAAGTGCCCCGTCATTGCTAGGACACTCTCCACTGGCTCTCTCATTGTGCACAGGCCAAAGGCACTCAAGATCAAGACACATGCTAAACCTCGCGTTGCGGCGGGTGAGGAGGATGAGGATGACTCTGAGGATGCTGAAAGTGGACATGACACTGACTATGTTGTCTCCCGTCGCAAGACTGCTAAGCCCTCTTGGGCTAAAAGGATGGAGGTCAAGCTCAAGAAGATTTTTTGCTTCCAGGTTGACAACCAGAAGCGCATGTATGAGGCGCATGTGTATGCCAAGAAAGCCAGTGCTCGGCAGAAGGACATGATGGCTGCCCAGGATTTGACCGTCTCCGAGGGGTCCGAGAACAACATCACTCCTGAAGATCAGTGGATCTCTCAGCACAGCCATTGGGACGATGATGTCTCTTCCTCGCACCGCGCCCCACCCCCTTATGAGTAGGACCTTGAGGATGAGGAGGAGGAGGATGATTGACCGTTGGGACGGTAGTCTTGCACTTGTCCCTTTTTGGCGTCGTGATGCCAAAGGGGGAGAAGTTGCACTTTAGGCACGGGTATTGCATGGGAAGTCACAAGCTCGTTCTTATTTTGATCCTTTTATTGCTTGTGAACTTCGATTTCCCTCTATTTATGTGTGAGACTATGTGGTTATGTAGTGGTTATATCATGGACCCATCTTATGAGACTATGTGGTTTATTTCATTGGATCCATCTTCTGATGATATGCGTTATCTATTGTCTATATATTTCTCATCACATGCTATTATGCAAAGGTATGATTTCAAATGCTAGTATCAATATTCGTGCATCCATGTTGGGTTTGTAAAATAGAGGGGAAGGTTTGTCTCTACACATCTAGGGGGAGCCCCGTCTCTATTTTTACAAACTTCATATGCTTCCTTTTTAAATCATCTTGCAAAAGTGTACTGTCATCAAACACCAAAAAGGGGAGATTGAAAGAGCATTTTCCTATCCCTCTGATTTTGATGTTTGATAACAACACACTTATCGGTTTAATCGTGTGCTAAGTGTATCACAGGGTTGATAAGGGTGTGACACAAATATTTTCATAACTATTCCCTTTGCGAAAAACCAATGTGTCAAACGGTAGTACTGGAAATTCGACCGGTACTACCGCTTGACACCGGTACTACCGGTTCAAGTACCGGTTGGAACCGTGCAAAATTGATAAGGGTGGGTCTTAGTCAGTACCATCCGGTACCATGGAGCGGCACTACCGGTCCAACCGGCAGTACCGCTTGAGACAAGCGGTACTACCGCTTGGACACGGTCGTACCGCTTCTGGACCGCTCAAGAAAAGCCACCTCTGCTTTCAAGACCAAGCGATTTGGGACCGGTACTACCGCCCGGACCGGTAGTACCGCGTCATATGACCGATACTACAGCTTGGGGGTAGTACCGCAAGGGCGATACCGGCCAAACCTGAAGAAGGCTCGACCAACTGAAGCATCTCCGGTACCGGGTCCGGTACTGGACCGGTAGTACCGCTTGCCAGCGGTACTACCGGTGCATTAATGGCTCCAACGGCCATATTTCGTGGAGGGGTATAAATACCCCTCCACCTACCTTGGGACAAACTGCTCAGCCACATTAAAGTCAAAGACCACCATTGGAGCCCATTGGAGCCACCCAATCTTCAAGATCTCCTTGTTCCACCACCCAAATCCCTTGATCTTTGGGGAAACGAAGGAGGAGGCCCCGATCTACTACTTCACCAAAAGAGATCTTCATTTCCCCCTCATTTCATTGAGGGCTCCTTTGCTCTAGTGTTTTCTTGGAAACCCTAGTTCTTGTTTTGGTTCTTACAAGCTTGTCTTTGATTGCTTTGACAGCTTGCTTGTATTTAGGAGCCTCCGATTAAGTTGTGGATGTGTGCCCCAAACTTGTAACGGTGCCGGCTTCCACCTTGAAGGTTGCCGATATAGTGGAAGGTGAATCGATCCCGTTGGGGTGAGATTCATCGGAGAACAAGGGAGGCCTTGTAGGGTTCGCAGCATAGAAAACAAAAATTTTCCTACGATGGGAACAACTATGTACCAAGATCTATCTACTAGATACAAACAACGGGCGGATGTATACACGTAGAGAACATACCCTTGAAGACCGACAAATCTTAACGAGTCCAAACTCGTGGTTGATGTAGACGATCTCTTGCCGATCTCAAGATCGAGAGGAAGTCCTAGCGCCGCAAAACAGTAGCGCATCCGTGCTCGCACACACGTTCGAGGCACCGAGCAACCTCCGCCTCCTCGCTCCAGCGATGCATCGGAAGCACAACTCTTTCTTGCCGAAAAGCCACCGGGAACATGTATCTCGCTAGTCCGAGACCATGGGGGATAAATTCTAGAGGGGGAGAGAGATCCTTCATTAGGAGGTGTGCTTTGAGAGGAGGAGAGGGGGGCCTTTTATAGGGGAGAGGGGGGCACCCAAGAGGCCATGCGCCCAGCCATGGGGCTGCCCCCACCTCTTCCACATTCATGTGGGTGGACACTCCACTCACTCAAATGCCTTTCAATTCCCTCCACTCAAAAACCCACTCAAATTCCCATTAAATTTCCACCAAATTTAATGCAAACTCTCATTAAATAAAACTCATTTTATTTATTTAGAATTTTGTCAATTACTTTAATGACAAACATTCACATATAACCCCTTGCTAGTATTTCATTTCACATGCAGAAACACTTTCTGCAATTTCACCCGAAAACCCGTTTCAGTATCTAGTGAAATAAATTCATGCGCTTGTTATTCTTTTCGGCATGAAACTTTTGCTCCAATTGGATGTCGGTGACTCTTAAGTGTGTCACCCTACGGTTCGTGAATAATGCGGACATGATTGAGACCCCTCTCGGATCAATAATCAGAAGCGGGATCTAGAGACCCATACTGACTCCCACACATTCAACGATAACTTTCTTGTGATCGTCGGAACCTTTTACGTTAGTATCTTAATCCCTTTGTTTCACAATATATTACATGTCTGAGATTCGATCATCGGTATCTCCATACCTAGTTTGATCTCGTTACTGACATGCACTCTTTTCTCGTTCCCGTGATATAACATTCTAGTGATCAATTCACTTGCTTGCAAGCTAATCAATGTGATATCACCGAGAGGGCCCAGAGTATATCTATCCGTAATCGGGATGAACAAATTCCACTCTCGATCCATGGGCCTCAACATAACACTTTATTAGTTCTGAATCCATCTTTATAATCACCCTGTTACGGTGTGACGTTTGATGTTATCAAGAAACTCTTCCGGTGTTAGTGATTGACATGATCTCATGGTTTAAGGATTAGGATCACTTCGTAAGTTGTTATAGCAATATAAACTCAATGACTTTGATCGTAATGCTATACTTCGGATGAATGTTCATCACACCATTACACTAATGTTGTGATCCCGTTATTAACAACATCCAATGTCCATGATCAGGAAACCTTGATCATCTTGTTAATCAACGAGCTAGTTTATGAGAGAGGCATAACTAGGAACTTTCTGTTTGTTTATTAAACACACATGTATTAACGTTTCCGTATTAATACAATTATAGCATACAAAATAAACATTTATCATAAACAAGGAATACGATAATAACCACTTTATTATTGCCTCTCGGGCATATTCCCTTCAGGCCTTTCGTGGCGTTGGTGGTTTGAAACCACCCCCTCTCCAAACGTAGACGTACTTCCCCTCAAAAGGAAGGAACTACGGGAAACAAATCCCTGTGTCTCCGCGTCCACTATTTTGGTTACTTCTATCCTTTACCGCACCTTACTTACTTGTTACTACTTTGTGTTAGGGTAGCTCTTGCATAATTGTCATATAGGTAAATTCACCGTAGTTGCATTATATAGAGAATTTACCTTATTGTCAAACCTTAATTTGAAAAGAAAAAAATTTGAAGTAGCACCTATTCACCCCCCTCTAGGTGCCCATACGATCCTTTCAACACTGACACTGCATAATGCTCGGTGTGTGGTATAGAATCTGGCGATGACATCTTGCCGAGCTCTAACAAGGGGTCAACACGGGAAGGGCGTGGTAACATCGTCGACAGGAACATCCTCCCGTCATCGACGGGAACATCCCGCTGGATACTCGCTTCGTCACGTTGTACCAGCGCATGTTTGTTGCGGTCGAGCTTTCGGTAGGCCAAGTCTTCTTCCATACGCCAAGCACACGCACGCTCGTCTGGCACTGCCAGCACCCGATGCGCGCGGTGGCACATAGACTGGTCACCCATTGCTTGATTGGGTTGATACATCCAAATATTTTGACTATTAGTTAGGTTTGTAACTTTTGGATACCGGTACAATAATAAGGAAAATTTATACAAAGATATATCTGGAAGTAATATTCTGAAGTAAAATATTTGGATACAGCATCCAAATATTTTGACTATTAATTAGGTTCGTAACTTCTGGATACGGGCTAAGGAAAACTTATACATATATCTACAAGTAATATTCTGAAGTAAAATATATACTACTATTAATGAGGGAAATATTTGACATATATTAAGAATAAATTCAATACCGGTCTACAATTTTGTAGATATGGTCCTTATTAAAATGACGAGTAAAGCATGAGTCCTCCTCTCTATGAGGTAGTATTTGGCATTACAAAGATTGTGGCAGTTGTATTTTTGTGAAAGAAACACGCATCCATATAATATTAGGCAGTCGTCCATAATTTTGTACTATAATATTTGATGAAGGAGTAACGACGTGAGTCTTCCTCACTAGTAGTCCCTCCATTTAGAAATATAAGATATTTTAGGTTTGTAAAACAAATGTATCTAGATGTCTTTTATATATAGGTTTACTCCAAATCTATACACAAAAGTCGTCTAGATACATTCGTTTCATAAATCTAAAACATCTTATATTTATAGACGGAGGGAGTATGAGGTAGCACTTGGTATTTCAATATCGTGACAGTTCTATTTTTCTTATCACAATTTCTTAATCTTACCGTTGGTCCAACACTATAAGTTATTTCGCATAATATGGGATTGTAATGCAAGATCAGAACAGCACTCGAGTCAAACTGAAACTAAACAGGTAAATCGATATGTGACACACATCTCATGGTTACCTTTTATCGTCACATGTGGTACTGTGAGTCCATGTTTCACGTGTACGTGTGTGATCAGTACCTAGCCCGACTCGGATACCGGCCACGTTTTTACTTTCTAGAATTCAGATCAATCGCGATCGCGACGGCTACATAATCTGAGTTGAGAGGGTCTCGGCGCCACACTCGATCTACACCAGTATTTCTCGGAAGATCTCGTTTTTCCCGTCCATGCCTATGGCGCCGACGGGGCGACGTCGCCGGCAGGACAGGAGCGAGTCCAGGGCCAAGAAGAGGAAAGGGGACGGACGGAGGACCTCCGTCCGCGACCTCCCGGAGCACGTCTTTGAGGAGATCCTCTTCCGCCTCGGCCCCTACTCCCCTGACCTCGTCCGCGCCGCCGCCACGTGCCGCCGGTGGTTCCGCGTCGTCGCGGACGCCGGCTTCCTCGCCCGGCTCGCCACGACGCCGCACGCCGGCGACTACCGCACCGTCGACGGATGCACCCTCTTCGTCCCGTCCTCACCGCTCGACGCCGATGGCCACCGCCGCTTTTCCCTCGACTTCCTGCCAGACAGCGAGTCCTGGGAGCTGTGTGACAGCCGCGGCAGCCTCCTCCTCCTCTCCAAGAAAGATTCTGACACCTGCGAAAGTATGTGGCGTCATGACAACCGTTGCTGTTGCTTTGATCTCATGGTCTGCGATCCGTTCAGGGCGCGCTACCAGGAGATCCCAGGGCCGCCGAGCGAGGACAGATCCGATCGCATCGGCATGTTCTTGGCCGACTGCAACGGTGACGCCGCCGGCGGCAGCTGTAGTATGTCCAACTTCAGAATCATTGTGGTCTTCCAGCAAACCGTAGTATATGCAGTCACCAGAGGGAGGGACGGCGGCTGGCACGATATGAAGGACGAGTTCCCCGATGATCCGGAAACAATCACACCTGTATTCTTTGCCGGGCGTGCCAATGGATCTTTGTACTGGGGACTTGAAGAAGACAACACTATGATACTTGTTCTGGACGAGGCCGCCGAGGTGCTCTCCTTGGTCCGGCTTCCACATAACGTCTGGGGGTTGTCTAACGATAGTGAATCTCGGCGGTTCTTTGATGCCGAAGACGGCGTGCTGCGTGTTGTGCGTCTGATAGGTAAGAATCTCTATGTCTTTGGGCAAATGCATAGAGGTTGCAGCGACTACAAAGGCGAGTGGGTGCTGGAGAAGCGGCTGAATTTGTTAGAGGCCACGGTTGGATTGCCAGGTCGCAATGAGAGCTTCTTGCAACGAAAAATTGTTATTATTATGGCAAACTCCGAGTGCATCCTCCTCTCACTAAGCGATGAGTCGTGGGTGTTCTCGGTTGAGCTAGACACAATGAAGATGGAGTGCGAACACTCAAGGAACAAGTACACCGGAAAAGTGTACCCGTATGTGCTGCCATGGCCACCGGTGTTGTGTGATCTTAGTAAAGAGCAATATGCTCTAGTGCGTAGACCTAAGTGTGGTATAAAAGAGCTCAACAATATATTGTGAAGGACATGGAAATCCTAGCTTCTTTTAAAGGTAATTCGTTTGCTTTGCTTAGTCTCGAGATTTTGGGATCCATGTCAGAAGATGAGGAGGTTGTGGTTCCCTGTCAGGTGAGAGGTGGAAGATGGTCATGGCTCTCAGCCGTGCAGGGTGTCGGAGGACACAACTTTGAAACAAGACGACAAGGAGTTGCGGGGCAGTGCGAGGCTACATGGACTGCTGACCCGATCCTTGGAGATGGGGAGATGATCGACGATATGAATGAAATTCTTGCTCGTCTTGTCGGGCGGGCATCGACAACGCCCACGAGTGTCGTTCCTCTCCGTGGAGGCATCGTCGGGGTGTGTCATAATCTCCCTCACACTTTCTTGGTGTGGGTATTTGTTGCCGGGCGAAATCCTAGATTTGTCGGATCGGTGTGATGGGGCGTCCTCGGTGTCGTTCCTTTATTGGGAGCATCGTGTATGGAGACACAACTTTGAGTTCCTAGGTTTCCCTCCTCTGGTAATCGTGGTTGTCCAAGTTTGATCTTCAGAGGCGCAACGTACTCCTTGTGCGTCGAGGAGATTATTCATGTTGTTTTCTATTTTCGCAAAAAAATATTGCTATGGGAAGCGCTATCGCTGGGCGAGCCACCGCTGCTAGGCAAGCGCCGCGTGTAGCCGCTGCGCGGATCGTCTCTATCGCTCCATGTGGGATGGGCTTCCCTAGGCGCTCGGATCCTCATGTGCTTGCGGTTGGACTAATGGAGGAGAAAGGCAAGAGACAATAGTAAGGCACGGGGAGACACAAACCTTGCGATTGGAGGCTAGACCGATGGCGAAGAAAGGCAAGGGAGAATAAGCACCCGGAGACAGAGACGCATCGACCATCGTGTGGTGGAGCGGCCTCAAATTGGACGGCTCCGGACATGGATGATCGAGTATATAATCTTTCTCCTACTGGTTTAAACAATAGTTCTATTCATGGTCGTGCTCAAACAATATATATCCATCAATTTTCCTGGAAGTCAACTTTTGGGTCAATGCCTCTTTTATTTTTTTTCTAGCTAGCGCACGTGCCATGTACATGTCTTCCACAGCAGCAATCTTCTAATTTTCTGTATGCAGTGGGAGGCAACCGAAGAACATGTCCTCCTACTTGTATACACTGGGAGGCATGAGAAGAACACAAGGGTGAATCATATGGGGTCCGTTCCTACAAGGCACACACATGGACTAGACATATAGATGGATAAATCGTGGTGATTGCATGCTTGACAGAACAACTGGCGATATTGTCCAAGGCAATGAACGGAAGGCGTCTCGGCCTAGTTGAGAAGGTACCCAAGTAAGTTTGTGGAGCAACAGCCCGCTCACATTTGATAGCCTAGTTAACACGCAGTGAACGGGGCACCTTTGAGGATCTGCATCATTCGAATGCGAGATCCAATGGACTCGTTGTGAGGACCGCTAGGTTGCTCTATTTTACCATATCTTCATTATTTTGTCCACATGTCATTTTCGTGAATTTATTTAGGGGTGGGTAGGAGGGCATGGGTTGATACATCCTAATAGTTACAAACTATTTTTAAGGTGCCATTCTTAGTTTACAATACACCCATGATACGATATTTTTCTTCAGGCTGATATTGCCACCGCTAGAATTAAGCGTAGATATATATACTAGAGATTGATCAGGGGGATTAATTATGCCAAGATTATGCAATGAAGTGTGGATTTGATTTTATACAATTAAGGATATATATTCAGCGTCTCACATTACAGTTGTTTAGTACACATTTCACAATATGTCGAGACTCTGATATATTTGCAACCAAAATCAAAATTTCCATGTGAAGGAATCTAACAGCATTTTCTGGAAGTAATGTATGTTTTGTTTTTTACTAGTACCCATAAGTCTTAAATTCTAATTCTGTAAATTACCTATCTTGTGTTGCAAAAAGGGTATAAATAATGCAGATATTTGTTTTGGTTCATAACTTACGGAAATGGGCAAAGGAAAATCTGTAATAATATAAATATAGATATGCAAGTAGTAATATTCTAGAACTAAAATATATGATATTAATGAGGGGGAAATCTGGTCCATAACTCACACAAATGGGCAAAGGAATATTCTATAATAATATAAATATAGATATGCAAGTAGTAATATTCTAGAACTAAAATATATGATATTAATGAGGGGGAAATCTGGCATTTAGAATGAATTTAACACCGGTCTACTATTTTGTAGATATGGTCTTTGTTGAAGATTGGTGCATTATATTTCCCTAACAAAAATAGTGACGCATGAGTCCTCCTCACTGTGACGTAGCGTTTGGCATTTCAATAGACTAGCAGCTATATTTTGGGAAGAAACACTCATCACTTAAATATTATTAGGTAAAGATTTAACACGGGTCTACAATTTTGTCGCTACGGCCTTTGTTAAAAG
Organism: Avena longiglumis; assembly: GCA_030063025.1. Classification (NCBI taxonomy): domain Eukaryota; kingdom Viridiplantae; phylum Streptophyta; class Magnoliopsida; order Poales; family Poaceae; genus Avena; species Avena longiglumis. Next base: position 562,727,423 of record CP125974.1, read on the forward strand.
AGTGATGCATGAGTCCTCCTCACTATGAGGCAGCGTTTAGCATTTCAATAGATTATTATGAAAATTATATTTTCCTAACCAAAATTTGCTTTGTCTTACCGTTTGTCATTTTTTTTTAGAAAAATGCCTTACTGTTTGTCTAACAGGCATGATAATATTATCACGGTACTTTTTGCATGATATTAGACTGTAAAGTGAGATCAGAACAACACTGCTCCACAAACTGAAATTAGACAATGAAATCATAAAGAAATCGATATATGAACAACATGTAGGAGTACCTTTTATTGTGTCACGTGTAGCACATGTAATCTGTACGTAGCCCTACTCGGATACCTCGCTCAGACTGACCACGTTTCCCGTTCCAGAGTTGATACGCCGCCACACTGGATCCTAGATCTACACAGCAGTATTTCTCGGTTTTTCCCGTCCATGCCTATGGTGCTGGCGGGGCGACGTCGCCGGCGGGACAGGAGCGAGTCCAGGCTCAAGAAGAGGAAAGGGGCCGGGCGGAGGACGACCGTGCGCGACCTCCCGGAGCACGTCTTCGAGGAGATCCTCTTCCGCCTCGGCCCCTACTCCCCAGATCTCGTCCGCGCCGCGGCCACATGCCGGCGATGGTTCCGCGTCGTCGCGGACGCCGGCTTCCTCGCCCGGCTCGCCACGACGCCGCACGCCGGCGACTACCGCACCGTCGATGGACGCAACCTCTTCATCCCGTCCTCGCCGCTGGAAGCCGACGGCCGCAGCCGATTCTCCCTCGACTTCCTGCCGGACAGCGAGTCCTGGGAACTCGCTGACAGTCGCGGCAGCCTCCTCCTCCTCTCCAAGAAAGAGTTCAGCTGCGAGAATACATGTGAGCACGTGTATAACAGCTGTTGTTGCTTCAACCTCATTGTTTGCGATCCGCTCAGGACGCGCTACAAGGTAATCCCATGTCCGTACCTAGACAGATCGGATCTCATTGGCCTTTTCCTGGCCGACGGCAAAGATGGCGTCGGTCGCCGCTGTAGCATGTCCAACTTCAGAATCATCGCGGTGGTCCAGCAAACCGTAGTTTGGGCATTCACCACTGACGGCGACGGCAGATGGCGTCTTATGGACGACGAGTTCCCCGATGACGACCCAGAAACAGTTACAACCGTGTTCTTTGCCGGCCGTGCCAATGGCTCTTTGTACTGGGGACTTGAAGAAGACAACACTATGGTGATTGTTCTTGACGAGGCCACCGAAATGCTCTCCTTGGCCCGCCTCCCACATAACGTCTGGGGGCAGTCCAACGATAGGACAGATCGGCGGCTCATCGGTGGCAAGGACGGCGTGCTGCGTGTTGTGCGCCTGATAGGCAAGAATCTCTATGTCTTTGGACGGAGGCATCTCGGTTGCAGCGACTACAAAGGAAAGTGGGTGATGGAGAGGCGACTGAATTTGTTAGAGGCCACGGTTGGATTGCCCGGGCGCGACGATAGCTTCTTGCAACAAAAAATTGTTATCATCACAGCAAACACCGAGTACATCCTCATCTCACTAAGTGATAAGACATGGGTGTTCTCGGTTGAGCTTGACACAATGCAGGTGGAGTGCGAACACCAGAGAAATAAGTATACCGAACAAGTGTACCCGTATGTGTTGCCATGGCCGCCGGTGTTGTCTGATCTCAGCAAAGAGCAATATGCTGTGGTGCGTAGGCGTAATTGTGATAAAAAGGATCACAACAATATATTGTGAAGGACATGGGAATCCTTCCTTCTTTTAAAGGTAACTCATTTCTTTGCTTAGTCCTGAGATTTGGGGATCCATGTCTGACAATGTCTTGATATTACTATGCCTATTGTGCAATTTGATGGCATTGGTATTCATGCTTTATATAGTTCATCAACTTATTCCGGTAATTATAATTCTGAAAATGATTCTAAAAATGGTAATGAAGAAGGAAAATCCAAGTTCAATGAGGGATCACATTGAGGTTATTGATAACCAACAAAGGTCAGATCCAAGAAAATCCCCTAGACCTAAGAAAATGAAGAAAAAAACAACATGGTGGGCTTTATCTGGAAATTAGGGAGTCTCGGTAGATCTGATAGAATTATTGTTTTTTTAAACAACATAAAAATGTGGATTTTGTGGGTTTACAAAAAACTAGAAAAGTTCTATTGTGCTCTTAATATGGTTTCTCACTATATTACGTTTAATATGCATTGTATGCCATATCAAGGATCTGTTGTGGGGATCTTGTTGGCTTTAAAGCTTCCTCTTTTGTGGGTTTACAAAAAACTAGAGAAGTTCTATTGTGCTCTTAATATGGTGTCTAACTATATTCTGTTTAATATGCATTGTATGCCATATCAAGGCTCTTCTGTGGGGATCTTGTTGGCTTTAGAGCTTCCTCTTTTGAGGTTATTGGCCATATTAATAGATAGAATAGTGTGAAGAAATAACTCTAACCAAAAAGTCTAGTAAATGATAACTGGTTATTGGACCGACACAAACAAAATTTTATAATTGAGTTTCATAATCTGGTTGCAAACTCTTCCTACCATGTGCTCATAGGGGGTGATTTGAACTTTCTTAGGGATCAAACTAAGAAACAAAAGACAATATTTTATTTGACACCTTTATGTAGGGCGATGCAAGGACATCTTTGTTGATGGGCTTTACCGAGTCAATGTTGGAAAAGAGGGTCTACACTTGCGGCAACAATAGAGATAACTTTATTTTAGCTTACTTTGATAAAGTGTCAGTATCAACATTTTGTGATAGTTAAAACGCGGGGAGCAGGGCGTGGTACAGCCGTACAGGTGAGCTGATGGCGATCAATTCTGGGAGGGATCAATTCTTGGTCGTACTACTCCACTAGCCGACGATCGGTCATCCCTTTCACCTCTTAGTCCCAAGATTTTGGGATCCATGTCTGACAATGTTTAGAAGTGTTAATAAATCTAATCTTATCAATGAGATGATACACCGAGTTAGAGAAATATCTAGATTTTGCTACTTCCAACAGTGAGATTGTCCTACCTAAAACTCTAGATGATATTACTATGCTTATTGTGCAATTTGATGGTATTGATATTCATGCTTTACATAGTTCTGAACTTATCCTGGTAATTATAATTCTGAAAATGATTCTAGAAATAGTAATGAAGAAGGAAAATCTGAGTTCAATGAGGGATCACATTGAGGTTATTGATAATGAACAAAGCTCAGGCCCAATAAAATATCCAAAGACCTAAGAAAATGGAAAACAACAACATGGTGGGCTTTATCTGGAAATTAGGGGGTCTTGGTAGATCTGGTAGAATTCTTGCTTTTTAAAATCACATAAAAATGAGGATTTTGTGGGTTTAAAAAAAACCATAAAAGTTCTATAGTGCTCTTGATATGGTTTCTAACTATATTCTGTTTAATATGCATTGTATGCCAAATCAAGGCTCTATTGTGGGGATCTTGTTGGCTTTAGAGCTTCCTCTTTTGAGGTTATTGGCCATATTAATAGACAGAATACTGTGAAGAAATAACTCTAACCAAAAATTCCAGCAAATGATAACTGGTTATTGGACTAGCACAAACAAGATTTTATAGTTAAGTTGCATAACCTGGTTGCAAACTCTTCCTACCATGTGCTCATAGGGGGTGATTTGAACTTTCTTAGGGATCAAACTAAGAAACAAAAGACAATATTTTCTTTGACACCTTTATGTAGGGGAAACCCCTACAGTGTAAAACAAATGACAATATAATCGATGCAAGGACATCTTTGTAGATGGGCATTACTGAGTCAATGTTGGAAAAGAGGATCTTCACTTGCGGCAATAATAGAGATAACTTGATTTTAGCTTACTTTGATAAAATGTTAGTCTCAACATTTTGTGATAGTTTTTTCCCTCTAAAGTATGTTAAGGCTCTTCACATGTCATAAGTGATCATACTCCTCTTTAGGTTGACACAAGATCAAATGGGATTGTCTCTATTATATTTTCTATTTGAAAATGTGTGGTTAAGTCATGTGAATCTAGCCTCCTTGTGGAAAATGTTGGCAGACTAATTGCACTCGCTCTAATCTTATATATATTGTTTGGTAGTTTAAACTGTAGATGCTTGGTAAAAAAACTAAGAGGATGAAATAGTAATGAGGAATTTTCTTTAAAACGAAAGAGGAATTTGTTTGAAGACTTGTATATTTTAGGTATCTTTTCAAAATAGTCACCTCATGTTGAGAGAGAAATGTCGACAACTATTTCCTAAGAGCTAATACAATATTTGGACAAAAGAAGAAACACAAATTTGGCAAAATCAAGAGATAGGGAAATTCTAGAAAGGTGAGATAAATAATGCCTATTGCCATGCCAAAGTAAACAACAAAGTATAAAACTAGATTTGTTGTACTTAAAGACCCTTCTGGCTTGGTGGAAAATAATAAGGATATGCTAGTTTACTCTAAATTTTATAAAACAATCATTTGAAACCAAACATGATGTTCCAGTAGCGGTGGTATTTTGGGGTGGATCTGAGTTTAGTTATACATCAGGAATACTATATTTTGGAAAAAACATTTGTGGAGGAGGAAATTAAACAAGCCATTGATGGTTTTTATGATATAGAGTACTTGGCCCTGATGGTTTTTCTTTCCTTTTTATTAGAAAACTTTTTATTTTATTAAAAGTGATTATATGACTCTTTGTACAATTACTTTGTAGATTCATTTTAAATGTTCGTAGGATGATTTGTGCAATTGTTAACATTTTCCCCAAAGAATTAGATGCAAGAAAAAGGACAATTTATTTTGGCCTATCACGCTTGGCCATTATACTTTTAAATACTACAAATCCAAGACAAATATGGTGTCTCCAATTGTTGATATGTTGATTTCCTCTAATCAAATTGCTTTTCTTAAGGGTCATTTTATTATCTAAACAAGTGTTGTTGCTTCACATGAGGTTCATAGAAGTGCTTAGCATGTTCCAGTTCTTAAGCTAGATTATGAGAATACATACAACTACATTTGGGGTTTCTTCATGAGATGATTTTATCCATGTACTTTGGGACCACATGGAGAAATTGGATTGATAATATTAGAGTGATGGCTCACTCCGTGTAAGATTGAAAGATAGAAATAGTAATGATGCCACTGTTGGCAAGGGACTCGAACAAGGGGGATCCTTTCTCCCCTTTTTTTCAACCTGGTGTGCGGTGCGTTCTCCGAATGTTTACTAAAGCTGCTAGGAATAGTATTTATTAATAGTTTATTGCCTAATGTTTTTAAGATGTTATTGTTAGTTTATAATACACCAATGGGTATCATATTTTTTGGAGTTTATATTGCTATTGCTAGTATTCTCGAATTAATACTGAGTTGTTTTTAGAACTTATCTAGTCTAAGAACTATTTATAATAAGAGTGACCTTATGACCATTGATTAAAAGGAACAACAAGCCAATGTTTTTTCTTAAAAATTACGCTACACAAAGGATTTTTTACCTTTAAATATCTTATGGTTCCTCTTCATTTTTATAAATTGACTAAAGATGATCTCCAACCTATTAAGTTTAGAGAATAATGAAGAAAGTTTAAGGATGGAAGGGTAGTTTGTTGCCTTATGGTAGTAAGATGACCAGTATCAAAAGTTATATCTATAGCATACCAACTCATCTTCCTTCTATATTATTAAATTTTCTAAGTGGGCAACTCAACAATTACATATAAGATGTTCCATTTTCCTAGGGTAATGTTGCTGAGAACCAAAGGCACCAATTAGCCAACTGGGACTTGGTTTCAATGAGCAGAATATGGTGGTTTATTTCATTATTAAAGAATTTTGTGATTTAGGTGTTCACAATTTGTGAGGGTTTAATCACTACTTGTTGGCATCTTGGATCAAAAGGTAAAACCTGAATAATAGTAAAATTTGGAAAACAATTATAGACTACAAATATAATAATTCTACTAATATTATTTGGATCAATGACAACATCATCTCTCCTATTTTATTTGGAAAGGAGTGGAATTTGTTGATCATGTTGCCAGGATGACATACAAGTGAAAGTATAATGGGTGGAAATTGGATTTTTTAAGGATATTTGATTTGGCAACTATTGCCTACCCAACCTATATTTGGTTCTATTTGGTATTGTTAAAGAAAAAACATTGCCATTGATTATGTTTTGGATGGTCATGAATTGCAAATATCTTTTTATAGATGTGTGGATGTTGGCCTTATTGCAAAGTTGTATGAGCTTATGGAACTTGTTAGGTGCTTGCACTAATTCGTCTATGGAAGTTGATTGTATACATGAAAATACGGTGCTAATGGCACCTACTATCTAAATTATTTTTTATACAGTTGATAATAACAGAGGGATAGTGCATATACACAAAGATTCATGTTTTCTTGTGTATTTCCCAAATAACAAACATTTAACTACAAAGAAAATGAATAGAGATAGGCATGTAGAAGACAATATTATTTGGGGGTGGAATATGAGTGGAATGTGAAATATCCATCAAATATTATTTTTTAATGCATTGTTGCATCCCATATCCAGGATTTTGTTTTAACAATTTCTGAATGCAAGTACTAGTACTGACTTTGAATATGAGGATCACTAAAGGCTTAGTGAGAAGAAACATATAACTTTGAGTATGGTCATTGCTGCTACCTTATGGTGTTTATGAATTCTAAGAAATTAACTCTTCTTTCAGGGAACACCTTGGACATGTATGCCATATGTTTGGAGCAAGCTGATACTCATCCTTCATCGGTGGAAAAATCATTGCAGTCGATATGAGTTGGAATTGTTGGATCTCTGCATTTTCATGTTGGAAAGAATAAGAGGGAGTTGGTCTCCATCACCTAGACCAAATGCAAGGGCGAAACTCTATAATACTAAAACATTGCCTTTGTCTTGTTATGACTTACAGTCTGCAACATTGTCCTGGAAGATTTAGTTTAATTTGATGTGCTACCTGACTATTTTTGTATGGATGATGTGGTGTCGTGTTTAATGACAGTGGGTGGACCTCCTTTTCTCTAAAGAAGTATGATGTTTGATGTAACGGCCCTCTCTGGCACATCTCGCTAGAGAGGCCATCACCGCACATGCCACCCAAAGAAATGGGGTTGCATGCTTTCATACCAAGACATAGTGGTAATCGTCAAAGCATGGGAACACTTCATTATGAAAAAGAATGCTCAATGTAAGTTGGTGGTTTCTTCATGAGATTCTTCTACCCAATGAGTTTGAGCCCACATGTAGAAATTGCATTTCTAAATAATGGATCTTTCTTTGTAAGATTGAATGACATCAATAGTAATTACGCCCCTACAGGCAAGGGGCTAAAATAGGGGGATCCTCTCTCCCGGTTCTTTCCAACCTGGTGGTTGAAGTATTCTAAAAAATGTTTAATATAGTTGCTAGGAATGTTATTATTACTGGTTGTCTAATATTTTGTAGGTTGAATTCCTAGTTTATAGTACACTAATGATACCATAATTTTCTCTAGCCTGATATTTCCGTTGCTAGAAAACTCAAATGTATATTGGCATCTTTTGAGAACATGTCTAGTCTAAGAATTAATTTAGACAAGAGTGATCTTACGAACATGTATTTGGTGAAACGGCAAGCCATTGTTTTTCTCAGTTTTGTTGTTGCAAGAAAGGATCTTTCCCTTTTAAATATCTCGATATCCCTCCTCATTATTGGAGTTTGACTAGAGATGATATCCAACCTCTTAACGATAAGATAATGAGGTAAGTTCTAGGATAGGATGGTAGTTTTTTGCCTTGTGATTGTAAGTTGATCTTGCTGAAACATACCTTTCTAGCAATGCCAATTTACCTTATGTTTAGTATTAAATTTCTAAAATAGTATAATTAAGATATTATACCTATCAAATGTCTGATTTTTTCTAGGGTTGGTGATACAAAATTACCATTCAACCAATTGGGACTTGGTTTCCTTCAAAATAATAGAATAAGTTTGTCTAGGTGTTCACATATTGAGAGTTTAGTCTTTGCTTATTGGTATCTTGGATCAAATGGTACAATCCAGGCTAACGATTAAGATTCAAAAATTATTATATATTACAAAAATAATACTTTGGATGGATGACAACGAACTCTCCTTTTCTTTTGAAAAGAGTGGCATTGGCTAGTCATGCTGCTAGTATAGATAGGAGAAAGTGAAATTAAGTAATATGCATAAAGAACACCGTGTATGCAATTTTTTCGACATAGGTATCTCTGGCGGTTTTTGTTGCATAAGCGCTAACGGCGATTATGCGAGTGTATCAGCGGTTATAACCGGCAGGGCCTGATCGTGCTGTTGTAGAGAAAGAAAAACTAAAGAAAACAATGTTTTAGGCATATATTGCAAGTGAAATCAAGCTATCATAGAGGTGTAGTATTTTATACTTGAGGACTGGAATCTTGAATAACAGTGATGTTGAGATTCTAAGTCCATTAGAGAGACGCGCACGTGAAGAAAAACAACCAAGTAGAGTACTACTCCTTGGTTCGATGATCGAGATATTGGCTTCAGTTGTTCAACGGCACGACGGCGTCCTCCCCGTCCTCCTCCTCGCAGTCCAGGAGCCTCCATCGCCCGTCGTCCCCCCTCACCATGCCCTTGTTCCACGGCACCCACCACCCCGCCGGGACCCCGTGTTCATCCCTCAGCGCGTCGTACGACTTGTTCACCAGCGCCACGTCCCGCTCCACCGCCAGCTCGAACCTCCCTCCGCTCTGCACGCCGGCCACCCCGTGCAGGTAGGACTCCAGGTTGTGCCACACCCGCTCGTCCCCGGGCGCCCTCAGGTACGGCGACGCGCCCGTGTCGATGGCCAGCTCGGCGCCCACGTCGTGGTACAGCAGCGCCGGGTACCTGGGCACGATGTCGCGGGTGTTGCGGACGCGCAGCACCCGGAGCGCGCCGGCGGCGTCGAACCGTTTCCTGAACCCGGCGCCGCCCACGCGCGGGCTGGCGAACGCGAACGCCGTGACAGGGAACATGCCGTTGTAGCCGTTCTCGGCGACGTCGAACGCGCTCAGCGTGGCCAGCGCCGCCCCGAGGCTGTGGCCCGTCATCGTGATGCTCACCTCCTCCTCCTTGTATGCGTCCACCAGCTTCCGCACCTCTGCCAGCACCTGCAACAATCCATGGACGAGAACGGACCGGTGAGCCTGACAATGAAAATGTAGTAGGCACGTGCCGGTGCCGTAGATTGCTAGCTATTACCTGGTCTCTGGCGCTGTCCTTGTTGTGACTGGACGCCGGGTCAGTGGAGGTGTAGATAGAGAGCCAGCCGTGGTGCACCATGGCGTCGGCGCCGGCGGCGTCCCCGAGGAGGCCCCTGGGCTGTGCCATGACGAACTCGAGGTCGTCCACCCACTCCAGCGCCTCGACCGTGCCGCGCCACGCCACGACCACGTCCCGCCTCCCCAGCGCCGCCTTCCCCTCGTCGGTGGCCACCGCGACGTACCCGATCCAGTTGGACCGCTTGCACCGCCTGCCCCTCCTGGACGCCACGAACGCGGCGCCCCGCACCTCGGGAGCGGACGACGTGGCGTACAGGAACCTGGTGACCCTGTACGCGGCGGCGTGGCCCGGCAGCATCACGCGCTCGAAGAAGCGCCGCCTGCCGAACCTGGACAGGCCGGCGTGCGGCGAGAGCTTCTCGTGGTTGAACGCGTCGTACGCCGCCTGCGCCATCTCGCCGTACCAGATCACCGTGCGCCGGAGGTCCAGGTCCAGCTGCGGCTGCAGCAGCCCGTCCCACCGCCGCTCGCCGTGGAGCTCCTTCCACCTCGCCGCCGCACCCGTGCTCAGTCCAACTCCAGCAGGGTGACCTTGCTCTTCCGACATGGCCAGCGTCCACACTTCCACTATCAGAACTATGAACTGAGTGACTGATACGGTACAGGTGCAGCAGCCGGGTCGCTTTTGCTCGGCGTTTATACACACGGCGGCCGGCATCAATGGCGTGCTGTCGACCGATCGGCCGGCCCTTGCTTTCGCGGGCTCGCTCGTTTGCTTGGCCCTCGAGGTGAAAATGGCGTGACATTGCGATATGGGGGCACGATGACACAACCGCGTGTTGATCTGCGCTCAACCGTACGCTCCAATCGGAGACGAAGATCACCAGTTGGGCGGCAGTGGCAGGTCATGCGAATGGCATGCATGGGCATCTTGCTTGGATTCATCAGGAATTTGGTTACGGACATTTCGTGATTGTCGACGCAGAATCTTGTCTTTCAGGGAAGAGAGTCCGGAAGGTTTGGTTGTTCACTTTCCATCTTGTGCATTAGAGACACTCATACTAGTACTACTGGTTGTATCACATTCACTGCACAGGTGTACAAACAATTGTGACAATTTAGCCCACATTATTTGTAGGGACATTAAAATCTTGGAAGAAGAGAAATCCAAATGGGAATATCAAACATTTTGGCGGTAGGAATACATTCTGAGATTATAAACTTCAAAAGTTTCATCAATTTTGGCGGTACGAATTAGGTCTGGAATTCGAGCCGAGCCAAGCCAACTCGACTCGACTCGCTAAAGCTCGTCCAACTAACGAGTTAGCTCGACTGAACGAGCTCATATTTAAAACTCGGCTCGACTCGGTAAACTCATGAGTAGCTCGTGAGCAGCTCGTTTAGATTATTATAAATTATAAATATGAGCAAATATAAGAAAAACTAGTAATTATTCTACTAATTTAAAACTAGAACAACAATAGTATTTCCATAATAACACTCGAAGAAAGATCAATAAAAAATATAGTAGCTCTATCAAGGAACATTCATGGTATGGCACTTATCTATGAAAATTTTCAAACTCTATATTTAAACGAGTTTAGCGAGCTAAATGAGTAGCTCGCGAGTAGCTCATTTAGCTTGGGTGAAACAAGCTCAAATCAAAAACTTGGCTCGACTCGTTAGACACCGAGCTCGAGCCGAGTCAAGTTGTGTCACGAGTTTAGCTCGCGAGTTTCGAGTTATAAGTCCAGCCCTAGTAGGAATACATTCTGAGTTTAAACTTCAAAAGTTTCGTCAATTTGGACTCATGCTCCTCCGCATCGTTTTTCCTAGTGAATTGAAAACTTGAGAATGAGCAAGTCCATATGAGACAATCAAAACTTTGGAAGTTGGGAAACCAAATACTCCCTCTGACTTGAATTTGTCAACAATTGGATGAACCTATATATTGATAGTGTCTAGATTCATTCAAATCTAGACAAATTTGAGCAACTAAGATGAGTCAAAGGGAGTAGTAAAATATATTCGGAGTAGTTTGAATTGAAAGTTAATGATTTTATCTTTATTTTTTTCATCCTTTTGTTTTTCCTGTTTCTTGGGGAATGCATGAATACTATTTATGGTATATAAAACATAATTTAGAAATCCACGATTGTTTTTGTGTAAAACGTAAAAGTAATTTTCAAGTTGTATGGATAGTTTTTGAATATTTTTTTTTGAATACATGAACATTTATTTTGTAAAAAAAATCTAAACAATTTTTTCAAAAACATAAACATCTTTCTTAATATACATGAACGTTTTTTTCTATAACACGTGAATACAATTATGTAAACCTTTATTCTTTACAAGATATTTTTTTCCTAGTAGTTAAACTGTTCATATAAAATTAATTAATCCAATCTATTTTGTGGATTTAAGAGGAAAGCTATACCAGTCCGTGTACTGGACAAAAAAAAGGCCGGCTCAGGAATGAGCCGTGTGCGGACGAGTCCGTCTTAACGGTCGCTACGAGCGACACATAATAAGGGACACCCAAATCAATGTTAAATGGCACACTGCTCTCGGTCGATGGTGCCTGCTCGGCCCAAAATAAGATTAGGTGGTTCTCATGACTCGGGTTGCATTCCACGACGTTCCGTTTCGGGTGTGTTCTGTTTCGGAACGAGAGAGGTGGTTCCATTCCGACAGTATGGAACGGTTTTGACCTCGTGTTTGGTTTTGAAAAAATTATGGAATAAAATGGTTCGCTCATGTTCTAAAAAAAAAATGTGGTTGTCTTTTTTTTTTTTGCGAAACAATTCGGTTATCTCGTCCTCCCAAAATAGAAGCAACAAGATTAGCACTAGCAGGTTGCATCGTGTACGGCGTTACCGTCTTCTTTTCAAACCCGACGGTGTTCACCACTTTAGTCCAAATCGTTTTGGGTGGTGCTACCGAACGAATTTCGTCCTTGCGCGCAAGTGTTGGAGGCCACCTACGACACTCTACAGTGGCAGCATTGAGTAGTGGAGCAGTGCTCACCTACGCTCGCACTGCGCTGCCCCGTAGTACACACCCTGTTGGAGGACAAATTGATCACTCGCCGGCCGGAGTAGCGGGGCGGCTAGCTAGTTGAGTTCAATCCATGCGCGGTTGCTTCAAGTAGCGAGCACGCCACGGGCGGCGGAGGGCGGCGGAGGAGGACCGATTAGTCTCACTCACCAACCTGTGGGCCGGGGGTCCGGTCCGACGCATCATCGATGGGGACTCTGCTGCTTGTTGTACCCGGCCGAGCCCCAACTCAAGCACAATACAGGACAACGCCCAGTGCCCAAATGATTCCGTGCGATGTCATCCTGCATGCTCCATATCGGACATGGCACTACAGGAAAAAGGGTCATCCGTTCGCGGCCGCCGGGCGTTAATCGGTTCTTGTGGCCAGGCCCATCTTGGCCGTCGGTTGGGCGAACACGTAGGCATGGTCCCGGTTGGTAAGGGCATGCGTCCGGTTGGAGCCACCAACCGACTAAAGGTTGGCCACAACGTGGCGTGTACGCACCTAGTCGGTTCTTTGGCTTCAACCGAAGACCAGCCCTCTATAAATGCAACGCCCTTTCCTCCACTGCTTTTTCGAATGGTGTAAGGTGTGAGGGTGTGCTAGTTTTTTCATGCATGCATTGAAGGTGTTTGTTGAAATGTTTGAGTGAAAAATCCCGTTGAATTTCTCATAGAACAAAAATATAGAAGGTGTCCGAGGCACTTGAGCTTTCTCCTCTTTATTTCCCTCGATCGAGGTTAGCAATCTTATCTTTTCTAGGTCATTGATACAATTCATGTCGGTGTGAATTGGTTATTTCACTATTTATGATGTCCTGTTTTTGATAAACTTACTTATATGATGCAGATGAACGATTGGGAATGGATGTACGGTGGCCGGGTGGCCGGGTATATCAAAGGCGTGGATAAATTTATCGATGTGGCTACGGCAAACAAAGAGAATGGATTTATCGTTGTCCATGTGTTCAATGTCGAACAACAAGGAGTACTCTTCCTCAAAAATCATTCGCGGCCACCGATTATGAAAGGTTTCATGCCCAACTATAATTGCTAGACCAAGCACGGGAAAGAGGGGTTATGATGGAAGATGGTGAAGAAGAAGATGATGATAACAACTATCATCATATGTTTCTGAATCTGATACCTTGCAATGGAAGATAATGGAGAGGAAAAAGGTGAAGAACGGGCATCGGATGAGCCGTGATGAACTTGGTAGGGTCATTTCGATACAAAGCGAGGCGTGAAACAGAAAATGAGAAGTTGAAGTTAGAGGGCATGTTAGAAGATCACAAGAAATTGTTGTACCCAAATTGTGAAGATGGGCACAAAGCTCGATGCGACCTTTGGAATTGTTGCGATGGAAGGCGAGTGTGGTCTAACCGACTCCTCATTTGAAAAGATGCTGAAAATAATGAAGCCAAGTTTCCAAAACATAACGAACTTCCCGAGAGTACCTACTGAAGCAAAGAAGACTCTCATCCTCCGGGATTAGATGTGCAAAAGATACATGCATGCATTAATGATCGCATCCTCTACATGATAAGGAGTATGAGAATTTAGATAAATGCCGGTATGCAGCGTTGCGGTATAAGATCGACGAGATGACCACGGTGATGTTGAGGAGAGCCCCTCGGAAGAGGGTTCTGCTAAGGTTATGTGGTATGCTCCTATAATACCAAGGTTGAAACGCATGTTCGAAACAAAGAGCATGCCGGGTTGTTGCGATGGCACAAAGAAGACCGTAAGAAAGACGGGAGTTGAGACACCTGGCGATGGGTCACAGTGGAGAAAAATCGAGAGACTTCCGGACTTTGCGGTGGCGCAAGGAACTTATGGTTTGGTCTAAATACGGATGACATGAATCCTTTTGGGGAGCGAGTTGCGATCCAAGACTGCCCGTGACTCTATGTATCTACAACCGCCTCCTTGGTTGTGCATGAAGCGTAAGTTTATTATGATGCCGGTGCTCATCCAAGGCCGAAGCAACCGGCAACGACATTGATGTGTACCTTAGGCCATTAGTTGAAGAACTCTTACGGTTGTGGGGCAAACCAGGTGTACGTCGTGGGATGAGAACAACAGAGCCATTTAATCTCGAGGGTTGTTATTCGTAACCATCAATGATTGGCTCGCTCTTAGTAACCTTTCGAGACGGACAAACAAAGGATATAAGGCATGCACCCACTGTTTAGATAAGACCGAAGGTACATATTTGCATAAATGCAAGAAGGTTGTGTACCTAGCGAATCGGCGATTTCTTCCGACCAATCATCCGTAAGAAAGAAAGGCAAGCATTTCAAAGGTGAGGCGATCACCGAAGAAGCCTGAACTCCCAGTGGTGATGATGTATTTGGTATGGTCAAGGACATAGAAGTAATCTTTGGAAAGGGTCCCGGTCGATTCGAGCAGCGTCGCTCTGTGACACGCACCCATGTGGAAGAAGAAATCTATATTTTGGGAGCTGCCATATTGGAAAGTCCTGCGTGTCCGCTCTTCAATCGACGTGATGCACGTGGCGAAGAATCTCTGCGTGAACACCTAGGATTCCTAGGCGTGTATGGGAAGACAAAAGATACACACGAAGCAGGAGGACCAACAAATTATGAAAGACCCAAAGAACATGCATACAAATAATAAGAAGGCGGATAAAGGCGTCACTTAAGTCGTGCCTATGCTCTTACCAAAGCGAGAAGAAAATCTTTTGAAGTCCTTTACAGATCAAGGTGTCAGGCTTCTCATCAAATATAAAGGGATAATAAATATGGCGAGAAAAGTTCCAAAACCTGAAGTCTCATGACTGTCACGTGATTATGACGCAGTTGCTTCCGATTGCATTGAGGGGGCTTCTACCAGAAAATGTTCGAGTACCCATTGTGAAGCTGTGTGCATTCCTCAATGCAATATCTCAGAAGGTAATCAATCCAGATATTCTGCCAAGGTTACAGAAGGATGTGGTACAATGTCTTGTTAGTTTTGAATTGGTGTTCCCACCATCCTTCTTCAATATTTTGAAAAAATCATTTTTAGACTCGCAATATGTGGTTTCTTCAGAGATCCAATGCAAGTTCTAACAATGCCCGTCCCCTATCTTCATGCACACCGGTTCGACCATAGTTAGAAATTCAGATAATTCAAAACGGGCATAATAAATTCAAAAAAAAATCCGAACAATGAAAATCCTTCGCGTGGTGTCATATTATGTTACATAGTTGAAAGGAAAAATACCAGACTTGGTATATTGATCATGTTTCGAAAAAACCTTCACAAAATGACTTATCATGTTCGAGGTTTCATGGCTTTCGGTCCAAATGACCGATGTTATGTGCTGAATCACGGCATAGTTTGTGATGTTGTGCCCATATTATGCATGTGTGGACATTGGTATGGAGAACAATGTTGCGGAGGAAGTTTTCCTTTTTGTACGGAAAAGCCCTTTTCCATTTTCCGAGCGCAAAACGGGTCGTTTGTGAAGTAACCACCAAAATGCGCTTTCACAATGCTACCGTCCCATTTTCCTAAAATACTAGACCACCTTACATGGACTATCTCCCCAACCGGTACATCTCAAACCTTTTCGTCCATCCGGGTAAAAAGGACAAATGTCTGTAATCGGTGGGAAGTGGGTCCGGTTTGTACTACAGTACATGATCTATCGCCTGTGATTTTTGAAAAATCATTTTTAGACTCGCAATATGTGATTTCTTGGAGATCTAATGCAAGTTCTAACGATGCCGTCTCCTATCTTCATGCACTGCCGTTCGACCATAGTTAGAAATTCAAATAATTCAAACGGGCATAATAAATTCAAAAAAATCCGAACAATGAAAATCCTTGGCGTGGTGTCATATTATGTTACATAGTTGAAAGGAAAAATACCAGACTTGGTATATTGATCATGTTTCGAAAAAACCTTCACAAAATGACCTATCATGTTCGAGGTTTCATGGCTTTCGGTCCAAATGACCGATGTTATGTGCTGAATCACGGCATAGTTTGTGATGTTGTGCCCATATTATGCATGTGTGTGGACATTGGTATGGAGAACAATGTTGCGGAGGAAGTTTTCCTTTTGTATGCGGAAAAGCCCTTTTCCATTTTCCGAGCGCAAAAAACGGGTCGTTTTGTGAAGTAACCACCAAAATGCCGTTTCACAATGCTACCGTCCCATTTTCCTAAAATACTAGACCACCTTACATGGACTATCTCCCAACCGGTACATCTCAAACCTTTTCTAAATTCCAAATTAATATTCAAAAATATAAGTTAATTCATTTTAAAAGGTTACATTAATTATTTTTTAAAAATAGAATATGTTTTTGAATTATTTATTCAAATCCATACACTTCTTATGTTTAAAGTTTTTCTAAATTCCAAATTGATATTAAAAAAATATAAGTTAATTCATTTTTAATTGTAAATGGTTCATATTTTAAATGGTTACATTAATTATTTTTTAAAGCAGAAAATGTTTTTGAATTATTTATTTAAATCCAAACACTTTTTATGTTTAATTTTTTTTCTAAATTCCAAATTAATATTCAAAAATATAAGTTAATTCATTTTTAATTGTAAATGGTTCATATTATAAATGGTTACATTAATTAATTTTTAAAACAGAAAATGTTTTTGAATTATTTATTTAAATCCAAACACTTTTATGTTTAAAATTTTCTAAATTCAAAGTAATATTCAAAATATAAGTTAATTCATTTTAAAAGGTTACATTAATTATTTTTAAAAATAGAATATGTTTTTGAATTATTTATTCAAATCCAAACACTTCTTATGTTTAAAGTTTTTCTAAATTCCAAATTGATATTAAAAAATATAAGT
This sequence comes from Avena longiglumis, assembly GCA_030063025.1. Lineage (NCBI taxonomy): Eukaryota > Viridiplantae > Streptophyta > Magnoliopsida > Poales > Poaceae > Avena > Avena longiglumis. The sequence goes on from CP125974.1 coordinate 562,744,551, forward strand.
TAATTCATTTTTAATTGTAAATGGTTCATATTTTAAATGGTTACATTAATTATTTTTTAAAACAGAAAATGTTTTTGAATTATTTATTCAAATCCAAACACTTCTTATGTTTAAAGTTTTTCTAAATTCCAAATTAATTATCATTTAAAAAACAATACAAATTTAAACCCCAAAATAAAAAATAAGGCAGGAACAGAGAGAAAAAACCTGAAAAAATTTGAAATCAGGGAAATAAGTCCCGGTTGGAGCCACCAACCGGGACTAAAGACCCCCTGCGCGCCAACCCTTGGTCTGCTGAAAATATTGGACTATACGTCCCGGTTGGTGGCTCCATGGGACGTATCTTTAGTCGGTTGGAGACCACCAGGACTAAAAACCTTCGTTATAAGCGATCGCCTCTATTCTTCTTCCCATCTCACTTCTCGCTTCTCACCCAAGCGCCGAAGCCGCTTCATGCCGCCAGCGTTAAAATGCACCGCCGCTTTGCCTCGCCCACGCGCTCGCTACTTTTCCTCGCGTGACCTCAATCGCTGGATTGGAAGCCCGTCCGTGCGTCGCCTCCGTCGATTTCGGCGTCTCCGAGCTCGCCCACCGCCACCACCTCCGTCGTGTTCTGGTGAGCCTGATCCTCACGGTGTTCTTCTTTCTCCCTCTCCTCTGTACTACTCTCCGCGTGTGCCCATTTGTCCCGGTTGGTGGGGCAACGGACTAATGGAATTTTAGTCACGATTGCCCGTCCGATTAGGCGGCCACTAATCGCTCTACCAACCGGGACGCATGGGCCCTTTTCTACCGGCGTGGACCCGTTGCGTCGGTGCCACTGCATTCCTTAACGGTTAACGGTCGCCCCTGTCACCGACGGTGGCCTCTTTCGCATCGATCGTGTCGAGGACGTGCTAGCTGGGCCGTGTGGGTGGGAAGTGGAGCCAAGCCGGACGTGGTCGTGCAAACCTGAAGCGTACACTACTCTCTGCACGGGATTCGGGGACGTTGTTGGTAATCATCGAGCGAGCGATCGCAACGGCTGCCACTAAAAACCAGTAGTGAGTCGATCGATCAAGTGCGTCGGGAAATGCTCAAATGCCCACGAACGACCGGACATCATGGCTGGTGGCATCCCCCTAGGAGGGTACGTACGTAGCCGTATCAGCTCAACGTACGCATACGTACAACGAAAGACGATGGATGATGGGATTCAAATACGAATCCGCCCAAGATACACCACATGTATGTCCGTCCGAGAGAAGAGAAGAGAAGAGACCCCTAGCTAGGAATAGGATCGGATCGAGCGGCACGGCGTCACGTGAAACCGGCCGGATATCGAACCGGGAGAGCGTCTCTCGACCCGACCCGCTCCACAAGAATTCATACCGGATCGATCGATCGATCGATCTCGGTGGTGGGATGGAGACGAGGATGACGAGCAGCTAGCTACCAACGGCCGGCTTCTGCTGGCTTTATCTACCAACCTGCATTTATGGCTTCGTCGGCCTTGCTCTTGCCCAGGCAAAATATATGGAGCCACCATTATTACTACTCCGCCCGCCGACGCTGCATCCGTCTCCTTTCTTTTGAAAACGAAGCCCCCGTGCGAGCGCTGCAAAGGTTCGAGAGGCAAGACGTCCACGGAGCGGGGCCCACCCGGGTGACAAAAGGCTAGTAGTACCTCCGTCGAGACTGCCATGCGGGCCCTCCTCGTCCACGGTAAACACGCCGTGGGCCAGCACCAGCTGGCAGCAGCAGTAACACTGTAACGGAGGGAGGTGGTTGTAACCGCAAAATGTGTAAACGCACAATATACGGACAAGCAGAACAAAGCGGAGAGAGAGAGAGGTAGTAGAGGCTGTACGTTCGCTTTCGCAGGAGACGCCAAAAAGGGCATGCATCCATGCACGCAGACGCAGGCAATACTCCATTAGGCCAACGTACGTACGTGTCACTGTCGTCCGGATTCGGTCGGATCCTCGTGGTATTTTGCAGCGCCCGTAGTGACGTGACTAGGCATGATATGCACGCTGCAGCCACCGCGCACGCACGCACCCATCATTTGTTTCTGACCAAAATCCGGCTGTAATTATCGTCACACAAAACTAGTTTTCGGTCTTAAAAACCAAGTTTCACACGCTCGTGGTCTCGTACCGAGTTTTCGTGTTTAGCCAAAATTCAATGCAAATTTTAGGTGAATATAGACGGTTTTGGCAAATTCATAAATATTATATTGAAATCGGGCGAACACCCGAATTCTAACTGCATTTAGACTAATAATAACTAAAAAAAACTTAAAAAGGCATATGCCGATGCCGTCGGACGCCGCTTCACATGCCGAAGTTGATGTAGAAGCAGGTGTAGCCGGCGTCGGCCTTGCCATCGACGTCGCTCGGTGGCTGCCGTGGGCGGGAGCTGCCCTGGCCGGCGTTGCCGCACCTCCACGGCTGGTACAAGGGGCCGGCTTCATCATCGCCATCGACGAGGATAACGAGCGGCACGCTGCGCCCTGGTAGGCGCGCTCGCGGCTAGCGCTAGCCTGACACTCGGCCTCCTCTTGGAGGCGCTGAATCGGGCCTTTCGCCTGCTCTGGTCCGTCCGGACGAGCGAGATGTCCGGCATCGGCGGTGGCAACGCTGCGTCTGGAGGACGGCTCCATCGCCATATTCATGGCGGCGTCGTCGTCGGCAGGCGCTCTGCCATCGCCGGCCCGGCGCGGCGGCGATGGCGACGGCAGCGGGCTCGTTGATGATGATGCCTCGCGATCTTGACCGGCCGGAGAGGCGGCGACTACGTCGACACGGACACGGACGAGTAGGAGGCCGAGGCGGCGGCGGAGGAGGAGCTAAGGCTGGCCATCCTCCTCGGCATCCAGTTTCATGGGTTGTCCTTAATAAGATATGGTTTGTAGGGTAGTGCACCGTACCAACAGGGTCCGGCCGTGTATGTATTTATATGGGTAAAATACAGAGCTTTATATGGGTAAAATACAGAGCTACAAGTACATGGCACGGTTTGTCTAACCAAACCGTGTGAGACTAGAATTAGGCTATAATCATTATCCTACTACTATACATAGTTTATCACCCTCCCTCAATCTCAACCGAGGCACAAAGATTGAGATTGCGTACACAAGTCTGAAATAAATCTTTGGAGGAGATAAACCGTATTTGGAGCAACTTCTGAGCAACTCTTTCTCGAACAAAGTGGAAGTCAACCTCTATGTGTTTTGTACGGGCATGAAACACAGGGTTGGATGAAAGAAATGTTGCTCCAATATTGTCACACCATAGAACAGGTAGACTACTCTGAGAAACTCCAAGTTCACCAAGTAGAGCTTGTACCCATATAATTTCTGCAGTGGCATCAGCAAGAGCTTTATATTCAGACTCTGTACTAGAACGGGAGACAGTCGCTTGTTTTCGCACTCCAAGCAACCAAGTTACCACCATAGAATACAGATATCCTCCGTGGATCGCCGATCATCAGAGTTCCCAGCCCAATCCGCATCAGAAAATGCTGACAAGAGACCAGGAGACGTTGTAGAACGCCGCAGTAACAAGCCATGCGATAAAGTAGCCTTGACATAGCGGAGAATACGTTTGACTGCCGACCAATGAATACAATGAGGATCATGAAGGAATTGACACACCTTGTTAACCGCAAAGGACAAATCAGGCCGTGTCATGGTAAGGCACTGTAAGCCTCCAACAATACTGCGATAACGAGTAGACTCTTCAGCAGAGAGAGAAACACCATCAGTAGCATTAAGTTTTTCTGAGGACGCCATGGGTGTTGAAACTGTAGTACACTTCAACAAACCAGCACGACGTAAAAGCTCGGATGCATACTTCTTTTGACTAAGAAGAAGAGAACCAGGTGAATGTTGAACTTCAATCCCAAGAAAATAATGCAAAGTGCCAAGATCCTTGAGAGCAAAAGAATCACGAAGCTGATGGATAAGGCGATCCGTAGCAATAGATGAAGAGCTCACCACAATAATGTCATCAACGTAGACCAGTAAGTAAAGAGTTACATTAGGTCGAAGTATGAAGAGAGATGTCAGATGATCACGGTGAAGCCAAGGCGGCAAGAACGATCTTGACGAGCATGCCATGCGCGAGGTGCTTGTTTCAGCCCATAGAGTGCCTTATCAAGGCGACATAGATGAGTAGGATGATGAGGATCCTCAAAACCAGGTGGCTGGCGCATGAACACTTCTTCTTCCAAAACCCCATGAAGAAAAGCATTTTGTATATCAAGCTGACGAAGGTGCCAATTATGAGTCAATGCCATGGACAATAACAGGCGAATAGTAGTGGGTTTGACAACTGGGCTGAAAGTATCTTCATAATCCAAGCCATATCGTTGTTTGAACCCTTTGGCCACAAGGCGTGCTTTATACCGTTCAATAGAACCATCGGACTTTTGCTTGATCTTAAACACCCATTTGGAGTCTATAATATTCACACCGGGAACTGGAGGAACAAGGCGCCACGTCTTATTGGACTGTAAAGCAGAAAACTCAGTTTCCATTGCAGCGCGCCAGTGCGGACAAGTCATTGCCTCTGTGTGATTGCGTGGCTCAGTACGCAGTAGATGAGCAGTATGAGCAGAACGGATAGCTTCCCACGCAATTGTTCCATCTGTTCTCTGTTTAGGATTCCGAATACCACGCTGTAATCGCGTGATTGCACCACGCGGTTCTGGAACCGGCGCAGGAGTTTGCTGGGGCACATCTGATCTAGTGGCCGGAGCACTAGTGGACGAGGCCGACCCAGGTGAAGAGGCGTCAGGCTCCAGGGCAACCAACGATCGTGCGTGTAGAGGAGTAACTTGGTCTGCATGGTCCTGGTCTACATGGTCCAGGTTTGCATGGTCCAGGTCTGCATCGTACGTATCAGCATGAGTTGAGGCAGGATCAACTTGCTCTTGAGAGGTAACTACCGAATCATTAACAGGAACCGAATCATCCAAGAGTTCCAGCCGTGCTCCACGTCCCAAACCTGCACCATGGTTAGCTAATAACAGAGGTGTATATGCGGCATCATCAAATTGGTCACGATTTAATGGAAGATTAGATGAAGAAGGTTGTGTAGAATTGGATGGCATGTTAGAAAATGGGAAAACGTTCTCATCGAAAATGACATCGCGAGAAATATATATGCGATTGGTAGGTACATGGAGACACTTGTAGCCTTTGTGTAGTGAGCTATAGCCAAGAAAAACACATTTTTTAGAGCGAAACTCAAGTTTACGTTTGTTATAGGGGCGAAGATGTGGCCAACAAGCACACCCAAACACCTTGAAAAAGGTATAATCAGGTACTTCTCCAAGAAGGCGCTCAAGTGGGGTCTCCATGGAAATAACACGACTAGGAAGTCGATTAACAAGAAAGCATGCAGTAGAGAACGCATCACTCCAAAAGCGATATGGGACAGAAGCATGTGCTAAAAGAGTGAGACCGGTTTCAACGATATGACGATGTTTACGCTCGGCAGTACCGTTTTGTTGATGGGTATGTGAACATGAGACACGATGAGAGACACCAATATCTAAAAAGAATTTGTTTAATCTATGATACTCGCCACCCCAATCATTTTGAACATGTAGAATTTTCCTACCCAAGAGGCGTTCAACATGTTGTTGAAAATGAAGAAATATTTGGAACACATCAGACTTATGCTTGAGTAAATAAAGCCATGTGAAACGACTATAAGCATCAATAAAACTGACGTAAAACTGATGTCCACTAACAGAGGTTTGGACAGGACCCCATACATCAGAATAAATAATCTCAAGAGGTGTAGTAGTGACTCTAGTAGACAAAGAAAAAGGCAACTGGTGACTTTTGCCTTGTTGGCAAGCATCACAAATTACACTATTATTATTGGACACTGATGGAAGCTCATGACGATGGAGAACATGCTGAACGATCTGGGTAGCTGGATGACCTAAGCGTGAGTGCCACCTCTCACGTGACACCTTGATACTGCTAAAGACTTGCTTGACGGAGGAAACATCAAGATTATAGAGGTTGCCACGCGTCCCTCCTCTAAGAAGAACCTCTCTCGTATCCCGATTTTTAACAAGAAAATGCCAAGGATGAAACTCAAAGAACACATTATTGTCTAAGGTAAATTTTTTAACGGATAGGAGATTGCGAGAGACTGATGGAACATGAAGGACATTTTTTAGGAGTAATGGATGTGATGAAGTAGGAATAGTGGATTGACCAATATGAGTAATGCGCATACCTCCGCCATTGGCGGTGTGGACTTGGTCGTTACCATGATCTGCTCCTTGGTAGTGAGTTTATTCAGCTCATTGGTGAGGTGGTCTGGCACCGGTGTCGACATACCGAGTAGGATCGGGGTAGGATGAAGTAGACCCTGTGATCTATGAATGACCGAGAACGCCACCTGTTTCTCCATGTAGTGCCCATTGTTTCCCTCGAGAAAATTTCGGTTGAAGCAACGAAGCAGCATGATGCAACGTGCCCTATTTTGTCACATATCTGACATACAGGACGAGTGCCACTCGGTAAACTGTTAGGACGATGTTCATCAGTACGATCGCCTCTTGACTTGTTGAGCTGATACGGTTGCAGCTGGTAATTGGACTGCTGCTGGTAGGAGGGCTGCTGGTAGATGGGCTTTACTTGGCGCTGATCTGGGAGGTAATTAGGCTGGTAACCAGACGTAGGACCTTGGGAGACGGAGGATCCGGCGTGAACGCCGTGGAGCTGGCGCTGGTAAAGGCTGGCAAAGTAGCCATTGAGGCGGTAGTGATTTAGTAGGATATCGAAACAGCGTCGACGAGTATATGCGGAAGTGATCTAGTAGGAGATCGGAACAGCGTCGATGAGTATATGCGGAAGCGATTAGCGACTAGGCTGATTCGTAGGCTCTGATACCATAATAAGATATGGTTTGTAGGGTAGTGCACCGTACCAACAGGGTCCGGCCGTGTATGTATTTATATGGGTAAAATACAGAGCTTTATATGGGTAAAATACAGAGCTACAAGTACATGGCACGGTTTGTCTAACCAAACCGTGTGAGACTAGAATTAGGCTATAATCATTATCCTACTACTATACATAGTTTATCAGTCCTCCATGAAACAGTTGATGAACTACGTAGAAAAAAGTTGAAAGGATAATTATAAAAATTATTTTTGAGATAGCCGATGAAAAAGGCTAATGATCTTTTCTCCTATAATTGGGACTTAGTTACCCTTTATCCATTGGTTAGGTTAATGGAATCTTAAAAAGAGCCCAATGGGCCTTCTAGTTAACCACTGAAACAATCTAGGTCCAAATGATTTGTTCCCCTTTTACCTATGGTTAACCCACATGATACCTCCCGAGCTCCTCTAGGCTACAGACTCCATAGCACCGCATGCACGCATCCACTATATCGCCCGCCCGTTCGACAAGCCGCCCGCTTGCCCCTCCGCTCGTCGGTTTCGCCTAGCCTTCCCTTTTCCAGATGTACCGACCCCGTCACTTGTCGGTGGCCCTTTGCAAAAACGATTTCACCGGTAGTTGTCGCCGCCGTCCTCGAGCTTCTCAGCGACACGACGCCCCTTCACCCCATCTTCAACCTTGACGCCCTCCTACCGGACCTTGGATGCACCCGGTAGATGTGGCCTTCTCCGGTGAAGCTACGACACTTCGATCTCTCAAGATCCCGTTTGATCTCTCAAGACCATGTTCTTGGAAGTGGTCGTGAGCTCAGCGCTTTGATCTCTCAATATCCTGTTGTTTACCGGCACAACCTTTTTCTTCTGACAAACAATAGATGCTGGAGATCCCTATAAGTGGCTATGTGTCTGTAATTCTGTGTATGGACTTGATCGTGAGCGACCAGTGTATTCTTCTAAGAGCAGTTTTTTTATGCTTATGTTTTGGTGTTGTCCTCCATGAAACTACGCAGAAAAAAAGTTGAATGGGGTAATTTTAAAAATTATTTTGAGATATCCTATGACAAAGGCAAATGATCTTTTCTCCTATAATTGGGACTTGGTTACCCTTTATCCATTGGTTAGGTTAATGGAACCTTAAAAAGAGCCCAGTGGGCCTTCTGGTTAACCACTAAAACAATCTAGGTCCAAACGGTTTGTTCCCCTTTTACCTACGGTTAACCCACACGATGCCTCCCGAGCTCCTCTAGGCTACAGACTCCATAGAACCGCATGCACGCATCCACTATATCGCCCGCCCGTCCGACAAGCCTCCCGCTTGCCCCTCCGCTCGTCGGCTACGCCTAGCCTTTCCTTTTCCAGATGTCCTGACCCCGTCACTCGTCGGCGGCCCTTTGCAACAAGGATTTCACCGGCAGGCGTCACTGCCGTCCTCGAGCTTCTCAGCGACAAGACGCTCTCGGACCTTTGGATGCACCCGGTGGATGTGGCCTTCTCCGGCTACGACACTTCGATCTCTCAAGATCCCGTTCGATCTCTCAAGACCCTGTTCTTGGAAGTGGTCGTGAGCTCAGCGCTTTGATCTCTCAATATCCTGTTGTTTACCGGCACAACCTTTTTTCTTCCAACAATCAATAGATGTTGGAGATCCCTCTAAGTGGCAATGTTTCTATAATTTTGTGTATGGACTTGGTCGTGAGCAACCATTGTATTCTTCTATGAGCAGTCTGTTTATGCTTATGTTTTGGCGTTGTATAGAAGGCTACATAATATTGAAACTTACTTTAATGGTGTAATTTTCTAATCACCTGATTCATTGTCTTGAGAGGGCTCTCGAGTTGTTGTAATCCTAAAGAAAAAGGTAGGATTTTAGCATGCTGGAGTACTGGCTAGTTCTACATCATTCTGAACATAGTTAATACTGTAGATGCTAGTGTTAGCAAAATAGAATAGCAAAAGAAAAAGAATTTTGGTGTGAAACAGAATGGGACTATAACAGCCGAGAATTTCATCAAGCCGAGCTTTGGGACTACTCCTAACAAGTAACCTATTACATAAGTTAAAAAGTGAATTGAACCTTAATAACCAACGGTTAACCATTTATACCCTAATAACCTAATGATTTCCCTATATTATCCCTTTATACAAAATGGTTAAATAGGTTCAGATCCTAAAGATAAATGGTTAACCAAATCTCATTCTTATTTTCTTCAATAGACCCTCAGAATGAAAGGTTTTTCTAATAAGTGGTTCATTTTAATCCATATCTTTGTGTGAGGTGGTAGTGTGGCTATTAAAGTTAATGATGATGTTAGCAAATACTTCCATACAAAAAAAAGGCTAAGGTAAGATGACTCATTATCGTCCATGCTATTTAATATAGTGCCTCATATGCTCGCCATTATGATTGAGTGCACAAAGTCTGATGGCCAGATTGAATGAGTGATTCCTCACTTTGTTGATGGAGGTTTACCTATCCTACATGTGCCAATGACACAATCTTTTTTGTGGAACATGACATAAAAAAAGTAAGGAATCTAAAGTTAGTTTTGTCAGGTTTCGAGCAATTATCGAGTCTGAAAATCAATTTCCATAAGAGCGATCTTCTTTTTTTCTGTGAGGCTCAAGACGAAGCCAATATGTATGCTAATTTATTTGGCTACGGACAAGGCATGTTTCCTATTATGTATTTGGTATTTAGATTTATTATCTAAAACTCATAAATAGTGAATAAAAACTCATAGAAGAAAAACCGCAACTACGTCTAAGTAGTTGGAAAGATAAACTATTGTCCGTAAAAATAAGATTGGTTCTCATTCACTTAGTATTCAGTAATATGGTACTATACATAATATCATTCTTCTAACTCCAAAAGGGATTCTTAAACAGTTAAATTATTTCTAATCAAGATTCTTTTACCAAGGAGACGGTAAAAAATAAGTATTCGCTGGCTAAGTGGAGTGTAGTTTGCCATCCCAAAAAACAGGGGGCTAGATATTCATGATCGTGAGGTCAAAATGCAATCCTCTTTGGTAAATGGCTCTTCAAATTATTGACTGGAGAAGGGGTACACCAAACTCTTCTGAAACAAAAAATATGTTGGCTCAAATGCGTTGTCGGTTTATTGAAAACCTAGGGACACACATTCCTAGGCTAATCTTATGGTGACAAAAAAATCTTCCCTTTGGAGCATTTTCAATTAATGATGGATCGCAGATTCGTTTCTAGTAGGACAAATGGTTAGGTAATACAACACTCTAGGAATAGTATCTGGTTGGTACATATTGTTTGTCGCCATGGTCTTGGGGACGTTTCCTCGGAATATGATGTTCAGATGAGACTTGTTTGGTCTAGTGGTGTTTCTTGGAACGCTTTGCCTTAGGGTTTGGTTGTTGTGCAATGAACACCCGAGGACGGTGAATTTCGATGGAATCTACACGAGAGTAGTAAAATCTCGGTTGATTCTATATACAATGCATTAGTCCAGCCAAAAATATCAGTTGATACTAATAGAAAATTTGAAGATAAAGGTGCCTCTAAAATTTAAAATATTTGCGTTGTATCTTCAATGGGATTATCGTTACCAAAGACAACCTTGTTAGGCCAAATTAGCATGGGAGTACAAAATGTGTCTTGTGTCACCTTGATGAGACAATTAAATATTTGTTCTTTCATTGTAATTTCATCCGTTCTAAAAGGTAAATCATCCAAATCGCTTCAAACGTGTACAATGGGCTATCTATAAGTGTATCGGTACACTCCTTTTATGGCACTGTCTACATAGTGTGGAGTTTTAAGACATATTTATGAAGGTATGCACGACTGAAGTACATGACGATGGACTTTATTACCTAGCGGCAGCATAATTTTCGGATTGGTCCTTCACCATCATAAGCTTTTTCTATAATCTCTCGTTCTGATATGTAATTCATCTTTTTATTTTTTGAGACTTCTAGTTTTGTGTTGGCCATGTGCATACTAACTATGCGGAGGTACGGTTTTGTAATGTTTTAAACTCTTTAAGTAATAAAGTCCCTCTTACAAATAAAAACTAACCTCCAATTCTAGATATAATACGTTTTGTGAGTTGAATGGAGGGTATTACTATAAGTACTGCATTTCATGTTTTGTTTGACATGATAGGGGTTTGATTCGAATCCGAGCCTTTTTCACCTTGTCGACTACAGTCACTTCCTAACCCTTATCAGAAGCAGCAGAAAAAGGTATTAAAGCAACAGATAAACTCTGCACTTTTAACTTCAAATGGACTGTGTAGTAGTACTACTATTAGTGCTAGTAGTAGTTTTTAAAGCATGCATTATACTAGTACTGTTATTAGTAATCTGAAAAGAGCTGTTAAGGACACGCGGCGTGCAAAGCAAAAGGTTAAAACAGATTCAGAACGTGCAAAGCAGAGCAGATGCATCGAACGAACACTTCCCAACGTTCAGATTCCGCCTCCTCTCCTCTCCCAACGGAGCTCGCTCCCACGGCTCGAGTATTTTACCCGCCCTCTCCCATTCCTCTCGCTTCAGACCGAGCCAGAGACCGTTCCTCGGATACCGTGCCCCACCGCTCTTCCTCGAGCTCAACACTCCCCCACACACCTCGCCTGCTTGCCTACGGGACGCACGGCCTCGCTGAGGAGTGACACGAGCAGAGCATCCCGAGCATGTCCGTGGCGCAATCCTAGCTGCCCGTTTCGTATTCGACGGTCGGCCCGACCGGACGCGAGCCAGCGTCAGCCATGGTGGCCGGCAGAGTCAAGGCGGCCATGGGGTTCCAGCGCAGCCCGGCCACGCCCAAGACCTCCTCCACCTCCTCCGCGCGCAAGCAGGCGGCGCCCGCGCCGGCGCCATCCCCACTGCAGCAACAGCCCGTCCCATCGGCGGCGCCTCGGCTGGAGACGACGACGCCGCGCCGGCGGCCCTCCAGCTCGCCCGCGCCGCCGCCCGGCTCGGGCGCCAAGGGCGGCGGAAACTCCTTCGCGCGCTCCTTCGGCGTCTACTTCCCGCGCTCCTCCGCGCAGGTGCAGCCGGCGCGCGCGGCGTCGGCGCCGTCCACGGGGCCGGAGGCCGCCGAGCTCGCCCGCCTCGTCGAGGAGCTGCAGGAGCGCGAGTCCCGCCTGCGCACCGAGCTGCTGGAGCACAAGATCCTCAAGGAGACCGTCGTCATCGTGCCCTTCCTCGAGACGGAGCTCGCCGCCAAGAGCAGCGAGCTGGGCCGGTGCAAGGACGCCATGGCCCGCCTCCAGGCTGAGAACGCCCGGCTGCGCGCCGAGCTCGAGGGCGCCGTCGCGAGTGCCGCGAGCAGGGAGCAGAGGATTGCCGAGCTGGAGAAGCAGATGGCAGCCGAGATGGCGACGCGCCAGCGAGACGGTTGCTCGTCGTCGGAGTCGGACAACTCCAATGCGGGATGCGAGAAGGCCAAGACTGCGTGCAAGTCCGTTCCTCCTCCTCCGCCTCCGCCGCCCCCGCCGCCAATGCCGGCGTCTGTGAAGAGCAAGTCGTACTTCTCCGGCTCGTCCCGCGCCTCGCCGGCAAACTCCTCGTCCAGTTCGTCTTCGTCGACGCCGTCCTGCTCTTCCGACACGGCTGCATCCACGGGCCGCAAGCCGGAGCTCTGCAAGCTCCCCCCGATACCCCCACCCCCACCCCCGCCGCCTGCGTCGTCAATCCCGGCGCGGGCATCATGCCGAAGCGCGAGCTCGTCCCCATCGACCTCAAGCTGCGGAGCCAGCGGACGCGCCGGGCCTGCGCCCCCTCCTCCTCCTCCGCCGCCGCCACCGTCGGGCCCATGCGTGAGGCGCGTCCCCGAGGTGGTGGAGTTCTACCACTCGCTGATGCGACGGGACTCCAAGCGGGACGGCGGCGGCGGCCCCGACGCCGGGCCGGGCAGTTCCGGCGCCGCGAACGCCAGGGACATGATCGGCGAGATCGAGAACCGCTCCTCCCACCTCCTCGCGGTAAGCACAATCAAAATCCCAGCGCATTTCCATCTCATTTTCTTTTCTTTGAAATCAATTATCGCCGTTCGTAAAATCTCGAAACATCAAAGAACCGACGCCGAGTAGCTGCCAAAACTAGTTAGACGGATGAAACAAATCAATCGCCGATAATAGTGGTTGCCCGCCGCGCTACTGAACAAAGAAGAAAGAACCGCAGCACCAGAAAGCAATCCACTTTTGGTGCGAGAAAGAACTGTGCACGGACACACCAACAACATACAGATACGGCCTTTTTTCTTCCCCCTGTTCATCTTTCTCGAGCTCACCACCCCGAATTCCACGGAGAAACCCACACTCACTCCTCACGCACATTTCTTCCTCTTGGAATTTTGTGATCCATCGTCAGAGGAATAAATTAGATAAGACACGAAAAAAGAAGAGCAAAAACAATTGCAGTCTTGGCGCAGGCAGAGGATAGTATCCAAAGTGGTTCTTGTCAGACTGGCGCCTGGGGCCCACAGAGCTCAGGGGGAAGCTTTGTTCTTTTTCAAAAAATATTAGTACCAATACTGTGTGCTCGTGGCCAGCAGCACAGTGTCGTGGACTTGTCTACTAGCCGTTGGAGGCAGCGAGGTACTACTACTAGTAAAACTTTGACCGAGATGGGCACCGTTGCTTCGCGCCAAGTTCGCTTGAACCCAGTATTAGGATTTGAATTCAGACTTTTCTGGACTGCCACTCGCCTACCTAAAGTTGCTGATCTTGCTTGGATCATGATGGGAGAAATTATTATAAAGTCTGACGAATGGTTTTGATGTGTGGGGCTGGGATGTTTGCAGATCAGGTCCGACGTGGAGAGGCAGGGCGACTTCATCCGGTTCCTCATCAAGGAGGTGGAGGGCGCGGCGTTCGCCGACATCGACGACGTCGTCACCTTCGTCAAGTGGCTCGACGTCGAGCTCTCACGACTGGTACTAATCTCGCCCCAAGACAATCTGCTCTGCTTCATTACTGATGTGCTTCCGGCCAAGGAGTGGGTGACTGACCGTTGTTCTATTTTCCTTGCCAGGTGGACGAACGCGCGGTGCTCAAGCACTTCGACTGGCCGGAGCAGAAGGCGGACGCGCTCCGGGAGGCGGCGTTCGGCTACCGCGACCTGAAGAAGGTCGAGGCCGAGGTGGCGTCCTTCTGTGATGACCCCAGGCAGCCCTGTTCTTCTGCACTCAAGAAGATGCAGGCACTCTTCGAGAAGTGCGTCATCTTCTTCATGTCCTTTTCATCTTCTTCTACATGTGACAACCAGCCTACTACCTTGTGCTCATCATCCGTATGGTTGTTGGCAGGTTGGAGCACGGAGTGTACAGCCTCGGGCGTGTGCGTGATGGCGCGATGAACCGGTACCGCGGCTACCAGATCCCTTGGGAGTGGATGCAGGACACCGGAATCGTCAGTCAGGTAAATTCTGACAGACAATCATTTTGGACATGCTTGATTTGTTGTTTCAACCTAGCTCCCTGTATGGAATGCACAATGTAGGGCGGTTCCAACTATTTTGTCAAAGTTTCTTACTCCTACTAGGCTGATATTTTGATCATGTACGAAGTAAATGTCTTGGCAAACTTCCTAGAAAATGCCCTTCAGCTGACTGCTACTACAGTTTGTTATCACCTTCAGAATTTTGGAATCTGCTTTTTTAATTGCCATGGAAACTGAAGAACAATGACGGCGTATCTGGTGGTAGACAAATGTTCACTTTCCTAGGTAGCACATACAGTTTTTCTGTAGATTAACTTCAAAAAATAAAATGCTATGTAAATCACACGAGCTTGTATCTCTGGATTATCTGCAAATGCATACGATGTGATCTACCGACAGTCAAAACTAGTTTCTCTGAACAAAATGGCATTACAGTAGCAAGGTGATCGTTTCAACATGCTTAATTTGTCGTTAGACAATAGCCCCTGTATGGAATGCAAGAGTAGGGCTTCACGATCTTTACAATCTTCTTGAATAACCTCATTCAGTTAACTGCTACAGTACTATACTTAATTATCTCCTTTCGAATTTGGTGATCTGCTTTCTTATTGCCATGGAAACTGAACGCTAGGAATGACTACAGGTCTGCATATCTTGTGGGGTAGGCATAGGTTTAGTTTCCTAGGTAGCAGATAGTAAAATATTTCTGTAGATTTCAGGAATGAATTTGTCTGCAAATATTTCTGTTAGTTGTGATCTGCCAACAGTCATAACTAGTTTCTCTGAACAAACTGGCATTCTAGTAGTAACAAGATGAGTGTTGATGGTGCAGCTAAAAATCCAGTCTGTGAAATTAGCGAGGAAGTACCTTGGACGGGTGTCGTCGGAGCTCGAGGCCACGCAAGGCGGCCCCGACGAAGAGGAGCTCATGCTTCAGGGAGTCCGGTTCGCCTTCAGAGTTCACCAGGTACTACCACCATTCGGTTCGCTCATGCACGCTGTCGGATACTGTCGACAACACGGTACTCAACCCTGTCGTCCCGTGCAGTTTGCAGGAGGGTTTGACGGCGACACGATGCGCGCCTTCCAGGAGATCAAGGAGAAGGCGTCCGCGCTCCAGTCGCAGCGGGATCAGCAGCATCTGCAACAGCAAAAGCTCGCCGCTGGCAGAAGCTGAGAATGCGGCGAGAAGCTGAGGACAACGAACCGATGTAGAGTACTATATAACATTCGTTGTTGCACTAGGAAAGTTCATATGTTTCCTTGGAAGAAACAGTCCGCTCGATTTATCACCAAGGAAGAGTTCTTCCTCGGCCTGTGTCTTTGTTATAATTTCTTGAGCCATTACAGAAGGAAAATTGTAAGGAGTGAACTCGATGTTCCTCGGTTACGCCGAACCCCGAATGGGCATATGATTTCACAAATTTCCATTGCTCTCGCTAGTGGAATGTGCAGAAGAAACTTCGTCTGAAATGGCCGAGAGCCACCGTCGGAACCGCCAAAGGAATTCTATTATGTGTTCGATTTCTTCACATGCCCAAGTGTTGTCTAGTACATTCCACTGGCTCGACCTAAAATATGCAAAGTCGACGCCGACGCTCATCCACTTGCTTCGGTTTTTTTCAATCTTCAACTCAGTAGTTGCTCTACCAAGGGAAACGCCATTTGATGCCCTGCAAGTTGCAACGCCAACTGCATACATGAACATCACAAGTGGAACCACATTATGTATATTTCAAACGTTCGACTGGCGGTAAGTCCATACTTCATATTCTCTATTACAAGAAAACGTTCAACTGGTACTAAGTCCATACTTCCAATTCTCTATTACAAGAATGCAACGCGTAGAAGATTTAGTCAGACTTGCATCCCTCAGAAAAGTCCACACACACGTGCCACGCGCCCTAAGGGCATTGGAGCTGAGATTCATGGACAAAATTACCCGATCGTCTGGCAAACGTGGAAAATATTTTTTTAATATATTAATATCACGAAGATACTAATTACATTCCATACCTTCATCAACAAAAAAATCCAAAAGATATTCAGATGCACACAACCTGAAAAATAAAATAAAAAGGCCCAGTCACGATGATCAACTCGTTGTAGCAGCAACACACAAAACACAACCAAAGAAAACTCCCGAAATACAAAGTTCTTCAAAACCGACGCCTCCAAGCAAAAAACACCGTACAAGCACCGTCGTCGCCCGATCCAATATCTTAGGTTTCAACCATGGAGAAAATTTGAGCTCTCAAAATAATACCTTCCGCATGGCCATTGCCAGACACAACAAATGGAGATCAGACCTTAGATTTCACTCTGAAAGTCTCGGCACAAGCACGACCAAAAAAGAAATCCTCCGCTATTGTGGTTCCCACTTGTCGAGGCTACTCTTGCAACTCATCAAATTGTGAAGAAAAGTTTTCATCGCCTCCAAGAAACCCTCCGCCATTACTGGAGCCACTAGTGTAGGTTTGCTCATAGTAATTCTGCAACACTGGCATGCCACCATTTTGGCACACCACCATTTTGGCACACCACTAGTTTACCAGTGATGTGTGGGCTACTCGTACGTCATCAATAAATCTCTACTGATGGCATGGTAAAATATCGGGAACGCCACTAGTACCTAGGACCCATCGGTCGACCACGCAAAAACTGCCGGTGGCGTGTCTAAATACTCGCATGCCACTACTCGGGACAAGACAAAATAATTAAGGAGAGAGGGGGCACACGCCGCCATTCTCCACACTTCCCTGTCTCTATCCCTTACACACACCATGCCGCACCGCGAGATCGTATTGCCAGGCCACTGCCCCTCTATTCGCAAGACCATCAGGCCCCCATGCCTCTAGTCATCTCCTTGTCGGATTGGTCATAGAGGAGAAGGAACACCCATGGCTACAGTTTGTTGATGACGTCAGACGCCCCAAAACCATAACCCATAGGTGCTCCCATGTAGCATAGGCCCGAATAGGACCAATCTGGCCCAGATTGGATCATGCCAGCTGGAGCACCACAGCTACCGTCGGTGAGCCAATGCCTCCAGATTGCCCCTCCGCCAGAGAAACTCAGGCACCGATAGTCATGGCCACGCCTCTTTGCACCCCTAGCCAACGCCCCACCTCTCCCAGTGAAGCGCCGCTAGGAAAACGTGAAAGCGCATGTGGGCCCCCATGTGTAGTTTTGGTAATTAATGACAATATTTATGGACTAATGTTTGTATCAAGTTGCACTTGTAGAAATTGTCCATTAGCATCGCTTGGAGCATGTGTTGGCTTTAATGTAAAATAAATGAAGAAGAAGAATAAAGAAAATAAGATCAAGGGTGTCTTGAAGAAGAAGATAGAGTTCCTCATGCGTATCTTCAAGACATCATCCAAATAGAGTTAGAAGAAATGTTGTGCAAGCTAAAGATACGCCATATCTAGAAGATATCATGCTTAAAGCTTGTCTTCCTCGTGATCATGATCGATGAAGACAAGGACAAAGAAGAGGTTACCCCATGGTATATGGGGGAGCAAGGTGCACGTCTTCATCAAGCAAGCGCAAGGAAGAGCAATCAAGAAAGATGTTCCATCTTGAGAAGGACAAGACCGTCATCATCAAGATCAAGTGGAATATGCGCAAGGCAAAGGTATGATCTTGATAGGGTTACTTTCTTACCGGTCCCGTGGTGTTTGTTGAGGAGATTAGTTTATAGGATAGATAATCGTAGTATCAAGAGGGGCTCTCAACTGAGTAACTCGATCATATATTTCAGAGAGATCTCAAACCTTTGCATCATCTTTATTGGTTGTTATTTGGATCTTATCCATGTGAGGTTCTAGATCTTGTGGTAACATTCATAACAAGCTCTAGTTCATCAAAAACGGATTTCCCTTTTATATCTTATTGCATTTTTGATCTTGGAGGTTTTCCGATTTCTCACCAAGGGAGGTATCTCACATTATAATGCATGAAATATTCTCACTTGTTGGTATCCAATATTTCCCTTTTGTCAGGTAGCTCTTGTCATCCTATTTCCAACAAAATTGGTTTCGGGTCAATCGGAGTTTCCAAATTCTAGATATCGCTATTTGAAGTTTGCCTCTTATTTGGTTTTATCCTCCCTGGATGAAACAAAAGGTTGATGAAATATCCGGACCGGAATCTCCGGTGTGGACCAGAGTTTTGCCTCAAACTTCCGATGTGGATCCAAGATGAATCCCAGGGACGTTCTGTATAAGGGTCCGAAGATAGACTGGAAACTGGCCGGAAACTCTGGTGTATTCTGGCAGACCGGAATCTCCGGAGTGAAAAGTACGGAGTCCCTGATGTGCTTAGGTCCAGAGTTCCTGCCAAGTCTCCAGAGGGAGCATCGAGACCTAGCCCAGGACATTCTGTATGGGGGTCCGGAGTTGGACCGGAGATTGTCTGTAATCTCCGGTGTGAGACAAATGCAGAACGGAGTCTCCGGTCTTTAGACTGGAGTCTCCGGTGTGGAATTTCCCCAACGGGGAAAGACGGTCTAAAATGAGTGGGCCTATATAAGGGCCCCTTCTTCCCCAATGGTCTCTATCTCTGCCCCGAGTTTTGCAAGTCTTCCCCTCCATTGTTGACCTTCTTGAACTTGCTTCCCCCTCAATCCCTCCTATGATTCTTACATATTCTTGAGGGATTTAAAAGAGGAGATCTAGATCTACAACCCTACCAATCAATCTCTCCTCTAAGTGTGGGGAACATATTGGGATCTAGATCTTGGAGCCTTTTGTGGATTTCCTCCATTGTTCTTCCTCTCTTATTCCTCCATAAGCTTTTGTATATTTGGTGGAATTTGGGAGAGAAGGACTGGAGCACTTTTTGTGTTCTTGCCATTGCATTTGGTGCATCGGTTTGAGTTCTCGGTGAGGATTCGATTGGGTAAAAGTTGAGAAGATTTTTACTCTTGGGTTCTTGGAACCCTAGATGGTTTAGTTGTTTTGCAGGTTTGTGGATTACTTGGGGTCTCCAATTAAGTTGTGGATCTTTCTCCAAGCTTGTTTGTTGGGAGCCTCCAATTGAGTTGTGGAGAAGTGCCCCAACATTGTGAGAGGTTCCGGATTGCCACCGAAGTGCACCGATAGTGGAAGTGTGAATCACCGGAGAACAAGGGAGCCTTTTGTGGCATTGGTGGTTTGATACCACCCCCTCTCCAAACGAGACGTACGCCATGTTGGGAGGAACTCGGTAAAACATCGTTGTCTCCATGTGCCTCGGTTATCTCTATATCTGAGCTCTTACTTATGCACCTTACTTTGTGATAGCCTTCGTGCTTCAAGTATATATCTTGCTATCACATAGTTGTTTGTCTTGCTTAGCATAAGTTGTTGGTGCACATAGGTGAACCCTAGTTGTTTTAGGTTTTGTGCTTGACAAAGTAAACGCTACTTTAATTCCGCCTTTGTTGAGCCACTCTCGAAAAAAAATAAACCGCCTATTCACCCCCTCTAGGCGGCATCTGTATCCTTTCAAAACGTCTCTTTCCCTCCATCTTCGACTAGGCACCGCCACCACTGCCGATTTGTCCAATGGAGTAGTAATTTGATATGACAACAAAGCAATACACTCTTCGTAATGTTTTTCATTTCTGGTCAAGACCTTTCTTGTTGCAACATGCACTCATTTTCTCTTCAAGGAAATCTTGCATGCACGGCCAACTTCGATTTAGTATTTAAAAGCATGCAAAAAAATTGGGGGGAAATCATGCATAGATTTGATAGTGATGAAACGATGATTTAGTAAGAAAGGGATGCCATTGCATTACATAATATGTGGCAAATGGAGTGCGCCAGGACATCAATGTGATAATATAATGTATATCTTTTATTCATTTGATTTTTCCAATGGAGTAGTAATTTGATATGACAACAGAGCAATACACTCTTCGTCATGTTTTTCTTTTCTTGTGAAGACATTTCTTCTTCGAAAAGGCACTCATTTTCTCTTCTAGGAAATCTTCCATGCATGGCCAACTTCGATTTAGTATTTAAAAGCATGCAAAAAAAATTGGTGAAAAATCATTCATAGATTTGATAGTGACGAAGCGATGATTTATGTTTATACTTTGAAACACAAGCTACACAATATAGTACTTCCATGTGAAAGAGATTGTATCATCGTTCTATAAAATAACCTGAAATCTATGAAAACTTATCGACGTTTAAGCTTACGTCAACTTCAGAAAGTGATTGTTATATTAGTTGTTTTTCCCCTCTTTTGTGGATTTATGTGTGCGGTCTACCAAAAAATAACTATTGCTGCATGTTGTATATCGGTTGGGTGATCATCAACGTTTACCATCATTTTTCTGAACTGTATGCATGGGAAAGAAATAGTAATAGTACTAGAAGATATTTTATTTGCTGAAGTCCACGTCAACTAAACGCTGTCGTTTTGAACAAGTGATTGGAATACTACTACTAGTACTACACCAAATAGCGACTGTCCGTGACGGCCGGCATACATGGTGCATATATTTTGATTTTCTTTTTTTATGTTATAACTACGATTCCCAAGTCACTCATCCAACCAGTCAGAGGGAGGCCTTGAGGTTGCGTCTTGGACAAAGCCATCATCAGAGTTCGAAATCTCGATCGGCCAGTCAACCGCGGTGCCATCATGAGCTGGCTCTGACCGTCTATAATTCTCTATTGCGACTGTAGAAAATTCTATAAGTTAATTGTAAGCTACTACCATATGATCTCCATGGGATTAGTAGTACTACGTCTTGTCTCGTTGTGTTTGTACCGGTGCGCATATACAGGAGGTGCAGTGAAATCTTTAAACAGGAGGTCATCGTCTGCCATGGCCGCGCGGGCCAACAAATTTGGTGAACTTTCGCAGGAAGGCCGGAGAGCGCAGGAGAGGTCCGTCGACGACTGGCTCCCGATCACCTCCTCGAGGAACGCCAAGTGGTGGTACGCGGCTTTCCACAATGTCACGGCCATGGTCGGAGCCGGCGTCCTCAGCCTACCCTACGCCATGTCTGAGCTCGGCTGGTACGTTCTGCCTCCTCTGCGTGGCCATTGTTGAGCTTGAACTCTAGTTGCTACTGAATTTGAGCGAGCTTGATGATGTGATTTGGCTAACTCGATCTATAGGGGTCCTGGCATCGCGGTGCTGCTCCTGTCGTGGATCATCACGCTGTACACGCTGTGGCAGATGGTGGAGATGCACGAGATGGTGCCTGGGAAGAGGTTCGACCGGTACCATGAGCTCGGGCAGTACGCGTTCGGCGAGAAGCTCGGGCTGTGGATCGTCGTGCCGCAGCAGCTCGTCGTCGAGGTGGGCCTGAACATCGTGTACATGGTCACCGGCGGCAAGTCGCTACAAAAGTTCCACGACATCATCTGCGAAGCCAGGAACGACTGCAAGGACATCAAGCTCACCTACTTCACCATGATCTTCGCGTCCGTCCAGTTCGTCCTCTCCCAGCTCCCCAACTTCGACTCCATCTCCACCATCTCCCTTGCCGCCGCCATCATGTCAATCTGGTTAGTTTCTGCCACCCAGCTAGCATGCCATATTACGGCGGCCGGCAAAATTTGTGAAAACCGCTGACGCCTGCCACCCATGACCTGAACCTGACAGCTACTCGACGATTGCTTGGGGCGCTTCCGTGGACAAGGGATGGAAGGCGGCGGGGCACGTGAGCTACCACCTGCGGGAGACGACGGCGGCAGGGAGGGTGTTCGGGTTCTTCGAGGCGCTGGGGGACGTGGCCTTCGCTTACGCCGGCCACAACGTGGTGCTGGAGATCCAGGCCACCATCCCGTCCACGCCGGAGAAGCCGTCCAAGGACCCCATGTGGAAGGGCGTCGTCGTCGCCTACGTCATCATCGCGCTCCACTACTTCCCCGTCGCGCTCATCGGCTACTGGGCCTTCGGCAACACTGTCGCGGACAACATCCTCATTACCCTCAACAAGCCCAGATGGCTCATCGCCATCGCCAACATGATGGTCGTCCTCCACGTCGTCGGCAGCTACCAGGTCTATGCGATGCCGGTGTTCGACATGATCGAGATGGTGCTGGTGAAGAAGCTGCGATTCCCTCCCGGTCTGCCCGTCCGTTTGGTTGCCCGGACTGCATATGTTGGTAATATATCTCAGAAACCATTTCTTCAGGCTAAAGTTCTACTACTGAACAAACAAGACTAACTAATCGGATGCAACCAACCGGTTCTTGCAGCCTTCACAATGTTCATAGCCATCACCTTCCCCTTCTTCGGCGGGCTGCTCGGATTCTTCGGCGGGTTCGCGTTCGCACCGACGACTTATTTCGTAAGTACTATTCTGAAACCATTTCCTTGACATTGTTACAGCAACTGCGAATTCAGAGCCTGACCAGGACCGATACCTTGTACAGCTTCCCTGCATCATGTGGCTGGCAATCCACAAGCCCAAAAGATTCAGCCTCTCATGGTGCACTAACTGGGTACGTAGTAAGACCTAATTTACAAACTTATGACTGATTTGTTTCTTCTGATGTGTCTGTATGTAGCACTCGTACGGGTAATAGATGCCTCATCACTTGCATTGATCATAGTTTCATCTTAATTGTTATCTCAATTTCTTTCTGATTTTTCTTTTACTTCATCCCAACTTCCCTATGTCAAAACCAACATAATTCGTGTTTCTACTCCCATGCTCTTCAGATCTGCATCGTGCTTGGATTCATGCTTATGATCCTATCACCCATCGGAGGACTCAGGCGGATCATCATGGATGCCCAGAAATACAGCTTCTACTCCTAGATTCTAGACTAGTATACTACTACTAAGATATTTTTTCCTTGGGTAGCGACATGTCACGAATCTGAGGAACATGGCTTAGCTCCAACAAAAAGGGTTCCTTAGGCGTTAGTCGTACATAAGTTATGTGTGTGTGTGTGTGTGTGTGATTGTATTTGTTTACCTATATTGTAGGATCAACTTTGCTTCGCCTTTTTCTGTGCAGAGAAGAGAACCGATACCGATCTTGTTGTTTCTGTTCGTTTCATAAATCATTGTAAAGTCCCAGTTTAACCTTTCATGAACGCTTTGAGATGCCATTATCAATCCAGGAGCTCTCAAAGGTTCATTATCAGCAACTACTGGCTAGCGGCTTGTTAAAATACTTCCCCTAGCACTTTCTATCATTTCTCTTCAATATGATATGAGAACTACAATGTCTAGGGATTAAATCGGGCCAACGCACTATTTAATACAGTATTGAAATCAGTCCCAAGTCTAAGGTAATTCTATACATTCACATCCTAGACGTGAGAGGAAGTGTTAATATGAACGAAAAAAGACAATGGGAGGAGCGGAGGCATGGCGTTCAAATTTTGAATTCTCGCCGGCGTTGACGGGCGCGGCCTCCAGCGATAGCACGACCGGCTGTCATGGCGCGCTGGGTCCCAGGTCCCAAGGCCCTCCCCCCTCCGCTGGAAGGCGTCATCGTCTTCCATCTTCGCGGGCTGCCACCTAGGATGGTCGCCGGCCACCGTCGTCCTCCGGCCATCGGAGGGCCACCTGGTCCTACTCAACGCATCTGGCATGGTCGTCGACGCTCGTGACCACCGACGGGTGAATTCGTTCGGCAGGGGGCCTCGATGTCGTTCCCCGCGCATAGCGTCAAGCTGGGCTGCCGGCTGCTTCCGCCGATGTCCGCAGCTGCCCCATCGGTGCTTGGTCGACCACTGGTACTGCCGCCCTCCCGGACCTTGCCGCTGGAGGAAGTGGCTAAGCTGGCGGACCTCCATGGCTGCGCATGGGGGGACACCGAGGATGATGGCGAGGCGGACAGCAGGCCAGCATCGAGGGAGGAGACATCTCCCTCGTCGGGGCTGGCTGGTATGATCGAGGGTGGGGAACGGGGCGTGGCTACACCTCGGTGTCCATCCTCCCTCATCCTCCCCTCTCTCGAGGAATTCCTTCCCCTGGCTAGGGTGGTCACGCGGTGGCCTCGCCGGCGGGGAGGTGCCTCGGCGGGTGGTGCCATGGCGGCGCCACAGCAGGGCCTGGGTGGGGTGGGGAGACACGCCCGAAGGGGCGAAACCCTAACAGGCCTTACTGCCAGGGCCACTGCGGGGATTGCTAGCCGGACCGCCCGTGGGCCTCGGCCTGCTTGTAGCCTGGACCGGTCGGCCCAGCAGTGGCCCGCCCTGCCTATGACCCGCCCGCACGGCGAGGAGGCAAGGCAAGGCCCACCCGGGACTCGCCGGCCCGGGCCGCGGGATCTCCCCAGGTAGCCCTAATTAGGGGCAACTCCCTGGCCTCCGACCCATCCCCTGCTACTTTGCCTGCCTCCTCCGCCGCCACCCTACTGCATCCTCGTCGCCGCTGTCCCGGAGGTCGTTCATCGAACTTCTCATGGCGGCCCGTCCCCGAAGCCCTCGCGACGGCGGGCCCTGGATCTCCGCGCTGCGAACGCTCACCTCCTCACGCGTGGGCCACCGACGGGAACCACTTGCCTGCTGTTCGTGGCCACTCCGCTGCATACCGCCATCCAGGTCGCCGGTCACCGCCTCCCCTACGCCACTTGCCAGCGCGCCACCCTTCCCGCTCCCCGTCGCGCGCCCGCCGCTGCTTTGAGGAACCGTGGTCGTGCTACTCCCTGCAGCGGGCCCCTGACGTTGAGTGGGAGACTCGCCTTCGGTCTGCCGCCTTGCAGGCGCGTGAGGAGATCGCTGGCTCGCGCCCATCCGCGGACCATGCCGATGCTAGCTCCTGGAGGGAGGGCCCGGCCCAACCCCGTCTGACCCTAGAGTCCGCTGCTCGACTTGAGGGGGAGGCTGCAGAGGCCGCGAGATCCAAGAAGAAGAAGAAGAAGAAGAAGAAGAAGAAGAAGAAGAAGGGGTCCACTTCCGCGTCTGCGGGTCCATCTGCACCGTAGGGCCCTACCTCCGCGATTGTGGTTGCGGGGGAGCGACGATGTCGGCCTCGACCATCCCTGCACGCAGGGAGTGCTTGGAGTACTACGGCCACGGGGTCAATGGCGGATTCTACTTCATCGATATGGGTGCGGTCTCAATGACCGTCCCTGAGACTCTGGCGTTGGTGACTATCCTCCCAGTCCAGGACCCCTCCCCCTCTCGGTGGAGGTGACTCAGGCGCTATTGCAGGACGAGCTCAATGTAGTGCTCCCGGGCCATGAGTGGCCAGTGCGCCGTGTATCGGCCTCCGAGTTTGCGGTCTTGTTCCCCTCCGTGACGATTCTACGAATGTGCTAATGTGGTACGGCGATCACCCTACCGATCCACCAGCTGAAGGTCTCCATCAAGCCATCCTCAACAGCTCAGGAGTCGGTGGCCTTGTTGTGGGAGGTGTGGGTTTGCCTGCTTGGAGTTCTGGTTGAGGCCAGACGTCCGGAGACTATTGCACTGATCTCCCAAGCAGTGGGCAAGCTGACGGATGTGGACGTGGGTTCTCTTGCAGGGCACGGGGCGATCCGGCTGCGGCTCCTTTGCCCGGATCCTTCAGTGTTTCCGGTCTCCCTCCCGCGCTTCTTCGACCGGGTGGGCAGGGACCTCCTGGTGGATCTCGACGAGGATGAGCCTGCTCCTGAGGCCAGGCCTCCGTCTCCCTCTTCCCCTACCCTCCGGCTGGTGACACGGCATGGGGAACAGGGCTGGTGGGACTGAGGAAGAGTCCTCAGATGGCAACGACTCTGGATCATACCCTTCGCCCCTGGCCATTGACACCTCTCCGCCACCTCCACGGCCCGCCAAGGGTGGCGCTGGGGGGCCAGCGGCATCCTAGGCCGCCGCCTCGCCAGGGCTTGTCATGGCAGTTCCATCGAGGGGAGACCCGTTCTTCCCAGGACGACGTCTCCTATCTCAGAGTGCTCCTTCCAAGATGGCTCCGTTCGATCTCCCCAGATGCTACCGCCCTGACCCTCCAGTCTCCTTCGACCTCGACATCGTGCAGTATGGTTCCAACCTCGACATGGGACTCTATCTGAGGCCGAGTTCTCCCCCGCTCGCCCAGCCGTCCCCCGAGGATGAGACCTCGGGGAGTGTGGGGATGGTGGTGTGTGGCCTCCAGTCACCGCGGTCCCCTGGGGTGGTGTGCTACACCCTTGCTCCGGACACACCAGACTCGGCAGGGCTGGCGATTGGCCGACCCCGACACCCCCATGGCCGCCTTGACACTGCTCCGCCCCAGGGCTCCTCACCAGTCCCTCCTCCTCCTTCCCGCCATAGCGTTCGCCTCGCTGGTTCCAGGGCGAGTCTGAAGGGCCCGGGGCCGACGGTGGCGGAGCAGGCGTCCCTCCTGTTGCTTACCGCGACGAGTTCCTAGGTACTTCCCCCGTTCCTGAGATTACTGCTGACTCTGGTCCTTCTTGTCCCTCAGGTTCCAGGTTCTCTGTGTTAGCTGTTGTTCCGTTGGCCCACCTGGGTGAAGTTGCTGATGATCGTGGTCTTGTTTTCCGTGGAGAGAAAGGGTCGAGACTCTCGCAGATTGCTGCCATTAAGGCGCAGGTGGGATATGAGGGTTCGATCGCTGCTGCCCGGGCTAGGGATGCCCAGGAGCAGGAACACATCCGGATCCCTGTTGAGGCTAGGTCCGTCGGACCTGGCCCTAGCGGGGATCCACCTCCTGCACCTGAAGCACGGGTGGTTTCCCACAAGCCTGCTCCCTCTGGTAGGCTGCGTGGTAGACCACCCAAGGCGTCTGCGCCCAGCCACCCTATGACTCATGCCCGCTCGGTCCCCGCTGCTGGGACAGTACTTCTCTGAGGTTTTCTGGATGGACATCCTCCGGGATATCTGGGCATTCATATGGAACATCAAAGGGTTCGGGCAGGAGGGCCGTTGCCGTCAGATCAAGGAATAGTTGCGCCAGGAAGTGCCAGATATTGTCGGCCTTCAGGATACGATTCGCTAAGATTTTTCCATTTCTAAGTTGGAGGGTCTGACTTCTGAGCCAAACCAAAATCATCTTGTCGTGGATCCCTGCCAATATCCACTCAGGAGGGATCGTCCTTGGGGTGAAGAAAGATACCTTCGATGTAGATGATATGGACCACGAGGAGTTCTTTGTGAGCATGTCGCTTACACATAGACAATCTCGTTTCAAGTGGGAGATGATCATTGTCTATGGTCCCGCGGACCATCGGAGGTCTGCTGAGTTTTTGCAGGAGCTCAAGTCGAAATTGTAACAGACTGATATCCCGGTTGTAGTAGCTAGAGATTACAACTTGATCCGTTCCGCTGATGACAAGAGCTCTGCCAATGTGGACCTTCCTAGGATGCGTATGATTAATGACTACATCGCCGATCTTGCTCTTCGCGAGATTGTGTGTGTGCGTGCTAGATATACATGGACTAATAAACAGCTTGACCCGATCCATAGTGTTCTCGACTGCGTCTTTGTCTCAGTTGACTGGGAAGTGGTATTCCCCTTGTGTTCCCTAAGGGCAGTCACTAGGGTTGGTTCAGATCATACCCCTCTTCTCCTTTCATCGAGAGGGGGCCTCCCACTGATGACTCCTTTATGGCGCCAGAGAACTTGGTGCTTGATGTGGAGTCTTGTTGGGAACCCCAAGAGCAAGGTGTGAAGAGCACAATAGCAAGTGTTCCCTCAGTTGAGACCGAGGTTTTCGAACCAGAAGGAGGAAGGAAACGTCACAATGTGTTGCAAGCAACGCGGATACCTGCACAACACAAACTCAATACTTTGCCCCAACGAATCAGTGAGGTTGTCAAGCTCACCGGTTTGCTGTAACAAAGGATTAAACATATGGTGTGGAAGGTAATGGTTTGCAGCAAGTAAACAAGTAACAGTGGAGGATGTATCAATGGTAAAGATTGGACCGGGGTCCATAGTTCACTAGAGGTGCTCTTCTTAGATACACAACATGGCATGAAGGGTAAAAAATTTACAGCAGGGCAATTGACAGGAATTGAGCAAGGCATAATAATGCAATTACTAGTCAGAAAGATCCTATGATGTTGATTGGGCAATACAACAATATACATAGACCGCCATCCAGCTGCATCTATGCCTAGAATTCCACCTTTAGGTTATCATCCGAACCCCCGCCAGTATTAAGTTGCAAGCAACCGACAACTGCTTTAAGCAAAGTGTGTAAGGTAAATAGTCCACATGTTCCATGAACAAGAGACCGTTGTTTTCTCCCTAGTAGCAACAACACATCTACAACCAAAGAGATTTCTGTCACTTCCCTTGGAAACTAGAGGCATGAACCCACTATCGAGCATAAATACCTCTTGGAGTCACTAGCAACTACTTGGCCAAGATAACCACTAGCAACGGAAAGCATGCAAGATCATAAACAACACCGACATGATATAATCATAAAGACAAAACCATTAATCAAACCAACATAATAATCTCAATATCCATTGGATCCCCGCAAACACAACATGCATGATTACAAATAGATTAGATCTTGATCATGAACGGAGCTCACAAGATCTATACATGAAAGCACAAAGGAGGAGATACAACCATCTAGCTACTACATGGACCCATAGTCCAAGGTGGAACTACTCACTCATCATACAGGAGAGAAGGCCTCCGGGATGATCTCCCCTCCGGCAGGTGCCGGGAAGAACTTCAGATCCCCCCGATCTAGGGACGATGGTGGCGACGGCTATAAACGGTTTCGTGGATTTCTGATCGGGTTCTCGGGGTTTATACATCGGGGGATTCTTATAGACGAAGGGCGAGACCGGGAGGCGGCCAGGGCCACCAAAACCTAGCCAGGCACGGGTCCACCTGCCCCCATGCCTGGGGTGGGTCTGCCCCCCTGGCTGGCCCCTCCGGCTCTCCTATGTACTACTTGCTCCCCACGGAAAGTAATACATTTGTCCCGTCCAATTCCGAGAATATTTATTTACTAACTTTTCTGAAACCAAAAACAGCAGAAAACAGGCATCTGGCACTATTGCAACTTGTTAATAGGTTAGTACGAGAAATCATGTAAAAAGCACCTCAAAGTGTAGACAAGCAAATCAAAGTAGATACAAAACAAGCATGGAGCATCAAAAATTATAGATACGTTTCCAACGTATCAACATCCCCAAGCTTAACTCCTGCTCGTCCTCGAGTAGGAAAGTGATAAACAGAATAATTTTTTAGGTGACATGCACCCTCACAACAAAGATCCAACCATTTGCAAGCATTGAAAGCTGGTATCAAAGAACTCTAAACATGTGCATGAAAGATGGATTTCTAACAATAGGACATAGTAACTATGCATGCAACATGGCAAGCTACAAACAAAGATCATGAATAACATGCATTGAAAAACGTTTGTTTGTTTCACATGTAGAAAACATAGCATGGTGGTAATCAGCTTGTCCCTCATAGAGTAGCAATATAAATGCATAGGACACCTTCAAAGTTCACAAGGGTGACTAGAAACAAGTAGCACAAGAGCAAGTAATAACACAATATGCATCAATCAATAAGCTTTGGAACACTGCACACAAAATGACAACTATGCTCTCTTAATGGTGCCTAAAGGTAGAAGGTGGAGACTCAATAATGGTGGAAGAAAGACCTTTTTATAAAGGAAGCAGGGATTACAAGTTTCAAAAAGAGCTTCCAAAAATTATGGTACTTGTTAGATTTCAGCCCTCATTGCCCCTATGATAAGCATCTTGAAGTGGTTAAGGTTAAAGTGGCAAATCTGGAGTATATGCTTGCGAAGTATAAGGTGGCAATCTTGTTGGAATTATTCCCTAGAGGCAATAATAAAGATGTTATTATTATAATTCTTGTTCATGATAATGTTTATATTCCATGCTAGAATTGTATTAAGTTGAAACTTTAATACTTGTGTGGTTTGTGAACAACACAGTGTCCCTAGTACGCTCTATGGACTAGCTCATTGATTAATGATGGTTAAGGTTTCCTAACCATATACATGAGTTGTCAATTAATAATGAGATCATATCATTGGGAGAATGATATGATGGACAGACCCAAACTAAGCGAAGCAATTAGATCGTGTTATCGTGTTCGTCTTTGTGAAGCTTTTCTTATGTCAAATATTGTATTCCTTAGACCATGAGATAATACAACTCCCTGGTATCGGAAGAAAGCTTTGAGGTCATCAAACGTCATCCTATGAGAGGGTTATCATAAAGGTGTCTCTCAGGTGATTGTAAAGTATCTATTGGGTTGTATGTATCGAGATGGGATTTGTCCCTCCCAAGTCGGAGAGATATACTTCGGGCCCACTCGGTAATCGATATCAACACCTCTTGCAAGCATGTGGTTAAGGAGTTAATCACAAAGTGATATCGGATTACGGAACGAGTAAAGTACTTGCTGTGAACGAGATTGAACTAGGTATGACGGTACCGACGATCGAATCTCGGGCAAGTAAAATAGGGCACTCATTTTGGGGTTATGCATTAGAAACCGCTGCATTCACTTTAAATAGGGCACCATCTAAATCCGTTGAGACGACACCGTATGAACTGTGGTTTGGTGCTAAACCTAAGTTGTCGTTTCTTAAAGTTTGGGGATGCGAAGCTTACGTCAAGAAGTGATGCCGGATAAGCTCGAACCCAAAGCGGAGAAATGCGTCTTCATAGGATACCCTAAGGAAACTATTGGGTATACCTTCTATCACAGAAGCGAAGGCAAAGTGTTTGACGCAAAGAACGGTTCCTTTCTTGAGAAGGAGTTTCTCTCGAAAGAAGTGAGTGGGAGGAAAGTAGAGCTAGACGAGGTTATTGAACCTTCTCTTGAATTGGAGAGTAGCGCAGCACCTGAAATTGTTCCAAGGTCACCGCACCAACAATAGAGGAAGCTAATGACAAGGATCATGAAGCTTGGACGATCTCATCTTGAGCGTCGCAGTCGACAAGGTCGCGTGCCCCTCCTGAGTGGTACAGAAACCCTGTCTTAACTGTCTTGTTAGTAGAAGACAGTGAACCTACGAACTATGAGGAAGCGATGATGAGCCCAGACTCTGATAAATGGCTAGAAGCCATGAAATCCGAATTGGGATCCATGAGCGAAAACCAAGTATGGACTTTGGTGGACCCTCCTAGCGACCGAAAGGCCGTTGAGTGCAAATGGATCTTCAAGAAGAAAACGGACGCGGATGGTAATGTTACCGTCTATAAAGCACGACTTGTCGCGAAAGGTTTTCGACAAGTTCAAGGTGTTGACTATGATGAGACTTTCTCTCCCGTAGCGATGTTTAAGTCCATTCGTATTTTATTAGCAATTGCTGCGTTTCATGATTATGAAATATGGAAGATGGATGTCAAGACTGCGTTCCTCAATGGCAACATTGATGAAGAGTTGTATATGATGCAACCAGAAGGTTTTGTCGATCCTAAGGATGCTGATAAAGTATGCAAACTTCAGCGTTCTATTTATGGACTGAAGCAAGCATCTCGGAGTTGGAACCTTCGTTTTGATCAAGTGATCAAGAGCTTTCGATTTGTCCCAAATTGCTACGAAGCTTGTATCTACAAGAAAGTGAGTGAGAGCTCGGTGACGTTTCTGGTACTATATGTGGATGACATATTGATTATTGGAAATGACATCAACATGCTTAACGATGTGAAGAGTTATTTGAACAAGTGTTTTTCAATGAAAGACCTAGGTGAAGCTGCTTATATATTGGGCATCAAAATCTATAGAGATAGACAAAGACGCCTGATAGCTTTAAGCCAGAGTACATACCTAGACAAAGTTCTGAAAAGGTTCAGAATGGATAAGGCAAAGAAAGGTTCAGTGCCTATGTTGTCAGGTAAGATATTGAGCAAGGCTCAGTGTCCAGCTACGGTAAATGATAGGGAAGCTATGAGCAAAGTGCCTTATGCCTCGGCCATAGGTTCGATCATGTATGCCATGCTGTGTACTAGACCGGATGTGTCCAATGCTCTTAGTTTGACGAGCAGGTATCAAAGTGATCCAGGAGTGGAACACTGGACAGCCGTGAAGAACATCCTAAAGTACCTAAATAGAACTAAGGAAATGTTCTTAGTCTATGGGGGTGATGAACAGCTCATCGTAAAAGGTTACGTCGATGCTAGTTTCGACACCGACAAGGATGATTCTAAATCTCAGACATGATACGTGTATATTTTGAATGGAGGAGCTGTGAGCTGGAGAAGCTGCAAGCAAAGCGTGATCGCGGGATCTACAGTAGAAGCGGAATACATGGCTACTGCAGAAGCGTCAAGTGAAGGAGTTTGGATCAGGAACTTCATCACTAAGCTTGGCGTGATTCCAAGTGCTTGGACACACTGGAGATATTGTGTGACAACACTGCGCCATATCACTCGCTAAGGAACCAAGATATCATCCAAAGACCAAGCATATCAACCGCAAGTTTCATATAATCCGAGATTATATAGCAGATGGAGATCTGAAAATAAGCAAAGTACATACAGATCTGAATGTCACAGATCCATTGACTAAACCTCTTCCACGTGTAAAACATGATCAGCACCTCAGTGCCATGGGTGTGAGATTGTTGCCAAATGTAAACTAGATTATTGACTCTAGTCCAAGTGGGAGACTGTTGGAATTATGCCCTAGAGGCAATAATAAAGATGTTATTATTATAATTCTTGTTCATGATAATGTTTATATTCCATGCTAGAATTGTATTAAGCGGAAACTTTAATACTTGTGTGGTTTGTGAACAACACAGTGTCCCTAGTACGCCTCTATGGACTAGCTCATTGATTAATGATGGTTAAGGTTTCCTAACCATAGACATGAGTTGTCAATTAATAATGAGATCATATCATTGGGATAATGATATGATGGACAGACCCAAACTAAGCGAAGCAATTAGATCGTGTTATCGTGTTCGTCTTTGTGAAGCTTTTCTTATGTCAAATATTGTATTCCTTAGGCCATGAGATAATACAACTCCCTGGTATCGGAAGAAAGCTTTGAGGTCATCAAACGTCATCCTATGAGAGGGTTATCATAAAGGTGTCTCTCAGGTGATTGGAAAGTATCTGTTGGGTTGTATGTATCGAGATGGGATTTGTCCCTCCCAAGTCGGAGAGATATACTTCGGGCCCACTCGGTAATCGATATCAACACCGCTTGCAAGCATGTGGTTAAGGAGTTAATCACAAAGTGATATCGGATTACGGAACGAGTAAAGTACTTGCTGTGAACGAGATTGAACTAGGTATGACGGTACCGACGATCGAATCTCGGGCAAGTAAAATGTCGCGAGACGAAGGGAATATATATATGGGATTGATTGAATCCTGGCATCGTGGTTCATCCGATATGATCATCGATGAATGTGTGGGAGTCAATATGGGTTTCCACTTTGTTGATTATTGATAGAAGATCATGTCTGCATATTCTCGAACCCACAGGGTCACACACTTAACGTGTCTCGACGCTAGGATAGATTGGATAATTGGTTTATGAGTTTTTGTTCGGAGTCTCGGATGGGATCCGGGACATCACGAAAGGTTCTGGAATGGTCCGGAGAATTAGATTCATATAAGGCAGTGCAGTTTTTGGAGTTCGGAATTGTTCCGGGTTAATTGGTATTGTACCGGAAGCTTCTAGAACCTTCCGGAAGGGGACCAACGTGGCCCCACCTTCCGGGAGGGGGCATGGGCCTATGAGGGAGTGCCCTGGCCGCATTGGGCCAGGGGCACAAGGCCCCATAGGGCCCAGCCGGCCAAGAGAGGTTTAAACTCGAGATAGACCTTCTAGAAGGGGTTTCTTGCCCCACTCCTTATCCTTTGGGACCGCGGTTTGGGCTTGGGAGGGGCTAGGGTTGCGCCTCTATATAAAGAGGGCTGGGCACCAACCCTCACACCTTCCCTCCAACCCTAGCCCGCCTTGTCCTCCTCTCCCTCCCGATTGTTTGTAGGCTTCACCTGGCAGAAATTCTCCACCATATACACCACGCCGTCGTGTTGTAGATCCAATCCGTCTCTCCACCATACTTGCTGGTCCGAGGAAGGAGGAGACGCCGAGTCTTTGCACGTGTGCATCTCACGAGGCACCGCCACTTGTGGTGCTAGATCGGATCGGATCGCGAGGAGGAGAAGCGAGTAAGACTACATCACCCACGTTCGACGAACGTTCATTGCGAATCTTCAAGGGTATGAAGATCTAATCCAATCTCTCTCGTTGTTTGCATCTCCTAGATTAGATCTTGGATTTCCCTCTGTTCGCATCCGTAGAAAATTTTGATTTACTATGCCGCGAAACCCTTCAAATCTCATGCCCCTTGAATATGAGGGCCACACATCATGCATACTCAAATTTGGGTCTAGGTAAGTTCTTGTCACTATAAGTATTTTGCATATCATTGAGAACCGCCAACGGGGTACCCCTTGCACATGGTACAGGAGCTTTCCCATAACCAAAATGATAAGGCAAGCAGACAATGAGCATCTCAGCAATTCTTCTTATGTACCATGGGAATATGGTGCTTTTCTCTCTCTTTCCTCTTTTCCCAATGTGTCTTTTTTTAAAGAAGAATGCTTCATAGATGTCACTATGGTGATGCTGCAAGTTTCCACCATGATTAGGCATGGCTTAGGCTAGCGGCCCAGGCATTTCTCTAACACATGATACAAACTCCATGGACTTACAAGTTCCCTCTTTATTTCACACCGGTGACATCCATAGACAAAAGAACATGATATCAACTGAGTACAACAAGGTACAAGTGCAATGTTGAAAACGTTCCTCGTGAAAGCACGATTCTGCTAATTCCAACTTATAAGTGCAAGCATATACAACAAAGTTGTCACAATGGTTCAAGTTTATTAGGGGCAAAAAATAAAGTGTGCCATCAAGTTCGTGAGGGCTTTAATCACTAAGTTTTCAAATAACAAAATAGTTTTTAATTGGAAGATAGTTAAAAAAATGAATATACTTGGAATTGTGTAACACACCATGCATAGGAATTTATAGTGAACACTCTGGAATAACTTGGTTTCTTGGGAGTTGGAGGCAAGAGTAGAACTTACTCATACAAGTGGAGGCTAGCAAAAGACTGGGAGCAACCAACTAAGAGAGCAAGAATAGCCATAATCATGCAATGCAATAAAGCAAACTAATCAAAGCAAAGAGTGGTACTACAAGTCAAGTACTAAATGATCATAGAGGCTAATGGTGACTTATCATAGTCATAACATGGTGTGAGCATGTGCCAAGTCAACCGAAGCAAAACATCAAAGGAGAATACCACAATATTATGCTTTTGCATGCTAAAACAACGCATAATTTCTTCAAGGCACACTAAGCAATCCCAATTATTTGGAACAAGACATGCTACAACAATAATCACTAAGCATAATGCGAAAACAACACCTAGCATGTCATGCTAAAGTCTAAGTCACAGTCAATGCAAGCTCCTCTTGCACTTCAAGCAAGAACTTACTACTCCTTTCCAACACCAAGCAAACTTATTTGCAAAACAACACACAGAGAACGGGGGGTCCAAACTACTTTATTCAAGCAAACTAAACACCCTAAGCAAAGCAAACGAAAACTAAGACGCTCCAAGAACAACACAACTGTGTATGAAACAATAAAAACGAAGTGTCTAGACAGACCTGAGCTTTTTATTGATGAAGAAGGGGATGCCCAAGGCATCCCCAAGCTTTGACGCTTGTACCACTTGGATATTTCTTGGGGTGACACCATGGTGGCATCCCCAAGCTTGAGCTTTTGTCCATTCTTCATCTCATTACATCATTCTCTCTCTACACCTGAAATTTTTCCTTCATACAAGTTCACATAATCTTCATTAGCAACATTAGCTTATTCAAAAGATATTAGACCTCTGGCAAAGCTTTGGAATAGCAATGCCTTTCACTAAAAACACAAGATATTGTAGTAAATCTTTCAAAAATCTCAACTTACCTAAATATAACTCAAAAAGGAATAAAAAAAGCAAATGCAAATAATGGCAGAATCTATCAAAACAGACCAGCAGGTAGAAACGAATTTTTTCGAACATCTTCTGTTCCTCAAATCAAAACATGTTGAACTAGAGAAAGTTAGCTAACATACTGGGGGATTTATTCTTAAAGTTTGAGCTCAATCCGAGCTACAGAGCCTCTTCACGAATTTTTTTGGTGGAGGACAGAAATCTGTTTCAGGACAGCAACTCCCCAAATCTTACTTCCCTCTTATTAGAGGTCATTCTTGGTAAAAAAAGCAAACAAAAATGATAAGGAGAGGTCATTACAGAAGTAATAACTTCCAAGACTCAAGGAAACTCTTGGGTTATCTCCCAACAAGTACTTTTCTTTAACGCCTTTAAGTTAGGCACAAGAAGCAAGAAGAATCAAGTATTTTCAAATGAGGAAGCATTAACATTCATACTTGCAAAATATTTTGGAGGATCCTTTCAAAGGTATTTTCAAATGAGGAAGCATTAACATTCATCCCCAAATCTTACTTCCCTCTTATTAAAGGTATCTCATCCAAATGGGTTTTGGAGGATCCTTTCTCATCTCTCTTTGGTCTACTACCTTCATGAAAAATATTTTCAGGGGCAATCCAGTCAAAGTTATTTTCAAAGGCTTCATGCATTCCAACAAGCTTAAAGGGTATGGGTATATTGAATTCCTCTATAGGCTTAGTTTTATCATAAATACCCACAACATCTACACTTGAACCTAGCATATTGAAACGTTCAAAAACCTTTTTGGCCTCCCTATCAACATCATGGAATTATTTTGATAAAGTTTCAAGGATGAATTCCCTTTTTCAAATTTCTTCTCTTCTTTTAGTTTAAGGAACAAGAATTGTATGAAGGGGTTAAGGCTAACAAACCTAGCCTCCAACATATGAACTAAAGAAGCTGCATCAATCTCATAATTAGGAGCAAGTTCAACTATAGATTTATCCTCAATATCCTCATGCTTGCTAATATAACTAAAGAATTCTTCAATATTATCTTTCCTAATTATGGAGCCACTACCTATTGCAAGATCTTTCAGGGCAAACTGGGGGGAGCAACATGGTGAGCTAGAGCGGGAACTTTTTTTTGGATAAAGCAAGCAAACCAAACTAGACTAATTTTTTTGGGTTTTTTTGAAAAGAGGCAAACAAAACCAAGCAAAAGAAACAAATAAAAATAAAAACAAAGTAAGGAGAAAGGAAGTGAAGGACTCCCCTAGTGAAGACGTCCTTAGCCTCCCCGGCAACGGCGCCAGAAAACTTGTTGATGACTCCTTGATGGCGCCAGAGAACTTGGTGCTTGATGTCGAGTCTTGTTGGGAACCCCAAGAGCAATGTGTGAAGAGCACAGCAGCAAGTCTTCCCTCAATTGAGACCGAGGTTATCGAACCAGAAGGAGGAAGAAAACGTCACACATGTGTTACAAGCAACGCGGAGACCTGCACAACACAAACTCAAGACTTTGCCCCAACGAATCAGTGAGGTTGTCAAGCTCACCGGTTTGCTGTAACAAAGGGTTAAACGTATGGTGTGGAAGGTAATGGTTTGCAGCAAGTAAACAAGTAACAGTGGAGGATGTATCAATGGTAAAGATTGGACCGGGGTCCATAGTTTACTAGAGGTGCTCTCCTTAGATAAACAACATGGCATGAAGCATAAAAAAATTATAGCAGGGCAATTGACAGGAACTGAGCAAGGCATAACAATGCAATTATTAGTCAGAAAGATCCTATGAGGTTGATAGGGCAATACAACAATATACATTGACCGCCATCTAGCTGCATCTATGACTAGAATTCCACCTTCAGGTTATCATCCGAACCCCCGCCAGTATTAAGTTGCAAGCAACAGACAACTGCTTTAAGCAAAGTGTGTAAGGTAAACAGTCCACATGTTCCATGAACAAGAGACCGTTGTTTTCTCCCTAGTAGCAACAACACATCTACAACCAAAGAGATTTCTGTCACTTGCCTTGGAAACTAGAGGCATGAACCCACTATCGAGCATAAATACCTCCTCTTGGAGTCATTAGCAACTACTTGGCCAAGATAACCACTAGCAACGGAAAGCATGCAAGATCATAAACAACACCGACATGATAGAATCATAAAGACAAAACCATTAATCAAACCAACATAATAATCTCAATATCCATCGGATCCCTGCAAACACAACATGCATGATTACAAATAGATTAGATCTTCATCATGAACGGAGCTCACAAGATCTATACATGAAAGCATAAAGGAGGAGATACAACCATCTAGCTACTACATGGACCCATAGTCCAAGGTGGAACTACTCACGCATCATACTGGAGAGAAAGCCTCCGGGATTATCTCCCCTCGGTGGTGCCGGAAGAACTTGACCCCGATCTAGGGACGATGGTGGCAGCGGCTACAGACGGTTTCGTGGATTTCTGATCGGGTCCTCAGGGTTTCTGCATCGGGGCTTCTTATAGGCGAAGGGGTGACACCAGGAGGCGGCCAGGGCCACCAAACCCTAGCCAGGCGCGGGCCCACCTTCCCCCGCGCCTGGGGTGGGTCTGGCCCCCCTGGCTGGCCCCTCCGGCTCTCCTCTGTACTACTTGCTCCCCACGGAAAGTAATTGACTTTGACGTTTGTCCTGTCCAATCCCGAGAATATTTTTTTACTAACTTTTCTGAAACCAAAAACAGCAGAAAACAGACATCTGGCACTATTGCAACTTGTTAATAGGTTAGTACCATAAAACATGTAAAAAGCACCTCAAAGTGTAGACAAGCAAAGCAAAGTAGATACAAAATAAGCATGGAGCATCAAAAATTATAGATACGTTTCCAACGTATCACCCACCATGGCCGAACCGCTTCCATTTCGAATCCTTTTGGTTACATAAACAAGGGTTCATAGAGGCAGTTCGGTTGAAATGACTGGAGGCGGACGCCTCCCCACCTCGGCTATACCGCGCGGTGGATATCTGACGTCATTGTGCCAAGATATCTCGGTAGTTCATGCGAGGCTAGGGGGCGAACATGGGGGGGGGGCTTCGGGACCAAAAGGAGACCCTTCTGCGGGAAATTTAGGCGCTTGATCTGGAGGCTGATCAGCGTGGCCTCTCGGCAGACGCCTGGTCCCATAGGTACTCCCTTGAGACCTCCATTATGGAGATCTACAAGGGAGAAGAGGCGTTCTGGCGACAACGGAGTCGCCAGAACTGGACTCTCCAAGGGGAGTTGAACACAACGTATTTTCATGCCATTGCCAATGGCAGGAGAAGGAAGTGTTCGATTCCCTGCCTCTGGGAGGGGGACACACTGTTGAAGACATGTTCTCGTCTTCACTGCGTTCTGGGCTCTCGCTTGCCTCAGACTTCTGGTCGGGGGAGGCGTCGATCACCCCCGCTGAGAATGCGGAGCTCACACTTTCGTTTCTTCCGGAGGAGGTGGCAGCGGCTCTGAAGTCCATGAAGACCGGGTCGGCTCCTAGTCCATATGGCTTGCCTGTGATCTTCTTCCAGACTTTTTGGGCCTAGTTGCAGTTTGTGATCATGCAGATGTTCTAGGAGTTCTACACGGGGACCTTGTTATGTATAGGTTGAACTTTGGCGTGATTATATTGATCCCCAAAATAGTGGGGGCCACAGATATCCGCCAGTTCCGCCCGATCACGGTCATCAATGTCAACGAGCGGATTTTTTAGAAGGTCTGTGCCCCGCGGCTCGCCCCAGTTATGGAGCGGCTCACGCATCCCCTCTAGTTCGCCTTCCTTAAGGGACGCTTGATTCACGATGGTGTCCTTGCGCTGCATGAATTTATTCATGAAGTGAAGGCACGCCGTCAGAAGGGAGTGTTCCTTAAGCTGGACTTCTAGAAGGCCTATGACCATTTGGAATAGGCCTTCTTGAGGCTAGTTCTGGAGAGGAGGGGGATTGATGATAGGATGATCTGCTGGATTATGCAGTTTGTTATGAGTGGTAAGATGGCGATAAATATTAATGAGGAGATTGGGCCTTACTTTAGTCCGTCCTGCGGAGTTAGACAAGGGGATCCTATCTCTCCTCTTCCGTTTAACTCCGTTGTAGATGCCCTGGTAGAGATTTTGTATCGAGCCAAAATCGCTGGCCACGTCTCGGGTGTGGTGGGGCATCTTATTCTAGGAGGTGGTATCTCCCATCTGCAATATGCGGATGATACCATGATCATGATGCAGGGCTCAGAGCTTGACATCAACCTCAAGTTCCTGCTTCTCTGTTTCGAATCTATGTCGGGGCTGAAAATTAACTTCAACAAAAGCGAGGTTATGGTTCTTGGGTACTCGGAGGAGGATAGACAGCTTATTGCCAACAATCTTAATTGTAAATTGGCGGACTTCCCTATTACCTACCTTGGGATGCCCATCTGAGAGACTCGGGGCTTGATCAAAGACCTTGCCCCCATGGTCATGAGGGTTCGGTCCAAAGCTGAACCCTGGCGAGCGCGGCTCACGTCCAAGGGGAGGAAGACGGTCTTGATCAACTCCAGCCTCTCAAGTCTTCCCATGTACCAGATGGGGCTATACCTGCTTCTAGGAGGGACCCGTGCCGACTTCACCAAGGAGTTGTCTAGGTTCTTTAGGGTGGAGAGGGATGGCCATCAGCGATACCATATGGTTAAATGGGCGAACGTTTGCGCCCCCAAGAGCCTTGGGGGCATAGGGATTTTGGACTCGCGCCGCTTTAACGTGGCACTGATGCTGAAATGGGTTTGGCGCATCCTTAGGGACGATGGAGGTCTTTGGCTTCAGCTCATCAAGGCCAAGTACCTCTGAGGTTGTCCCCTTCTGGCTTGCGAGCGGCGGGAGGGCTACCAATTTTGGTGGTCCATTCAAGATATTAAACGTTTCATTGGGT
Organism: Avena longiglumis; assembly: GCA_030063025.1. Taxonomy (NCBI): domain Eukaryota; kingdom Viridiplantae; phylum Streptophyta; class Magnoliopsida; order Poales; family Poaceae; genus Avena; species Avena longiglumis. The sequence continues at coordinate 562,785,670 of CP125974.1, forward strand.
TGGGCCTTTCCTTTGCCATTGGCAGCGGCGAAAGGGTGCGGTTTTGGCCGGACCCCTGGCTCATGACAGTTGCCCTGGGCGAGCAGTTCCCTGCTCTCTTCGCCATCACCGCCTCCCCGTCGATCCTCGTTGATAAGGCCTTTCGAGAGGGCCGCTGGAACATATTGTTCCGGCGAATCTTTAGCATGGCCGAGGCGGAGGAATTCCAGCGGCTGATGGTGCTCTTCTTGTTTCCCTGTCAGCGGAACAGGACTCGACCTCCTGGCGGCTGACTCCGATAGGGGAGTTCTTGGTGATTTCGGCATACCGGGCCCTCTTCCAGGGACTAGAGTTGCGCTGGACCTCGCCTTGTGGAAATCCCCCACCCCCCTTAGTCTTCGCATCTTTGTAGGGTGGAGGTGGCCAAGCGAAATAGCCAGGGCAATGGCCTCTGTCCCCTATGTGGGACACCAGAGACATGTGCTGTGGCATCCCGCAAAACCACTACTAGAAAATCGCGTTGAATTTGTGCATTGCATCGTCATCATCATGTTGTTTGTCTAAAACTATTTCGCAAAAACCTGTTTATTTTCTAAGACGCCCCATCCTAATTCAAACGCAAAACCCGGGCCGCCGGATTATTTTGTTTTGGCCGCGAGCGGTTTGCAAACGGTCCAATTAAACAAATAAAAATTTATTTTATTTTAGCGGGGGCAGTCGAACGGGCCGTCCCGACCCGAACGACCGCCCCTGGTTTTTAAAACGCCCCACCTAACCAGCCCCAGATAAATTCTAAGCCTACCAGAAAAACTACCCAACCCACCCTGGCCACCTCACTCCCACCTATCAACACACGCCACCTCACCCTCTCCCTCCTCTCTACCAATCCCTCAATGCCAACTCACCCAACCCAACACACCACAACCCACCTACCTGCCCAGATCCCCATGCCGCGTCTCCCACCCCAGGAACGTCCTCCCCCGTGCATCCCTGGCCCCACGCGGGACCCGCCCGACCCCCACGCGCACCAGCCTCGTGTCCCTGTTCATCTTCCTCCCTCCCCTTCCATCTCTCTGACCCGCCCGAGCCCTCCTCCTCCTCCACCCCGCTCGGCCCCTCCTCCTCCTCCCCCTACCTCTGCGGCCGCGGCCTCGCCACCGCCACGACTCCGCCGCCTGCCCCTCCCTCGCTCGCTCCCGTTGCTCGCCTCACCAACCGCTCTCCTCGCCTCACACCTTGCCGCTGCCTTCATGCCGCCACGCCCAACCCGCCACCTCGCCCGCCTCTAGCCGCCACCCTCCGTCGGCCGCTGCCCTCCCGAAGGCCAAGGCCGCCTCCTCCTCTCGCTCGCAACCCCAGAAGCCACCGCCCGTCCCTCCGCTCCCTGTGCGCCGCCCGCCGCCTCTCCGCTGCGCCACTGCGCCGAGCTCGCCGCCCAGGCCCTCCTCCCACGCGTCGCCCCTCCGCCCACGCAGCCGACGACGACCGCCGGCTGCCCCAGGCCCCCGCGTCGCGTCCCCTTCGCGAGCCTCCCCGGCCCCGACCTGTTCCCGCCGTGGCCTGCCCCTCCTCTGGGCCCCGCCGCCACGGGAGCCTGCAGGCTCGCCGCGGTGGCCGCAGGCGCCGGCTTCGCCCCTTCTCCGTCCGCCCCAGGCCCGACCCCGTCGACCTCCGAGCCCGCCGTTCTCCCAGACGCCTCATGAGCCCCACCTCGCTAGGGCCCCGCAGGCCCTGCCTCAGGCCCGCACCCCGCCTGAAACTCCGCCACGGCGAGCCCGCCTCCAAGCTTCGACCTCGCCCGAGCCCGTCTCGCCGGAGTCCGCCCCGAGCCCTGCCTGGCACCGCCGGTTCCGCCTCGTCTGTCTCCAATCGTGCCTGTGTGCGAGTGAGGAACACCAAGTTGTGCAAGTACCACGCCTCCCACAAAATTCGGTCGGACAAGTGCTTCGTCATGGTACGTCAAGAACCCCGGACACGGATGCCAAGATCGTCGGCATAAGATCGAGACCCCGGACGCCGAGACCCCGAACACGGTGCCGCGCCAAGATCATCTACACCGAACCCCTCGGGTTGACAAGATCTTCATCATCGTCTGGTCAGAATCAAGATCGATCCGGCGCTCGAACCAACCTCGCCAAGATCTTCATCGGAGCCCCGAATCAAGATCGCCACACGAACCCTGGACATGGAACGCCATAAACTCCTTCACGACACCGCAACCGGAGACCGAACCCTCGACACGCCAAGATCACCTCGCCAAGGTCTTCATCGCACGAGAACTTCCCCCCCCGGAGCAGAAGGTCCGGAGCTCTGCTTCATAGAACGCCAAGTACCCCGAAGACCGTTCCGCTGAAACCCCAAGATCATCAACGGCACCCGAGCTCGACATCGGCAATTAAGATGGCCCCCACGAGACCGTCGACAAGAAACCGCGAACCCCGGAACCCTGAGTTCTCCATCAAGGACGCCAAGACCGACACCATGACCCGTAGACCGCGAATGCGACAAGAACGACCCCAGTACTCCAAGAACGTTCCCGCGAGACCGCTCCGTCGAACCCTAGACCCCGGACCCCGAACCCCGGAACCCCAAGATCGTCGAGATCCCTAAATGTGTGACCCTTTTCCCTCGATACCCTATTTTATAAATGCATAATAACAACTTGATTGCATAGTAAATTGTCATCTCGCATGCATATCTGTGGTTTGGGGGCCTTATGCCGATTCACCTAATAAATAAATATGGGGCCCATATGCGGGCAAATCTAGCCTTATATTGGCCTCATTTAAACATGTGTAGCGAACCGGTTCCACATTGCATTGTTAAACAACACTTAAATTGCGGGTAGATAAACATGAACCACCTAATTAATTCGGGACCCGGTTCCGCTTAATATGACCTATTTGCATCGCACCTTTGCCATGCCATGCATCATACATGCATCATGCCGATCTTCCGCCGTATTAAATATTGCATCCGTGTTTATTCTAGTGTTTTGCTTCTTCGCGGATAAGGCCGTTGAGTTGATGTGAGCTTCTCGATCTTCGGATAAACCTTCGACAATGTTTTCAAAGTAGCATCTCCCTTTCTACCTATCTTAATTTTATAGTCTTTATTCCCTCCTGTTGATCTATTGCTATCTGTTGCGATGCTCTAGTTTTGCATCTTTGATATCCCCTGCAGCCGTATATTGCCTTGGACACATCCTATTACCTGTTGTTTGGTAGCTAGTTGGACTTGCGTGTCGTAGTCGCTTGCTCAAGTGTTGTCGCGTGTTGTCAATGCCACAGTTGTTGATGTATTGCCGCATGTTGATGTTGGAGATGATTCTAGTTTTACTTATTGTTCACTTTAATTTCTGTTTAACAACTAAAATTGAATAAGCAGAGGCATCGGTGGGTGATAGATAATATTTGGTTTCCGAACGCCCACTTGTGTCCCGTAAGACCCCGAGTACTTGATACCTGTTCCTTGATTTATCGCGCTATCCACATATGGGGAGTATGGGCCCCCCCTAGCCAGAGCTTGATTCCGTCTTATTTCTTGGGGCCACAAACTAGTTTGAGGTTTTATTACTATCCTGTACTTATGCCATGCTTTACTGCTTTATTTACGATTGTGCGAGGTACTGCACACTGTACTGTTTTGGATCGGGACACGTTTCCGCGGTGTCGACAAGCCCAGCCACACTTTCGGGTTCCCAGTCGTTCACGTACCACCACCCAAACCTTGAGGCCGTCTCGAGCTTGTCTCATCTCGCGGGTTCTACTCAAAGGAGTGGCCCCCTGAAATATTTCTGAATCTTGCGATTGCTCTGTCGTGAGACCTCGTTGGGTTTTGATTTGGTTTTTCCGAGGTTGATCGTGTGTGTGTTGCTATTGGTGCACCCCGGCCGGGTTAAAACTTTCTGAAAGCCGTGTCCGCGGTTATGGACGACTTGGAGCACAGTATCTCGATCATAGACAAGCATAACTAAAGTTTATTGCTATAAATTTGACTTTATAATGACTAGTAATCAGCTTCACTATAATGGAATGGCTAATTAATACTGCCCACCATTGCTTGTTTGGATTGTCGCTTGCGACCATTGTACCTGACTAGTAAGTATGACAACTACAACGGAATGGCTGAATAAAAGTACCAACAATTGCTGGGTTTTGGGGTTATCTCATGATAATTGTATCTGACTAGTAAGTGTTGCCACTATAACGGAATGACTAACTAAAAGTGCCCACTGCTTACTTTATCAGGACGAGTATCTCAGCCTGACTAGTAATTGCTGCAACGATAACTGAATAAGTAAAACTGCCAACTGTGTGCGTTCCTCGGTTGACTTCCTCGTTTGGTCTCGAGGGGGAAACGCCAGGATGGGTTTGTTTGATGATAGTCTCAAGTTGGATCCGAATAGGTCTTTCTCATCCCTCTCTGATATCCGCCGGTTGTATCGAGTCTCTATAGGTTGTTTAGTGCATCTTTGCCGCCGCCGATCCACCATACCTATGTAGGCGAGGACCGCCAATTCTAGCCTCGCTGTCTTGGCCTCGATCGACGCTCCTTCTTTTTCCTTTGCCCTTTGTCGGCACCCCTTTGTTTAAGGTGTTCGAGATCGGCGTCGTTAGCGTGGTTACCTTCCGGCTTGGCACAGGCAGGGTTATGGACGCCATTGGTTATTCTTCGTGGCTCTTAGCCCCATTTGCTTCTTGTCCGTAGTCGGACGCTATATCGTTCAAGGTGATTTGGATCTTTGTATATTATATTGTATTCTTGACTCTTTGAGTCGTTATATATATATATCTCTCGTGGGTCCCATCGAGGACTGTTGTGTAATGTTATTACCGTTTTCCACCCGCATTTAAAGTGCTGGTGAGCACCTTTGAATCGTTTCTATGCGGGTTTGGCGAATTTTGCCCAAATTTGCATAGGTCCGATTCGAGGTGTTACTGAGTGGTATCGAGCTCAGCTTGCGATACCCCACAAGTCCAAATTTCAGAGGATAACCTAGCTAACGGCCGGAGTAGAGTGTCAAAACTATTTTGCAAAATCGGTTGGATAGATCTGGTTAGGTCTGGTTTTTACTCCTTACCCCTCTGCTATTCTCCTCTTACCTCGACGTGTTTTGAATCTGCTCTCTTATCTTTTCTTCGAGTCCAGGACTTCTCGTGGTGGGTTTTCCGTCGTACCTTCAGGGTTTCGCTTCCTCTTTTTTAGTACGGTCTTTGCTACATCCGGTCTTCATGCTATCCGAGGAATCCGTCTTCCGTGGTACCATTCTTTGTTCCTTGTTTGCTCCTCCCGGTGTTTTCCCGCCGCAACGACATCCTCCACGCCAGATCCGATGCAGAGTCTGCATCACTCCTTTGTTTCCGAACCTCGCTTGTCGAGAACTTCAGTCTGAATCCTGTGGGTTGGTTGCATAATCTGTCTATTCGTGTACATAGTAATGCTTTGAGTGCGGGATGGAGTCGCGACCATACCACTACTCTTATCATTTGCTCGGTATATTGAATAGTGGATCGATGCAATTTTACTCCTTCCATGGAAGTTAGAGGTGGCCTTACCTTTGACTTCGTCCGTTGGTTATCCGGGGTGCTCTCTCGACGATCAGGAACAACGACCTCTTGTTAGTGGTGTCGCGAGGATCTACACGAAGCGCGAAGGATCAGACGCCGACCCTCCTTCCGGTATCATGAGGCGGATCTCGAGGGCGAGATCCATTGTTAGTGGTGTCGGTGTGGCATCCGCATAAAACCACTACTAGAAAATCGCGTTGAATTTGTGCATTGCATCGTCATCATCATGTTGTTTGTCTAAAACTATTTCGCAAAACCTATTTATTTTCTAAGGCCCCATCCTAATTCAAAGCATAAAACCCGCCGGATTATTTTGTTTTGGCATGACGGTTTGCAAACGGTCCAATTAACACAAATAAAATTTATATTATTTTTAGCGGGGGCAGTCGAACGGGCCGTCCCGACCCGAACGACCGCCCCAGGTTTTTAAAACGCCCCACCTAACCAGCCCCAGATAAATTCTAAGCCTACCAGAAAAACTACCCAACCCACCCTGGCCACCTCACTCCCACCTATCAACACACGCCACCTCACCCTCTCCCTCCTCTCTACCAATCCCTCAATGCCAACTCACCCAACCCAACACACCACAACCCACCTACCTGCCCAGATCCCCATGCCGCGTCTCCCACCCCAGGAACGTCCTCCCCCGTGCATCCCTGGCCCCACGCGGGACCCGCCCGACCCCCACGCGCACCAGCCTCGTGTCCCTGTTCATCTTCCTCCCTCCCCTTCCATCTCTCTGACCCGCCCGAGCCCTCCTCCTCCACCCCGCGTCAGGCCCCCTCGCTCTCTCCTCCTCCCTCCCTCTCCCCTACCTCTGCAGCCGCCGGCGGCCTCGCCGCACCGCCAGCGACTCCGCCGCCCCGCTTCCGCCTGCCCCTCCCTCGCTCGCTCCCGTTGCTCGCCTCAACCGGCTCTCCTCGGCCCTGTCACCCAGCGTCGCCCGGCCCTTTCAGCGCCACGCCCAACCCGCCACCTCGCCCCGCTCCTCTAGCCGCCACCCCTCCGTCGGCGCCCGCCTCTCCGTGGCGCGCGCTCACGCGCCCGCCTCTCCTCTGCGCTCGCCAACCCCAAAGCCACCGCCCGTCCTCGCTCCCGTGCGCCGCTTCGCCGTCCTCGCCCGCCTCTCAGCGCCGCCAGCTGCGCCGGGCTCGCCGGCCTCGCCCAGGCGTCCTCCTCCCGCGTCCGCCCCTCCGGCCACGCGCCCGGCAACGACCCGCCCGCGTGTCCGCCCAGCTGTCGCGTCCGCCTTGAGCCTCCGGCCCCGACCCGTTCCGCCGTGGCCTCCCCTCCTCGGCCCCGCCACGGGAGCCTGCAGCTCGCCCGCCCGTGCGCCCGGCTTGCCTCTCCGTCGCCCAGGCCCGACCCCGTCGACCTCCGAGCCGCCGCCGTTCTCCCGGGGCGCCTCCAGCCCCACCTCGCTAGGCCCCGCAGCCCGCCTCATGCAGGCCGCACCCCTGAGCTCCGCCGCCCGGCCAGCCCGCCCTTCCGTGCGTCGACCCGAGCCGTCTGCCGGAGTCCGCCCGAGCCACACTGCACCGCCGGGTTCCGCCTCGTCTGTCTCCAATCGTGCTGTGTGCAGTGAGGAACACCAAGTTGTGCAAGTACCACGCCTCCCACAAAATTGGTCGGACAAGTGCTTCGTCATGGTACGTCAAGAACCCCGGACACGGATGCCAAGATCGTCGGCATAAGATCGAGACCCCGGACGCCGAGACCCCGAACACGGTGCCACGCCAAGATCATCTACACCGAACCCCTCGGGTTGACAAGATCTTCATCATCGTACCGATGGCCGTAACCGAAGATCGATCCCGGCGCTCGGAACCCGAACCCTCGCCAAGATCTTCATCGGAGCCCCGAATCAAGATCGCCACACGAACCTGGACATGGAACGCCATAAACTCCTTCACGGCACATAGCAGGAGACCGAACCCTCGACACGCCAAGATCACCTCGCCAAGGTCTTCATCGCACGCCGAGAACTTCCCCGGGCGAAGGTCGGAGCTACGCTTCATAGAACGCCAAGTACCCCGAAGACCGTTCCGCTGAAACCCCAAGATCATCAACGACACCCGAGCTCGACATCGGCAATTAAGATGGCCCCCACGAGACCGTCGACAAGAAACCCGGAACCACAGGTTCTCCATCAAGGACGCCAAGACCGACACCATGACCCGTAGACCGCGAATGCGACAAGAACGACCCCAGTACTCCAAGAACGTTCCCGCGAGACCGCTCCGTCGAACCCTAGACCCCGGACCCCGAACCCCGGAACCCCAAGATCGTCGAGATCCCTAAATGTGTGACCCTTTTCCCTCGATACCCTATTTTATAAATGCATAATAACAACTTGATTGCATAGTAAATTGTCATCTCGCATGCATATCTGTGGTTTGGGGGCCTTATGCCGATTCACCTAATAAATAAATATGGGGCCCATATGCGGGCAAATCTAGCCTTATATTGGCCTCATTTAAACATGTGTAGCGAACCGGTTCCACCTGTTGCATTGTTAAACAACACTTAAATTGCGGGGTAGATAAACATGAACCACCTAATTAATTGACGGGACCCCGGTTCCGCTTAATATGACCTATTTGCATCGCACCTTTGCCATGCCATGCATCATACATGCATCATGCCGATCTTCTGCCGTGTATTAAATATTGCATCCGGTGTTTATTCTAGTGTTTTGCTTCTTCGCGGATAAGGCCGTTGAGTTGATGTGAGCTTCGCCTCGATCTTCGGATAAAACCTTCGACAATGTTTTCAGGCGAGCATCTCCCCCTTTCTACCTATCTTAATTTTATAGTCTTTATTCCCTCCTGTTGATCTATTGCTATCTGTGTTGCGATGCTCTAGTTTTCGTACCCTTTGATATCCCCTGCAGCCGTATATTGCCTTGGACACATCCTATTACCTGTTGTTTGGTAGCTAGTTGGACTTGCGTGTCGTAGTCGCTTGCTCAAGTGTTGTCGCGTGTTGTCAATGCCACAGTTGTTGATGTATTGCCGCATGTTGATGTTGGAGATGATTCTAGTTTTACTTATTGTTCACTTTAATTTCTGTTTAACAACTAAAATTGAATAAGCAGAGGCATCGGTGGGTGATAGATAATATTTGGTTTCGAGCATACTTGTGTCCCGTAAGACCCAGTACTTGATACTGTTCCTTGATTTATCGCTATCCACATATGGGGAGTATGGGCCCCCCTAGCGAGCTTGATTCCGTCTTATTTCTTGGGGCCACAAACTAGTTTGAGGTTTTATTACTATCTGTACTTATGCCATGCTTTATCGCTTTATTTACGATTGTGCGAGTCGCACTGCTTTGTCTTTATTTGGATCGGGACACGATTCAGCGGTGTCGACAAGCCCAGCCACACTTTGGGTTCCCGATCGTTCACTGACCGTCCACCCAAACCTTGAGGCCGTCTCGGAGCTTGTCTACTCCGTTGCGGGTTCTACTCAAAGGGGTGGCCCCCTGAAATATTTCTGAATCTTGCGATTGCTCTGTCGTGAGACCTCGTTGGGTTTTGATTTGGTTTTTCCGAGGTTGATCGTGTGTGTGTTGCTATTGGTGCACCCCGGCCGGGTTAAAACTTTCTGAAAGCCGTGTCCGCGGTTATGGACGACTTGGAGCACAGTATCTCGATCATAGACAAGCATAACTAAAGTTTATTGCTATAAATTTGACTTTATAATGACTAGTAATCAGCTTCACTATAATGGAATGGCTAATTAATACTGCCCACCATTGCTTGTTTGGATTGTCGCTTGCGACCATTGTACCTGACTAGTAAGTATGACAACTACAACGTAATGGCTGAATAAAAGTACCAACAATTGCTGGGTTTTGGGGTTATCTCATGATAATTGTATCTGACTAGTAAGTATTGCCACTATAACGGAATGACTAACTAAAAGTGCCCACTGCTTACTTTATCAGGACGAGTATCTCAGCCTGACTAGTAATTGCTGCAACGATAACTGAATAAGTAAAACTGCCAACTGTGTGCGTTCCTCGGTTGACTTCCTCGTTTGGTCTCGAGGGAAACGCCAGATGGGTTTGTTTGATGATAGTCTCAAGTTGGATCCGAATAGGTCTTTCTCATCCTCTCGATATCCGCGGTTGTATCGAGTCTCTATAGGTTGTTTAGTGCATCTTTGCTGCCGCCGATCCACCATACCTATGTGGCGAGGACCGAATTCTAGCCTCGCCGTGTCGGCCTCAGTCTTGGCGCTCCTTCTTTTCCTTTGCCCTTTGTCGGCACCCTTTGTTTAAGCGGTTCGAGATCGGCGTCGTTAGCGGGGTTACCCTTCCGCTTGGCACAGGCAGGTTATGGGCATTGGTTATTCTTCAGGGCTCTTAGCCCCATTTGCTTCTTGTCCGTAGTCGGACGCTATATCGTTTCAAGGTGATTTGGATCTTTGTATATTATATCTGTATTCTTGACTCTTTGAGTCGCTGTTATATATATATATCTGTTCTGTGGGTCCCATCGAGGACTGTTGTGTAATGTTATTACTTCGTTTTCCACCCGCACGAAAGTGCCTGGTGGGCACCTTTGAATCGTTTCTATGCGGGTTTGGCGAATTTTGCCCAAATTTGCATAGGTCCGATTCTGAGGGTGTTACATGTGCCCACATTATGTTCTCCTCCCCAGCGGCTCAGTTTCTGTGGAGTTTTGTGGAGTTTTGTTCGGGAGGCGCTGGGTCCTGCCTGGCAGGCGCAGGAGCTTGGGGAGTTCCTGCAAACCCAGGCAAACCGGGCCGGAGGGCGACACTGCCTCTTCTGGCTTGTGTTTTCGACCATCGCTTGCACCTTGTGGAACGTGAGAAACAAGATGGTGATTGAGAAGATTTATCCTTCTCATGTATCTGACTATTTTTGCTCTGCTTGCTTACCTTCAGTAGTGGTCCCCGTTGGTGAGGCAGCGTGACCGGGCGACCTTTGACGACACTCTTCGGACCTTGAGGACGGCGGCGCTCCCCTTCTCGGCTCCGGCTTCCCCTTGACCCTTGCGGCGGCTAGAGTGTTGTCTTTGTCTCTCCCTTTTGTTTCCTTTGGGCTTGTTGTGTTGTGGCCCCAGCGGAGATGCAATCTTTTTTCGTTTTCGGTTGGCTTCGTCCGGTGATGTTGTATGTCGAACCTTATGACCCTTAATTTTTCTTTATTTATAAAGCGGGTCGAAAGCCTGTTTCGAGGAAAGTGTTAATATACGTTGCAAAACTTGTTTCATCAATTTAAACTTTTATGAAACTGGCTAGGTGCGTCGGTTCAGTTATGGCATTAGAGTCACAAGGTTTAGGATCAAATCCTCGCCAACGCACTATTATATTAAAGTAGTGATCTAGGTCCCACACATCGACAACCAAAACGTGAAGGGAGGTGTTAAAATACATTGGCCGGCTCTGTCCATCAGTTCGAACTTTTGGAAAAATCTTTTTCTCGAATTAAAGGGCTCCCGCCCCTGATTTTATTCACAAGTATCGAGATATCTTATGACGATAGATTCATGTTCGGCGAGGTCACACTCAGCGATCGGGGTGACCACACATTGAGACAAAGATTTATACAGGTGGGTGTTTGAGATTATCGTAGTTTGCTTTGGAGGTCTCCAAGTAAAGTTCAATGTCATCTATGAATTTACATTCTCTAGTCCATATAATAAATTAGTAAATATTTGAGAATTATGAAGAACTTACACTACCCGTTGTTTAACTTTACTTGAACTGCAGAGATACTATTTCTTTTCTGTAGTGACAGACAAGACGAGAATATGTCAGCTATATTCATCAAGAGATCGATTCCAATTCACATCTACATTTCTCATTACAAAAATTATCATAAGTTGCCGAAACTCATAGTCATAGACATCCATCAATCGGTTTTCGCATTTGCGGAATTAACATTTATAAGTGCTCGAAAGCTTCCATAGAATAACATGTTTTCTTTTTATTGATTCATCAAATCATACTCCCTCTCTTTTTGTATACAAGACCATCTCATAATTTGGGTCTAACTTTCTATGGCATATAACATATTTTGTTGCTCAAATCGATGGTCAAAGTTGGGCGAATTTGCAAAGTGGCCTTGTATATAGAAAAAAGGAGGGAGCAATTTACAGATAGGAAGATGGACATAGCTAGTATGCATGACATACATCTAAGAAAATAAAACAGCATGTGGTGCGGCTTCCTAGGCTATAGCTACATCCAGAACGCCACGGGGGAGAACGACGAGAGTTGCTTAGACACACGACAAGAGGTGGTGTTCCTGTCTTTGATTCGCAGATTGCCCTCACGATCGTACGTGAGACGAAACGTGGTCATGTTGAGCAAGCAGCCACGAGAATCACCAAAGGCATCGGAAAACTTCAAACCATCGGCCGCCACGCAATCAACAAGGAAAAACCTGGAGTTTCCCATGTAGGTGAGAGTAGGCCCTCGCCCTCTAGCCAACTGATGCCCCGGGCTCCACATCTTGTGCTCCTTGGCCATCTTCCAGTATAATGGCTGCTGCAATGTGCTGCTGAGGGAGGGAACTTGGCATGAGCAGATGTAGCCGTCCGGGTGTAGCCCAACCCACGCGTCTAGCTCGGCGTCGAAGCAGCCTTCGAGGTCGAAGGGGAACATCCATTCCCCATGGCGCGTCCACTCATGGCTCTTGGTGTCGAAGGAGAATGTGCCGCCACCGACATCGCCGAAGTAGGCGGACACAAATATGGTGTGTCCGTCCGGGTGAAGGGCGTACGATTTGATCCTTTCGTCCTTGGTGAAGGGTGCCGGCACGCTTTTCCAGGACCAGTCGGTGCTCGGGCACAAAGAGCGCATGTCTTGGTCTTCCTTGGTGGCGGTCATGAGTTCGAAGGAGTGAGGCCGCGACATGAAGTGGTAGGCAAACGCAAATAGCACGTCCCCGGCGGTGAAGAAGTAGTTGACGGCGTCGCGAAGTGAATCGGGGAGGGGATTGCCCATGGCCATTGCGGCGGTTTCCGTGTCGAAGACCAAGGTGGCGGCATATTGGCTGCTGGTGGCTATGATGTTGCTGCCCAGTGCTGCAAAGTCCATGGGGAAGTCACGCACTGGCGACACAAGCCGGATGACAGGGGAGGTGCTCAGGTCAGGGCCTTCAGCGTCAATCTTGCGGATGGTGAAGCCCATGTGCCAATCGTCTAGAACCAGATAGAGGCTCTTGTTGTGCTTGTTTCCGCAGCGGTCGTGGTACTTGGCATCCTCGCCCTGCCATCCGCACTTAGACATATCTCCGTGCTTTCTATTTTCCCCCAATGTCCTGATAGGCTGATACAAGTTCTTGTAGATCGATGCACTCTCCAGTGCTTGTTATATACACGCAGCACGAACGCATACTAATTCTACTAGGACTAGGACACCAATCAGAATCTAATTCGACTTCGATGTTGGCTAGCAGCCACAATCGGACATAGTACCAAGTTAGCCAATACGGTACCAATCGCGGTTGAAGAGAGGAGACATGCGGGGAACGACACAGTTCGTAAGTCGGATTTGGTTCTATCAGGGGGATAGACCGATAGAGGAAAAGGCAACCATTTTGCATATATTTCAGCACGGCAAGCTCTTGGAGCTAGAGCTCGCCGCCAGTAGCTTGGTACTCTTAGCATTGGTCGTCATGTCCACGGACGCCGTGGCTCGCCGCATGATGGATTTCATGTTTCTGTCGAGGCTCTGCTTCACTATCCTGTCCATTGTGTTCCGGCAAGCTTCTGTCCCGTCGTCGCCGTCTTCAGCGCCGCCAGTGCACGAGCACGACGCTTCAGTGCGCGGGCCGGAGTGCGCCCTGATCCTGTCCTGCCCATCGTCCTTGAACCACTGCAGGATCTTTGCCGCCCTGCTCCGGGCGAGCGGGCTCCCGAGCAGGGACACCTCGAGGAGCGCCTGCACGGCGCCGAGTCGTCGCATCAGCCGCATGAGCTCCCGTCCGGCAAAGCCACCGCCGTGCGCGAGCGCCATGGCGAGGTACGTCGCGTGCTCCTGGCACCCCGTGCTCGCGTGCCGCGCCACGGCCTCCACCAGCGCCCTCGGCGTCGCCTCGTCCTCCGCTATCTCTTGCCGCCCTGCCGCGCTGGCGGCCACCACGTCCGAGAGCACGCCCAGCGCTGTCTCCGACGTTGCCTCGTCCAGGGAGGAGAGCGCGAGCAGGGCGTGCACGGCGCCGCTGGCGGCCACGGCTCGGACGTGCGCGAGGTTTGCCGAGAGGTTGCGGAGCGCGGCCAGGCAGGAGAGCCGCGTGCCGGTCGTGACGTCGTCGGCGGCGCTGCTGATGGTGGCGACGAGGAACGGGATCAGCTCTGCGGAGGAGAGCGGGAAGTCTGTGTTGGCCAGGGAGGAGACGGAGAGGAGGAGAAGTGCGAGGTCGTGGCTTCTTGCCAGGTCCCTGTCATCCGTGAGTTCCGGCAGCTTCTTGAGCAGGCCGGCCTTGACTATTAGCACCTTGTTTCTGAAACCAGAAATGGAGTATAGCATCCATTAGCAGAGGATTGACCATGAAGAAGAGAAAAATATTAAAGATCTACCGACTCAATGAGCATAACATTTGATCTTCAATTTGCAAACCCATCGGCGTTCCTTCGTTAATTAAAAAAAACTAAAAACCTGCTAAATCTAAGCCGTTTAATTTGCAAGGTCGATTTGATTCAGACGTAGACGGACCCAAGTAAGAAGAAGTTGCAAAGACTAGTGGAGGAGTAGTTTATTCTAGTGAGCAAAACTTTTTTTTAAAGATGGACTTTTGATAGGCTGTATTCTCCGTGCACGTGTTTGGGCAGCCGAGTTGGCCAACAGGAATATCACTAACGTGCACATCAATCTCAGCGTCGTCACGGCCAATAACCTTGCTATTATTTCTAACAATCGTGTGCGGCTTGGACGATGTACGTGGAAAAATGCAGTGCAAGTCTGCATCACGACATCCACTTCCTTGATGGATATATATATATATCTAAAAATCTAAACGGAGCACGTGGCTACTGGTTCGATACGCATAGGCAAGATTTCCATGGAGGGAGAAACATAAAAGGGAAGGGCAATATATGCAGTTGGGTGTACCATCATCACAGGTCAAATTGCAGCAACCCCTGCCTAACATTGTACGGGAGTACGTGTTACAATTGCGACAAGAAGATAACGAAGAACGAAAACGAAAAACGCAGCAAGGGGACACAGATTTAACGTGGAAAACCTCTCCAACAAAGAGAGGAAAAAACGCCACCAAATAAACTTCACTATATCGAGGAGTGTTTACAAACGGGGATTTCGCGATCTGACTCCCAACTACGGCCATAAGGGGTTTATATATCGGTGGAAACCTAGGTCTTCGACGATCCGTACCGTACACTCGGCCCAAGCCTCCCGGCGACGGGCCTCGCTCCACTCGTCAGAAGTTGGCCTATACTTTGTAGAATTTGGATCAACATATAACAGTACGTCTGGCCTGCCTGCCTGCCTAACGCCAACGAACAAGCCTGAATTATTGGCCAATCCGCAGTTGGGTGCTGACATTTTGTGCAAGGTCAACATTAGTATGATGCTTCGTCAGAACGCAACTAATCCTATCCTAGATGGACTCACCTAATGCCTGTAGGTGGAAAGCAGGAGATTTAGAGATTTCTGGGCACATGTTGAACAGGAAAACCTTTTGCGTTTTCAGAAACTCACATGTTGAACAGCAAAATCTAGAAATTCTTACGACGACTTGTGCATGGTGGCAATAACAGGCATCTCTGTCGAGGCTCCTGAAATCGGCACTGATGAATACATGACACAGAAGCAGTACAGGGTGACCTATGTAGTATGTGTACGCACGCAGCACGCGGAACAGCTAAACTGAATATACACAGAAGCAGCAAGAACGCAACGTACTGCAGCAAGAACCAGTGACTACTGACCTGTGTGTTCCTCGGGCGAGCTCGAGCAGCGCCCTGACCGCGGCCGTCCGCGCAGCGCCGGCGCCTGCCCCGGCGTCCACGAGCATGGACACCAGCGGCGGCACGACGCCGAGCTCCGGGAGCGCCCGCTTCGTGCGCTCGTCCGACCGCGCCAGCCTCCCGACCTCCGCGGCCGCCGCTGCCCTCTCCTCCCACGACGCCCCGAAGCTCAGCCGCTTCACCGCCCTCCTCACCGCCGCTGCGTCGCCGCCCAACGCGTCCCCCATCGCCGGCGTGCGCGATGTATCAGCGCCGAGGAGGTTTGTGCACGTACGTGCTCGGGGGCGAGGGGATGGTGGCAGGTAGTAACGTTTTTCTGGGCGGGGAAGAAAAAGTGGGCTTGGGTTGGGTTCGTGACTTGGGCTGCAGTTTGGGTGGACAGGTTTTGACATGCACGGCACTAGGAAAAGCAGCGTGGCTTTTATTGATAAGCGTGCGCCGCCGCCACGCCACGGCCGGCCGGACGGCGACAGCTGCCTATCGTCGTCGTGCTGCCAGGGGCCACGTACGGTGCACGCTGCCGGTGAAGTAGTGCTCGAGGGGGTGATCTTTACTGGCCGTGCTTGCTGTAGTGCTGTACATCCTCGGTACTGGCCTTTGGATTATGATTATGATCATGATGATGGTGCGGTGCACCGGAACAGGAGGGGAGGTGAGTCGGCCCAGCTAATTCAGCGCCGGCAGTACTCCGGCCGATCAGTTAGCGTGGTTTTTTCTTCTAAAAAAGTTACTAAGAGCATCTCCCAACACGCGCACTAAAATTGGACGCACTATATATTGTTGTGACCGCGCGGTAAACGTTTGCCGCGCGTTGCGCTGAATTTCCTCCCGCCGGATGCTCTAGTATGCAGCGCGTGCTTGGACGCTAAAAATTTTTCTCCATTGGGCGCTCCATTATACGCGCTGCGTAAACAACAATCACACACAACTATGCATCAAAGAAGATCAAACAAGCTTCATAAATTCACAAATAAAATGTATTATACAAATACAATAAATTGTTCACAACAAATACAACAAGTACATCAAATTGTTCACACCAAATAAAACTAGTTTACGGATCAACATACAACATAGTTTTGAGACAATACAACATATAATTTTCAAACAAATACAACAAGTATGCAACTATTGTTGTCCATGTCAATTCCACCATTCTTCCATGAGATCTTTTCGGAGCTCATCATGTGTGTCGTTGGAGCGAATGACATGGTACGAGGCAATGAACCGGGCAATCCTATGTGCGGACCTCCTCACTTGCACGGGAACCCCATCAACTCGTAGTGGGTATGATCCACATCTTTTCCACGGTCATCTTCTATAATCATGTTATGCATGATGACACAAGCGGTCATGATATACCAAAGTCACTCTTGGTAGCAAAATCTAGCCGGCCCCCTCTGACATGGTTATACCCTACGGGTACACGACATTAGCATACTTGGTCCAGCCCAAGGAAGGCCCACAAGAATATATGTGGCTCATGAAGATTTTCGGGTGGCCCAAGCCCATGAAGTCTTCGGATCCTTGGAGAGCAAGACTAGAACGGATAGAATATTCAAAGACGCAAACCCTAAACCTGTAACCGACTCGATCTATGCCCGGGACCTGCCTACCTTTATATAAAGGCTAGGAGGGCACGATGAGGAGGAGACCTCTCATACCACCGCATATACACCTCCACGCCAGATTGCATTTGTGCACCCCTGTAACTTTCGGTTCCGCCGTAATCAAGAGCAAACAAGCAGGAGTAGGGTTTTCACTCCGGGGGCCTGAACCTGGGTAAATCTCGTGTCCCCTAGTTGCTTGTCTGTTAACCGTTCTGCGATCTCCAGCACCCCCATCTTCTCCAAAACCCAAGCTCATAACAATGGGCATTGACGAGATCGATCCTCGTCAATTGGCGCCGTCTGTGGGAACTGGGGGCGCTGATTGTGCGATCGTGACGGTCCCGACCAAAGTGATCTACAACTCCTCAGCGACGGTGAGCCATCTCCTCTTTGGCGCTTTCGACTTCACCGCACACTCGCCAGCCACCATGAAAGACTTCAAGCCCGTAGGCGACGGGCTCGAGATCCTGTTCTGGAGCTTCTGCTTCCAGGTGAGACAGACCGACACTCTTCGCCTCCCAGAGCGGGTGCCACTGCCATCGATCAGGCCCGCCTCATGGGCTCCGCATCCCGTGCTACGCACGTCAACATCGACAGATGAATCATACAACAGCAGCTGCTGCAACTTAGATCTGTGCGATCCTCCATCGGATGAAGGAACCTACGGTTCCGGATCCGAAAGCTGCGGCAGCAGCGATCCGACCTACGGACGATACCAATGCGCCGTGGTCATCCAAAGCGACGTGGAGCAACAACCACCAGGTTCGGGTGCTCACGTACCGCCACCCAACCCGTAGGATAGAAGCGGCGAAAACAGGAGAAACCAATCCCCCCGCCCAACGAGGACGACCCTGACGCCAATCGGGTAATCCACCTCAGCGAGGAAGGATGGAACCAAGCACGCGAAGCCGTGGCAGGCAACAAGATCTTGCATGTGGGTGCCTCACGGGACCTATTGATGGCATACCACCTGCTCCTCATCGAAGAGCACAAAAAGCAGGTGAAGATGCAAGAGGTACTCGACAAGCGCAAGCAAACGGCCTCGGAGTCTAGCGCGCGGCGAGCTGCGCTCTCCGCCATGGGCGGCTCCAGCTCGCACGGCAACAATGCCAACGAGCATCGTTCTCGCGTAGAGAACATGGACCTCGCTGCACGTCACAGGGTGACCCGAACCCACAACACGTCCTTCATGGAGATGGACGCCAACGGCAACGTCATCCCGAAGACGTCGCAAGCTGCGATCATGAAAGGCACCACATACCTTGCGTCCCATCCACCTCCGGTGGGGGACCCGAAGAGGGCCATGCACAATTCCACACTAGCTGGACGCAGTCTTGTTGGAGCTGCGCTCCACGAGGAAGCTCCTGCGGAGCCGAAAAAGAAGGTTGCGGTCAGATTTAACCGCAGCCCCACACCCTCATCCGATAAGGAGGAATACGACCTACCTCGACGGTACAAGAGCTCACGACGTCGCAGCCATGACTACGACGCTCGAAGTGAACTCACTCAACGCAAGATCGACAAGGCACGTGCCAAGCACGTGTGCTCATCCGAATCCAAAGAGGATGACGATGAAGGAGAACTCTACGAGGCTCGATGCTTCAGCAGATCTGTTCGGCGGACACGGATGCCGTGGAATTTCAAGCTTCTTTCGGACACTCCAAAGTTTGACGGCACGCAGGACCCTAAGGCGTGGCTCAGCGACCACATGTCGTCCGTCAAACTGCACGGCAGCAACAAAAACACCGCCCTACAATGCCTTCAACTGTAGCTTATAGGCGCAGCCCGGATTTGGCTCAGCAGCCTATCCTCGGGATCCATCCGAAGCTGGGAGGAACTGGCATATAGTTTCATCCTAAACTTCAAGGGCACCAGCAAAAGGTCAGCCTCGATCGAAGAGCTGCGGGCCTGCACCCAGCGAACGGGCGAATCCATTCGCTCGAATATTCTACGTTGGTCCAACATCAAGAACTCCGCGACACACATCTCTAAGGAGAGAACAATCGACGCCTTCAAGTATGGCGTCAAACGCCAGAACTTCAAGGAAGAACTTGGGCGCGTCAAGCCCAAGACACTCGACCACCTCATGGACATCGCCAACAGGTGGGCAGATGGTGAGGACTCCGTCCACCGAGCACATTCGAAGGAGGAAGATGACTACGGCCGCCGACGCGAGCGCCGTTGAAAGCGAAGATCGCGCGTCTACGACGATCGCGATGGACCCGACATGGTCGCGACTGGCTACGCCGACCGCCGCAACGAAAGCAACCGCAACAGCGGCGGATACCGCAGAAACAACTTCCGCGATGGAGGACGCCCAACGCAAACATGGCAACGCCGCAGCCGCGACGACGAGCCCTCGGCATACGACAAATAGTCGGGCCCATGCACCATCCACTTCTACATCGACAAGCAGGATGGAAAAAAGAAGGCCACCCACATGCTCAAAGACTGTCACGAATTCCAGAAACTCAGCGAGAGCATGTCCCAGATGAGATAGCAAGCCCCGAACCCTGGGTACGGACACGCACCCGCACCAGGTGACTTCGCCCATGGATCTCCTCTGCCACCACCCGTGGGACCTTCGAACCACCCGATCGCACCCGTGCAGAACAACGGCGTAAATGGATACCCCATGACGAAAGGATCATTGATGATCCAAAAGGGGCGCCCGACAAACAGGGTGCAAAAGAAGATCACCCGCCAGGTCAGCTTGGCTGTGACCGCTCCACCCGCCATCCTTGAGTACCTCAGCGGTTCAGAGTCCTGCATCACATTCAGCTGTTCGGATCACCCCCGCCACATCCCTCGCCCAGGTCATGCTGCCCTGGTGCTCGAGGCGCAGATCGGAGGGTTCGAGATGAGCCGCGTCTTCATGGACGGCGGCAGCGGCATCAATCTGATGTTCGCTAGCACCTTAGCAGCAATGCGGATCCCGCTATGCGGCCTGGAACAATCTGACACAATGTTCCATGGCATTGTCCCAGGGAAGGGCATATTCCCCCTGGGAAAGATATGGCTCGACGTCATCTTCGGCAAGCCCAACAACTTTCGGTGCGAGCGACTCGAGTTCGAAGTGGTGGATTGGACATCACAATACCACGCTATCCTCGGGCGTGTAGCATTTGCAAGGTTCCTGGCAGTACCACACTATGCGTACCTGCTACTCAAAATGCCAGGACCTAGAGGCGTCATCACGGTCCACGGGAGCTTCACCCGGTCGGATCACTGCGACAAGGACTTCAACAGAATCTCCCAGTCATTCGGCATGCAGGAGGAGCTCATAAGGCTCCAAGAGGTGACAGACAACGGGGCACCCCTAGTCTTAAGGCAGAACGCACCTGACATGTTGTCCGACTCAACAGTCAACACGAAGAAGGTGCAGGTCCACCCGACGGACGCCTCCAAGATGGCGCTGATCGCCAATGACCTCAGCCCCGCATAGGAAAGCGTGCTTGTCGAATTCCTCTGTGAGCGCTCGGAACTCTTCGCCTGGTGTCCTGCGGACATACCAGGAGTTCACAGGGAATTCGTCGAGCACACACTCAATGTGTTCCCAGATGCAAAGCCCGTGAAACAATCCATCTGACGATTGTCCGAGCCACGAGCCGAAACCATCGGAGTCAAAGTCAACAGTCTACTCGACACTGATTTCATCTGGGAGATCAAGGAAAGCGAATGGCTGGGCAACACCGTGATGGTCCCTAAAAAGGATACGGACATCCTGCGGATGTGCGTGGACTTCACATCGCTGAACAAGCACTGCCCGAAGGATCACTTCCCTCTCCCTCGGATCGATGAGATCATCGACTCAATTGCAGGATGCGAGAATCTCTCCTTCCTTGACGCCTACTCAGGCTACAATCAGATTCGACTGAAGGTCGAAGATCAGGAGAAAACGGTGTTCATCACGCCGCTCGGAGTGTTCTGCTACAACATAATGCCTTTCGGGCTGAAGAACGCAGGTGCCACGTACCGGCGGTGCATGCAGGCATGCCTGAAGAGCCAGATCGGCCGCAACATACATGTCTATGTCACGACATAGTAATCAAAACAAGGGATGCCAAGACACTGATCGACGATCTCCACGAGACGTTCGACAACCTTGATCGATACAAGATCAAGCTGAACCAAGAAAAGTGCGCTTTTGGCGTCCCATCTGGCCAACTTCTTGGCTACTTAATCTCCCAGCGAGGGATCGAGGCGAACCCGAAGAAAATCCGGGCCATAATGGCCATGGAGAAACCGAAGAACCTTAAAGGTGTCCAACAGCTAGCTGGACGCATCGCGGCGTTGAGCAGATTCATCAGCCGCATGGGTGAGAAGGCCCTGCCGTTCTACCAGCTGCTACGCAAAGCAGACAAATTCAAGTGGACGCTTGAAGCGGACGACGCATTTGAAGATATGAAGCGGCTGCTCTACATCTCGCCCGTCCTGGTCACGATAAAGGAGCGCGAGCCTCTACTGCTATACATAGCAGTCACACATCAGGTGGTAAGCACCGTGCTCGTGGTCGAATGACCCGAAGATGGCAAGACTCATGGGGTCCAACGCCCTATCTACTACCTCAGCGAGGTATTGACGCCAACAAAGCAGAGATACCCTCACTACCAGAAACTCGTCTACGGCGTGTTCATGATGGCTCGTCAGCTGAGTCACTATTTCCAGGAGCATCAGGTGATGGTTGTCAACGAAGCACCTATGAACAACATCCTGAACAACCCAGAGGCCATAGGTCGTGTGGCCCTGTGGGGCATCGAGCTGTCCCCTCTAGATATAGTCTACGAGAAACGCCATGCGATCAAATCGCAGGTCTTACTGGACTTCCTTGTCCACTGGATGAGGTTGCAGCTGTCGAACACCCCGGACATGACACAGTCATGGACGATGCACTTCGATGGCTCCAAGCGTGAGGCTGGAGCAGGAGCCGGGGTCATACTGACATCTCCGCAAGGCGACAAGATGAAGTACGTCCTCCGGATGAAATTTAGAGCTTCCAACAACGAAGCCGAATACGAGGCCCTCATCCACGGCATGAGGATGGCCAAGATATGTGGTGCAACGCGCCTGGGCATCTACGATGACTCGAACCTCGTCGTCCAACAGATGATGAACGAGTGCGACACACATTTCCGCCAACATGATCGTGTACCGCGCGCTCTACAACTCACTCGAAGGAGACTTTGACGACTGCGAGCTCCGGCACGTTGGAAGAGAAAGCAACAAAGAAGCCGACAGACTCGCCAACATCGGCTCCACCTATGCACGAGTGCCAACAGGTGTGTTCCTCGAACAGATATGTGTGTCATCCATCAAAAGGAAATTCCCCAAGGGATCACCCGAAGAAGCAGAGCACTCGGGGGTTGCGCTACCCGAAGGACAGGAAGGACCCGAAAAGATCAACACAGAGGTTGTAGTGGTCAACCTGATGCAGGTCATGGCAGTCGAAGAAACATGGACACAGCCTTACCTGCGGTACCTGATAAATAGGGAACTGCCTGATGACCCGACAGATGCCCGGCGCATATCTCGCCGGTCCAAGGCCTTCACCATCATCAATGGAGATCTGTATAAGCGCAACATTTTGGGTGTACTCCAAAGGTGCGTCACCATCGTTGACGGAAAAACCATCCTCCAAGACATCCACGAGGGAATCTGCGGCCATCACGCAGGCAGCCACGCCCTCGTCGCCAAAGCTCTACGAGCTGGGTTCTACTGGCCAACGGCCATGAACGACGCCAAGGACATCGTCCGAAGGTGCAATGGGTGCCAGAGGTTCGCAAACAAACCGCATGCGCCAGGATCAGAGCTCAGGCCCATACCCTTGGCCTAGCCCTTCGCCCAATGGGGCCGCGACATGATAGGCAAACTTCCCAAGTCCTCGAAAGGAGGCCACGTCTACCTCCTGGTCGCAGTCGACAAGTTCACCAAGTGGATCGAGGCCATGCCTGTTACCAACCAAAAGGGTAAAACGGCCATGAAGTTCTTCCAATCCATAGTCTACAGATTCGGCGTGCAGCACAGCATCATCACCGACAATGGGTCGAACTTCATCTCCAAAGAATTCCAGGACTTCTACGAAGGCCTCGGGATCAACATATCATATGCCTCCGTGGCGCACGCGCAAACCAACGGGCAGGTCGAAAAGGCCAACGGCCTCGTCGGCGGAGGCATCAAGAAGCGCCTACTGAGCCCACTCGAGCGGCTTGCGGGAGCATGGGCAGAAGAGCTACCCTTCGTCCTCTAGAGCTTGTGCACAACGCCAAACAGCTCAACTGGCTACACGTCTTTCTTCATGGTGCACGGAGTCAAAGCCGTGTTGCCTGCAGAAGTACTCCATAAGGCCCCATGGGTCGTTGCCTACATCAAAGCCGAATTGACGGCCGCACTCGAAGACACCGTTGACACACTCGACGAGGCACGCGACATCGCCGCGGCTCGATCGGTGGTCTACCAGCAGAGCCTCCACAACTATCACAGCCGTCGGCTGCGTCCAAGGTCCTTCGTCGAAGGAGACCTCGTCTTAGGACTCAAGCAAGAGCGGCCGAAAAAGCTCGAGTCACCCTGGGAAGGACCATACGTCGTCACCGAAGTCATCCCAGGTGGCGCCTACCGCCTCAAGCACGTGGATTCTGGAGTCGCATACTCCAATCCATGGAACATCGCACAACTGTGACGCTTCTACCCCTAGCTATCCATTTTACTTTCAATAAGGATACTCAGCTAAACAATGTACCTCGTCGTTACGATATGAATAAAGCTAAGTGTCTCGCCCGAAAATTTATCTTTTACTCGCATTTCTTTATGCTACAACACACTCGGGGTCTCCCCGTCACCTCACAACTTCGTCGACTGAGGATAACGCATGTACACCTGAGTAGCTGACCACGTCAGGCTAACGAAAAGGGCATGCACACAAACAATCACCACGTGCTAAATACAATCAACATTTACAGCAAAGGGCACAACACGCCCAGTCAAAATATATACAAATTTTACATCTATCTTTTTATAGGTCCTACCTATTCTGAAGAATCACCTGCGCACGGTGCTCAAAGAGATCTACAACTTCCTCGGCATACTGCCTCACAGCCGCATAGTGCGGGCGCATGTCTCATAGGACACCATCTGGTCGAGGGGGCAGCCCAGCCGTCACAGCCACAAGATTTACGTCAGGGGGATGCAGCCGCACAAGGGAAAAGCGGCCTTAACCCCCGCAACTAACTGGTGCCGCACCAGCTCCCTGACATGACGCACATCTCGAAACTTCGCCAGCAAATCCCAGAGAGTTGATGGTGCTTCATCAAGGGGAAACATGACATGCATAATCGACGTCAATGAAGTCTTCACCTGCCGCAGCACCCGTGACACTTGGTGGGCACGATCCTGCACAGTCGCAAGGACCATGGCACGGTTGTGATCCATCCAGAAAGGCCACCAGCCTCCATATCTTGTTGGGTCAGGCAATTGATCCGAACTGCAACGCGCTCCTTCTCCTCCCTCGGAACAAGGTTAGCACCTGCAAGAACTACAAAGTAAGATGGCCCGCCAACAGGCGCATCCGAAAATGAGCAGCATCTCCAAGAAACTTACACTGCGGCTGCTCGGACAACTGCCATAGCTCCCCCATCAGATATTCCTCTCTCGCGGCACCTCGCACCGCCTTCGACTTCCAAACGTCCGCATGGTCTTGGATGCCAAGCAACTCCTTCTCAAGACTGCGGACGCGGTCGCGAAGAAAAACAAGTTGCGACACATCATCCAAGGATGGTCGCGGCTGCGGAGCAGAAGAAGTATCGAGGGGGTCATCACCCGAAGGTCCCTAAGGAAAACAGAAAGGATATATAAAAACACAAGACTGGGCAATAGCTCGAAGGCTCATTATATACAACAAAAGACACTGCGTGGCAGAAGAATTGTTCGTCAAGCGAATTACATCAAAGATAGAAGGTAACTATCCTAGAACTACAAATACAAAGCCTAAGCAGCTGCATCCTGAGTGGCCTCGGAGCCAGAGCGCCTTCCCTTGACCTCCTCCTGCTGCTTCACGACATACTCCGCCAGAAGGTCAATAAGTTTCGTCCCATAGCGCTTACAGCGGGCAGAGAAGAGATCGAAGGCTACCCCGGAACCGTTGGGGGCCGTTGGCATCTGGGAGGTGACCTGATGAAGATCCAGCTTCGCACCAGACGCCATGGCCATGCCCCATGGATGCGTCGATGCCCTTCTGCTTGCGCTTGTAGGTTGCAGGCGTATCCACTAACAGCGCATCCGCCAACAAGTCGACATCCTCAAGGGCAGCGCCCTTGGGAACGAGCTCCTTGTAGAAGCGCCCGAGGACCTCCTTCGCCTTGGCAAGAGAGTCAACCACAGTACTGCAGCTGTCTTCGACCGCCGCAGTAGCATCATCCAAAGCACTACCATGCTCCAGGGCACTGCGGTTGAACTCAATGCATGCGGCATCTATAGAAATGGAAAAGGCACAATAAGAATCGAAGAAAAGAACAGAGACAAGGAAGCCAAAACAGAACATACAGGCGAAATCACTCACCCGAAATAGCTTTGACAGCAGCCATCGGCTTCTCGGCAACCTCCTTCGCTGGTCAAGCAGAAGCGAGCTGCTTTCATGTCCATAGCTTCCCTGCAGCGCTCATTGGCCGCGCTGCCGCCTAGCTCCCGCCGAGGCGCCCTTCGCCTAACCAAGATCTTTGGCCTTTTTATCCGCTCGCCCAAGGATCTTTTTGAGAGCATGAAGCTCGCGGAGGGCAGTGTTATTATCATCTGCGAAAAGCCAAAGAACGTACATGAGCTCAACAAGCTAGCAAGCAGACGAAAAAATAGAAGATTAGTTATGGACGTACGTTGAAGCTGCCGCAGGCTGGCCTCCAATGCCAGGTGCTGCTTCACCAGTTGGTTCGTACCTTGCACAAAAGGCTGCAAGAAGAAACAACTTGTCAAGCCAAGGGCCCGGGGGCTGTGCCCAAGAAACGAGCAAAAGATCAAGCATATGAAAAATTCTCGGGGGCTTCCCCCGAGACACACAAAGAAGAAGCAACGATTAACAGATCATACGAAAATATGGCTCGGGGGCTCCCCCCACAGCAAGAGATAACACACTTACATGCTCAGACGGCGACTCTGAAGGTCCGGCTGTAGTCTTCTGGGAGACGATCACCCGAGCTTCCTGCGGAGAGGGGTTCGAAGCAGCGCCCCCAGAGGTGGCCACCGTCTGAGAGAGAGGAGGCGTCATCTTCGACTCCCCCACCTCCTGAGTGGCATCGCTAAAAGAGCCCTCGGAGGAGTGGCTGCAAAGGAGAACACCAATCAAAGACAAGAAAACAACAATAAAAGGTAGCAAAAAGCATCCGTAGGAACTTACGAGTCCATATCTCTCAAGTTAAAAACAGGCAAGGCCCTCTTGCCCTTCTTCTCTTCCTTCTTCCTCTTCGCCGGTGGTTGCGGCACTACAGCCCGCACAGGCACGGCCGGGATGGGGGAGGAATAGGCACCATCACCTCCACTGCAATGGACAAGGCACGGCGGGTTCCTATGACTTGGCGGAGTCGAGGCATCCAAAGGTCCACCCCTTGCTCGCCTCGGGGGCTTCCTCAGTCGGTGACTGCGCCGGAGGAAGCTCTTACACAGAGTCCACGATTTCATTGTCCGACACGTCCGGAAACCGTTCGGGTAGTGGGGGCACCATGCCAGGTACCTTGAACTCCTGCACAATGAAGAAAAACTTTCAGAAAAGATAATTGCAAAGGAAACACACTCGAGAATAGCGCTACGCGCACGTCCCAGATCTACACCCGTGGAACTAGTCGAGAGGCACTGAACGGAGGGGTCCGCGACTTTCGCGGAAGGTCCTCGTCGGCCTTGTACTTCAGTAGGGGCCGAAGGACTCTGTCAAGGTCCCCCTTGGAGAGCTCCTCAGCTGCAACTCTCGCCGGATCATGGTGGCCAGAATAAAGGAACAACGAGTGCATCCTAGCCTAGAATGGTTGCACCCGACGCTTAAGGAAGGTGTGGATGATGTCCACACGGTTCACCTCCTTCTCCGGAATCACCTGGAGGTCCTCCACCCGATGATAGAGCTCCTCTATCTCCTCCACCTCACCCTCCAGGATATGGTTCTTCCAGGATCTCTTCGGCTGGATTTGCTGGGCGGAGTCGAAAGGGGCAAGGCCAAAGTTTTGCCCGTCCACTGTGGAGTCACGGATATAAAACCACTTCCTCCGCCAGTTCTGGACAGACTTGGACATAGAGAAAGAGAAGAAACGAGCAGTAGATCGAAGAGAAATGACGCAGCCGCCAATCGGATAAACTCCATCAGAGCCAGATTGCCTCTTCACGGAATAGAGCTTATAGAAGAGGCCAAAGTGCGGCTCAATGCCGACCCCGCACTCGCAAAACGCAACAAAGCAAGCAATGTGAAGAAGAGAATTGGGGGAAAGATGGTGGAATGTCGTAGAAGAACAACAGTCCACGAAGAAAGTCGTGGACTAGGAAAGAAAGGCCGTGAATAATGAAGGCGATGAACATCACCCGAAACCCTGCAGGAGGACGGGAAAATACCTCGTCATCGGGGATTTTGACGGCCTCCTTATCATGCGGGATTAAGCCTCGCTCACGAAACTTGCGCAGGTCGCCCTCACGCGTCTCCGTACGCCGCCACCCACCATCGGTGACACGAGTGGCGGTGGTGCCCTTCTTGCCGCCAGCGGCGGCACTGGTGGAGGTCTTCTTCGATTTCACCATTGCAGCGCGACGACAGTGGCGGTGCGAGCGCGGGAAAGAGGAGGGAAACGATCGAAGAATTTCCAGCGCACGGCGAGAAAAGCTCAAGAAAATGGAAGCAGTAGATAGCAAGTGGCTGCGGTGAAAACAAACCACATTTTTCCCACAGTTATAAGGACAAAGACGATGAACAGGGACCGTTCATCTGGAATCCCTAACGCTAGCATCAAATCCAACCATCCACGTGTCAGCACAGCAGTGAACCATCGCTCGCAGGCCGCCCACTACGCATGGAAACCGATGAGACGATGTAATTCTCGCCACGTCGCGCGTGACCAGTCAACTCCAAGTCAGAAAGTGGGACCCATGTTCGTCCAGTCACGTCACCTCTGGCGCCGCAGACGCTTGAGGTCACCGATCGTCAGCACTGACGTCATCAAAGCCATACTGGCAACAGTTACAAACCTTCGGCTAAACAGCTAAAGGACCCACTCGAATCTACGATTCGAGCAACTACTCGGGGGCTACTCCTATCAGGAGCGCTGGCCGCGCACCCGAAGCATGAATAAGGTACTACGCCAATGATCTATTCTTCGAGTCCTACGTCGAGTCTACGACTCCACTATGGACTCGGGGGCTACTCCCATAGGGAGGATTGATTCAAGCTTCCGAAAAAATTGTGTCCTACGGACCTTAAGCAAACAATGGCTGAATTAAAGTATCTGCTCGAGTCTATGACTCGAACAGACACTCGGGGGGCTACTCCCATAGGGAGCGCTGGTCGCGCACCCTATGAATTTTTCGACTGCGATCCTTCGGATCAGAATGCAAAAACTTTTTGGCAACTTTGCCCGAAACTAACGCTAAGTGATTGACGCTCTCCTTGGCCACCCGAAACACCTCCGCGGTGATAAAATTTCGAATGATGTGTCTGCGATGCAAAGATAAGACCTACAAATATCATCTGATGGCCTGGTAACGCACCCAACTGCGCTCTACTAGTAAAAATTCGTGCCAATAGGCGCGATGAAAATCCCGATGGACACGTTGGGTACATCATTCGAAAACTATTGGGATTCAACTCCTGTAATACCCCAACAGCCTGAGTGGAATTATGCCAGCATCTGTTCCGGATTCGAGTCGAGGGACTCGAATCTGAAGAAGATCGTGTTGTTTTGTACTAAGACAGTTAACTAACCCTGATCCGTCGGGAGAGTCAGGCGCATCAACAATCCATACATACTAAAATCATTCTATGATGAACAGAAACAGCTGCACCCGGAAGATTGAAGAGTCCTCAGCCGAATCTGCGATTCAACTGAACACTCGGGGGCTACTGACATGGTTATACCCAACGGGTATACGACATTAGCATACCTGGTCCAGCCCAAGGAAGGCCCACAAGAATATACGTGGCCCATGAAGATTTCCGGGTGGCCCAATCCCATGACGTCTTCGGATCCTTGGAGAGCAAGACTAGAACTGATAGAATATTCAAAGGGGCAAACCCTAAACCTGTAACCGACTCGATCTATGCCCGGGACCTGCCTACCTCTATATAAAGGCTAGGAGGACACGGCGAGGAGGAGACCTCTCATACCACCGTATACACACCTCCACTCCATATTGCATCTGCGCACCCATGTAACTTTCGGTTCCGACGTAATCAAGAGCAG
Source organism: Avena longiglumis (assembly GCA_030063025.1). Lineage (NCBI taxonomy): Eukaryota > Viridiplantae > Streptophyta > Magnoliopsida > Poales > Poaceae > Avena > Avena longiglumis. The sequence continues at coordinate 562,815,215 of CP125974.1, forward strand.
ACAAGCAGGAGTAGGGTTTTCCCTCCGGGGGCCTGAACCTGGGTAAATCTCGTGTCCCCTAGTTGCTTGTCTGTTAACCGTTCCGCAATCTCCAGCATCCCCATCTTCTCCAAAACCCAAGCTCATAACAATGGGCATTGACGAGATCGATCCTCGTCACCCTCACAATGGCAAATTGAGCTACCAAAATCCCAAATGCTCTCTCTACATATTTCCTAGCCGCCACTTGTGCATTGTGAAATTGGGTTTGCTTCTTACCTCGTGGTTGAATAATAGGCTTCACAAATGTTTGCTACCTTGGATATATGCCTTCGGCGAGGAAGTAGCCATAGTTGTACTTGTGTCCATTTGCTTCAAACTCCACCAATGGACCTTTCCGCATTGCAAGTCTTGTCATTAATGGTGACCATTGAAGAACATTGATGTCATTGCAAGACCCGGGCATTCCAAAAAAATGCATGCCATATCCAAGTCTCATGATCAGCGACTGCTTCAAGGACTATAGTGGCATCCTTCTTGTACCCTTTGAATTTTCCATGCCATGTCGGTGGACAATTTTTCCAACTACAGCATACGATCAATGGAGGCAAGCATACCTGGGAATCCCCGGTCAGCGTTGAACTCCAAAAGTCTTGCCGTGTCTTTAGCATTGGGGGCTCTCAAGTATGTGGATATGAAAACATTCACAATTGCCACGACAAACATACATATGACGACGTGGTATGCTAATAGTAAGGATATGTTCTCTTCTTCCTCTTTGTCGTACTCGTCATCCGATGAATCATATGATGAACTCTACAAACATACTTATGAAATGACTTCACTACAACTATCTAGTAGCAAAAATGATGGCGGCCGGCCGGCGGAGGCGCATACCTTGCGAGCAAATCGGCGAGCATCTTGGTTGCGCCATGTTGACAGTAGGCTCGAGGACGACGACATGGCGACAACGGTGGGGGGTATGGAGAGGAGAAGGCGCGGGCGAGGCGGGGAGAAGCGCCGGCCTTGTGCCCGTCGGTGGCGACAACGCTCGGTCGGTACAGTGCGACGGAGTGGCCGGTACTGTCGGCAGGAGGCGCGGGCGAGGCGGATCTATCCGGCGGCAGAATTGACCGGCGGCGGCGGAATTTTGCGGCGGCGACGTGGTGGGAAAATGGATGGCACGGGCGCGGGGGGAATTTTCAGCCGTTAGGGTATTCGCGCGTGCGTCGAGCGATGCCACGCGCTGAAGCCGGAGCCCAAAGTTTAGCGCTTGGGATAAGGCAAAAAGCCGCGCGCCCCAAAAATTTTGCAGCGTCGTGCCGTATGCAGGGCCGATTCCGTCTCCGTGCGCTGCAAATCGGCGGTTTATATAGCGCACGCCCTATATAGCGCGCCTGTTGGAGATGCTCTAACATGGTTTTAGTCATAGCAGTGTGCAGCAACACATGCATGTACCTAACCGAAGAATAGAGCGTTCGTCGTCCTAATTTTTAAAAATTAGAGAGCAATGAATGTGAATTTTTCCGGTGGAGTTAAATTCACCATTAGTTATTGTACTTGACAACCGAGGTCAATACAGTCATCGTATACAGAGAATACGAGATTATGGTCACTCAACTTGTATCCGAGCGTCACGCGAGGTCACCGCGCTCGTCCTTGCGTTGTATACGCCGACGTGGCGTTGGCTGACCCACTGTTAGTAGCTTTAGACATAATAGTTTGGAATGTTGAGATTTACAGGGTTTATTTTGCAAATCGTCCATGACTAGATAACCCACGCGGTGTCCGATGCTCTTCTCTTATTCTTACCTGAAGCCCTCTTCCAGTTTGGGCTTATCACTTCCATTTTCCGAGTCTGAGTTATCAGCATATAAATCATCATTCCCATCAGAAAGAACATAGTCAGAGCCTAGAATCTCAAAATCAGAGTCTTCATCATCTTCCTCACTGTGACTCATTGCCTTTTCACTGGATTCTCCTTTTGCACTAACTTCACAATCAGCTGAGATGTTGCCGCTTCTTCTCCTCTTACTCTGCCTCCTTGTACCAGGACCAGTTGGATACACGATTTGTATTGGTATGTGAGAACCTTCTTCAATTGGAGACAAAGACTGTATTGGCATTGGAGAAGTTTCTTCAGAGCCAAGCTTAGATTGCTTACTGCTAGGTGTCTTAGAAGGGCTAACAACAGTGGGTAACTCAGAAAAAGGAAAATGAACCACATCATCAAACTCCATGCTGTCTAAACTCTGCTTATAATCCGAGCTATATACACTTTTAGTCCCACATCTTGTATCCTAAGTGTATTTTAGTCCCACATCTTGCAAAGGGAGCAATACTAGTCTCACAACTTGCATGTCGAAAGCATTTTAATCCAATTTGACCGAATTTCAAAGTTTGACTAAATTTCTCACCTATGGTGTCAATTTTTTGACCGAATTTCAAAGTTTGACTAAATTTCTCACCTATGGTGCCAATTTTTTTTTAAATAGACCTTGTATTTTTTTCTCTAGTATTTGCGGACTGCCAGGCAGGTCCACCTGTAAATAGATGTACAAACAAAATAGCAAAAAGTCTAGAAACTGTCGGGATTCGAACTGAAAACCATTCAGTAGCTATATAGTACTACACAAGTCAGTACGCCCAAAGCTGCTGTTTGCTACTTTTGAGGACATAACTATCTTTATATACAATTTAGAACCACAGACGCACATAAAAATGACTCACGTCAACTGTTTGCTACTTTCGAGGACGTAATTATTTTTATACAATTTAAAACCACGGACACCTCACGTCAACTGTTTGCTACTATTAAAGACGTAATTATCTTTATACAATTTAAAACAGTTTACGTCAATTGTCAGTATAATTTTTTTGCAACATTATTTTGGATTGAAATTTTTCTTAATCTTTTTGTCAGCATACACGCACATAAAATGCTCGCGTGTGTATAAATTATTTCGGATTGAAAATTTACGTCTTTTTCTAAAAAAAAAATACAGCTTTAGAACACATATTTTCGAATGTCCAAAAGAAAGTCTACATGTAGCCTATGTGTACACTCAATCAATCAAGTTTCACTTCACTATGTGTGTATGCCCTAGTATAAGTAACTTCTTTTTACACGTGTGAGCCAACAAGACTTATATAGCTTGGTGTGTGGCCGTGTGGGTGATACCTAACTCAGCCTAAACATAAGTATATAATAAAGAAAGGCTCTAAACATTATTACATCCCCTTGGGTGTTGTAGCGGCGAAGCTTGAATTTCTTTAGCAGCAGGTAGCAAGATCGATTCCCACTGCTATAGTTAAATATTTGCATATTTGTTTTATTATTTTTACAACCACTGATATGTGGGGCCGCTTGTCAAGCTGCGCGAGAAAATACATAGGAGTTATTTTGCAATAAATCGATGCCACATTGGACCTACAGTTGGACAAATTTGGTTAAAATCGTACAAATTCGATCGAATTGGACTAAAATGCTCTTAGATTACAAGTTATGGAACTAATATTTCTTACTTTGCAAGATGTGGAACTAAAATGCTCCCGCCGATGCAAGTTGTAGGACTAAAAATATATATACCTCCAAATATAGCTTGACATAGTGCTGGCCAATTCCAACTAGAGTGATCATAAAGTTGGTACTCACTTCATCCGTTATATTCCTTAACCCATTGTTTTTATGGTGAGCATTGGAATGCATTAAAAGATCTTCGTCCTTCGAGCCACCTCATAGCCTATTTCTTCCACCATCTTCTCAACAATTAATAGTGGCCAGCCTTCCATCTCTATGTCATCATAGCGGATAATGTGGCCATCCACATAGGTTCTGTCATAGGCACTGTCAATAAAATATCCACCATGATGTATTTCCAGAGAAAATTGTGTACTTCCTCGACCTGCAACATTGCAATTAACTGATACATTTAACTGAACTGAAACATTGCAAGTAAATTCATTGCAGTGAGAAAAAATGGGAATCCCCTAAAACATTGTAGTCCAATTAACTATTTTAGAAAAGTAAATCATCGGGTCAATTGTCAGTACCATCTTTGAATATTATCAACTTCAAAAAATCACTCTTTTACTTAACCCCTACCAAACCCTATCCAAATCCCGTGCACAACCCATACGACAGACAAACATCAACCTTTCAGCTATGAACAATGTCGCTACACCAACGAAACATATCCTAATCCACGCCCAGTGATCTCCCAAATCACCCCAAAACCTTAACAGATACTCGCAATCGACCGCGTAAAACCTTGCCAACTGCCATCTCCAAAACAGAGTACCACCTTCCTTCCACAAGGAAAACCCTAAAAGGGGAGAAAAACCATGGATTTCAGTCTGGAGAGAGGACGATCGGAACATACCATAGACGGGAGCAGGATGGCCTTCCGGCCGGCGACGAGGAAGCATCGGCGCGTCGCCAAGACACCACCCCAGAGCAGAGCCAACCCCCTCTCCACCACTGGAGTCTGTCAATGAAAACCTCCGCTACCGAGAACGGCTATGGCATCGTCGTGGCGGAGCTGTGTGCGCGGCTTTACCTCTCCCCCTCCCTCAACCTTCACCTCGATATGATTGTGGAGCAATTAAAGTGTTATATGGTGGAGGAGAACCTAGGCAATGAATGCAGGGTTGTCTGATGGGCCTTCACAAAATCTAGTTAGCTAAAAGTTTCAGTAACGATGACAGTGGGTCCCACCAACGCCACATGTGCGTATACAACGCTACGACAAGCGCGGTGGCCTCGCGTGACGCTCAGATGCAAGTTGAGTGACCGTATCTCGTATTCTCTATGTATGATGACTGTATTAACCTCGGTTGTCAAGTACAATGACTAATGGTGAATTTAACTCTTTTCGGCGCATACAACCCTAATTGGGCATGCATTCTTAACTATAAGTGGTTCAAACTAAAGGCTCACTTCTACTTCATTTTGTGGTTTCTAGTGTAAAATTTAGATCAAATTTATGCTAAAATCTCAAAATGTACCGAAGCGGGACTTTGGTGGCATTACACTTGTATCTTAACTGCATCTGTATGGAAATCCAGTCTAGTGATTTTGCTAGGGCATCGGAAGAGTCCAAAGTACTATACAAAATCCGTTTGACATCTTCTCTTGGGTGTGCAAGGTATCTCATTTCTCAAGGCTTGACTTTTCGTGGCCATGACGAGACTTCCACTTCATTGAACAAGGGTAACTTTCGTGAGATGATAGACTGGCATAAAGCTAATGATGAGAAAGTGAGACATGCTTTTGACCATGGTGGGAGATGCAAGATGCTTGCTCCCAAAATTCAAAAAGATCTTTCGAGGTGTTGTGCAGAAGAGGTCACAACTGTGATTATGAGAGAAATTGGTGATAAGAAATTCTCTGTTCTTATTGATGAATCACGTGATATATCCGTGAAAGAACAAATGGCAGTAATGTTGAGGTATGTACTAGTTAATTATTATGTTTACCTATTATATTTGTCCGATAATTATATTTAACTCTTTTAATATATTAATTGTGTTTCCTGTAGGTATGTGAATAATGAAGGGAAGGTTGTTGAACGATTTCTCTCTCTATATCATGTCCATGAGACTACATCAGCTGCACTAAAGGTAGCTCTTGTTGACATTCTTGATCATTACAAGTTATCCATTCATAGGCTGCGGGGGCAAGGATATGATGGGGCTTGAAATATGAGGGGTGAATTCAATGGTTTGTAAAAGAAAATTCTTGATGAGAACCCCTATGCTTTCTATGTTCATTGTTTTGCCCACCGTCTGCAATTGGTGGTTGTCTCAGTTGCTAGTTGTTGCTCTTCCGTTTATGATTTGTTTGAGCATGTCAATTTGATTGTCAACACAACAAGTGCATCTTGCAAGAGGAGGGATATATTGATAGAAGAACATCATCAAAATATTTTAGATCAACTTGAGAGAGGCGAGAAATTAACTAGAAGAGGTTTGAACCAAGAAACAAGTTTATCTCGAGCAGGGGATACTAGATGGGGTTCACACCATACAACTTTGCTTCGTTTGAGTGAAATGTGGAAGTCAGTATTATTTGTGCTTCGTGAGGTCAATGATGAGGGGCGTGGGCCATCTCAAGCAGCAGGTTTGATAGAAATAATGGAGAGCTTCAGATTTGCTTTCACCTTGAATCTAATGATAAAGTTGCTTGGTATTACAAATGATCTATCACACATATTGCAAAGAAAAGATATAAACATTGTTAATGCTATGGAATTAGTTGCTGATGTTAAAGCTCGGTTGGCCACTATGAGAGATAGTGGATGGGAGAATTTTTTCGATGAAATCCTCCAGTTTTGTGCTCCCAAAGGTATCCCAGTGCCTACTATGGATGAACGAATTCCTGTTCGGGGTCGTTCGAGGCTTGATGGTATGACTTACACTTATCTCCATTTCTATCGAGTTGAGGTCTTTTATGTTGCCATCGACAAGATATGCACCGAGATGAATCATCGCTTTAATGATGCATCTTCAGAGATAATAGTGGCCTTCTCATGTCTTCATTCAAAAAATTCTTTCTGCAAGTTTGATGTTGAAAAGCTTGCTAACCTAGCTGGAACTTATCGTGGGGATTTCACTAGTGATGATCGTACAATCATAAGAGACCAACTTCAGACTTACAATCTTCATGTCCGAAGGCATGATGCATTTAGTTATTGTAAAGATCTTGAAGGTTGTGGCGCCCCGCAAAAACCACTACTAGAAAATCGCGTTGTTTTTGTGCATTGCATCATCATGACCGCATGCTCATGTCATCATGCCATATTGCATTTGAGCATCGTCATCATTATGCATGGTTTTTGTCTAAACTATTTTCGAAACGCCTAGTTTTGTTTTCTAAATACTCCCGTCTTTATTCAAATTAAAACCCGGGTCTCCGGATTATTTTGTTTCGTCTAACCACGGTTTTCAAAAGCCCCGTTGTAAATAAATAAAATGTTTAAATATTTTTAGGGGGCAGCCGAACCGGGCCGATCCGACCCAGTCGGCCACCCCAGTACAAAACCAGCCTGTCTAATTCCTAATCTACCCAATCCTATTCTAACCACCCTGCCTCCACCTCACCCCGGCCAATCGCAAACTGCCACCTCATCCTCTCCACATCACCCTGCCAATCCGGCGCCACCTCCGCTAGGCAAGACACACACATACATGCGACACACACCACACACCAAGCCGTCCACCCTGTCCCCCCGGTCCCACCCCGCAGCCCCACACCACCCGGTCAACCGCCCTGCCCCCACCTGCCGGTCCCACTCCCACCCCGTCACGTTCCCTGGCCACTTGTCCCCGCTCCTCTCTCTCTCTTCCCGTCTCTCTTCCCTCGCCTCCCATCGCGCCGCCTCCTCTGCCGCCGTCGCCTCCCACCGTCCACGACCCCGCTCCTCTCTTGCCCATCCCCACCGCCTCCTTCTCGCCCGCCGCCGCCAACGAACGCCGCAGCCGCCACGGCCGCCGCCGCTCGCCGAGCACGGCCCGCCCGGCCAAGCCGCTTGCGGATCCTCCTCGAGCCCGAGTCACACCACATCTCCTCCACGGGACCCCTCCTTCCTGCCATGTGCCCCTGCGTCCCCATGGCGCCGCCGCAGGAACTCCGGCGCCCCCGTCTTCCGCCGCTGCCAGCCTCCTCTGTCTCTCCTTCGCGAGCCAATGTCGCCCACCACCTTGCAGGCGTCCTGTCCCGCGGCGCCGTCCCTGCCAGAGCCCGTTGTCGCCTCCCCGGACTACCTCCTCCTCGCCCGCAGAGATGCCGCCGCTGCGGCCTGCGCCATCCACCACACCCCGAGCGCCTCACAAGCCTCTGCTCGACCATGTCTTGTCGTCGGGCTTCCCCCCGGTCAGCTCCGCCGCGTGCTTCCTCTGCTAATCGGTAGGTGTTGACCTTGGGGCTTCAGCAGTACAAGACCAAGGCGCAAGGAGAATTGACCCTGTAGTGGACTTCATCGATGGATGAAGTGAGGATTTTGGTGGCTCTCAGTTGTTGGGCAATGTCAAGCCCACGTGTGGAGTTTTTGGGAAAATTAAGAGGGAGATGCACATATTGTTTGGGGTGCCTGCAAGGTTTTGACAAGCAATCGCCAAGATCTCCTTCAAGGTTGTGGCGTGTCGGTTGTACTCGTGAGGTGGCAAGTGGTGCCAAGATCTTCCCGACACGGCTACCCTGGGGAAGTGTGGATTTGCAAGCCTGAGATGAACCTGAGGGATCATGGAACTCCAAGGTCGCCTCCCCGAACCCGGAGACCTTCTTCACGGATGCCAAGATCTCCCTCACGGATTGAAGACCGAACCTCGCCGAGACCTCGACAACAAGATCTCCTTCTTGGAACCAAGACCGATCTGGCGAGACGACCGAACCACATCGAACCAAGATCTTCGGTCCGAGATGTGTGAACCCAAACCCGAGCCTTATTTTATTAAATGATATATTACTTGTTGCATATAAAATTGCCATGCTCGCATACATAATTTGGTTGTTGGGGGCATTTAGGCGATTCACCTAAATTATATATGGAGTGTTTATGCGGGATATCTGCGTCTCATTCCGAACTCCATTTAAATTGGTGTAGCGAACCGATGCTATGTTTTGCCATGTTAATACAACATTTAAATTGCAGGGTATCTAAACAGCTTGAACCTATTAATTATTTGTCGGGACCCCGGTTCCGCTTAATATGACCTAATTGCATCGCAACTTTGCCATGCCATACATCATACATGCATCATGCCCGATCTTTTGCCGTATTATTAAATATTGCATCCGGTGTTTATTCTAGTGTTTTGGTTCTTCGCGGATAAGGCCGTTGAGTTGATGCGAGTATCGACCCGATCTTCGGATGAATCTTCGGCAATGTTTTCAGGCGAGCATCTCCCCCTTTCTACCTATCTTACTTTTATAGTATTTATTTCCTCCTGTTGATCTATTGCTATCTGTGTTGCGATGCTCTAGTTTTCGTACCCGAGATATCCCGTGCAGCCTTATATTGCCTTGGACACATCCTATTACATGTTGTTTGGTAGATAGTTGGCCTTGCGCGTCGTAGTCGCTTGCTCAAGTGCTGTTGTGTGTCGTCAAGTACCACAGTTGTTGGAGTATTGCCGCATGTTTAAAGTTGGAGATGATCAAGACTTTAATTACTGTTTAATAACTAAAAATGGAAGTAGGTAAATGCAGAGGCACAGGTGGGCAATAGATGTTATTTGGTTGTTAACCGTCCACTTGTGTCCCGTAGGACCCCGAGTTCTTGACACCTGTTCCGAGATCGAGCGCGCTAACCATAGGTGGGGTGTATGGGCACCCATCGATTTAGTACCGATTCCAAATCTTGCTTGGGGCCACAAGTAGTTTGGGGATTTATTACTATTCACTTATGCCATGTTTTATGCTTAATTTAAATTGTGCGAGGTCTTGCCGCACGTACTGCTTTGGAAGCGGAGTGTTTTGTGGCATCGACAAGCCCGAGAGTTTCGGGTTCCTTGCGTTACTGACCATCGACGCAAACCCCGAGTCCGTCTCGAGACCGCCGACTTCTATGGTAGCTTAGTGGGGTGGCCCCCCGTGCTTGCTTTGGGTCTGGGAAACGTCGTGTCCAAAACCCCGTCGACATACCGTTGGGTGTATGTTTTGTGATCTTGTACCTACCTGATCCGACAACGAGGTGTAGGTGCGTGTGGGAACTTTGGTGCACCCCTGCAGGGTGAAATCTTTTCGAGAAGCCGTGTCCGCGGTTATGGACGACTTGGAGCACAGGTCTCGATCATAGACAACCATAACTAAAGTTTACTGTTATAATTTGACTGGTATCCGATATGACTAGTAATCAGCTTCACCACAACGGAATGGCTAAATAAAAGTACCAACAACTGCTGGGTTTTGGGATATCTCCTGCTAATGGAATTTGACTAGTAAGTGTCGCAACTACAACGGAATGGTTAACTAAAATTGCCCACTGCTTATTATATCAGGATGATTATCTTTACCTGACTAGTAATTGCTGCAACGATAACTGAATAAATAAAACTGCCAACTGTGTGAGTTCCTCGGTTGACTTCCTCGTTTGGTCTCGAGGGGGGGAATACCAGGATGGGTATGTTTGGTGGTAGTATCAGATTGGTTCCGAATAGGTCTTTCTTACCCCTCTCGATATAGCCGGTTATATCGAGTCTCTATAGGTTGTTTAGTGCATGTTGCGCCGCTTCACCACCATACCTATGTAGGCGAGGACCGCCAATTCTAGCCTCGCCGTACCGCCTCGATCGACCGCTCTCTTTTTCCTTTGCCCTTGTCGGCACCCCTTTTGTTTAATCAGGTTTTGAGATCGACGTCGTTAGCAGGGTTACCCTTCCGGCTTGGCCTGGGCAGGGTTATGGACGCCATTGGTTATTCTTCAGGGCTCTTAGCTCAATTTGCATCTTGTCCGTACTCGGACGCTATATCGTTTTAAAGGTGATTTGGATCTTTGTATTGTATATCTGTATTCTTGACTCATTGAGTCGCTGTTGTATATATATCTGTTCTGTGGGGTCCATCGTGGACTTTTGTGTAATGGTATTACTTCGTTTTCCACCCGCACGAAAGTGCCTGGTGGGCACCTTTGAATCGTTTCTATGCGGGTTTGGCGGGTTTCGCTAAAACTTACATAGGGCCGATTCTAAGGGTGTTACAAAGGTTTGGCTTCAATGATGGTTGAAACCGAGAAATATTTGGTTTTTCCATTTGTCTACAAACTCATTGAGTTGGCTCTGTTATTGCCGGTCTCAACCGCATCAGTTGAGCGAGCATTCTCGGCAATGAAGATTATCAAGTCTAAATTGCGCAATAAAATGAACAATGTGTGGTTTAATAACTTGATGATTTGCTACACTGAGCGGGAGATTTTTAGGAAGCTTGACGATGATGCTATTGTGAGACGTTTTCAAGCCATCAAAGATCGGAAAGGACAATTGCCTAAGTGTAATTAGCACATTACTGGTATGCTCTACTGTCTCCAATTTGTTTATGGCTTCCATCATCCCATGCAAAGTAGTATAATTTACTAATATATTTTTATATCTTGTAGATTCTCTATATATATTACAGGCTTACAGCAGTCGAAAAAGGAAATTTGCACATTGGAGTTTTATTATCGATTTATCAAAAGTTTATTTTAATATTCTATGGTTAGTATACTTAGCAGGATATACCTTAATTTACGTTTTTTTAACATCTATGATCTATGCTACAATATTGATTATATCCATATGATGTTTATCCAAATATATGATATTTACGATTCTTGGTAAACCAACGTGTAGTCTTTTAAGTTTTTAGTGTGCCCGGTCTTTAAAAACTTGCTAGGTCCGCCACTGTGTGTGGGTGATACCTAACTCAGCCTAAACATAAGTATATAATAAAGAAAGGCTCTAAACATTATTACATCCCCTTGGGTGTTGTAGCGGCGAAGCTTGAATTTCTTTAGCAGCAGGTAGCAAGATCGATTCCCACTGCTGTAGTTAAATATTTTCATATTTGTTTTATTATTTTTACAACCACTGATATGTGGGGCCGCTTGTCAGGCTGCGCGAGAAAATACATAGGAGTTATTTTGCAATAAATCGATGCCACATTGGACCTACAGTTGGACAAATTTGGTTAAAATCGTACAAATTCGATCGAATTGGACTAAAATGCTCTTAGATTACAAGTTATGGAACTAATATTGCTTACTTTGCAAGATGTGGGACTAAAATGCTCCCGCGATGCAAGTTGTGGGACTAAAAATATATATACCTCCAAATATAGCTTGACATAGTGCTGGCCAATTCCAACTAGAGTGATCATAAAGTTGGTTCTCACTTCATCCGTTATATTCCTTAACCCATTGTTTTTGATGGTGAGCATTGGAATGCATTAAAAGATCTTCGTCCTTCGAGCCACCTCATAGCCTATTTCTTCCACCATCTTCTCAACAATTAATAGTGGCCAGCCTTCTATCTCTATGTCATCATAGCGGATAATGTGGCCATCCACATAGGTTCTGTCATAGGCACTGCCAATAAAATATCCACCATGATGTATTTTCAGAGAAAATTATGTACTTCCTCGACCTGCAACATTGCAATTAACTGATACATTTAACTGAACTGAAACATTGCAAGTAAATTCATTGCAGTGAGGAAAAATGGGAATCCCCTAAAACATTGTAGTCCAATTAACTATTTTAGAAAAGTAAATCATCGGGTCAATTGTCAGTACCATCTTTGAATATTATCAACTTCAAAAAATCACTCTTTTACTTAACCCCTACCAAACCCTATCCAAATCCCGTGCACAACCCATACGACAGACAAACATCAACCTTTCAGCTATGAACAATGTCGCTACACCAACGAAACATATCCTAATCCACGCCCAATGATCTCCCAAATCACCCCAAAACCTTAACAGATACTCCCAATCGACCGCGTAAAACCTTGCCAACTGCCATCTCCAAAACAGAGTACCACCTTCCTTCCACAAGGAAAACCCTAAAAGGGGAGAAAAACCATGGATTTCAGTCTGGAGAGAGGACGATCGGAACATACCGTAGACGGGAGCGGGATGGCCTTCCGGCCGGTGACGAGGAAGCATCGTCGCGTCGCCAAGACACCACCCCAGAGCAGAGCCAACCCCCTCTCCACCACTGGAGTCTGTCAATGAAAACCTCCGCTGCCGAGAACAGCTGTGGCGTCGTCGTGGCGGAGCTGTGTGCGCGGCTTTACCTCTCCCCCTCCCTCAACCTTCACCTCGATATGATTGGGGAGCAATTAAAGTGTTATATGGTGGAGGAGCACCTAGGCAATGAATGCAGGGTTGTCTGATGGGCGTTCACAAAATCCAGGTAGCTAAAAGTTTCAGTAACGATGACAGTGGGTCCCACCAACGCCACATGTGCGTATACAACGCTACGACAAGCGCGGTGGCGTCGCGTGACGCTCAGATGCAAGTTGAGTGACCGTATCTCGTATTCTCTATGTATGATGACTGTATTAACCTCGGTTGTCAAGTACAATGACTAATGGTGAATTTAACTCTTTTCGGCGCATACAACCCTAATTGGGCATGCATTCTTAACTATAAGTGGGTCAAACTAAAGGCTCACTTCTACTTCATTTTGTGGTTTTTAGTGTAAAATTTAGATCAAATTTATGCTAAAATCTCAAAATGTACCGAAGCGGGACTTTGGTGGCATTCCACTTGTATCTTAACTGCATCTGTATGAAAATCCAGTCTAGTGATTTTGTTCTGGCCGATTTATACACGGTCGATCCTCCGGGACATGTGGCCACGAAGATTGGCACATGCTTTTGGTGACATGGCTGCTGGCTATGGTGTGGATACGAGACCATCCAAACTCCGTGCGTGGCCGAACTCACCTCCCTTGTCTGCACCTTTACACGTACATACACTTGCATGCCTAAGTTAGTTATTTCCGTTACATGGAAGCGTTGTAATGATAGTAGCTCCGACATGAAGGAATTAAGTGCAAGTCAAACGCAAACCATGTGGTCCTTGTATAGTTGTACGTACTCACAGAAGGTTTTATGGTTCTAGTGGGCGCATGATAAGGTGGTGCCCGCTCCTCTACATGACTTTTTTAGGATAAAATGGAACTTCATTACTCATGTAGGGTTACAAGACAGTCTTGCTCGGCAATGTGAATAATAACACCAGGGCTCCGAACCTAACCAAGTAATAGTATGGTTTTCAACTCCCGCTAAATTAGCAAGTTTGTGACTTACTCTAATCTGAGAGAGCTCCACTTTTACAAGATCATGACCTCTCTCATAACAAAATAACAATCTAAGGTTTGTAATCAGATTAACTAGATGTGATCTATCTTGTGTCTTATCTTTAGCAACAGTAGTCAGTTGTTACAATTTGGGATACAAGAATGTGTTAGTTGACTTTGAAAGGAAATAGCAAATTCCACTTTCGTGGTGGTGGTGTCGTGGGGGCGGCTTGCTCGGGAACCAAAAAGATGGAGCGAGCTAGCTAGCTTGCGTAAGACCACTTGTTTAATTAGTAGATTGCTTGGACTAACTGGGTCGCCCCAAGTGGCTTGTCTCTCCAGTGACGGCGACACTGCTTCGGGCGTTGAGTTGGTTTTCTGGTTGAATTTTTAGCTATCTCATTAGGGTCCTTATTGTAAAATGCTAGGCCTCAACTATAATTTTTTTCTTTATGGCCATCGTGTAAATTGTATCCCACCATTGAAAATTAAGCCTCTAGGTCCTTCTAGACCCATCCTCTGTTCAGAAAAAGACTCATTGCGCCCCATTATCGTGGACTAACTATGTACCACATCTGTTGTTATTTGTGAGCAAGTTTACTTGAAAATGTTTGTGAATCATGAATAACTTACAGTATGCTTTGTTTAACTTTACTTGAAGTTACAATGGGATAAGATATACCCCCGAGGGGGCTTTTCCTTCAAAAATAAAAGCAAGAGAGAACTGCAAAGACATTATTTCTTTTATGTGGAGACTGATAAGATCAGAACATGTCAGCTATATTCATCAAGAAAATAGATTTTAACCCACAACTATACTCATCATTATAAAAAAAACTACCATAAGTTACTGAAACTCATAGTTATTGACATCCATCGATCGATTTCTGTATTTGCAGAATTAACAATTGAGAGCTCCAAAATATTCCACATAATAACCTGTTTTCTTTTTATTGATTTGAATCATACTCCCTCTGTTTTGCTATACAAGGCCATCTCATAATTTGGGTCTAACTTTGATCATCAATTTGGGCAACAAAATATATGTTATATGCCACAGAAAGCATACCAATGGATTCGAAGTTTCTATTTTTTGTTGCATATAACGTAGTCTTATTTTGTTGCTCAAATCGATGGTCAAAGTTGAACCCAATTCACAAAGTGTCTTTGCATCTAGAAAAATGGAGGGAGTAATTACAGATAGGACGACGAATAAGATAGAATGCATGACTTACAGTACAGCTAAACAAATGAAAACAGCAGGTGTGGTTCCTTGGTAGCTACATCCAGAACGCTACGGGAGAAAAAGACGGGAGTTGCCTAGAGGCAGGACAAAAGGTAGTATTTCTATCGATGATTCGCAGCTTGCCCTCGTGACTATACTTGTCAGGAATATGCGTGCTCCACATGACCATGTTCGTCTCAAGTATATTCCTGATTTCAAAGAAGCACAGAGGACGGAAATCGTCCTTGGTGGTGGTCATGATTTCAAAGGAGATAGGTCGCAGCATGAAGTAGTAGGCAAACGTGATTAGCACGTCGTCGTTGCCGGCGGTCACGAAGAAGTTGAGGGCATTGTGAAGTGAATCGGTGAGGGGATTGCCGATGGCCAGCGATGCGGTTTCCGTGTGAAAGACCAAGGTTGCGGCAAATTGGTTGCTCATGACTATGATTTTGCTGCCCAGGGCGGCGAAGTCCATGGAATGGTGACGCATAGGTGACTGTAGCCGGAGGACGGGTGGGGCGCTCAGGTCAGGGTTGTAAGCCTGCGGTAGGTGAAGCCTATCAAGCTTCATGCACTAGCCAACGCAACCAAAAGTTCGAACTGATGGAAAGGGCTAGTGCAATCCACTTATACACTTCAACACCCCTCTCACGTGTGACTGGGATAAGTCAGCACGTGCAACCGGAAGAGAGTGACGGCGCGCGAAACTCACGTATGACTCAAGTGGCCTATACATAGACATAGAGGGGTCAACAGCAATTTTAGGATAAATTACGAAAGCCAAGACTTGAACTCGAGACCTTAGGCTCTGATACCGTGTCTGGGGGCCAAAGGCACAATATATAGTACAGGTACAGGTGCAAATATGCAGAAAGCCCCCTAACATATGGGGAAACTACAATATACAAATATATACATCTAACCCCCCCCCCCCCCCCCCCTCAAACTCATGGTGGATCCACAACACTGAGTTTGGAGAGTAAGAAATCATGCTGCGTTCTAATCCGTGCCTTCGTAAAGAAGTCTGCCAACTGTAACTCTGAAGACACATACTGAAGCGTAATAACCTAAGCCTGCACCTGAGCACGTGTATAGAAAGCATCAACACCAATATGCTTGGTAAGCTCATGCTTGACCGGATCACGTGCAACACTAATAGCACCTGTACTGTCAAACAAAACCAAAGTGGGTGTGGTAATAGAGACCCCAAAATCCGCAAGTAACCACCGTAACCAGGTCACCTCAGCAGTCAACAAGGACATAGCACGCAACTCAGCCTCAACACTCGAACGGGAAACCGCTATCTGTCTCTTCGTCTTTCAAGCAATGAGCGAACCACCAAGAAACACACAGTAAGCAGAAAGTGAACGGCGATCCGAAGGATCACTCGCCCACGTAGCATCCGAATAGCACTGGAGCTGGAGGGAGCTGGAACGAGGAAAGAAAAGGCGACGAGTGATCGTACCACGAATATAACAAAGAACACAGAGAAGATGACTATAGTGAGCAGTGGTAGGAGCAGAAACAAACTGACTCAGAATATGAACAGGATAAGAGATGTCAGGACGAGTGACAGCAAGATAAACAAGACTCCCAACAAGATGACGATAACGCGTCAGATCAGGAAGAGGATCACCATCAGTAGGTTGAAGCTTAACATTAAGCTCCATAGGGGTCTCAACAGTGCGCTCATCCCCAAGAGCAGCACGAGTAAGAAGATCCTGAATATACTTTTCCTAGGAGATGTAAAAGCCATCAGAAGTGGAGGAAACCTCAATCCCAAGAAAGTATCGAAGAGGACCAAGATCAGTCATATGAAACCGATCATGAAGATGAGCCTTAACAAAGGCGATATACTCAGAATCATCACCAGTAATGATCATATCATCAACATAGAGAAGAAGAAGAGTGCGTCCACGAGAAAAAGTGTAAACAACAGCGATGGATCATGAGCACTAGGGGAGAAACCAGCAGCAGTCACTACAGAAGCAAAGCGCTCAAACCAGGCACGAGGGGCCTGTTTGAGGCCATAAAGAGAACGTTGAAGACGACAAACCATCCCCTCGGGAACAGAATGCCCAGTAGGAGGCTGCATATAAACCTCCTCACTCAACTCACCATTGAGAAATGCGTTCTGAACATTAAGCTGGGACACAGACCAGTAACGAACAGAAGCAATAGCAAGAATAGTACGCACCATGGTCATATGAGCCACAGGAGCAAAGGTCTCATCATAGTCGCGACCATGCTCCTGCTGAAAACCACGAGCCACAAGACGCGCTTTATAGCGCTCAAGAGATCCATCAGAGCGGGTCTTAATCTTATAGACCAACTTACACGTGATAGGACGAACACTGGGAGGGGGAGAAACAAGATCCCAGGTGCCAGTGCGCTCAAGCGCAGCAATCTCCTCAGCCATGGCCAGCTGCCATTCAGGATGATGCTCAGCATCCCGATAAGAAGTCGGCTCGAAGGCAACAGAAAGACCATACTGACTAGGAGAGTAACGGTTGGGGGCACGACGCTAACGAACAAGACGAGTAGAGGAAAGCTCATCAGAGGAAGACGAGTCAGGAGACGACGATGAAGAAGAAGGAATAGCATAGGAAGACTCCGGAGAACGAGGAGAACTAGGAGAACTAGACGAAGCAGAGGAGGACGGTGTCGAAGAAGATACATCAGGGGGAGGAGATCCTGAAGAAGACACAATAGGAGTAGAAGGAGGTGTGTTAGGAAAGAGAAGAAAAGAGATATCTTCCACCGGGTAGGTACCAGCGGTGGGACGAGGATAGAATGGACGCGTCTCATCAAAGGTAACATCACGAGAGATACGCATCCGACGACCAACGGGGTCCCAACAGCGATAACCCTTATGCTCATCACTGTATCCAAGGAAGACACACTCAACAAACTGAGCGGTCGGTTTGGTGCGTTCGCGAGGAGCAAGTAGAACATAGCAAACACAACCAAACAAGCGAAGCATGGAGTAGTCTGGAGACTGTCCAGATAGGCGCTCAAGAGGGATACCACTGCAGAGAAGCAGAAGGCTGAATATTGATGAGGTAAGCCGACGTAGCGACAGCCTCAGCCCAGAAATGCGGCGGAAGAGAAGAAGCAATCATCATGGCACGAGTGGTCTCAAGAAGATGGCGATGCTTACGCTCAGCAACGCCATTCTGAGCATGTGCGCCAGGACAGGAGAACTAAGCAAGGGTGCCCTGCTTAGCAAGAACACCTCTCAACATCTGGGAGATATACTCACCAGCAGAATCAGCACGAAACACACGAATGGGGGTAGAATATTGAGTACGGACCATGGCCGCAAAACGCTGATATATGGAGAGCACTTCACTGCGAGAGCGCATAAAATGCAACCAAGTGTACCGAGAAAAATCATTGATGAATAAAATATAGTAGCGATGGCCCCCTTTCGAAACGAAAGGAGCCGGACCCCAAACATCGGAATGAACTAAATCAAAAGGTCGCTAAGATACAGACGCGCTAGTAGGATAGGGAAGCTGAATCTGTTTACCCAACCTACAACCCTGAAAATGTAAAGACCCATCTCCTGAGACAGACCCCAAAAGGCCACGATGGACTAATGACGACAGGCGAGAGTCACAAAGGTGACCAAGACAATGATGCCACTGCTGAAAGGAGCTGGTAGCAGAGGCGACGACCGGAGAAGAACTGGCAGATGAAGTGGCAACAGAAGGAACACGAAGCCAGTCTAACTCCCAAAGTCCTGAAGAGTCACGGTTGCGAGGCGGCTCAACCAGGGCTGTGTGCGGATCTGAACAACACAAGAATCAAGATCAAGAATGATGTGACAACCAGAGTCGATGGTGGCTAGCAGAAACAGATTCATCCTAAGAAGAGGGACATGAGAAATATCGAGAATGTAAAAATAAGAAGTAGAGAGGTGCCCGACTAAAACAGAAGAGAGGTACCATCGGTAGTAAAAACACGGACAGAGAAGATTGAGAACGAAGCGGATGAAAAGAAGACTCGGAGATCATATGAAAGGAAGCTCGAATCCATATACCACGAGACGTGCACTGTGTAGAAGGTGGTGGTCGCAGATTCCTAAAGAATCGATCCACAAGAAGGTGCCCATCGAAGAAGAGCACATGGCACAAGCGCACCACGAAGACTCGATAATGTCGATCGGAGAGAGAGCAACTGCGAAGACCGGAAGGGGCCGACCGCCTGAGCCTGGTCTGGCCGTGGCGGGATCCGTGTATAAGCGGCCCAAGTGTGGCCATCCTGTTGCGATGAAGCGATGTGAAGAGAACCACGACGACCCTGACCACGAGCCTGCTGGTGCGGACTCTGACCCTGAGGCTGCTGGTGGTGACTCGGACCCTGAGACTGCTGGTGGTGACTCGGACCCTAAGACCGGCTGGTCTTTGAAGCCGACCGACTGGAGGAGTGGGTAGTATCGGCGGCACGAAGGACCCCTACCGAGTCAAGGGAGCAGACGGCATAGGAGGACCACGAGTAGCAAGCACAGATGGAACCGCAAGAAGACCAGCACCACGGAGACGGGTCTCCTCAGCCCGAAGCTCAGACAACACCTCAGAGAGCGGAACACGACCACGAGCATTCAGCTGAGCACGTCGGGGCTCAAACTCCTGGCGGAGCCGACACAGAAACTCATAGATGCGGTGAAACTCCAAATCGAGCGCTGTCTGGCGGACGAGCATGTGCCACAAACATCAGTACAGAGAGAATCAAGCTGACGCCAGATAGCAGCACTCTAAGTATAGAACTCATCAATAGTGGAATCACCCTGCTGAAGAGCATGCTCCTGGCGAACCACAGACAGGTAAAGAGCATCCCTAGACGACTGATAGAGCTGACGAAGATGTGCCCACTGAGAGGCAATAGTAGGGAGACTCATGAACTCAAGAAGACATCGAGGCGAGAACTCTTGAGGTGAGAATAAAGCAGCACGAGCATCCTCATCGACCCACTGAGTGTAGGCAGTCAGAGCGTGGCGATAGGCCTCGGGATCAGAAGAGTACTGCTTGAAATTCAGGTCATAAGCAGCAACATCACTATCATCAGCACTTTGAGCAGCATCCTTGGCCTTCTGAGAAGCATCAGCGTCGAGAATGATCAGCGTCGGCGGAAGAGGAGCCACAGGAGCAGGGGGCACAGCGGACAGGATACCTCGCCAGAGAGCACACCCCAAAGACGGGGACCGCGCATGTGAACGCGCATAAAGGCAGCGAAATCAGGATAATTCGCGCCATCGAAGATCACTAGGCAGCGAGGAATCGCAACATAACCCGATGAAGAAGACATCTCTCATTTTTTATTTTTTCTGGATCCGTCAACCCAACAGAAGCGAATGCCGCCAAAATCCGCGAAATTCGCCAACGGGGCGAGTTACCTAAGGACCGGGGGAGGCCAATTTCGGCCACCGGGGATCGATTCCCGACAGCGGTGACGGCCGGCGGCGACGGAGCCGACGACCTGAGGAGCTGATGTGGCATGCAGCTTGCGGACAGGGTCCAGATCGCAGGCAAGTGCAGAGGGGCATCGAGATCAGGAGGCCCGAGGAGGCACGTGCGGCATCAAGCAGGAGGCGGACCGATCGAGCAGGAGGTGGACCTATCACGAAGCTGCGTCTGGAGTCGGGAAGGAAGCGAGCATGGCAAAGCGGCGTCGGGAGTACGGGAAATATGGCATCTTTGCGTCACGGAGCCGGCCGGAAGCGGTCGGATTGGGAGGCGCAGTGCGGGGCGGAGCAGATCGGATTGGATCCAAACGGGCAACGACGGACCGATATGGAGACCAGTCAGGAACAAGGCGGCAACCGGCGGCGACGACGACGGCAAGATCGTCGGCGACAGGGACGGTGGCGGCTGCAGCGACGAAGTTGCGAGTAGGAGGAGGCTAACCTAGCTCTGATACCATGTCAGAAATATGCAACTTGTATTCCTCTGGGGGCCAAAGGCCACAATATATAATACAGGTACAGGTGCAAATATGTAGGAATCCCCCTAACATATGGGGAAAATACAATATACAAATATATACATCTAACACGAGTCACCATCAAAAGCATCCTGGAGCTCTAATCCGTCGGCTATCTCGCAATCAACAAGGAAAAACCTAGAGTCACCCATGTATGTGAGAGTATCCCCTTGCGCTTTAGCCACCTGATGCCGTGGGCTCCACATCCTGTGCTCCTTGGCCATCTTTCGGTTGGGCTACTGATTGCTGATGTTGCTACCGAGGGAGGGAACTTGGAAGGAGCAGATGTAGCCATCTGGGTGTAGACCAACCCAAGCATCTAGCTCGGCGTCGAAGTAACCTTGGAGTTGGAAAGGGAGAATCCATTCACCAAGGTGGCTCCACTCACGGCTGTTGGTGTCCAGGGAGAATGTACCGCTGACCTTGTTGTTGGACGACGCAGACAGAAATAAGGTGTGTCCGTCCGGGTGAAGGGCGTAGGATTTGATCGTTTCACGCTTGGTGAAGAAGGGGGTGTGGGCATACTTTTCCATGACCAATTTGTGCTCAGGCACAGAGGGCGGAAATCGTCCTTGGTGGTGGTCATGATTTCAAAGGAGATAGGTCGCAGCATGAAGTAGTAGGCAAACGTGATTAGCACGTCGTCGTTGTCGGCGGTCACAAAGAAGTTGAGGGCATTGTGAAGTGAATCGGTGAGGGGATTGCCGATAGCCAGCGATGCGGTTTCCGTGTGAAAGACCAAGGTTGCGGCAAATTGGTTGCTCATGACTATGATTTTGCTGCCCAGGGCGGCGAAGTCCATGGAATGGTGACACATAGGTGACTGTAGCCGGAGGACGGGTGGGGCGCTCAGGTCAGGGTTGTAAGCTTGCGGTAGGTGAAGCCTATCAAGCTTCATGCACTAGCCAACGCAACCAAAAGTTCGAACTGATGGAAAGGGCTAGTGCAATCCACTTATACACTTCAACACCCCCTCTCACGTGTGACGGGGATAAGTCAGGACGTGCAACCGGAAGAGAGTGACGGCGCGCGAAACTCACGTATGACTCAAGTGGCCTATACGTGGACATAGAGGGGTCAACATCAATTTTAGGATAAATTACGAAAGCCAAGACTTGAACTCGAGACCTTAGGCTCTGGTACCATGTCTGGGGGCCAAAGGCCACAATATATAGTACAGGTACAGGTGCAAATATGCAGAAAGCCCCCTAACATATGGGGAAACTACAATATACAAATATATACATCTAACACCCCCCCCCCTCAAACTCATGGTGGATCCACAACACTGAGTTTGGAGAGTAAGAAATCATGTTGCGCTCTAATCTGTGCCTTCGTAAAGAAGTCTGCCAACTGTAACTCTGAAGGCACATACTGAAGCGTAATAACCTGAGCCTGCACCTAAGCACGTGTATAGAAAGCATCAACACCAATATGCTTGGTAAGCTCATGCTTGACCGGATCACGTGCAACACTAATAGCACATGTACTGTCAGACAAAACCAAAGTGGGTGTGGTAATAGAGACCCCAAAATCCGCAAGTAACCACTGTAACCAGGTCACCTCAGCAGTCAACAAGGCCATAGCACGAAACTTAGCCTCAACACTCGAACGGGAAACCGCTATCTGTTTCTTCGTCTTCCAAACAATGAGCGAACCACCAAGAAACACACAGTAAGCAGAAAGTGAACGGCGATCTGAAGGATCACTCGCCCATGTAGCTTTCGAATAGCACTGGAGCTGGATGGATCTGGAACTAGGAAAGAAAAGGCGACAAGTGATCGTACCACGAAGATAACAAAGAACACGGAGAAGATGACTATAGCGAACAGTGGTAGGAGCAGAAACAAACTGACTAAGAATATGAACAGGATAAGAGATGTCAGGATGAGTGACAGCAAGATAAACAAAGACTCCCAACAATATGATGATAACACGTCGGATTAGGAAGAGGATCACCATCAGTAGGTTGAAGCTTAACATTAAGCTCCATAGGGGTCTCAACAGTGCGCTCATCCTCAAGAGCAGCACGAGCAAGAAGATCCTGAATATACTTTTCCTGAGAGATAGAAAAGCCATCAGAAGTGGAGGAGATCTCAATCCCAAAGAAACTAGCAGAGAGGGCCAAGGTCAGTCATAAGAAATTGATCACGAATATGAGCCTTAACAAAGGCAATATACTCAGGATCATCACCAGTAATGATCATATCATCAACATAGATAAGGAGAAGAGTGCGTCCACGAGGAGAAGTGTGAACAAATAGTGTTGGATCATGAGCACTGGGTGAGAAACTAGCAGCGGTCACCACAGAGGCAAAGCGCTCAAAACAAATACGAGGGGCCTGTTTCAGGCCATAAAGAGAACGTCGAAGACGACAAACCATCCCATCGGGAACAGAATACCCAGGAGGAGGCTGCATGTAAATCTCCTCACTCAATTCTCCATTGAGAAAAGCGTTCTGAACATCAAGCTGAGACACAGACCAGTGTCAAACAGAAGCAACAGCAAGAAGAGTGCGCATAGTGGTCATATGAGCCACAGGGGCAAAGGTCTCATCATAGTCATGGCCGTGCTCCTGCTGAAAACCATGAGCCACAAGACGCGCTTTATAGCGCTCAAGAGATCCATCAGATCAGGTCTTAATTTTACAGACCCACTTGCACGTGATGGGATGAACACCGGGAAGGGGAGATACAAGATCCCAGGTGCCAGTGCGCTCAAGCGCAGCGATCTCCTCAGCCATGGCAAGATGCCATTCGGGATGACGCTCAGCATCCCGATAAGAAATCGGCTCAAGGGCAACAGAGAGACCGTACTGACTAGGAGAGTAACGATCAGGTGGACGACGAAGACGAGTCACCGGAAGAGGAGAGGGAAGCTCGTCAGAAGAAGAAGACATATCAGAAGAAGAATAAGAAGAAGAAGAAGAAGAAGAAGAAGAAGAAGGGACATCAGGAGGAGGATCTGGAGCATCAGAGCGAAGAGAATAATGAAAGGGAAAATGAGACAATGGTGAGGTGGGTGGAGGATCAGGAGAAGAAGTAGGAGAACTAGGTGGGGAGGAGGACAACGGGGTCAAAGGTGAGACATCAGCAATAATAGGTCCCGAAGGAGGAGCAATAGGAACAAAGGGAGATGTGTTAGGAAAAAGTAGAAAGGGGATATCCTCCATCGGATAGGTCAAGGAGATGGTGCGAGGATAGAAATGACGCGTCTCATAAAACGTGACATCACGAGAAATGCGCATCCGACGACCAACAGGGTCCCAAAACCGATAGCCTTATGCTCATCACTGTATCCAAGAAAGACACACTCAACAGACTGAGCGGTCAGTTTGGTGCGTTCACGAGGGGGGAGAAGAACATAACAAACGCAAACGAGCAACGGGTACCGAGTAATCAGGAGGATGACCAGAGAGGCGCTCTAGAGGAATACCACCCTGCAGAGCAGCAGTGGGTTGAATATTGACGAGATAGGTGGCAGTGGAAACAGCCTTAGCCCAAAAGTGAGGCGGAAGAGAAGCGGCAATCATCAACGCACGAGTCGTCTAAAGAAGGTGACGATGCTTGCGCTCAGCCACACCATTCTGAGCATGAGCACCAGGACAAGAAAACTGAGCAAGAGTACCCTCCTCAGCAAGAAAAGCACGCAGTGAATGAGAGATATACTCGCCAGCAGAATCTGCACGAAACACACGAATAGGAGTGGAGAACTGGGTACGAACCATGGCAGCAAATTTCTTATAGGTAAACAAGACCTCACTACGAGAAGACATGAAATATATCCAAGTGTGACGAGAAAAATCATCTATAAAGAGAACATAGTAGCGATGACCTCCTTTCGACGGGAAGGGAGCTGGACCCCAAACATCAGAATGAACAAGATCAAAAGGACGCTCGGACACAGACTCACTGTGAGGATACGGTAGCTGAATCTGCTTACCAAGGTGGCAACCCTGACAATCCAAAGAAGCGTTTCCGGAGACAGGCCCCAGAACACCACGATGAACTAAAGACAAGAGTCGAGAACCACATAAATGTCCAAGACGATGATGCCACTGCTGAAAAGAGCTAGTAGCAACGGCTAAAGATGCCGAGGAATTGGCGACGGTGGCATCGGAAGGAAGACGAAGCCAGTGAAGCTCCCAGAGGCCATCATGGCGGTGGGGGCCAGCACCAAGCATAGTGTCGGTGCGATGATCCTGAACAGAACAGGAATCAAAGTCGAGAGTGATGCTACAACGAGAGTCGACGATCTGACTACCAGAAAAGAGTTGCATGTTAAGTTGAGGAACATGCGCAACAGAAGGAACATGAAACGAGGAAGTACTAAGAATGCCTAGACTAATGACTGGGTGAGGGGTACCATCAGCAGTAAGAACACGGACAGGAGGAGCGACAGGTCGAACAGAATGCAACAAGGAAGAATCAGGAGTCATATGAAAAGAAGCTCCAGTATCAAGATGGGGTCGACGAAGGACGGTCACAACCGTCTGAAGAAGCCGCAAGAGTCGATGTCGAGTGGCCAGCCGACATAGACGGGGTCGGCGAAGCGCGGCCATAACCACGTGAAGAGGCCGCGAAAAACGATGTAGAGCAGCAGGCCGACGTAGACGAAGTCGGCGAAGGGTGGCCATAGCCGCGTGAAGAGGCCGCGAAGGTCGATGTGGAGCGGCAGGCCGACGGAGACGGAGTGGGCAAAGCGCGGCCATAACCACGTGAAGAGGCCATGAAAGTCGATGTAGAGCGACAGGTCGACATAGAGGAAGTCGGCGAACGGTGGCCGCAACCGCGAGAAGAAGCCGCTAGGGCCGACAGAGAGCAGCGCGACGATAAAGACGAAGTAGACGGGCAAGGACCATCTAGAGACGGAAACAACATTTTTTTGGAGAGAGAAAACAGATCTGAAATCTAGAACAGTGTGTGCTGGTCAAAGAGGCTCACGCGCCGCTGGCGTCACTTGAAATTAGCGGGCCTTGAGGCTAAGGCCGAGGCATGCAGAGCCGGGTGAATGGGACCAGCTGACCAAGGACGGGCGATGGGATTTGGCCGGCTGCTGGCGGCCGGATGATCGGGCGGTCACGGACAGTACTGTCGACCTTGCAGATAGAATGAGCAGCGGAAAAAAACCCGGCAACGACAGCGAGAGAGATTGGCGGCGCCGGTGAGATCGGATCTGAGCACGAGTTGCGCGTGCGAAAAAAAAGAACCTATAGCTCTGATACCATGTCAAGCTTCATGCACTAGCCAACACAACCAAAAGTACGAATTGATAAAAAGGGCTAGTGCAATCCACTTATACACTTCAACAAAGCCCGTGTCCCAGTCATCCAGAACCAGATAGAAGCTCTTGTGCTTGTTGATGATGCAATCATAGCCCTCCTCGCCCTGTCGTCGCCGCTTCGACATGCTACAAACCGGAGATGAAAGATGTGATTTTTGTTAGATCTATGCAATCGATCTTGTGGGCGTTGGGGCGGATGTAGATATAGCCACGAAACTCAATTGCAGGACGGGGAGGAGACAGGGGGGTCGCGCGTGAGAGTGTTTTTGTTGACAGGCGCACAGAGAGAGTAAATTGCAAATAACTACGACAATTGGGACTCGAGTTTCAAAAATAATTCAGGTTTGCTGCAAAAAACTACAACTTTTTAGACTACTTAAAAAAACTACAACTTTTCAGACTAATGGCTTAAAAAAACTATAACTTTTATGCAATCGTTCTATTAACGGGTTTGATAGCATTTCTGACAGAGTGGGCCCACCACAGATCATGACGTGGCAGGCGGGATGGAGGAAATCAGCGTGAGCTCCAATCCCTTCTTCCTGTTGACCAAACCTGGAGCAGCCGTGATTCCCCTCCAGCACGCGAAGCTTGCTCACGGGCAGAGCCCCTCCCCTACCGGGAGCTCGGCCGACGGACCTCCTCTCCTCCCTGCCGCGGTCTCGGCCGGCTGCTCACGCACAGGGCGTCGAGCTCAGCGGACGGCGGCGCTCACCAGCGAGCTGCGGGACGCGTGTGGGGCGGCGTGGCGGCCAGCGAGCACGCGCTGGAGGACGGCGAGCGTGACAGCGAATTACGGCTGGCGAGCTGTGGGCTTCACGCGCCGGGCGGCGACCCGCTGGCTTCACGCGTCGTGCGGTGCGGCGGCCGGCGAGCACGCGCTGGGTGGCGAACGTGGTGGCCGACGTGGCGGTGACCGCCACGCTCGGAGGCCGGCGAGCGTGACGGCAAAGTACGGTTGGCGAGCTGTGGGCTTCACGCGCCGGGCGGCGACCCGCTGGCTTCAGATGCACGGCGGCGAACGCGACGGCCAGCGAGCACAGCGGCGAGCACGCGCCAGGTGGCGAACATGGCGGCCGGCATGGTCGGCACGGCGGTAACCTGGGGGATCCACGTGAGGAGGCCGACAAGCACGACGGCGACCAACGGCTGGTGAGCTGCAAGCTTCACGGCGGTGCGGCAGCAGCCGACAAACATGGCGGTCGTCGAGCTGCTCACGTGCGGGGCGGCGAGCGCCGTGTCTGGTAACGGGTCGGTGAGCTGCACACGCGGAAGCTGGTGGCACGCCGGCGAGCACGGGACAAGGGCGCGCGTTTAGTGGCGAGTGGCGGCCGTCGAGTTGCTCACGCGCGAAGCGGCGAGCGCTCCGGTGAGCACTGGTCAAGGGGCCGGTGCGTTTAGTTCCGCCCGCACCTACTGCGAGGTGGGTCCGAGCTTCCTCGTTAAGGGGCCTTCAAGCGCGTCCCTCTCATGTCTGCCATGTCACGCTTCACGGTGGACCTCGGAATTGCTATCAAACCAGCTAATTAAACGATTACATAAAAGTTATAGTTTTTTAAAGTCATTAGCCCGAAAATTTGTAGTTGTTTGCAGTAAACCTGAATTGTCATAGTTTTTTAAAACTCGAGCCCCAATTGTCGTAGCTTTTTGCAATTTTCTCGCGGAGAGATGATACCGGAGTCGGCTCACTTCCGTGTTCTAATAGTTCTCCCAATGGTTAATGTAGAACAGTAGGAGTTACCAAAGACTTACTCTCTGTTAGTCTCGGATAATTCGAGCTGCATCGGAATGTACACAGTAGTATACACCAAGGAATAATTTTTGTTATTGTTCTCACAAAACTCTTCCCTAGCCGGTATCTTTAATTTGCTAGAGTATGTGTATCTGAATCTGGTTAATTTTCACAAACACGAGGGAAAAAGGAAAGAACGGCGAGAGCACTCTGCAAATCGTTCAGCAAGGCAAGCTCTTGGAGCTACGGCTCGCCACGGCCAGTTTATTAGTAGTATCCGTGGTCATGTCCACTGACGCCGCTGCTCGACGCATGATGGGCAATGCAATCCCCCCGTAAGTTGGACCCCTGGCATTATCTTTGTCCTTTATTTTTTGGAGATTCGTGCTACCATTTTTACAGAACAACCCTCCCACCTCATTTCTCAAATCCATTGTTGTTTTGCTTATTAGCCCCTAGCTTTTTATGTTTTATACATTTTCGTCACTGTCTTCAAGGAAAGAACGTGATTCACAGATACATCTTTATTTTATTTAATTATCTAGTTTAATTAGCTAATCTAATTAATATAATTTAATTAACAATTTCTTACATAATTATTTTTTCAATAATATTTAACAATATTTCATATAATTTTTTTTAAGAATTTTTCTAGAAATATCCGTACAAGTTTTATATTTTTTTCAACAATTAATATAATTTGTTTTTTGAACGATCTCTTTTGATAATTTTTATTTTCTATTTTTTATTTAACAATATTTAGACTCTCTTACTTTGTTTCATCTTAGATTCAGAAGTTTCATACAAGATTCACACATTTTATAAACTTGTCGTACAAGTTTTATATTTTTTTTCAACAATTAATATAATTTGTTTATTCAATGATCTCTTTTGATAATTTTTATTTTTCTACTTTTTATTTAACAATATTTAGACACTCTTACTTTGTTTCATCTTAGATTCAGAATTTTCATACAAGATTCACATGTTTTACAAACTTGTTTCTGGCAAGAGATATTCATATAATGTAATCAACAATTTCTTACATAACTATTTTTTTTAATAATACTCAACAATATTTCATAGAATATTTTTATAAGAACTTTTCTAGAAATATTGTACGAGTTTCATACTTTTTCCAAGATAATTTTTTTAAGATACATGGGCAACACCGAAACTCAAATGACTCTTCAATAGAACTTTTTTGAAACTACTAACAACAATCAATCTTGATTATTATTTTTTGTAAGAACGTTTGTTATCACTAATAACAACAATCTGCATCAACCAAGATTAATACCAAGAACGTTTCATACAAGATTCACACAAGATTCACGAGATTTGGATAAAACTATGTTTCATCTTGACTAATTCATACAAGATAATTTAGGTACCAATATTTTCGGTAGCAATATTCAACCAATATTTTTGGTAACAAACAAACATTTATTTCATACATGATAAAATATTTTCAACAAAAAAGTCATGGAATTTTTCTTACATATTATTTTTCACAGAATTTTCCTGTAATAATTTTTCACACAAGATGTGAAATGGGAGGAGACCCTTGAACAGTTTCACACAAGATTCATGAGATATTCATATAATGTTTTCAAGACATATTCATATATTTTATTTCACAGAATATTGTTAGAATGTCTACATATGTTTCTGCCAAGAATCATACATGATTCATATAGTTTTTTCAAAGATTATCAAATCTGGTAGGTTTTATAGGATTTATACATCACAGACATTGATACAAATTCATAGAAGATTCATACAATAATCACTCATGATTCAGAACAAAATCATATGAATTGGTCAAACAAAGAACAGAGGGAGACAAATCGGGGGGAGGTGGGGCGGGAGCTCGAGATCCGGGAAGAGGAAATTACATGTTTCATAGGTCAAACAAATCTACAAGATCTAGAACAAAAAGCGTTCAACATGAACTTAGATCCGTTCCTCTCAAACCGAATAAGAAAAAATAAGAAAAAGTAGCCCCAGATCCGCCACTCCTAGCCAAGAACAAGAGCTCCATGGACAAATCAGGCGTCGTCGGTGTTGGGGAAGAGCATGGTCATCCTGCCCAACGAGGCGACATGGGGAAGGTAGGGAGGTGGGGAGCACGGGGGAGGAGGGGGAGGCGACGAGGTGGGGGGTGAGGTGGGGTGGTCGTCGTCTAGATGGCCGGCGCCGCGCGTGGTCGTCGACTCGTCGGTGCGTCTGATTCTCCATGGCCCGTCGCCTCCGTGGTTCTCCATGGCCAGATCTGGGGGAGGGGAGCACGGGGGAGGATGGGCAGCACAGGGGGGAGCACGGGGAAGGGGGAGAGCACGGGGAGGCCAGAAACCGCTGGAGGAGAACGACGCGTCTGTTGACTTTGTTTTGGGCTGGATGGTCATGCTCTCTTCTGGACTGAGGGTTAAATCCGAAATAGCTGGAGGGCCTAAAAGCAAATGTTTCACGGACGATGACCGAGTTGACTCTGCACGAATCTCCAGCAAATGGACTGCACAGATGGTGCCGGGGCCCAACCTAGGAGAGGAAAATCCACTCTCATGATCATCCGACGCATGATGGACTTCATTTCATGTTCTTGTCGAGGCTCTGCTTCACTATCCTTTCTAGGGCGTTCTGGCAAACCTTCGTGCCATTACAGGCGCCGGAGCCGTCGCTTGCCTGGCACGACAGCCCTTCCGCGCGCGGGCCGGAATGCGCTGCGCCCTGATCCTGTCCCGCCCATCGTCCTTGACCCGCTGCAAGATTTTGGCCGCCCTGCTCCGGGCGAGCGGCGACACCTGAGAGGAGCGCCTGGACGGCGCCGAGTCGTCGCATCCGCCGCATGAGCTCCCGTCCGGCGCCGCCACCGCCGTGCGCGAGCACCATGACCAGGTACGTCGCGTGCTCCTGGCACGGCGCACTCTCGTGCCGCGCCACGGCCTGCACCAACGCCCCCGGAGCCGTCTCGTCCTCGGCCATCTCCCGCCTAGCCGCCACCTTCGCCGCCGGCACGTCCGAGAGCAAGCCCAGCGCTGTCTCCGACGTCGTGTCGTCCACCGGGGAGAGCGCGAGGAGAGCGTGCACGACGCCGCTGACAGCCACGGCCCGGACGTGCTCGAGGTTGGCCAAGAGGTTGCGGAGCGCGGCCAGGCAGGAGAGTCGCGTGTCAGTTGGCGGCGCTGCTCATGGTGGCGACGAGGAACAGGAGAAGCTTGCCGGAGGAGAGTAAGAAGTCTCTGTTGGCCAGCAAGGAGAGGGAGAGGAGGAGGGCCAGGTCCCTGTCGGCCATGAGCTGCGGCAGCTCCTTGAGCAGGCCGGCCTTCAACTGTATGCTGCACCTTGTTTCTGAAAGACTGTGTTGAGGTTGGCGCACCGGTAGACGAGTTGGTCAAGAGGGAAGATCACTATCGTGCAGGGTCATCACGAGTGATATTAGCGTGCACCTTTTTCATTTTTAACAATCGTGCCACCATGTTACGCAGCATGGAAGATGCGCGTGGGAAAAAAAATGCAGTGCAAGTCTGCACACATCATCCATTTATGTGTATCGTCTCTGTTTTAAAATATAAGATGTTTTAGGTTTATGAAAAAAGTATATCTAGATTTTTTTAGTGTGTAGATTCATTTTAAACAGGAGTACACCTATATATTAAAAAAAGTCTAGATATATTTGCTTCACAAAATTTTATATTTTGAAACGGAGGAAATATAGGATATGTTTGGATTGTGCCTACAACAGCTCTACCAAAATTAGCTAGCCAATTTTTTGGCACAAGATTCTGCCGCCCGGGGGTTGGCCAAAAATTTGGCTAAAATCTATGAAGGAAGCAATAAATGGTCCATAGGCAACCACATAATTGGCAACAAACCAAATAGGTTGAAGGATATTTGGCATGACCAAAATTTTGGTATGGTGAATTGGGACATAAACCAAACAGACCCATATATCTATCTACGCATAGGCAAGATTTCTATGGAGGGAGAAACATAAATGGGAATGAAGGAGAATGTGCACTTGGGTAGTTGGGTGTAGCATCATCACAGATCAAATTTTGCAGCAATCCATGCCTAACATTGTACCTACGTCTGGCCTTGCCTGCCTGCCTAACTCCATAGCATGTTCTCGGACTGTCCGGCGGGTTAACTCGTCACCGTCAAGCTTTCACGCTGCTGCCAAGGCTGCCGGCACACACCCACAAGTCCAGGTCGATGCCTGTGCTGGCCGAATCCACCTTGAAGTCACCGCCACTGGCTCACCGGCCACGGCCGTCATCAACTATGAGTCGGTGTACAGCCATACTAGTACACATATGTTTGCTAAAAGAGTATAGTTTAGTTAGGCTATATGAGTTTTCTATAGGGTTACATATACCGGTTAGTATCAATGGGACCACAACCGTTCTTATATTAGAGTTTGTCTGAGTTTTATACGAGTTTGGGAAGCAGATTGTAGTGGAGCAAGCCTCTTTCAATAAAGGTAGTGAATCTAAGTTCAAAACCAACATGCAGGACGTGCGGATAGCACATCTGACCATATAGCCAACGCTGCCAGCCTCTATTTTATTTCTTCAATTCAATTGTAGGTTTACGAAGTGTCTACGGCAATCCTCTTGCTACTCATGATCCATCTGCTTATGATGGTATACTAATCAAAGAGTACTCTTATCCTTCATTTTCATTTCGGTTTTCAGCTGTGTCTGTTTTCTTTTACTCACTCTAACCCAAATTAACTAACCCAGCTTTGTTTAAATATGGACGTACTCCGTATCTATATATTAAAATATGTCTAGATACATTTATATCAAATAAAAATAAATTAGTAGTTAATTAGGAACGAAGGGAGTACATTATTATATTTGAAAGTTCACGTGCGCCCCTGGCAGGTATTGGATCCATCCAAAAAAGTGTTTCTAATTTTATGAACGCCGATTAAACCGTTGGTATGCAAAGATATGTGTATGCTTCCCTCTTAAAAATGATTGGCCGTGCAGCTCAAAAAAAAAATGATTGGCCGTGGTTCTTCCATCTATGCAAGGCTCAAACATATATACTACGGTTTAAGTACTATTCAAATATACAGTATATACTACGGTTTAAGTACTACTCAAGTACCCCCTCCGTAAGGGATTTTTATGCAAGAGAGCTTTTTAAAAATGTTAGTCATTGTAAGTCCTTTTCTATTTATTAGTCTTTTTTCTTCAATACATGTTCTCTTTTTTCTCTATCTTCTCTCATGCATGTGTAATTATTGGTGCATGTAGTAATCAAGATGGTGAGTTATTGTTTTTCTTAATCCTATCAAAATGGTTCATAGGCCTTCTAATCCCTAACAGAGGGAGTATATAAGTTAGCTTTAAACAGGGACGGAGCCGGCTTCTCACCTTGAGGGGGGCAAAATTGATATGAAGGGGGCAGACTTAGCTAAATCAATAAGAAATTGGAGTTTTGGTGAGTAGAGTTCTTCATAAAATTCAAACCATAGGGGTGGCTAAGCCCCCCCCCCCTCCCTCGTCCCCCTTGTCTCCGTCCCAGGCTTTAAATGCTCTTAATTTAAGAATGCATTTGCAGGTTTTGGCACCGGAAGCGTCTGAGAGCATGTGCAATACAGTAAGTCCTAGTCAGCTGGCTATAAGAATTAAACTACTTCCTCCGTCACGGCTTGGAAGACGTCTTATAAAAGCCATGCGTTTTCAAAACTCCTCTCCTCCTAGGCGTGTTAGACTTAATTACATAATTAATGTCCCATTTTTCCTCCCCACTTCCTACTCCATGTAGCCAAGAAATTAATTCTTGCATGCAATTCCACCAATACATGCGTCTAAACTCCTCGTTTTCATTGAGTAATTACGTTTAATAGGGCGCAGAATAATTAATATACGCATGTTTTTGGCACAAATCTGGCATCAATCAGCGCCCACCTAGATTTCAACAATCTCTCTAAAACGTCCTCCAAACCGTGACGGAGGGAGTAGTATTGTTTTGCTTAGTTGGATGAGAGAGAAGAGGTGAGATGACATTCTAGCAAGTACTACTTCCGTTCCACAAACGCCCTCCGAACTAATTGTTGCCTCGAAATAAACTCCAGATCAAGGAAAACCTAGGGGAGGATGACATTCTAGCAAGTACTACCTCCGTTCCACAAAATAAACAGTATAGTACATTTTTTGAAAAGTCAAATTGTGTCCATTTTAACCAAGTTTACACAAAAAAACTTCATAGAAATCCTATGTAGACATAATGTGAAAATATATTTCATAATATATCTAAGGATGCATATTTGATATTGTAAATGTTAGTACATATTTTAATAATCTTGGTCAAACTTGACACTATTTGACTTCATAGGAAACTTATAGGCCTTATTTTGTAAAACGGCTATATCTATACCTAATTAATCTATACCTAATAATAAAACACGAAGTGTTTCTCCCGGTCCAACACTTTTCTGGACAGTTTTATCCCTCTACCAAACACCAAAATACCCGCCTATGCCACCCTTTTAAAAAAGGACTCGATGACAGATCCCCAGGCATCCTTTTAATCGTCATCCGTTTAATCGTTTCGTGTGATCAGGGGATTTGTTAGGTCTTAGGTCACGTAATCAGTCGTTCCCGATGCAGGCTTCTATTGTTGATTGATTCATCTGTCTAACCTAGCGGGCCAGAGTTGGGCCTAAAAAATGCAACAAGGCTTTGGTTTGCTTTGACTGTCGATGTGAAATAAAAGGCAGACAAACCTGCGTCAGAAATCTGGTAGTATGAATTGTTTAGTCCCACCCTGCTCTTTTGATCTCTACCTCACCTGTTTATATACGTTTAAAAAATTTCTAGAATATCAGCAAGCATAACCAGGAAACACAAGCAGACAGACCATTGTTTGGTTTGAAGATTGATTAAGAAATTGATTGAAGAAGATATGGTTGCCTAAAGATGAAGGATTGTGCGGTTTGTGGTGGCTAATCAGGAGGGATTGCGGGCTGGATAATGACCATAACTGCTGGTGCATGATTAAAGTGTGATGATAGCGGCGGCGTACACAGTCCGCATGTGGTGCATAATTATAAAGAAGGGCAATACAACAGGGCGGCAGTATCAGGCGAAAGGGAGTAGCTGAAGGGATGAACGCGTCCGATGGGAAAGAGAAGAGGGAGCGACCAGCGACGTTGAAGCCTAGAAAAATACTTCCTTCTAATTCTAATTTTGGAGCGTGTCTTAGATAGATTTAAAAGGCTTTGTTAACTAGAATCTAACACATGTTTATAAGGAAGAGCCTAGAAACAATTTAGCAAAACAAAAGCTGACTCCTTACCCAACAACTTACCCGTTTTCCTCAACTTCTAATACTCCTCGACCCCGAGAGAGGCGAAGCCTTCACGGAGTAGGCTGAGGTGTCAATGGCGCGTGTTGTGGATGCACCTATGAGAAGTTATTTTATACGCTTTTGTGACGCATATAGAGTACGAGCTCGCGCACGTTTTCATCTCCTCATGGGCCATGACAGACATGTATTCGTCCAGAGAAAAAATATATAAGCATATTGTTTTACTTTTCGCCGCAACGCGCGGTTAAAAGAAAACTCTTTGTTTTCTTTTTTTTTCTACAAAGGAAGAAGAAACCAACACATACTGCGATCCAAGGAAGAGGTTCGATTTCGACCGGCATGATGGACGCATGCATGCAAACGAGGTACGCGCGCGCATGCTTCTTCGATCGAGTGAAACGACCCGATTTTGATGGATAACTGGCTGGACCACGAGACAGAAAAAAAGCAGGAGCGCGAGTGATTCTTTATGGAAGTCTGATGGCTGCTCTGGTTGCCCGGATCAGGGACATGTCATGTGAGAAAGAACCCGAGGGCCTACACGAAGTAGATGTTCCATTATAACATCTCCATTCTGCTTTGGGAGCAAATTAATCCAGCAAGGTCTGGATTAGTATACACGTTTTTTTAGACAATTCCATTACAAAATCATATGACAGCCTGCAACCCATGGGTGTCGACATTCAGTTAAAAAAAAGTCATCCAGTTTAAAAAAAAATTAGCATTGTAAATGGGCAATGTTTAATATTAGCATGAGATTCATGTTATTTTCTACTCCTGAGACGTTCTTCCAAAGATGAACTCAGAAATATATACAAACTTTGCTCTTTTTTTACGGGGTTTATGAACTTTGTAATGGGCAATCTTTCTCGAAATTATTGTCCAAAGTTGTTTTATTGATGTTCGTTGTCTCTGGATATGAGATGGGACAAAAATATAGAAAAACTAGCGACAATATAATTTGTCGGCTTCCGTGACCTAAATATCTTCTCTCTCACTGCAATGCACTGATAATAAACTAAATACGTGGGCTAATTATCACCGAGCAGGTTAAAAAAACTGTCTATGCTGCGATATGCCATTGATTTTAAAAAAACTCACCATCGGCACAACAAATACTAACTTCTTTCGCCGCAACGCGCGGGCATTTTGCTAGTTAATAATAAAGCACGAAGTGTTTCTTCCGGTCCAACACTTTTTTGGACGACTTTACCCCTGCCAGTTAGGGATAATTACCCACCGTGTCACCCATAGGTTAAATAATGTTTTTTTTCTGATCGATTGCTTGTCGGCTTTGTACCTTGCATCGCTCCGTTCGGTTCGTATCATAACGGATCGGTCGTCCACGCGAAGATTAGACACCACACGACTCCTTCCTCCCACTCATATATATGCATAGCCAGGGTACAAATTAGGGCATGCCGACTCCTAAT